>JARUPY010000356.1:1915000-2515000 GCA_029817715.1 Melastoma dodecandrum | reverse complement strand
CAAGGGATATTCATTTTAAATGGAACGCGAAACGAAATCCACCAGTAAAAATCAAAAGTTTAGCTAAACTTATTCTTATCATTGAATGATCTTAATCTCACATATATTAAATTTATTATATTTTGCTGACCTTATCACCTAAAAAATATATTTTTTCCATTGATCTTATCTTACCTAAATTACGATGTTTTAAAATATTACATATTTTAATATAATAGCAAATATACATTAAGCCAAACGTATCATTCTTCCTTCATATTGGTGTTTCCAAAAAAAGAGTTGATTGATTCAATAAAAACTTTTATTTTTAGTAATATTTCTCATCATCACTTTTAAGATGATTATGAATGTACACAAAAGTAAATACTTTCCAAACACTTTGCAAAATATAATTTACATTTTTTTATTAAATTTCTTAAATATCAAAGTATATGGGAGCCATGTTTGCAACAGTGTTCTTGTGTACATGACAATTTGGAATATATATCTAAAACGGTCTGGGATATTTCCAGTTCGAATCTCAAATGACAACACCTAAGAGGTATTCGGGATTCGGAACTTCAGCCCGCCAGAGATTTGAGGGATCTTAGTTTTGTTGCAGCCACGTGGATGTCCATCCTTTCTCCTGGCGACTCGCTACAACACGCGACTCCGATTTCGAACACCTTCGCCAGACCTTCTAGAATCCTTCGCGGAGCACGGGCGCTCCATCCTACTCCAAACTCATTTAGAAACAGACAAGGGTCTGCTACTTCTCCAGCTCTTTTCGGCAACGCAGCCTCGCAGTGGCTTCGGATGTTCCAAGCATCCTGGAACATGTCGTCGGTCGGCTTCTTTCCCGTAAACATCTCCAGCAGAAGAATTCCAAAACTGTAAACATCGCCTTCCCTCGACACTTGCCTTCCCATTCCGTACTCTACAATATTTCTCGTTAAACGGCCTATATTACTGAGTACGAGCTGACAAATATCCAAATGTTTACATAAAAATTCACGCACCTGGAGGGCTGTAGCCGACTGTCCCTCGCACTGCTGTCGAGCTTACTTGCACAACAACATCATCGGCAGAGAGAATTCTCGTGAGGCCAAAATCACTGACCTTTGCTGTCATCTCCGCATCCAAGAGGACATTGCTCGGCTTCAAATCACAATGAATCACCGGCACGTCACACTCCTGATGCAGATACTCCACAGCACTTGCAATGTCCACAGCAATACTCAGCCTATGCCTTAAACTTAACTTCAAGCGCTCACCCTCCGATATGATTTTAGGATGCAGCCAGTCTTCCAGGCTTCCATTTTCCATGTACTCATACACAAGCGCCTTAAAATCATTACCTCGAAAGTCGATGGTCGAACAAACAGTTGAAATCTTAACGAGATTTCGGTGTCTGATTTTCTTTAATACCTCACACTCTGCCATAAAACTTTTCGAAGCTGCTCGATTTCGGAGGTCGAGAACCTTAATAGCTACGACATTATCAGAATTACCAAGGATCCCCTTATACACGGAACCAAAACCGCCCTCACCGATCAGGTTATCTTGATTAAGCCCACCGGTAGCCACGAGTATATCCTCGTAGGAAATTTGTGGAAAAGGGCTTTTAGGAACCAACCCAGAGTGCGACTTTACGTTCCTCCTTCTTTTTCTGTCCATGCAACGACGCGATGCAATCAACAAAAGCACAACAAACAGGAAAGCAATCCCACCGGCTACCGCGATGATGATCTTCAACATGGTTTTCCTTCCGTGTTTCCGTTTGGATGTAGGACATCTTGGTAAGTTCAATGATGGAATCCCGCCACAGAGTTTGTAATTTCCCATGACAGAGATCCCTGTGGCATTTAGGAAGACTCCTTTACTCGGAACTTCGCCCTCGAAATGGTTGAAAGACAGATTGAGGTATGTGAGCTGGAAGTCTCCTAAGAATTTCGGTACACGGCCAGAGAAGTTATTCTGTGATAAGTCTAGTTGTTGAAGTCCTTTCAGAGGAGATAGAAACGGGGTGATGTTGCCTTGAAACATATTATTCCCAATGTCTAATAACACCAAGCTGGTGCATCCACCGAGAGTTTTCGGGACTGGGCCAGACAGACGGTTCCCGTGCACGTCTAATATTGCTAAGTTCTTCAGATTGCCGACTTCATCCGGCAGTGTGCCTGTTAATTTATTCTGAGATAAATCAAGAAAGTATGATAAGGAAGAAATACCCAGGACTTGCGATGGTATAGTCCCACTCAGGTTGTTTTCAGATAGATCCAAAGAGATCAAGTTTTGGCAATTTCCGAGGCTTGCGGGAATACTCCCACTGAATCTGCTCCCCATCAACCACAGTTTCGTCAACATAGTCAAATTTCCAAGAGATGATGGGATTTCCCCGATGAATTTGTTGTAATTTGCTTGTAGGATCTTCAACTTGTGGAGGTTACCGATTTCCTTTGGGAGCATACCATTCAGCGGGTTCCAGCTAATATCTAGATTTTCCAGGTTGTGAAGATTCCCGATGCTTGAAGGGAGGGTACCCGTCAGTTGATTGGACCAGAATCCCAACTTGTTCAAATTGGAAGATAAGTTCCCAATAGTCCGAGGTAACGTACCTCCGAAATTGTTTCCGCTGAAATCCAGAACCCGTAGCCCGGTGGAATTGAGGGACTCGATGAATTTCAAGTCCCCCAACTTTCCCAATTGATTGCCACCAATTAGAAGCCACCTCAACTGATTGAGATTTTTGAGATCAGGTACCGATCCGGTGAAATTGTTCAAGGACAACTGTAGGCCCAATAAGTTTGTCGCGTTTGCTATTGAAGGGGGAAAAGGTCCGGTCAACTGATTAAAAGAGAAATAAAACTCCTGGAGATTGGGAAGAGTGATTCCGATATCCAGAGGGAGAACTCCCTGGAGTTTGTTGACTGAGAGTTGTATGATAATCAGAGAGGTGATGTTGAAGATCGAGGAGGGTACCGTACCAGAAAAGAAATTTCCTGCGAGATGAATCCGTCGCAATCTTTGCAATCGCCCAAGAGATGCTGGGATGGGGCCGCTGAAACCATTTGACATTCCGCCAATGAACTCCAGTGATGAGAAGTTGCCGAAGTAATCAGGTAACTTCCCAGTGATTTTGTTTTTGCTGACTTGGAAGACCCGGAGCTTCGACAGTGCAGATAATCCACGAGGTATTTCTCCAACAAGCTGGTTGTTCCCCAGAAGGATCTCTTGTAGGTTTGTGCAACCAGAGATGTTCTCCGGGAGCTGACCCGAAAACGAGTTATTAACCAGGCCCAACTCTTCCAGCCGACGCAAGTTCCCGATTTCAGGGGGGATTTCGCTGGCAAAACCATTGTTGTTGAGGTCTAATATCCTGAGGAAGCTGAGATTCCCGATGTAGGGAGACAAGGAGCCCCCCAGTTTGTAGCCTGGGAGCTCTAATTTGGTGACGCGGGGACGTCTCCTGCTGCAAGTGATGCCAGGCCAACGACAGAAGTGGACGGTGTCATTCCACGAGGTGAGCACACCATCGGGGTCATCGGGTATGCTGCGCCTGAACTCGAGCAACGCAGCACGGTCGGTTTCGTTGGTCTTAGCCGCAGCTGCTCCCTGGACAAAAAAAGAAACCATGAGGCAAGTGAATAATATCGTAATAGCAGAGCGTGAACCCATAATTAATTTTTGATGACTAGTATTAGTAGTTGCGAGTAACTAACTCTACTCTCTGGAAGCATGTTTTTGCCATTTATAACCTCCCCATTTCACGACAAACCCAAACATTAGGGCTTTATGTAATATTTTATTATATTCATAACGTAAATCTCACGAATGGAGGAATTTTTATTTTCATGCGTTGGATTCGAATTTGGATGACTGGGTGATTCCATAAAGTTATTAATTTAAACTATTAACAGTTAAAAAGAACAAGAATTGATAGAGACCACCGCACTTTGGACTTTTAAGTGACTATGACTTTTGTCACCTCAATAATTTCACATCTTTTAATCATGTTTTCCTCTAATCACACTCTCACGTTCTTTTCTCACCACTGGAAAAAAAAAACGAAACTATACACTAACTTGGGGAGAGTTAATGTTTTATCACTTTTTCGTCCTTTCTCAGCATATACGTAGACGTACATTGTCACAGCAAAGCGTTACTCATAAGTGAGGTCGGCTAGTTGTATGCATTACGATTTTGATTGTTAAAGACTCGTATGGATGTAAGCACGATCATAAGAGACACAATTGTTTTTTTTTTCATAAGAGACCTTAATCGACCTACGTCCACTTTTCACCGTAGACGTGATTCCATTATATAAATATAATAGGTAAATGAACCTTGCACACTAGGATTTTTCTCAACAAGTGAAATTTAAAATCATTTACAAAAGATATCACTCCTGAACAACGATTAGTTCCTCACACAGTTGACACCTTCTCGTTTGCCACAGAATAATGTTCACACTCAGCAGTTGATTGCTCAAAGAATTTCCACACAGCTTTTATCTCTTCTCAAGATGCGCCTGTAAGCACTCAAGAAACAATGAGTTAGAGAACAAAATAGATAAACAGGGATTGGTTCCTCACACAGCGGAACCCGTTTTCTCACACGGGGAAGTCGGGATATTCGTCCTACACTTAGTTCAGATGTGCACAGTTACCAAAGCCGTGACTCACTGCACTGCACACCCAGTGCCTAGGGTGAAATTTTCTGCTCCGGGGGCTCCCACGTAACTTGCTCTACTGTCCCTCTGTATCAGGAGGTTGAGATTTCCGCACAACACCCCTGTGCTTGGGTGGACCTCTTTCCACTCGAACGCCGTTCCCAACTCCTGCTCTATCCTGTAGGCTCGAGACTTCTAATGCGTACCCTCAAGCGTGTGTCTAACTGCTCAAACTCCGTAGGTTCAAGACTTCCCTGCGAAAGACATAACAAGAACGGCTTCTTGCCGATGGGTTAGCAACTGGTTACTGTGATCAACACATGTATTCACTTAGCTACCCTCAGACGATTCGTCAACCGGTCGTTGAATGTACCAAGGACACACAGTCCCTTTCATGACGATCAAGGTGACACACAACCCTTGGCACTCCCTCACGCATATGTGAAAGTAAGAACCAGGAGATCACTTTGCACCTTCCGATCTCCACTGATCACACCACTCACACAGCTCCTCAAAGTTTCACACAGATCACGCAGGCTTTGGACAACCAAACAGTCTATGCAGACTCGTTGTAATATGAAAGCCTTGTCTGATTTTTATGGGAAAAACTACGTGGGATGTGTTCAAGTTCATTAGGACGATTCCCATTTATTAGTTTCCATAATATCCAGTTGATCATACCAATCTGAGCTGATACCTATTCAACGGTCGCAGAAACGGATGGAAAGTCCTCAAATTATAGCTTTCCATAGTTAACTAATTTCATACGAATGAAATAATTAAAAATTAACCTGACGAAAATTTCAAGCTGCATTTGTCGGGAAAGTGCTAGCATACTTCGAATAGTTTTCATTCTGGCTACAAGGGCCTACGCCTCAGTGAAATCAACTTCGGGCTGTTGTGAGTAACTCTTTCCTACGAGATGAACTTTATGCTTTTGAACACATTCCATCCTCATTGAATTTTGTTTTGAACACCCATTTTAAGCCAATTGCTTCTTTTCCTTTAGGAAGTTCTACTAGAGACGAAGTATCATTCTTGCTAAACATCTCTTCTTTCATTGCATTTCTTCATTTTTCTTCTTTTGCGACCTCTTTGAAATTCTGCAGCTCAAACATAGCAAGTGCAAAATTAGCTTGCTCGTAAACTTCAGTTAAGGAACGATACCTTCTTGGTTGCATATCACCGGCATAAGCTTCAAGTGATCAACCACGAGTTTCCTCTTATGCCAAGCTTCATAAGGCATCTTGTTTTGAATGGCTTTCATCGGTAATCGATTGGGAATGTAAGCTACTGTGTACACAGCTTCGGCCTCAATGAATTCGGAAGACCCTTGCCTTTGATCATACGTCGAGTCATCTCAACAATAGTCTTGTTCTTCCTCTCAGCAATGCCATTCTACTGAGGTGAGTACTTCACAGAAAGTTGACAATGGATGCTTTGCTACTTGCAATAATTTAGAAACGGCTTGTAAATGAATTCTCCTCCACGATATGTCCTTATAGTCTTTATTTGATATCCACTTTGCTTCTTTGCATTGGCTTCGAAACTCAAGCAAGTAATGAAAGCCTCCGATTTCTTTACAAGAAAGTATACCCATATCATACAAGTGTAATCATCGACAAATAAGAGAAAGTATCTCCTGTTATCGATCGTTGGAGTTTGGGTTGGACCACAGATGTCCGCATGCACCAATTAAAGAGGGGTTTTAGCTCTCCAAGAGGTATTGGAAAAAGAAAAACGATGTTTTCCCATACACAGATCCTTCACAGACTCATGTTTCTGTTGGCTGGATTTTTGGAAAACTTATGATCATATTCCTATCTCTAAACAACATTAGGCCCTTGTGATTCAAATGTCCATATCGTAAATGCCATAATTGAGCTTCATCAACAACTTCACTCCTTAATGCAACATTCAAGGATGAATTCATCATCAGTGGAAACGAGTTATTTGCCATTATCTTCACTACTTCGATCATCTCCTTATTTTTGTCAACGATCTCACATTGACTATCAGCAACGGTAACCTTATAACCTCTCTTCATTATTTGTCCCACGCTCAAAAGATTCTGAGCAATGTCTGGAAAATAAAACACATCATTAATCCGTTTTTCTTCACCATTTGTTGCTCTCATCGCAACGATTCCCACTTCTTCAATTTTTATCTTTTTGTTATCTCCAAGCTTTAGCAGCGAGTTGTAGCTATTGTCGATCTCCACAAAGTTTTTCTTACTTCTATCACATGATCGCTACAGTCACTATCCAAAAACCACACTTCATTCATATCTTGCATTGCATTGAAATGTCGATGCAAACAATTGTTAACTTTCATAACGAAAGTATATTGTTTCCAAATCTTTACTTGAAAAGACAATATTTTGATTTTGAGTTGCCTAATAAAATAATTTGAAAAATCCAAAGTTTATCCAATGTATTGTTGAACGTCGGGTCTTACAAATAGTCAAAAGATTTTTTTTACGGATTTACAGTCATAGTAAACTGCTAGTAAAGGAAAATGAGCAACTAGGTCTTCGTTGAAATCCAAGTTCCACGTTGGATAGAAAATGCCTCACAAATTAGCATATATAGAAAACGCTCGTTGAATGCACCGAGGACACACAGTCTCTCTCATGACGACCAAGGTGGGACACAGCCCTTGGGACTCCCGCACGCAGAAGCGAAAGTAAGAACCAAACGATCACTTAGCACATTCCGTTCTCCACCGATCACACAGCTGACACAACTCCTCAAAGTTTCACAGATCACATGGACTTTGGACAACTATACAGACTACACAGACTCGTTGTAGTCTGAAAGCCTTGTCTGATTTTTATGGGATAAACTACGTGGGATGTGTCCAAGTTCATTAGGACGATTCCCATTGATTAGTTTTCATAATATTAGCTTATCAGACCAATCTGAGCAGATACCTACTGAATGGTCGCAGAAACGGATGGAAAGTCCTCAAACGGTAACTTCCCATAGTTAATTTCATACAAATGAAATAATTAAAATACCACATATATATAATTGGCCTGCGACAATTTCAAGCTCCATTTGTGCGGCAAGTGCTAGCACACTTCGAATAGTTTTCATTCTGGCTACAGGGGCGTATGTATCAGTGAAATCAACTCCGGCTGTTGTGAGTAACCCTTTGCTACGAGACGAGCTTTGGGCTTCTGAACACTTCCATCCTCATTGAATTTTGTTTTGAACACTCAGTTTAAGCCAATTATTTTTTTTCCTTTAGGAAGGCCTACCAGGGACCAAGTATCATTCTTCTCAATACTAAACATCTCTTCTTTCATCTCATTTCTCCACTTTTCTTCTTTTTTGGCCTCTTCAAACTTCGGCGGCTCAAAAATAGCAAGTGCAAAATTAGCTTGCTCGTAAACTTCAGTTAATGAGTAATACCTCCTTGGTTGCATATCACCAACATAATCTTCATTCTGTGAATTTACTTTTAAGGAACTAGCTACTGATGTATCTATGAGATTTGAGGAAGACACTACTACTGGTGCTTCTGGATAAGAAAACGTTGGCTGAGTCTGAGGAGACTCATTCTCCCACTTCCACGCTGCATTCTCATCGAAAATAACAACTCTTGAAATCACAAGATTATTAGTCTTTAGGTCAAACAAACGATAACCTTTAGATTCTTCGCTGTAAATAATAAAGATTAACTTCTCACTCTTCTCATCAAACTTCTCCTTTTTCTTCGTGAAAAGAGCATATGCAACACATCCAAATAGCTTCAAATGATCAACCACGGGTTTCCTCTTATGCCATGCTTCATAGGACATCTTGTTTTGAATGGCTTTCGTCGGTGATCGAGGCCACAATGAATTCAGAAGACCCTTGCCTTTGTGCATACTTCGAGTCATCTCAACAATAGTCATATTCTTCCTCTCAACAACGGCATTCTGCTGATGTGAGTACTTCATAGTAAGTTGTCGTTGTATGCCTTGAAACGGCTTGTAAAGAATTCTCCTCCACGATATGTCCTCAAAGTCTTTATTTGATCTCCACTTTGCTTCTTTGCATTCGCTTTGAAACTAAAAAATGTAGTGAAAGCCTCTGATTTCTTTTCAAGAAAGTATACCCATATCATACGAGTGTAATCATCGATAAATAAGAGAAAGTATCTCTTGTTACCGATCGTTGGAGTTTGGGTTAGACCACAGATGTCAGTATGCACAAATTCAAGAGTGGTGTCAGCTCTCCAAGAGGTATTGGGATAAGAAAGACGATGTTTTCCCATACGCACATCCTTCACAGACACATGTTGCTGTTGGCTGGGTTTTTGGAAGACCTATGACCATATTCCCCCTCTAAACAACGATAGGCCCTTGTGATTCAAACGTCCATATCGCAGATGCCATAACTGAGCTCCATCAACAACTTCACTCTTCAATGCAAACAATTGTTAAATTTCATAATGAAAATATATTGTTTCCAAATATTTAATTGAAAAGACAATATTTTGATTTTGAATTGCCTAATAAAAGGATTTGAAAAATCCAAAGCTTATCCAATGTATTTGTTTTAAATATATTCTAAGATAATTCGAAATATATTGCAAAAAAAAAAATATTATCTCCAAATTTTCAATGAGCAAGCGTAGCAAAATAGTAACGACTTAATGTAACGTTGCAACGTATAGCTCAGGCTAACTATGGCTCAGCAACAATTTGCTCAGCTCATCACTAAAGATAAATGAAGTTTTACATTAACACAATGCTATTGATTTATAATATAGTTTCTCAAGCTCATCATCAAAAACAAGGTTAACACATACAACACAAGGGGATAGAAACTTCATATGCTCGTAATTGACGCGATTTCTTGCGTAACACATACGGGGATATTATTCTTGAATATTAGGAGGATGCGTCCAGAAGCGTGTTAGATATTACATAGCTACGGAAATGGAATGAAGACCCGTCCCTTACTAATGCAATTGTATATCTCATTTTTTTTGTAATGTATGCTTATGTGATAAATTCTCTTATAATGGAATGCCCCCCATGTGAAATAGAGTTTTATTATACAAAACTCATAAAAGTTTTGAAAAACTCATAGATTATTTCTATTTAGAATATCCTATTTTTGTAATATCGATAGAGTTCGGTCCAACAGAGGAATGGGTTTTGGTGCGTACCAAAGTCGAAGGCCACTCGCATTTAGAATATGGGTAACGGCTTTTCGTTTTATCATCTAAGGTGAATTGTAAGGAGATGGTAATGGGAAAAGCATTACCAATGAAACTTAGTATGTATCAAATTGTGCGAACCGGGTTGGTGTTCGCTGTACAGAATTTAAAATATAACAATAGACAAATACATAATTTATATTGTTGAACCGCAGGTCTTACAAATAGTCAAAAGATTTTTTTTTTACGGATTTACGGTCATAGTAAACCGCTAATAAAGAAAAATGAGCAATTAGGTCTTTGTTGAAACCCAAGTTTCATATTGGATAAAAAAAATGCCTCACAAACTAGCATATATAGGTCACTCCCTCTATTACCAATTGATTTTAAAACTGAATCACGTTGGGCTTATATGCTGGGCTTGGGGTGGGCCGACCCGGGATTATATATTTGTGTTAGTTTAGTCTCTCCATTACCATAAATCACGCACATAAAAGTTCAAATGAAAATTGCTTTTGAGTCAAACTCCGACAATAATCTTCAACAAACTTTTGATGACTTGTAAGCGACTTTGACTTTTGATGGTGTTCACAATATCACTTGCTCTGTAATCATATTCTCACCCTTCTTTTTTCGTAGGTTCAGATGATGGACGTGACTTCTTGAGCAATGTGGATCTATGTTTCCAATATCAGGAGGACACGTTCATAAGCGTGTTTGATATCACATAATTACGGATAACCAAATGAAGGCGCGTCCCTTACTTATATATGGATATGCCAATTAAAATGCTTTCATGAGAAAGAAAATGTGTTACTAAGTCTTTTAATTTGAGTTTTTTTTCATGTTGGGTTTATACCAAACCCATGTGATATTAATACACAAAAACACCATATGAAAAATGTTTCAGGTCTTTATTAGAAGAACTTTTATAGTCGTAAAAATTTAGGCTTCTGGCTCGCCAAAATCATATCAATATTTTAAATATTTTTATTAATTTTTCTAAATAGTAAATTACACGTAATCCTCTATATAAATGAACGTGAGTTAGGGGTTACTTTTTGCTGAGGGGAAAATGTTTTAGAAGCAGACAGCCACGACTGACTTGGACTCTAAGGAGATTATTACCAACAAATCAAAAATTAATCTTTTTTATTTTAACACTTGATTTCCTTAATCTTGTGGGTGGTTATAAAACATTGCCTTTTTACCATTTCCTCCTCTGCCTCCATTCCATGATAAATTATAGGAGCTGGTGACTGACGATGGCCCTAAAATGCCACCGCCGCTTCGACTGTCGTAGCCTTTAAGGTCGACGATCAAAGAAGTATGGGGACTGGGCTATGCCAGGGGTGGGTATCATATCATTGAGTTGGGGTTGTGGGCTATTTCGGGTGGGCCGACATGGTATTTACGTAAAAACAAACACTTGGGATTTGGATTTCGAGTTTTGATCGTGACTGGATTACTTCTACATCGAACGTCAAACAAATGACTTTAATGAACGTATGCTGACCTTACAACAACAACAACACATGATAAGCTAATGCCGTTGGAGATTGAACGAGCAAGTAAATACTCGGATGATGTACCTTTGGGTATTAGACTCATACCAAGACCCGGCTAGTTTTCACCAGTTATATTCTTTAAATCATATCCCTTGGAATCTCATTTTGCAATCCTTACTAATAAACACGACATCCAAGTAATTACCATGCCCTCCTGACCTATGTAACTGCCACAATCTTCCATAGAAATCATCACCATATTCCAGCTTCCAATCACTTATGTTAAGCATCCAGGAGGACATTGCTTGGCTTCAAATCGCAGTGAATCACAGGCACGTCACACTCGAGATGCAGATACTCCACAGCACAAGCTATGTCAACGGCAATTCTCGGCCATGCCTCAAGCTTAACTTCCGGCACACTCCCTCGGATATAACTTCAGGATGCAGCCAATCTTCCAGGCTTCCCTTTACCATGTGCTCATACACAAGCATCTTAAAAATCATTATCTCGGAAGTCAATGGTTGAGCAGACAGTAGAAATCTTAACGAGAAATCATTACCGGACATATTTTTGTACATTTTTACGGACCCATTAGCAGAATTTAGTAGAAACATATACATTAGTACTAAACTTTTACTAAGCCCACGGTCCCGTTATTAAGCTTTTACTAATCAATTGTACAGTTTGGTACCATATTATCAAAAAATGTAAAAATTAGTAGTAAAAGCGGCATCGCCCCCGTGAGTGGGACGGTAGCCGTTTCCTTCCTCTCTTCTCGAAAGTTTATATTTTTTTCTCGTATAAATAGAGAATCTAAAAGCAGAGGAGGAACCCAAGACTGCCTTTGCCTCCGCATCACAAGAGTCCACTTTGCTTCTTGTTATTCAATGACTTTTTCTAAGTAGAACTGACTTTGGAGTCAAAAGAAGATTGCCGTGAAAAATACTTCCCTTTTGATTCTCACTGTTTTCCATCTTATTTATAGTCGGCTTCATAGTGACTTTGAACTAAAAAAAAAATAATATAAGTTTGTTGTAATGAATCAGATTTTTCTTCTATAAAAAAAAATATATTACTTTGAACTAAATATCCTCCATGATGGATTGATAAATCTCATGTTTGTTGGCTACCAACAATTTGTTAAACAATTTCACAAACCCTTGCGTGTGATTTGGTTTCGCATTTTGCGATGACTAACTGACTACTATTTGGAAATATGACGATGATTTTAGAATAAGACTTGCAAACTAAGAAGGAATTCAGAACTAGATAAAAACACATATTGTTGAAAATATGGTTGTTAGCCTAAGTTCAACTACAAGAATTTGATGTGAGTTAAGTCTTACCATTCGATAATAAAATGATAGCTAAAACCCTTCTTATCAATGATCTCAATCTCACGTGTATTAAATTTATTATATTTTACTGACCTTATCACCTAAAATATATATATTTTCCATTCTTACCTAAATTACGATATTTTCAAATATTATTTTTTTTAAAAAAAATTAATAATAAAAGAATAACTTAAAAAAGAATTAAGTCAAACGTATCATTCCTTATATTGGTGTTGCCAAATATTAAGTTGATTAATTTAATAAATACTTTTATTTAAGTAATATATTTCATAATCACTTTTAAGGTGATCATGAATGTATACAAAATTAATTACTTTCCAAACACTTTTAAATATAGAATTTGCATCATTCCTCTAAAGTCGAGAGGAAGTAATTTACGCATTTTCTTATTCAATTTCTTATATATCACACATTATATGGGAGCCATGTTTGCAACAGTGATCTTGTGTACATGACAATTTGGTAGATGTATCTAAAGCTGTCTGTGAGATACGATGAATTCATTTTGGATATTTCCGGTTCGAATCTCAACGTCAGCATCTGAGCGGGATTCGGAGCTTCAGCCCACCAGAGATTTGAGGGCTCTTAGTTTTGCTGCGGCCATGCGGATGTCCATCCTTTCTCCAGGACGCTCGCTACAACACGCAACTCCGATTTTGAACACCTTCGCTAGACATTCTAGAATCCTTCGCGGAGCACGGGCGCTCGATCCTACTCCAAACTCATTTAAAAACAGACAAGGGTCTGCTACTTCTCCCGCTCTATCCGGCAACGCAGCCTCGCAGTGGCTTCGGATGTTCCATTCATTCTGGAACAAGTCTTCGGTTGGCATCTTTCCCATAAACATCTCCAGCAGAAGAATTTCGAAACTATAAACATCGCCTTCCCTCGACACTTGGCTTCCGATTCCATACTCTACAATATTTCGTGTTAAACAGCCTGTATTACTGAGTATGAGCTAACAAATATCCAAAACCACATTTACATAAAAAAATTCATGCACCTGGAGGGATGTAGCCGACTGTGCCTCTCACTCCCGTCGAGCTTACTTGCACAACAACATCATCGACAGAGAGAATTCTCGTGAGGCCGAAATCACCGACCTTTGTTGTCATCTCTGCATCCAGGAGGGCATTACTTGGCTTCAAATCGCAGTGAATCACCGGCACGTCATACTCCACAGCACATGCAATGTCCACGGCAATACTCAACCTATGCCTTAAACTTAACTTCCAGCGCACTCCCTCTGATGCAACTTTAGGATGCAGCCAATCTTCCAGGCTTCCCTTTTCCATGTACTCGTACAAAAGCGCCTTAAAATCGTTACCTTGGAAGTCGATGGTCGAGTAGACAGTAGAAATCTTAACAAGATTTCGGTGTCTTTGTCTTCTTTAATACCTCACACTCTGCCATAAAACTCTTTGAAGCCGCTCAAGTTCGAAGGTCCAGAACCTTAATGGCTACCACATTATCAGAATTTGCAAGGATCCCCTTATACACGGAACCAAAACCACTGGCACCGATCAAGTTATCATGATTGAGCCCATCGGTCGCCCTGAGTATATCCTCATACGAAATTTGTGGAAAAGGGCTTTTGGGAACCAACCCAAACCGCGACTTCATGTTTCTTCTTCTTTTTCTCTCCATGCAACGATGCGATGCAATCAACAAAAGAAGAACAGACAGGAAAGCAATTCCGCTAGCGACCACGATGACGATTCTCCACAAGGTTCTTCTTCCTCGCTTCCGTTTAGAAGTAGGACAGCTTGGTAAGTTCAATGCTGGAATCTCGCCACAGAGTTTATAATTTCCCATGACCGAGACCCTCATGGCATTTAGGAAGACTCCTTTATTGGAACTTCTCCCTCGAAATGGTTGAAAGATAGGTTGAGGTACGCGAGCTGGAAGTCTCCTAAGAATTTTGGGATCCAGCCAAAGAAGTTATTCTGTGATAAGTCTAGATGTTGAAGTCCTTTCAGAGGAGATAGAAACGCGGTGATGTTGCCTTCGAACAGATTATTCCTAATGTCCAATAACACCAAGCTGGTGCATCCACCGAGAGTGCTTGGGACCTGTCCAGACAGTCTATTCCCATGCACGTCTAAATTTGCTAAGTTCTTCAGATCACCGACTTCAAATTCTGAGATAAATCGAGAAAGTCTGGTAAGGAAGAAATACCAAGGACTTGAGATGGTATAGTTCCAGTCAAGTTGTTTCCTGATAGATCCAAACTCATCAAGTTTTGACATTTCCTAGGCTTTCGGGAATATTCCCATTGAATCCGTTCACCGCCAACGACAGTACCATCAACATTGTCAAATTTCCAATAGAAGATGGGATTTCCCCGGAGTAATCACTATACCCTGCGCGTAGGTTCTTCAACTTGTTGAGTTTACCGATCTCCTTTGGGAGCATACCATTCAACGCATTCCAGTTGATACTTAGATCTTCCAAGTTGTGAAGATTCCCGATGCTTGAAGGGAGGGTACCCATGAGCTGATTGGACCAGAATGCCAACTTATTCAAATTGGAAGATAAGTTCCCAATAGACTGAGGCAACGTGCCTCGGAAATTGTTTCTGCTGAAATCGAGACGCCATAGCTCGGTGGAATTGAGGGACTCAGGAATTTCAAATCCCCTGACTTGCCATTTCCCAATTGATTACCAAAAATACCAAGCCACCACAACCGATTCAGATTTTTGAGATCAGGCACCGATCCGTTGAAATTGTTCTGGGACAACTTTAGGCTCACTAAGTTTGTCAGATTGGCTATTGAAGGAGGAATAGGTCCAGTCAACTGATTACCGGCAAAATTGAAGATCTGGAGATTGGGAATAGTGATCCTGAGGTCCAGAGGGAGACCTCCCTGGAGTTTGTTGATCGGGAACCCTATGCTTATCAGAGAGGTTATGTTGAAAATCGAGGTGGGTACCGTTCCAGAAAAGAAGTTCCCTCCGAGCTCAATATATTGTAATATTCGCAAACGCCCAAGAGATGCTGGGATGGGGCCGTTGAAACCATTTGACATTCCGCCAATGAACTCCAGAGATGACAAGTTGCTGAAGAAATCAGGGAACTTCCCGGTGAAATGGTTTTTGTGGACTTGGAAGACTCGCTGACAAAGCGTACAACCCAGGAGGAATTTCTCCAACAAGCTTGCTGTTTCCCAGAAGGATCTCTTGTAGGTTTGTGCAGCTCGAGATGTTCTCTGGGAGCTGACCTGAAAACGAGTTATTATCCATGCGCAACTCTGTCAAGTTCCCTATTTCAGGGGGGATTTCGCCGGCAAAACCATTGTTGTTGAGGTCTAATATCCTGAGGAAGCTGAGATTCCCGATGTAGGGAGACAAGGAGCCCCCCAGCCTGGAGTCGGGAAGCATCAATTCAGTGACGCGGGGACGTCTACTGCTGCAAGTTACACCCGGCCAATGACAGAAGTGATGGGTTTCCACCGGGCGCAGCGGAAGCTCGTTTCAAAAAATACTATCCGAAACACACCCCGAATCTATGTGATACGTATAAATCGAATAATAAATGAGCTTAATAACTCATACCTTGTTGTTTGAAAACAATGAACGTTACGGATAAGACGGTATTCGAGAGTCCCAACCATGACTCCTCTAGAAGTATCCATGTACACGTTTGACGGATGCCTCCAGCTCAGTCTCGGGTGCTAGCCCTCTGAGCTTTTTCTAATCTCTCGGAAGCCTTATATTTTTGCTACAGAAGGTCGTCCCTCTTTCTGTCGAATGTCATTCTTAAATAGCCAATTTACTTTAGCAGGGGTATGGGCTTCGCAGCCCACAGGAACCGCCATCGTCAAATCAATTGTATTAAACAATTGTTTTTTCATTTCCTAACAGCACGTAGCAATGCTATCTTCTTTTATCAGCTAGGCTAGTCTATAATACATTATAAATTTTACTTTTGCAACTAGGCAATTGGATAGACGTCTTCAGAACAATTGAAATTTAAATCAGTTGATAGAATGGGCCAAATGGGCTTAGCCCAATTTAAAGCCTTATATTGATATATAATAATATAATATAATAATTAATTATTATAATTATATTATTATAACCTACTACTTGAACATATTTAATCAATTTAAATCCAACACTAGGATTTATTGCTTCCGATATTTCAGAACAAATTTGTAGTCCAACAAATTCTAATTCTGAAAATTTATAATTCTAATATCCATTAGAATTAAATAATAATGTCCGTGTCTACGTGCTTTTGCGTGCGACCCTCTAGGTTTAATGGATAATATATTATCCATTATAATACGAAGGCAATGTACATCCATACACAGAATGAGGTAACCGTCTAGCAACAGTTTTCAGTCACCCAACGTAATAGAATATTGGTCATGACCCAAAACCGCTATGAACCGATTTCTGTGTAATTCAATCTCTTCATCTCACCGACATCCTGATTAATTCAGTGCATTATGTGCCATCACTGAATTAATCATTTTACTTGATTTCTGAGATATAATAGATTTTAACTTGAATGATAAACATTCCTCCACGGCCGTGTGTTTAAAATCATTAATATCTCAATCAAGAGGCCAGGAAGTCAACTCTCTAATCCAAGAGAGCGATGAATCCTATATTGATTTAACACTATCCTATCTACGCTTCGCTGCACACCCAATAACCGTAGTACTTACAATCCGATTAAAGACTGTTTTTAACGGCATCAAAGTGGACAACTGCACGCATAGAATAAATGAAGGTCTCAAGTCAGGAGATCAGTTACACTCGTTCAACAAGAGAAGTGACCAATGACGCTTAATATGTGGTATTCTCTATAAACGGGTCGTGTCCAGTGTACCATAAACTTAGGCACCCCCAAGTATAACTTGAACATCCATTCCTTTGTCTAACTCGACCTTAGTTATACTCGACGTTGATCTAGATGTTTATGTCCCATCTAAACATCTATCCGATCAAGGACAATGCTAGATTGACAAATAATCAATCTATGGGACTTTACCGTAAAGTTAATTACGAGCAAAAAAGTAATTAATAAACAGTAAATACTGGCCTTTATTAACAGCTATTCACATATATTACAAAGTTTCTTGGCACATATGTGCACACACTAACAATCTCCCACTTGCACTATAGCCAAGCACTATGAACTCTCAGTCCTAGGCCCCTCACATGGGACTCATGTTTCTGCTGAGGTAAGGCCTTAGTGAGTGGATCTGCGATATTTTCGCTAGTGTCTACTTTACTTACTAATACATCACCCATCTGAACTATTTCTCTGAGGATGTGATATTTCCATAGTACATGCTTGGATCGCTGGTGAGACCTTGGTTCCTTTGCCGGTGCTATGGCAGCATTGTTGTCATAGTATAACAGAACTGGACCATGACTACTAGGAACCACTTCAAGTTCCGTCGTAAAATTCTTGAAGCAAACAGCTTCTTTTGCCGCTTCTGAAGCTGCTATGTACTCGGACTCTGCTGTAGAATCCGCAACTGTTTCTTGCTTTGAACTTTTCCAGCAAACAGCTGCTCCATTTAGACAAAATATGTAACCCAGCTGAGATTTCAGATCGTCGCGATCTGTCTGGAAACTGGCATCAGTATATCATCTGACAACCAATTCCTCATCTCCTCCATAGACCAAGAACATATCTTTTGTTCTTCTTAGATACTTGAGGATAGTTTTGACTGCTGTCCAATGACTTTCTCCAGGATCACCCTGATATCTACTTGTCATGCTCAAAGCATACGATACATCAGGTCTTGTACATATCATAGCATACATGATGGATCCAATAGCCGAAGCATATGGTATCTTACCCATTCTATTTCTCTCCTTTAGTGTTTGTGGACACATCGTCTTGGAGAGTTGTATACCATGTGACATTGGCAAGAATCCTCTCTTGGAATCTTGCATATTGAATCTCTTTAATACCTTGTCAATATATGTACTTTGACTTAACCCTAGCAGTCTTCTTTGTCTATCTCGGTATATTCTAATACCTAAGATATAAGTTGCTTCCCCAAGATCCTTCATTGCAAAACACTTATTCAACCAATCTTTAGTAGATTCTAGACTGAACTTATCATTTCCAACAAGAAGTATATCGTCAACATACAGTACTAGGAAGACAATACTGCTCCCACTAACCTTTTTGTAAACGCAAGGTTCATCTGGATTCTTGATGAAGCCAAAATCCTTCACTGCTTCATCAAATCTTATGTTCCAGCTCCGAGAAGCTTGCTTTAATCCATAAATGGATCTTCTCAGCTTACACATTTTATCTGTATTCTCGGACGTTATAAACCCAGGAGGTTGTACCATGTACACTTCCTCCTCTAGCTTTCCGTTTAAGAAAGCAGTTTTAACGTCCATTTGCCAGATCTCGTAATCCTTGTAAGCTGCAATAGCAAGTAAAATCCGAATAGACTTCAGTATTGCAACTGGCGAAAATGTTTCATCATAGTCGATCCCTTGACGTTGAGTGAAACCTTTTGCCACTAGCCTTGCTTTATAGGTATTAACATTCCCATCCATGTCGATCTTCTTCTTGAAGACCCACTTGCATCCAATAGGTTTTACCCCAATTGGTGCATCTATTAACTCCCAAACTTGGTTGGTATACATGGAGTCTATTTCGGAATTCATGGCATCTAGCCATTTCTCGGAATCTATTGAAGCAACTGCTTTCTCATAAGTCAACGGTTCGTCGTTCTCGACGAGTAGTACATCCTCATGTGGTGATACGATCCACCCATATCTCTCGGGTTCTCGATGTACTCTCGTAGACTTACGTATATCTTGCGTTTCTTGAACAGGTTCTGGTAATGGAGTTACTTGTACTTGTGGTACAATCTCCATATCCAACTGTTCATTTTCCAACCTGTATGTAGTGTCTGCAATTTCTTCCAGGCTTATTTTACTCCCACTACCCCTTTCAGAAATAAACTCTCTTTCTAAGAAGGTAGCATATCGAGCAACAATAACTTTGTGCTCAGTTGGAAGATAAAAATAGTATCCCTTTGTTTCTTTGGGATAACCTACAAAGATACACTTGATGGATCGTGCTGCAAGCTTATCAGAACTATCATTCTTCACATAAGCATCGCAACCCATACTTTGAGATAAGACAAATTTGGTTTCTTCCCAAACCATAACTCATGTGGTGTCTTATCTGCAGCTTTGGTTGGAACTCGGTTAAGCATGTATGCTGCCGTTTCTAAGGCATAACCCCAAAATGATAATGGAAGACTTGCATGACTCATCATTGATCTAACCATATCCATGAGTGTACGGTTTCTCCTTTCTGAAACACCATTCCACTCTGGCGTTCGAGGAGGTGTAAGTTGTGAAATTATGCCACACTCCTTGAGGTAATCAATGAATTATTGACTAAGCTATTCGCCCCCTCGATCACTTCGAAGGATCTTAATCTTCTTGTCAAGTTGGTTTTCTACTTCATTCTTAAACTCCTTAAACTTTTCAAGAGTTTCTGACTTTTGCCGCATTAAATAGATATATCCATATCTGCTAAAATCATGAGTAAAAGTCACGAAGTAGATATAAGCTCCCCTGGCCTGAACTGACAATGGTCCACACACATCACTGTGTATGAGTTCTAGCAATTCATTCGCTCTTTCTCCAATCTTGAAAAAAGGCTTCTTGGTCATCTTTCCTTGTAAACAAGCTTCGCATGTATCTATGGATTCTAATTCAAATGAATCTAAATACCCATCATTGAGTAACTTAGCAATGCGCTTCTCGTTTATATGACCAAGTCTACAATGCCAAAGGTAAGTTGGGTTCGAATCACACGATTTCTGTTTCTTATTCTCGATGCAATGTACCGGCTCATGTAAGTTTAAAACATACAAACCATTGTTTAAAGATCCATATCCATAGAAAACATCATCTAGATAAAAGGAACACTTCTTGTCCTTAAATTCAAAAACAAAACCCTTGGTGTCTAAACTGGACACCGAGACGATGTTCTTAGAAAAACTTGGAATATAACAACAGTTTTCTAGTTTCAAAACAAGTCCACTGGGCAAACTTATTTTATAAGTCCCTACAGCTAATACAGCTACTCTTGCTCCATTAGCCACTCGTAGGTCCATCTCGCCTTTGGACAACCGTCTGCATTCACTTAATCCCTGTAGGTCCACACAGATATGAGAACTACATCCTGAATCTAGGACCCATGAGGATGAAACAGAAAAATTGCATTCAATCATAAAAATACATGAAGCACCTGCCCCACTAGTATTTTTCTTTTGAAAGAGGTAGCAATTCTTCTTCCAGTGGCCTTTCTTGCCACAGTGAAAGCATATAGCTTCCTTCTCGTCAGATTGGGGAATCTGTTGGCCTTTCTTCAGTTTGGGCTTTTGGCCCGGGTAAGCAGACATCTTTGATTTCTTGACCTTGGGGTTGAACTTCCCCTTGCTCATTCTCTTGTTGGTATTTCTCACCAACATTGCATTTGAAACAGTCTTCTGTTTCATGTCTTTCTCTGCTGTCTTGAGCATGGTCAACAGATCGGCAAGACTCTTCTCCATGTTGTTCATATTAAAGTTCATCACGAACGGAGCAAACGATGGAGGCAGGGAACACAAAATGGCATCAACAGCCAAATGAGTATCCATCTTGGAACCCAAACTTGCGAGCTTCTCTATGTACCCTATCATCTTGAGTACATGAGGCCCGACAGGGTTCCCTTCCTGCAATTTCATCCCGAAAAACGCTCGAGAGATTTCAAATCTCTCAGTCCGTGCACTTTCTTGGAAGAGCTCGCGCAAATGGATATCAATATCCCTAGCGCTCATATTCTCATGCTGCTTCTGCAACTCTGGAGACATTGCAGATAGCATGAGACATTGCACGTCAATAGCATCTTCCACATATTGATCATAAATTATCCGATCTGTTTCAGAAGTGTCTGCTGTGGGCACAGCTGGTGGCTCAGTATCTAGTACATGAAACTTTCTCTCTTGTTTCAGTACAATCTTGAGCTTTCGATACCAGTCCAGGTAGTTTGGTCCTTGGAGGATATTTTCTTTCTCCAAAATACTTCGCAGCGATAGGTTTGTCGACATCTACAACAAATAAAATTTTAAATCATTATTTGTGAATAGTTATATAAAGGACTTTTATAAACTCCCACTATTTTATTCAAACCTAATAGCCCCCACTATTAAGCTCGAGAATTAGTTGGTAATAATTCCTAGCGGGACCGAATACTCAAATCCTATAGTATGCACACAACTGAACTGTACATATACACTATAGTCGTTAAGTAGGCACTACTCGCCAGTCACAAATCCATGTAACCATCGGTGTTCTTAACTTGGGTTAATATTTTCTTAAACCCTTCGCCATCAAATCAATTGACCTTAGTGAGCTAACAAATCAATTAATCTGAGTTAAGTCGGTCCATTAATAATTGATGAAAAACTACAACTATACTAACGTGAGCCCACAACTGAGCTGTACCGACTCACGAAGTACGTCGACTATTTTCATTATTATAGATGGAAGGCGGATAAAACTTGACTTAATATTTAGGGGATTTTAATTAATTGTCTCACCTATATATTGATGGGCTTAGTTATTTTATTCTAGCCCATTGTATTTGTTTTCACTCGACAATTTAAAACTTTGCCGAATTTGATATTGGAGCCATCCCACTATAAATTGCATTACTTGTGGGGCAACCCATTTTAAAGTCTAAAATACTTTTGACTTCTGCCCCATTTGAGTATTATATATATATTATTACTTCATTAATTATGCAAAACGCACTCAGTTTGCAAATCTCGTTTTAATAACATTCATCAACCCACATAATTATAATTTGCAAAACTTGATATGTTAATACATCAAAATCAATTATAATTGGACAGATCGAATTCATCTTATAATTATTACAGTTTAACTTAACGTGGGTTTGATTACAGTGTCTCGTTATATTATAATTATAACATACACTGTAAAGAAGAAATGTTACTTAAAACTTAGTTTATCGTAAAATACGATTTATACGATACGATCACAGATAGCTCGGATACCACTGATGGGTTGCCACCGGGCACAGCGGAAGCTCGTTTCGAAAAATACTATCCGAAACACACCCCGGATCTATGTGATACGTATAAATCAAATAATAAATGAGATCAATAACTCGTACCTTGTTGTTTGAAAACAATGAACGTTACGGATAAGACGGTCTTCAAGAGTCCCAACCGTGACTCCTCTAGAAGTATCCACGTACACGTTCGACGGATGCCTCAAGCTCAGTCTCGGGTGCTAGCCCTCTGAGCTTTTTCTAATCTCTCGGAAGCCTTATTCTTTTTCTACAGAAGGTTGTCCCTCTTTCTGTCGAATGTCATTCTTAAATAGCCAATTTACTTTAGCAGGGATATGGGCTTCGCAGCCCACAGAAACCGCCATCGTCAAATCAATTGTATTAAACAACTGTTTTTTCATTTCCTAACAGCACGTAGCAATGCTATCTTCTTTTATCAGCTAGGCTAGTCTATAATATATTATAAATTTTACTTTTGCAACTAGGCAATTGGATAGACGTCTTCAGAACAATTGAAATTTAATTCAATTGATAGAATGGGCCAAATGGGCTTAGCCCAATTTAAAGCCTTATATTGATATATAATAAAATGATATAATATAATATAATATAATAATTAATTATTATAATTATATTATTATAACCTATAACTTGGACATATTTAATCAACTTAAATCCAACACTAGGATTTATTGCTTCCGAATATTTCATAATAAATTTGTAGTCCAACAAATTCTAATTCTGGAAATTTATAATTCTAATATCCATTAGAATTAAATAACAATGTCCGTGTATACGTGCTTTTGCGTGCGACCCTCTAGGTTCTATATACGAAGGCAGTGTACATCCATACACAGACTGAGGTAACCGTCTAGCAACAGTTTTCAGTCACCCAACGTAATAGAATATTGGTCATGAACCAAAACCGCTATGAACCGATTTCTGTGTAATTCAATCTCTTCATCTCACGGACATCCTGATTAATTCAGCGCATTATGGGTCATCACTGAATTAATCATTTTACTTGATTTCTGATATATAATAGATCTTAACTTGAATGATAAACATTCCTCCACGGCCGTGTGTTTAAAATCACTAATATCTCAATCAAGAGGCCAGGATGTCAACTCTCTAATCCAAGAAAGCGATGAATCCTATATTGACTCAACACTATCCTCTCTGCACTTCGCTGCACACCCAATAACCATATTACTCACAATCCGATTAAAGACTGCTTTTAACGGCATCAAAGTGAACATCTCCACGCCTGGAATAAATGGAGGTCTAAAGTCAGGAGATCAGTTACACTCGTTCAACAAGAGAAGTGACCAATGACGCTTAATATGTGGTATTCTCTATAAACGGGTCGTGTCCAGTGTACTCTAAACTTAGGCACCCCCGAGTATAACTTGAACATCCATTCATTTGTCTAACTCGACCTTAGTTATACTCGGCGTTGATCTAGATGTTTTTGTCCCATCTAAACATCTATCCGATCAAGGACAATGCTAGATCGACAAATAATCAATTTATGGGACTTTACCGTAAAGTTAATTACGAGCAGAAAAGTAATTAATAAACAGTAAATACTTGCCTTTATTAACAACTATTCACATATATTACAAAGTGTCTTGGCACATATGTGCACACACTAACAAGAAGAGCACGGTACCATTCCACGAGGTGAATACACCATCGGGGTCATCAGGTATCCGACCCCTGAACTCCAGCAATGCAACACGGTCGGTTTCGTTGGTCTTAGCCACTGCTGCTCCCTGGACAACAATCAAAACACTGGGGGAAAACAGGAGACAAGTGAATAATAATATCTTAAAAGCAGGGCAGGAGTCCATAATTATTTCTGATAACCAGTAGTAAATAACTCTAGCATGGGAGTACCCTTCCGTTTTTATAAAATTGTAATTATTCCAAGTGATGGACGATTAGCTCCCCATCCACCTTCATTCTACGCATAAAAGTTTAAATATTATGGTAAATTTAATTACATTTTTAATTTAGAATGTAAGTCTTATTTTTTTAATAATTTTTTTTATGAATAGTAGATTATACGTAATCCTTAAATGAACGTTAGTTTCGGGATACTATTTGCTCGGGGATTAACTTGGACTCTAAGGAGATTACTCTTTAATTTTAACAATTGATTTCCTTAATCTTTTCGGTGGTTATGAAAACATTGCCTTTTTACCATTTCCTTCCTCAGCCTCCTTCTATCACATGCCTGAGGGCATGGGACGGTAATGGAACAGTTCGTAGAAGGCTCCATGAGCAACGTTCGTGAGGGAGGCACGAACAGACATGATGGGTCGTGTAAGGGTGTGTCAGTGAGGAGTCACGGGTTGTCTTGAGGATCATTGATACGTTGAAGGCGTTACACTAAGAGGGGGTGAATTAGTGTTATGATCCAAATTAGGATTTTTAACTTTTCACAACCCCGCAGCGGATGAAAGCTTCTGTTAAACAGAGCCTAGTTTGGTTTCTGTAAAACAGAACGTTCGATTGTGATTACAAATTTGTTTGATGGACACTGAGCTTTTTATAGTGGTTCGGTAAATTTCCTACTCCACTCTTCACCCAGAACACTGGATGGTTATCACTCAAACCCAATATAGTAACGATTACAAGAATTGTAATGAAATCAACTTTCTGTATTATAGACCAGTAGGTTCTATCCCACAGAGGACTGAGTGATAGATCACGGACCAAAAGGTTTTGTGCAGTAGAGACTTGTTACGTAACACAAATCCGAAGGTTCTGTAATATAGTAATTCGGGCTCAATACAGACCAGAAGGTTTTGTATCGAAGTAAGTTAGGCACAACACAGACCAGAAGGTTCTGTGTCGAAGAAGGTAAGGCCCAATATAGACCAGAAGATTCTGTATCAAATGTGTTAATCCTCTATAGCACAGATTAAGAGATTCTGTACTTGAAGCGTCAACCTTCTATAGAACAAATCAAAGGATTCTGTATCACAGAAGGTATAGCATAGACCGTAAGGTTCTGTACCAAGAGTGTGTCAATCTTTAACAAACCAAAATGGTTCATATTAGAAATGACTTGAGTAAGGCACAGACTGTTAAGTTTTGTACTAAGGTAACCAATTTGCGCGATCCCTTAAGATCTCGACTAAGCAAACACAACGCTCTTGCCCAAGGCTTCTCCGAGCATACACAATGCTTTTGCTCTAGGCTTCTCCGAGCATCCACAACGCCTTTGCCCTAGGCTTCTCCGAGCATACACAACGTCTTTGCTCTAGGCTTCTTCGAGCATACACAATGCCTTTGCTCTAGGCTTCTCCTGCACACAGAACACTACGCAACAGAAGCAGGTTAGTCCCTCACCTTCTGTGCTCCCGAGGTACAGCCCTTCTCTCTGGCCCACTGCACGTTGCCCACGTCGACACGCTTCCAACAACGTCTTCTGCAGCTTCCAACCGAGTCCCTCGTGGCCCTCGAGTCACTCTCCCAGAAGATATCACCAACGATGCAGCCTCTACAGGTAGTGCTCCTTGTGTGAGTAACTCAAACGAACAAAAAGAAAAAGGAGCTCAAGCACACGCTCTTTGATCAGAATGTTACAATGGAATGAATGATGTTGAATTGAATTGTTTTCATTTGTGGAGAGTGTGTCTATTTATACACATAGTCTAGGATTAATGAAATGAAAGAAAATCATGAAGATCCACCTTCTGCAAAATTAAACGAAAATAATTAGTCAGATAATAATACAATAATACAATATATTATGTGCAATATATTATAATTAGTAAATTACTAAATTTTTTAGTAACAGTTTACAAAATTTTTCTGTAAAATCATATAAAAATTAGTAAGCATTTACGAAACACGTACAACTTTACAAACACTTTTACTAACTCAAACAGTGTTTTACTAGATATCACAACAAATTAGTAAACTATTACTAATTTTAGTGATGTTTTACGAAATAAAAGAAGTAATTTTTACTAAAAGTGAATAGTGAAAAATTAGTAAATATTACTAAAAAATTAGTAAATTATTAAACTTTTTAATAACAGTTTACAAAATTTTTCTGTAAAATCATGTAGAAATCATAAACATTTACGAAACCCTACAACTTTACTAACACTTCTACTAACTCAAACAGTATTTTACATAAATATCACAATGAAATTAGTAAACTATTACTAATTTTAGTTATGTTTTACGAAATAAAAGAAGTAATTTTTACTAAAATTGAACAGTGAAAAGTTAATAAATATTACAGAAGCGGCTAACGGTACGTGCACGTAACCGTTACGTAGTTTACTAAATTCGACTTTTTTTAGTAATCTTTACTAAAAACCGACGTTTTTTAGTAAAATCGTTAGTAAACTGTTGTAAAAAATTGTAAATTATTACTAATTTTTTACTGTTTGAAAATCCCAAAAGTTACTAAAACAACGTTTAGTAAATCGGAGGACAAATTTACTAAAAAGTTTAGTAATGGGTTACTAAAAATATCGGTGATTTTTGCTTTTTTTGGAAACCGTTACTAAAGTTTCACTGTTCAAGTTTAGTTATCGCTTACTAAACTTTTTAGTAAATTTCACCACCGATTTACTAAACGAAGTTTAGTAACTTTCCGAAAACTCAAATAGTAAAAAATTAGTAACGGGTTCCCAATTTTTTTAGTAAAATTTCCATTTTTAGTAATTTTCTCGATTCGCCATCAAACAATTTTATTAATTCTTTCTTAATTTTCTAAGCGAAATTAGTAAATTACTGTGTAACATTGTAAAATCGTTAATAAATTACTAAAGTCGTCATTTCTTTTCGTAATCGTTTACTATTTTTTGAGAAAATTTGCTGAATATTTAGTAATCGATTACTAAACTTTTAAGTAATTTACTAAACAGAACAGTACATTCCGAACCTATTTTCAGTGTGAAATTACCGTTTTACCCCTGCGGTAAAATTACTATTTAGTAATTTTAGTAAAAAAATTAGTAAATTTGATGAAAAAATGAAAACTTTTACTAACAAAAATTAGTAATAATTACTAAACTTGAACGGTAAAGTTTTAGTAAAATTTACTAAATATATTAGGAATTCTCCCATATTTGTAGTAAATAATTGCTAAAAATGTGGAATTATTTCAAAAAAATGAGTAAAAATACTAAACACAGATTTAGTAAAATTTAATAAAAATGAACAGTAACAAAATTTGTAAAATTTACAAATTTTTTTACTAATTATGTCGGCCTTTTACTAAAAAAAAGTGATTTTTTTGTAAAATTTACTATAAAAATAAGTGAATTTAGTAAACTACGTAACCGTTACGTGCATGTATCGTTAGCCGCTTTCTTCTTGTTCAGCAATTCGCTTCCATCGCACAATCTTACGAGACCATCAACAACGGCTTTGGGATACATCCGCCAAACTTTTATTGGTCTACATTCACATGGTAGTCTATGTTATGTAATTGGGTCACGTGTCCGGGAATGCTCGGAATCCTTGTTCTTCTCCAAGTGTACAGGTGCTTTGGATACTTAAATATTTGATGCACAGCTATGTTGGGAAAGCATGGCAACGCAAGGTTGTCCCTCACCTCTCTGTTGTCTACTTTAGGCTTCTAATGTTAACTGTTGATCCTAAAATGCTTGCCCAAAGACGCTTACTGTTCACGCTGACGTTCCTTGCTGTCTCACTCGATCTTCCTAACAGTCCCCCTGCGTCGCGGAACCAAATCAAACGACAACATGCAACGCCTGGTCGTGCAAAGAAGTGTCATGGCATTTTATAATGAACAGGATGTTGTGTTCTGTATTTAATTTTGAGCAAGACGTGACCTCTACCTTGGAAAAACAACTGTCTTAATAAAGACGGGCATCAGTGCACAAAACAATGCTAACCCATTATAAATATTCAATACGACATGGTGATGTTAGTGGACGAAATCTTCCATCCGGAAACTAAAATGTCGCGTCGGTGTCTGAACATTCTAACGGAAACATTTCCAAAAGGAATCCTCCCGCGCTCCTAAATAGCAGTACCTCCACCCTAACAAATTAGAAAAAGAATCAGGTTCTGTGCCCCTAGTCGACCCTCAATTCATTCTAACGCAGAAAAACTTCGGCTTGTGAGAAGAACTCAGGCTCTGTACTTGGCATCTGAAGCGTTGCACATCATGTCCAACGAGAGCACAAACAATCAGTATTTTATTGTGGTACTTCAGGATCCGTATTCGTGTGACCGCTCTTTTAGCTTCATCTGTGCTGCAAGATGACGAAACACTACCATAAACGGCATGTCGTATCGGCACTCAACCCGTAGACTAGAATGATGTGCATCCAAGGCATTGAAGTCTCACTCGAAGGGTTTGGTAGAATCAATTTGACTTCGGTGGAAAAAAGTCCATATGCAGACAAGTTAGTGGACGCTGTCCTTAATCCGATGTATTGTTATTCATTCTAGGATATTTTCTATTCCCTTTTGTAATACCCCAAATTTTTCAACAAATAATTTTCTTTTAAGATTTTCCAAACAAAATCTAATCACTGACCATCTCCTAATCACATTTAAATCTCTCGAGATTTCGGCATCATAAATTACACACCTTATCAAGATTCAATCCCCCAATCACTCCCCAAAAAAATATCTCATTCCTCACTAAAATAATATATCTTATCTTCTTTATCCCATCTGAGGATGAACCTAGACACTATTCCTCAAACCCTTCTGACATTACTATCACATTTCATACGATCAAAAGACACGATCTCCAATCAAATCAGAGATTCTCTATCAGAGATTTCTAAAATATCCAGCAAAAATCTCTCCGCGGACAGACAAAAAAAATCAGAGAATCTCTAGAGGATCTCTGAAATCCTCTTTGCCAAAGCATCCCCTTCCCCTAGAATAGTCTCCAAGGAGAGAATCAGAGACACACGTAAAAAAAATCCAGAGGATCTCTGGGATCCTCTCCTTCCTGAAGAGCCAAAGCCATCCCATCCCCTACCAGATACTCCCTAGGGAATCGGAGACAAATTCCTCCACTTACAACCGGAGGCCAACTCCTCCCGACGGACACACATAAACCAGAGCCAAGGACTCCCTTCTCCAGTGCTGACGAGCCAAAGCCTCCCGACCAACCCACCAGCCGACACCCTCCTGGCGTCGTTCATCCTCCTCAGGCCACCCCGGGGCGAGGTAACCCCCTCGGTGAGACGTCCTCTCACTTTGCTAACTCCAGCATGCTTCTACCATGTTCGATATGCTGACTCCATCGTTCCTTTCTTTTTTGGCCCCGCTGCACACATCGTGGGATGAGAAACGTTGCCCCCTAGATGAACTCGTCACCACTAGAAACGCGAGCAAAGGACAGCCGGTGCACCATCTCCCGCCAACAATTAACCACAACGTAAACATAATTCAAGGATTCGACAAAGCGACTCGGATGACACCCGTGGTGGAATCACGTCTCGAAAGCGACACCCAACTGATGAACCCTTAGTCGATGACATGCCATTCCGGTGGGACTCAGGTACATGAGGGGGGTGCGGGCCTCTCGATTATTATTTTTTCCACATGTAACAGGCCGTGGGCCCAAGTGCAAAGGCACACGGCCACCATCCTTCCCCGCACACTTTGATCTCAATAATTGTCCGTGTTGCCTTAGGCCCATAGGTTTATTGTCGCATGTAGTTTGCTATCAACAAATATGAGTTCGGGCCCAAAGCCTGAATCAGGTCCAACGCCCGTTAAATAAAAGCAAATCTTTTAAAGCAAACGCCACCTCCCTTTTTCGCATCTTAGAATATAAGAGTTAGTAACTAGGAATCCCCGAACCAACTGTTTTTTTCGACTTAAACAGCTTTTATAAATAAAGTCGGTGGTGACTCCGTTTAGTTTACCTAGTTAAACAACAACCTTTTTACGGAGCCATTTTGGATGAGGGACTGACGACACGAGCCGCTCCCGATTCCTCTCGAAAGTTCCTTCTTTGGATCATCTCCGCCTTTCGCCCACCGTCTCGTGCAGGCCCAGTTAGGAACTCAGGGAGGGATCACCCAATTTCCTTCCACAGCGTCCGGCGCTCGAGTTGTGACGCCGATCGGTTAGGCTTTGGGGAGCGGGCCCGGATCCTCGGGTCGTTCGAATCGCCTTGATGGGGAATAACTTGTTCCGGCGGTCCCAGTGTGCGCAAATTGGAGTGACAGAAGACTTATTGAAGTATTTGAGAAGGAATTTGTAGTTTAGTGTGGTTTGCTTTCTGTGTTGTTTTCATGATGTCTGCCTTTAATAAACGCAATGCTATATTAATTCATTGTTTATATTACATTATGATTATCTCGATGTATCAGTGCTCTTATTTTTTTGTTAGAATTTTGATTATCAATACTCATTTTAACAAAGTATTTGATTTTGATTATGAATCAAAACATAAAATTGGTTGGACCAACTCCAACTGTTGTTGTGTGCGCACTTTATAACCTTTAGAGCTCTTTTAAGATGAAAATACTTCTTGTAATCTGAACAGTTACTTCCTGAAAACACTAAGAAAGCCTGTATCTATCAGAAATACATGCGGTTTTGCCGAAGGCTGTGGAATTGGAAGAGGCATTAGTAATCCTGCTAGTTTAAACAGTAAGGGCTTGCATATTTTCCACATTTCTTCGTATATAGTTCGTTGCATGCTTCTCGAGTGGCGGTACGTCCTAAATTGCACACACGGTTCAAATCCCTGTTTGTATGTCCTGTATCGAACGTATGGCGTGTCCGTTAGGATGACTCCAGTTATGAACATTACTTTCATACAACCGAATTGAATTGAAATGTCCATCATCTGAAAAACATAGTCCATATTTAATACCATAAAAGGTTGAACTTATCAACTGTAGTTATTTATTGCCTTTGTTTTGTATTCTTCGACAGACATGTTCAGGATTCGTACCGTTTATGGCTGGCTTTTGAAGACATAGGCATGGTTAAGGAAAGGGATTCTACCAAATGTTCACTAAAAGTCGAATTAGTGATTTCCATTCGTGTATGTTAGGAGGTCCACTGGAGGTGCCGCGTCATCGACAAACAATTCATAGAATTGGGTACACAGCCATGGTTAAGGATAGGAAATAGGACAAGATGTAATCAGATGGAAATGCGTGACTTCAATAACAGAGGCATGATTTGTGATGCCTAAAGACCGTTCGCTCCAGAATACCAAAGGTTGGCTTGCATTAAATTTTTGTACGTGCATAGAGTGTTCGTCGGATGGCACTAAAAGTCGCTACTTAAAGCCATATTAACAAGGAACGATATTTTCAAAACAAAATAGGCTTCAAATATAATTAGGAAATGTCTACGCAAGAATGACACTTTCCATAGTTGCTTCAATAGCAAAGAAATAAACGACAGATGTGGTTAAGAAGGCGCCGCATGCCTTATTTTCTAATGCGTGTTACATTCTATAACACAAATCATGTCCATCGATCTCACAAGGAGCCCCGTCACTAGGGGTGAGCAAAATATCCGATTTCCGATATCCGAGTCCGATATCCGAATTTTTTTTCGGACTCGGATTCGGAAATTTATAATTTCGGACTCGGATTCGGATATATTTGAAATGAAATTTCGGAAACGGACTCGGACTTGGAATTTTAAAAAAATATTTCGGATATCCGAATATCCGAAATTTATACAACCTGAGCCTGTCCAAACCCGACACAACAAAGGAGTAATAGAAAAAAAGGACTTGATTGAAAACAATAAAACAATTAAAGGACCAAATTACAAATTTAAGCCCCCCTCGTTACTTAATTTGAATTGTAGATTTTGAAAACATGGGTATGAAAGCGTATTCGAATTTTGAGGACATTTGAAGGATTCAAGAATGAAGACTTATAGAAGATGCTTTCAAGTGGCTTCCCTTGCTCTTTTTTATCTAGCTTTGCAATTATTATCGTTATGAGAATCGTTATTAATCTTACGTGGACATCAAATTTTAGACTAGTTTTAATCTTAAGCTTGGAGTATTGTTGCATCGGCTTAGGATGTTGCATCTTTTTGTTGGATGTGGTTGGAAGGTATTCTTTTTCCAATTCAAAATGTGTAGCACTTATTCACAATCCGAAGTTCGGAAATTTCGGATTATCCGAATTCCGAGTCCGAATTAATTTCGGACTCGGAAGTTCGGAATTATATAAAATCGGACTTGGACTCGGACTTAAAAAAAAAGAATTCGGAAGTTCGGACTTGAGTGAATTTCGGACTCGGATATCCGAGTCCGGTCCGAATGCTCACCCCTACCCGTCACATCATCTTCCTCCATCCCAACCATTGATAACTTGAAGCTCTACATCTTGCTTCCATACCCAGAACCTTACAAGAATGTCCTTGTCCTAGCGATCGACATACCCGTCACAGAAATGGGCATCATTAGTTGAAAGTCGATTTCCAGGTGCAGTTGTCCGAGCGAATTTCTTGCAAAGAACGTGTTGGGACGGTTTTGATGATGAACCGGATCCTCTGTACTATAGAAGGTCGAACATTCTATTCTACAGAAGCTTCTCTTATTAAGGACTTCTTGTAAGAATTATTTTTGTAATTAAATGATTAGTTTATAATTATTTAATTACAAATTATAAACTCTCTGATTATAATAATTATCTGATCAGATTACCACGATTTAATTTCCAAATAAACATATTGGAGATAATATTTCTTGTAGAAGGAAATGTATCTTCTATATGAGGAAATGTTCTATTGTTTGGTCTACAGGCTTCTGTAAGCTTACTTGACCAATATACGAACGATATTTGGATGCAAATCAATTTCTGTAATCTTCTATATACGACGTTGTTGGGAGTGTGTCGACGTGGGCAACGTGCAGTGGGCCGAAGAGAAAGGCTGAACCTCGGGAGCACAGAAGGTGATGGACTAACCAGCTTTTGTTGTGTAGAGCTCTCTGTGTGCAGGAACCTCAGGACAGGAGGAAGGCTGTCACCTCAGGACAGGAGGAAGGCTGTCACCCCAGAACAGAGAGTACGCTGTTCAACCTCAGGACAGGAGGAAGGCCGTCACCTCAGGACAGGAGGAAGGCTGTCACCCCAGAACAGAGGTTACGTTGTTCAACCTCAGGACATGAGGAAGGCTGTCACCTCAGGACAGGAGGAAGGCTGTCACCCCAGGACAGAGGGTACGGTGTCTACCTTAGGACAAAAGGCACGTTGTCTACCTTAAGACAGAAGGAACGCTGTCTACCTGCGTAGGGTTCGCTACGTACTTGCGTGGGGTACGCCACGAAGTCGTTATCCTTGAGGGATTGCGCATTTGCTACCTTGTTAGTCATGTTAACGCGTGCAACCTACTGTTGTGCAGAATCTTCGGATCTGTATAACCTTCTGTAGAGCAGAACCTTCAAGTCTGAATCTACTTTAGTGCAGAACCTTACGGTCTGTATATATCTCAAGTCATTTCTAATACGAACCATTTTGGTAGGTTAAAGATTGACACATTCTTGGTACAGAACCTTGCGGTCTGTGCTACACCTTCTGCAATACAAAATCCTTGGATCTGTTCTATAGAAGGTCGACATTCTTAGTGCAGAATCTCTTGATCTGTGCTATAGAAGGTTAAAACATTCGATACAGAACCTTCTGGTCTGTATTGTGCCTTACCTTCTTCGATACAGAACCTTCTGGTCTGGTTGTGCCGAACTTTCTATGATATAGAACCTTCTGGTCTGTATTGAGCCTAAGTTACTATAGTACAGAACCTTCGGGTTTGTGCTATGTAACAAACCTCTACTGTACAGAACTTTTTGGTCTGTGCACTATCACTCAGTCTTCTGTTGCATAGAACCTACTGGTCTATTCGACAGAAAGTTGTCTTCATTATAAATCTTGTAATCGTTACCACTTTGAGTTTGAGTGATAACCATCCAGTATTTTGGGTGAAGAGTGGAGTAGGCAATTTGCCAAACCACTATAAAAATTCTTGTGTCCAATCAGTAATATTGCGAACACACTTGAACGTTCTGTTGTACAGAAATCTATCTACGGTTTTGTTTAACAGAAGCTTTCATTCCACTGCGGGGTAAAACGGAAAAGCGTTAAAATCCGAATTTGGAGATTAACACTAATTCACCCCCCTCTTAGTGTAACAGAACGCTATTTACAGGAGTGGACTGTAGTTGTGCATGAACTCATCCTGGAGGACCGGAAAAAGCTGCAGGTGGATGACATGGATGCACTCTGCTTTGATGTGTGGAGCGCGCTCGTTAAATTTCCAAGAATTAGGCAGCGTGCGGAGTGGATCATCGGTTCTTGGAGAAACGACATTTTCCTCATTCGGGCATGTTATCAGCACCACACCAGTGACGACCGCTTGGAATTCGAAATAATGCAGATCTGTTCAATCGGCACGTATATGACCATAGGCAATGGTGGTTGAAAGGCTGTCAAGGAAAGGTGTGTTGCCCTCATGCACTTTGATTCATTGGATGTGGACAACCATGACAGTGGTTCGAGATTTTATTTACCACCACGAAGCGAATGTGATAGTAATTCTCGGCACAACTTTAACTTGTATTGACTAGGCTGACAATTTTATGGGATTGTTTGTTCGTTTCGATGTCGTTATTTGAGTTTGGGAACTCACGGAGGAATTTTGGTCTTCTGGGCATCGGCTGATGTGTCGCTGTCCATTTTCGGGGTGAGGATCAACAACATATATGGGCTAATGATTGTAAGTTCCCATACCTGTGTTGTATGTATGTCTAATATGGTGGACTTAACGCGGCCAATTGAATCGTAGGACAGAGACTGCAATCTGTAAGACTGCTGAAGGACGACCGTTCTCTCGGCGGCCTATGGTGAACGCATCCCTACAATGACTGCGGGGTCTTGGAATGTTCTTTTCTTGTTCCTTGCTCATTTCTTTTTTGGCTTCGTATTATACCCAGCTTTGAGTATAGTTTTCTTACGTGAGAAATGTTTGTCGAACAATTGTCTATTGTCCGTGTTCATCAATAGTCATGGGTCTACTTTCTTCGAGAAACTGGCAAAGACAACTAACCAAAACACTACATGCTAGCAACCAGTAATTCAAAAAAAAAAGGGAAAAACTCCTTAAAAGAAACAGCTCCCATGTCAATAGCTCCACAAGTCTTCATCACAGGAGTTGTACCATCCTGCAATGTCACCCCACTTGCGATCTCTAGATTCCGGCACCTCAGAATACTCAGCCCCACTTTCATTGGAAGTGCTCAGGCTGTCTGTGGTGGCAGGGGTTCTTCTGGTTCCCTGTTCCGTGTTGAAACGCCGTCTCTTGGGAAAGGGGCTCCTGCCATGCTTCGTCCGACACCAAAATCTCAACATCCCTTGCGCCTGGATCAGTTTGTCACACGAATCTTTCGCTAAGGAATGCCAAATAACGGTGCCATCTTCCTTTCTTGGGCTGTAAAGGGATCCTTCCTTTAACTCCCACTTTACCCTGACCGGGACTCCAACATCCTCCAACAGACGCCGATATGCAGCCATTTCTTTGACACGCAGTCAGCCACACATCCCAATTGAGCTTTCTCAGCAAATGGTCGTCATTATCATGCCAATTCCGCTGAAGATTGCTAGAAGACATTCGAGCCACTTTTACCGAATCGATTTCTCTTACCACAACTTGCATCCCCTGAGAGTCAAGTTTAAATTTTTATTTTGCCTTCATAACCCATTTTGTGGACTGCATTGTGTACTCGAACGGTCACGTTCCTACCAATGGATGCGACTTTCCATGCATAACCTCCTTCCCACCCATCTTTGTAGGCCGATGCTCTTTCCTCGTACCGTCGCATCATTTGAGGATCCACCTGTTGCTTAGGCCTTCTTGCCTATCTTCCCGCATGTTTCTTGGTCATCTAAAATCACCAATATAATGAATACCAATCCAACCTTGGACGTAGGCTGCTTACTTTCCAGACTAATAAGGTATTAAGTACCATCATGTTTTACATTATGTCCAATACAACGTGAGGAGGGAAGGTTATGGTGTTTTTTGTCCGCGAGTAAAATGTAACCATCACATTCCGAAATCCCTAGCGGTTCGACTCATGCCTTTCCAGAGGGAGGGGTCGCCACCTCAACTGCATTGATAGAAAAAATATATACTCGTCCAATTCTTAGTCCATTGGTCCAAGGGCACCTTCGACCGGCTGTGTTTCGACAGACGATAAGGGTTTGACGCGGAATATTAAATGCATGATTTCCAATGAGAGATGATCTATACATGCATACAAAATCAAATACATACTTGCATAATGTTGAGATGTATTGGCATTGACCCGACATGTGAAAGTAGTTGTCCTCACTTTAATTAACATTGAAATAACATTACAAGTAATGGATCCACGTGTATGAATAAAGAATTGACATGGAAAGAAAATAGGAGCACAAGTATACACAAATGGTCGACATAACCCCAAAACACCAAACGACTATCTATTTTTGTAAATTATGTCCAATCCTCTGCACTACCCTCAAGGACCAGAACATGGACAATCACACTTGAGAGGTTAGTCCTGACCATGGTGGGTTGGTGGAATCATGGAGGTCTTTCAGAAGGTCATGGCATCAGATAATGAGCAAAAATGCACAAATCACAATAACTTGAGGGAACGCTTCCAAAAGATATTTGTCATGATTTTCACAGCAACATCATTATTGTAAAGAGTACAGAAAATGAGGGATTTTTTTTAGGGTCTCGACCAAATCTTATCGAATCACCCTGCTTTGCACCGCAGGCGGGGCAGCAAAGCAGATACAGATAAGATGAGTTGTAGAATGCTCTGTTTAAAATCCGAGCCATACAAGAATTGTGTTTGCAGAGTATTCACATGTAAAAACAGTGAAACGACATGTAAAAATATAAAATGCACTTGTATTGACAATAACACGGCATATTTGAATAGTAGATTAACATAACTTAACAGTGAAATGACATGTGCAAAATGTCCCGCCCATGTCCAAACAGTTCGCGACAAGCCTTAACAGTCGACGAATGTCAGCGGTGACATGTCGAGACTCACGGAAGTCCCATGTCCGGGATTTTAGCCTATGGGTTTATAAACGTGCAAGTTTTTTTTTGAAAACTCCATTTATTTTGGTATGGGTTGCAGGCAAGCCAAAGCCTCTTGATTTTGACAGGACTTCTTACGAGCTTTATCATTTTTTACTGGGGGTATGATGGTTTTGGTACATTTGAGACTTCATTTATAGTATTTACTGAGATTTCAAGAAATTGCATGAAACAAGATGATTGAAATTTGTACAAGAGAGTTCTTCAGCTTCTGTCATGCTTGTTTACTGAGAAAAGGATAATGACAGAATGACAATGAATATTTGAATGGAGTACTTTTCATGCGTGAAGCACATTTTTAGTTTGATTCTGTTGAATGGCTTTTCTTATGTATCTGAGTTCGCCGATCAAGCTCAAAAGCTCGTTCTACATTGTTATAACTGACATCGACGAGATAGAAGGTGTTTGCATATGTGCTAAAGAAATCATATGAAGTTTTTAATGTACTTTTGACGTCTCGACTAGGCAGAATTGTTTTATATTGTTGTTAGATACCAAAAATAAGCTTCGATGATTCTCAAAAAAGTTAAACTAGGAGGACTTAACAGTAAAGGTAGGAGTATTATATTAAATTCACGATGGGGTTTTTAGTATATACATCTGTCCGATTCTACCTGACTTGCCATCGAGTGCAACTGCGTCTGGCGCAGGAGGATCGAACTGGGGCGCCAACTGCCTGTCTGGAAGATTGGAGCTGGAGTGAGAGTTGCTGCTGCTATTGAGACAGGTTATTGAAGTCAGGAGCGGGTGAGCAGGCTCTCTGGTTCGAGCTGGAGGCACTAGGAGGTGGAATCATGAAGGTAACTGGGTGAAGGGACGGTGTCGGGGGATAGGTGTAATATCCCCAGCCCAAGAGAAGGGTGAGTCAAGGAGAGTCCTACATCGAAAGGAAGACTGGGCTGTGGTGTACATATAAGGTCGGGAGGGTGGCCTCCTCATCAATGACGCGTTTTAGCCCTAAGCCCAAGGTTGAAGAACAAAACCAGACCGTAGGTCCTCCGTGCGCGGCGGTGCGGGATCGGGACAATATCGTTGAAAGGATGGGCGGCCTCTGTAGGAAATCACCTGTGAAATTTCAGGAGTCTAGTTATGGATATCAGTCCCTCGCCAGGCTAGTCGGAAAATCATGAGGGCAGACGAAAATAAACAGGATCTCACTGTTCTAACTTACAATTAATCAAACTACAGGAGCATTGGATGAAAGTTATCCCTAGTTATGGTTCGTGAAAGGTTCCTTCGCTACAATATTAATAGGGAAGAAGGAAAAGATCTCTAGGTTACCTTACCCTGTATTTGTTGCTAAGACCGTATGGGTTATTTCTTTTAGGACAGCGTTCCTACTGTTAAGACGAAGCTCTGTGATGTTGGCCGTCTTTCTGGAAGCTTCTAGAGTTCTCCTTAGTCTCCCTAATTCCATTAACACTTGTTCCTTTCCCCTCTACTTCCAAAAATAATGAACAAGTACGATGTGTATCAACCCTGGTTCAAGCATTCAATAGCTAAGCCTTTGAAAGTTCTTATCTTCCATGCTAGAGGCATAGTAGCAGTGCAGTACATCAACATTCCCAATCTTAAGCTTTTCAAGGGCTTCCTTTACGGTCTTCCCATCTTCATTCTTCCTCCAATTTTATCCATCCTCTGTAAAACATGCAGCACCTTCCGATAGAAAAGAAAAATGAATCACTTATTGGCCTGCTAGGAGATTCCGAGACAATCTGAAACCTCTGGCAATTGCAAAGAATTTCACGAATTCTCGCAGACTTTAACCATGGACGTTGTGCCTCCTACTGTAACTTCTTGATATTTAGCTGGGGGTTCAGGCCAAATGAACAACGCTGAGCCTTGACCCCGAAATACGAACCAGGATCGCACCACCTCGAGAGAGTTTGATGGAGATCATCATTCAGAATATTAATAATAAGATAGGGCACGGTGATACAGAAGGATGCACATAGCCCATCTCAAATTTTTGGGAATGGTATGTAATTTTTGAGCATCTCCAAGGTAACGTCTATTTGTCTCTCATGTTATCTGGTGAGGGTGGTATATGGAAGTTGAGTCCGTGTATGAGGTGGATGCTTTTGAATCATGCCGCGTTATATGACTGCATTTACCTACAAATTAAGGTATAAGGGTGTGAATTATTTGGCAGTCTGTCATAATACAGTATCTTTAGAGGTAACTGGACTTGGGATGGTTTTTCCATAGTAGATTATGGAAGTTAAGTGTTTATATACTAACACGCGTGTTTTGAAGTTCCTTTTTGTGCTTGTATCATTGTGTCTTACTTTTATGGCAGAAAGCCCATTTATTCTTGTTATCTGCGATAATGTTTTATGTTCTCTTAGTTCATTTTTACAAAGACCGTATTTAATGATGCTATTGAGCATTGCCGTTGGACAGTTGACATCTAACTGTTGATCTGAAGTCACGTTGGACTCATCTTTTTGGCAAGCCTTCGATTCCAGGGCCGTTTTCTAGTGGTAAACTGACTAAAGATGTAGCCTTATTTTATAGCTGGTGGAGTCAGGTTAGCATGCAGAGTCATTATGATCATGGCAGATGTAAATTTCTGGGAGTGATCATCCACTATGACTTTATTCTTTTGCGTCTCTATACATGTCACCTACATATATGAAAACATCTTAATGTTTTAGATCTGCACGTGCCAGCAAGTGTTGTAATCCTCACAAATAAGGTAAATCCCTCAACTGCTTTTGCATAGCAACAGACTGTAGAAAGATTTCAGTAGAAATAGTTTGTTAGAAATCTTGGGGCAATTGCTGCTACTTCTCTCCGAGGTTGTTCCATATTAAAGGATCTTTGTTCCTTCCGATTTCCTGCTTCTCCAGAATTGGATATACAACATGGAAATCCATTTTCTTCTTCCTCGTACTTGCAACACATACACTCACTCATCACTACTGCATATATTACAACTGCATTGGGGATTCAAATATTATTGTCTGGTTCTGCATCACACTCCTTTAAGTTCATGTTTGGCCAGGAACTGTGCAGCGCAAAATTGCATGCTGACACGATTTCTCCTACTGTCAAGTAAATCAAGTTTTGCCCAAGGCTTTCGATGAATTTCGACTTCTCCAACTTCTTTACTACCTCACTTCTCGGGTTTGCTAGAACAAGCTGAACATGGGTGGAAAGTTCCATCTTGGGTTATTGTTTCAAGAGAGGAGAAAGGTGAAAATCAATTCATATTTAGTTTATGCTGAACTTTTGTACGCCAGTTTTCCTTATCTGGAGTCCCTTCCTTCTTATATTCCTGTTGACTTCTCTAAGCATGCCGATCCCACTCTTGTCTATACTCCCGACAGCTGTAGATGTGGAAATAGGGATACAAGTATTAATGTCATTTTTGTTCTCTGTGGTTAATGTTTGAGTTTGTCCACAACGATGAATTTGTCTACAGATTGTTAAAAACGTACTGCTCAGGTCTAGCATGACATACCGCAAGCTATTTTTCCCTGTAGCCTTGATCATGTCTTCTCCCTCGTGAATGATGTACAAGCGCCCTCCGGCCTAGCACGCGCGCTGCGGCTCCAGCGACACAAGGATCCGGGCCCGCTCCCCGAAGCCCAATCCGGTCGGCGTCACGACTCGAGCGTCGGACGCTGCGGAAGGGGATCGGGTTGAATCCTCCCTTGGTTCCCAAGCGGATCTGCGGGGCGTTTCGCCGACCGTCTCCAGTCCTTGAAGGCGACGGGCGAAAGGCTGCGTTAAGACCTCGCTTGGGAAATTCCGGGAGGAACCAGGGAGCGGCTCGTGTTGTCGTCACCCATCCAATGATGGCTCCGTTTGTAAAACATATTGTTGTTTAACCTAGGTAAACTATTACGGAGTCGCCACCGACTTTTTATTTTTAAAACAAACTGTTAAGTCGGAAAAACAGCTGGTTCGGGGATTTCTACTTACTAGTCTTTTACACTCTAAACATGCAAAGAGATGGCGTTTGCTCCAAAAGTGTTTGGCTTTTGATTAATGGGCGTTGGACCCGATCCGGGCATGACTCCGGACTCATGTCACTGTTTTACGGGCGTTGGACCCGATTCAAGCTTTTTGGGTTTGAACTCATGTGTATTTGGCAAACAACATGCGACGATAAACCTATGGGCCTAAAGCATGCGAATGATCACAACCAATTATTAAGATCAAAGGGAGCGGGGAATGGTGGTGATCGTGAGCCTATGCACTTGGGCTCACGACCCGTTATATGTGGAAATAAAGAAAAGACGGGAAGCCCGCACTTCCCTCATGTACCTGAGATGATGGTTGATGCCGCTTTACTTCTAAGCTAGCGCCTCCGAGCTTTTTGTCTTCAAAATACCGCTTTTGTCGGGATTCCATGAAGCTCGGTTGATTTTTCATGTAAAATCAAAACACCACAGAGAGACGATATTCAGAAAATTCCAAAATACATGGGATAATTTTAGAATTAACTGGTGAGTATAAATTATTACTCACCGGGCGTTGTGTGGCCCGTAGATGTTGATCCTTCATGATGTTGAGAGATGATATTCTCTCATTGTTTTAACATGCAAAACAAAGAGGGAGAGAAGCAAAGGATATAAGCAGCATGAGTAACGATTAAATCAATGTACATTTTATCGTACTGAAAAGTAAGGAATGACTTACCGTTTGAAGTGGTTGAATTGATTGGGGGGTTTTTGTAGCCCGTCGACGTCGGTCTTCCAAAAATTATATACCTTTCATGCGCAATCGGGTCTGGACGGAAATCAGAAAGGTTCTGTCTTGACGAACCTCTTCCTCCCGTCTTGGATTAGTCGGGACCCCGATCCATCTGGCCACCGCTTCCCTTTTCCTTGGTGCATCAGAGCTCGGAAGCGGGTGTCTCCGTATATGTAAGGGATCCGTCTCGGTTGGCTCCGCGAATGAGTTCGTCGAGAGAAGGGGGGGTCTGGGGCTTTCGAGGACGGACGTCTTAGCGTGGTCCGTCGCCGCCTGCTGGACAACGGTCGTCCCGACCCCAAGCTGGTCCTCAGCAGCGGGGGGGGAAGAAGCGGCTCCGTCACGACGAGCGTCCGCTGCGGTCACGTCTTCGTCTCCGGCGCTACATGGGTTGGCTGGGCCTGAAGACGGCCTCGGACGAAACCCGTCGAAGCCTGACGCCGGAGGGAGGGGCTTCAGCATGTCGAGGCCGGGGTCGCTGGATGAAGCCAGATCTGGGGAGGCTGGCCTCTGGGGGGCATCGTCGTAGCCGGATCCGTGGTGGGTAGGTCGATTGCGTATGCGGGAAGCCGATGCCAGAGAGAGCCACTATTGGTGCAGAACAGGGGAGGCTCTCCCTTTGTCGTGGGCTGGGTTTACTGGCTGAAGCGTTAATTGGAGTCGTCGTATCTGGAGTGGGAGTCAGGTTGGAGTTCTGTTGTGCGGCTGGTGATGGCAGGCGGCGATGTTCGGTCGTTTAGATCAGGGAGAGTCGTCTTGGTTGGAACCTCCGTCTGGGGAGTTGTATGCCGTTGCCATGATCGGAGAGTTGCGGCTGCTGTCTCCATGGTATATACCTGCGCATTGAATGGAAACAAGTCAAAGTAAAAGGAGAGCTTCCCGCGACGCCAATGTGCGTCCTCGAAAAGCTCGGACGTGGTCCTCCACCACAGGCAGAGAAGTGAAGTTGGTCGGGTCATGTAAATGGACTTGCTATCGTCACTGCAGCGGGGAGACGTCAATCACCACAGGTCCCAGCCAATGGAATCGGGGTCATCGTGAGAGACGAGTGTTGTCGCTGCTGTTACGTCCAGGGGAGTCGAAGACCGTCGCAGCTCGAGGTATGGCGTTACCCTTTGCTGTTGTCGTTGAGCACTCCGCTTGGGTTGATCATCAAGGGGGTTTCCGTAGCGTTGATTTCTGCTTACCTTGAGCAGAGTCGATCGGGGGAGAGGATTGATCAACCAGGTTCTTCGAATGACCGAGGGATCGGTGGCCTATCCCTTTTTTGGAAGAGTTTTTTTGGAGAGGAAGGGAATGAGAGCTCTCCTGGTTGTTCTGTCTACCGCCTCCTTTAATAGAGGATGTCGCCCCCCCCTTTATCCGCTTAATCGCGGCACCCACCTCGAGGAGCCGAGTAGGTACTCGTCACGACTACCTTCTGTTGGGGGGATGACGACCCCTGCTTGCGGCTGTTCTTTGCAGTCAGCCTTTCTCCCTGTCACGTTCGTTTTCCTTCGTCACGCGCAGGTGGGAGAAGACTGATGCAAGTGGCGTCCCGGGTGTTCTTGAGCTGCGGTCCCTAGGGAGGGAAGCTGCAGGAGCAGTCTGCCTCCCTATTCCGTCTTCGTCACTCCTTCCTTTCTCTTTTTTTTTTGTTTTTTTTTTCTTTGCAAATTCAGATTGAGGATATGGATTTGATTTGCCCTTTTCAAATTAGTCCGACTTAAAAAAATTACAAATCAGTCCTCAAATCTTTAAGGTGACTCTTAAACGGGCACGAAATGAATAAGAGGGACTAAATATCAACCGGTCCTATTCTTCTTGTTCTAAACTAAGTCAAAGGGAGTTGGTAAAATGTTACGTGCTAAGAATGAGTTTTACTTTGCTAAGGTATAGAATTAAAAACTCACGCGAGAATTAGTTCATGTAAACTAATTCTTAAAATTCGGAATCGGTCACCCGGTCAATTGTAATTCATTCGCTAACAGTGTTAGAATAGTCCACCTGCCACCGTTTGGATGATACACAATTTGGGGGATTTACAAATGCTTCTCGAAATTCTGCAACAAAGAATTTCAAAATCCGGATTACTAAAGTTGGCTGTTAAATACAACTATGAGGAAACCACGGCATGTGACTTGTGATTACCTTTCTCTTAAATAGTTGAGTTAGCGAAGTAAATAGGAGAATTGATCTGAAGAATGAGGATTGTTGGGACTCATTCTGCATTAGGGTATTGATCAACGCTTCTCTATATCATGGGAGTTGAATACCGAATGAAAGGAACACATTCCTACTTAGGTGAGGAAGGTAATAAAAAGGTTTTGTTACTAATTAAATTTCGAGGACGAAATTTGCTTAAGGGGGGTGGATTGTAACGACCCGAAAAATTTAACTGTAATAATTATATACGAGTCAAACTTAGACTTAGTCAGAATCCGACGTGGACATGAGAATCTAATATTCTCGTGGTCAGCTTATATTATTAGCGGGACATTTCGGTAACTTGGATTCGATTACGTTGGATTACGTCACGCGAGAAAGGGGACGCCCTGACTCAAACGTAATCGAATTCGGGTATCGATCTTGTTCGCGTTCCGCGTCGAGGATTCTAGGACTATAATTAACCGACGAACTTTTATACATTTTATTTGAGGGAATTGTAACCCAATTTACGAAAACATAAGTAGAAAATATGATTTATAAAAGAAAAGGAAAGAAACAAATCTATAAAACAAATTATTAGGTAATACGGGGGATAAGACGGAAGGGAGATGACTTCCTCCCGAAGTTTCCTTTTCACCTTGGGGGTTGTGAGCTTACCCGGTAGCCGTCGTCGTCGCGGGACGGGCACCCATAGGAGGAGGTGCAGCGCCAGGTCTGAGAACATCAACGGGAGGAGAACTCGCGATTGGAAGAGTTCGGAGCGGAGTCTGTACGTTCTCACCCCCTCCCCTTTTTCCCGTCTTGGTTGTTTGTCCGTCTTGTAGATACGTTTGGAGTAGGAAGACAGGGGAGGCTGGGTAGGTCGGGCTGGCTTGGTGTGTCTTTGGTCTAGTCCCTGGTCCTGCTGGTTGCGTGAATGGCGCGGTCGTTCTGGTATTGCTAGGCCTGATGAGCGTTTGACTGTTGGTTTGGTGTGTCGTTAGCCGGATCCTCGTGTTCTTCTGATCGCGTGATTGGCGCGGTCGTCTAGTGTTGTGAGGCCTGGTGGGTGCTTGATTGGTATGTGTGGTGCGCTGTGTAGACGAATCCTCGCGTTCTGTGGTTGTGCGATTGGCTCGTTTGTTTCTGGAATGGTGCGATTGGCTCGTGGTTTGGAATTCCTATGGTTGTTGGGGGACTTTTGCGGTTGATGGTTAATGGACTGATTGGCCTGGCTACGTTTCTAGGAAATGATTGTGAAATTGAGATGAGATTGAGGCATGAATCCAACCAATGGCATGACTCGGTGTTGAATGCTAGCATGATTTCTGTGGAAGAATTCCACAGACGGTGGTGACGAGTGTTCGTATTGAGAAATGCGTGAATTGAATTCCCAACTTAGTTATCGTGTAAAGGTCTAAACCTTAAGTGTGGGTTGAGCGTGGGATTGCATTAGTTGGGATTTGGAATTGATTTATTCACCATACACACTTGCGATTGTTGCAATTCTATTCATGCCTTACAATTGATGAAGTTGAACATTCTGTGGGATCGTCGGAATTATCTATAACCATGAGGTGAGTGTGCTGCAGAAATGATAAAACTACAGATCTTATATGAGTGGCTTGGTCGGCAGTGAATGAAGCTCTCGGCTGCGTTGAGGTAGCCGGCGAGGACGGCGGCCGGGGGCCGTGTAATAATGCGTTGGCTGACTCGAGGAAAGCACATTTCAATACTCTGAGCGGGACCAGCCACGTCCAACTTCGGTTGGCGGTTGTTGGGGTTCGGAGAATTACTTTAGCCTTCGAGTCTGTGGAGTGCCAACCGCGGGTTCCGGTCGGGATCGGTCGCGTTCTACTTGCCGTAGCTGCCGGCGCTAAAGCTGGTAACAAACGATGGTGGTAGTTGGGTATATGAAGCCGAGAGCCTATCTTCACTGATCTGCAGTACATTGAAGTTGATTGAGGAAATCGAGTTATAAATGGAAGTTGGATTGTAGAGGCATGTGTTACCCGACTGCGAGTCGGAGGGCGGGGGGGTGACGATCACGCGCGGTCGTGCCTGCTGGCCGTTTCCCGGGCGCTCCCGGAGGAGGGGGTGGGGACGCAATGCGGTGGTCCTGGCACCGAACGAAGTGTTGATATACGAGAGACGAGATAATGAGGGAGTCGCTTGAGAGTTGTGAGCGTTATTGGATTTGTCTTAAATTTCTGTATATATATGTTGATTTGTATTGCTTATTGTACATTCCGTGTGCTGCACGAAGAGACCTTTTTAAAGATTGCACGTTAGGAAGGAGTTAGGGATTTCATGTTTTCGTATGTGCATAGGGTGAGGCATACTCGGCGATTTATCGTTGACCCCAATTGGGGACTATTTTTTTTGTGTGACGCAGGAATAAGATGGTACTGAGTACACGTGGCTCGGACTCACGAGATAAAACAAAAGTGGATGCCACGGTGGAGGTAAAGAATTATCGTTTTCCGCAGTTTGACCGTCAAATGACGGGAAAATACTCTGATTAAATTGGAAAAAAATTTTGTAGGTCGTTTCACAAATACTCTCCTGGAATTCCTGAAGGTCAATACCGGCGAAGTCAGCATGGTGATGACATTCTGCATCGCCAAGACATGCCTCTGAGTCCTGACATGGTACAAGACAACTATTTAGTCTCTCCTGGTGGTACTCCATGCCACAGTTCCAGATCCAAGCACTCTCCCCGTCTTCCTATTGATGGGACAGTTACTGTCGCCGGGATTAATATACAGGATGGAAAGAACACTCCTCATACACCAACTTTTGGAATTCACTCATCAGAAAGTGCAGGTCGCCAACCTTACTCAGCAGAACAATTCCCAGAAGACTTGCAGGAAGTCGTCAATAATATTCCCAATTGTGAGCCGATTTGGGATGATCTATCCGCCCTAGTAGCATCAAGTTGGGACTTCGGAGGTTTTGGATTTATTGGAGTGGAACGAAAGGGCTAATGAAAGTCTCCCGAGGTTACAGCACTCGTCGGAATCCCTGCTTCCTGATGTCCCCATGCTCGGCGAGTCCGCAGAAATAAATCTTACAAATCATGATGAGCCTCAACTAAATCTTGAGGTCGGACCAACTCATGTACAGAAAATATCCGGTTTTAGCACTGTTGATGACTCGAAGAGTGATCCGGAAGAGCCTTTAAATTGTCATGGACTGAAAGTTCCTGCGGAAGCACAATTAACAGATGAAGTTGAATTCATGCCAAATGATTATTTAGTGACCCACGTTGGCATTGAGATTCCTATTGAAGATGAAAACACCAGAGTGCAATTGCCGCAGAGACAAGAAATGCCAGAGGATGAAATATTGGAAAAGGAAAAAGTTCCGATCAATACTATGTTTCGATGATGGAATTTATGTCCGAGGAGCAAATATTGGAGAATCTTTCCAGTCTCAGGAATTCGATTAGAACGGGTTCTGGGAATAAGGCGACGGCATCGTTCTCAGAGGATATTTGCCGCTTACGTGGAGAAGAGAAACTATTTCTTTACGAAGTGGTTCCTTGCTCGTATTGTGGGGCAAATATAAAAAGAACGGGGTATATCAGTCTTTCAGATACAGAAAGAGGTCTTACATTGTTAATTGCGGTGGGAAGTCATACTCTAAAGAAAGGCTGCGGAGAATGAGTACTAAATGAGGGACGGAAGAAGACTGGGTGAAGTACGATAAGTGACAAGGTTGGCAGCATCAAATATGCACTCCCTACAATCAGGTCGCAGATAACGGAGGAAACGCCAAGTATACCTGCCCCTTGTGTTGCTTTAAAAGAGATAAAATCCGGAAATCGTTTGCAGTTCAAAGTGCCTGCAATTTGCCACAAACTGCTCTTAGTGACCACATTGAGCAAAGGCTTCAAACGAGTCAAAGGGAGGTCAGAGAACTTCGAGCAAAAGGTCTAGGAAAAGGATTCCTTGAGGTTCCTAGTGCAGAATATCTTACGATCAGAGTGGTTCATACAGGAAAAAGGAAGTTGAAGGTGAAGTATGAGTTCTTGGATCTGTTTAAGCTAAACGATTACCCATCCTGGTTTCCTTACACATCAAAGATGATAGTTCTATTTCAAAAGATCGGAGGCGTCGACGTGATTCTCTTTGGTTTCTACGCCGAAGAATATGGCTCGGATTGTGGGGACCCAAATAGTCGATGCATCTATATCTCGTACCTGGACTCAATCAAGTACTTCAGGCCTTCTGATTCCAGTCCTACAGGGGATGCCCTTCGCACATTCGCCTTCCACGAAATTCTTATCGGCTGCCTCGAATATTGCAAGAAAAGAGGATTTGTTAGCTGCCATCTCTGGTGCTGTCCTCTTGAGAAAGGACATGATTATTTGTTTTATAATCATCCGGAAGATCAGAGCACCCTGCCTCATCCTAACCAAATGGGTAATATTTATTTTTACTCTAATAATTTCGTCTTTCTGTGGGTGGATTATTTGGTGCTACCGTAAGTGATTTTGATACAAAGTGACTGAAACTTTATTTATTCGGCAAACATGGTCAGAATTAATTGATTTTAAAGACTGATATAATTCTTACATTCTTATATACTTGTTCAACTTATAATTATTTCTATCCTCAGAATTATAGATGAGTAATTTGGAATATTTTTCTTGGGTATGCTGTTTAACAAGATGGTTAATCAATTATTAAATTATTATTCTCCATGCTTCTATACTCCTCCACTATTTTTTTCGAACAGTTTACACGATTTTTATGGAGACATCTACGGGGCGTGCCTTGCGGACAACCAAGGCACGCACCCCATTTAACGCGTTTAAGACAATAAAGTTATATACATCCGAGGGTTTTTTTTGGAATTTCGAAGATCAAGACCCTCCGAAGATGGCTTCGCACTCACCAACGTTACGGCATCAACTGCTTGCCAGGTTCACTGTAAACCTATTCTAAAAACGGCACCGTGAAGTATAAACGCTAACGGGGGTGTTCATAGGGAGCGAGCAATGGTACAAACACCCGGTTCTCCCTTGAATTTATTTTTTGGCTTAAAAATTGTTAAGGGCATTAATAAATCTCTGCTGCTTGTGTTTTGCCCAAAATCAACTTTCAGGAAATATCTTCTAAAAATGATTCACGCAGACATTTTAAGTATTATTAAGCTTGAGAATTTTTTTATGTCAAATAGTTTCTTTTTCTAAAACTAAGCTTAGACATCGGAAATATGCAATTTTACCGCCTCTCTTTTTCTCCGTGATGCATGGGATTTAGTAATCCAAAATTCCCGAACCTTAACGAATCTCTATAGTTTTTTTAACTTGAACTTAAAACAAGTTAGTGGTTAGAAATCCGAAGCCTTATCGTCAAGGGTGTGTATTCATTTAAAATGGAACCGGAAAAGGGATACACCCGCGACAATTACTGAAACAAAGCTCTCATTCACATATCAAACTGGAAATTTGAACAAAATGCATAACGAGAAATGGTGGAAAGGTAAGGAAAACGTGCAAGAAGTGGCTCTGTGAGGGTAAATGTCCGTAATCTTACAACGAAAACAAAACGTTTACTTATACAAGACAAAAAGATAAAATGTCGGGTGTGAGGCGAGGAAACTGCCAAAGTTGTGGGTGGAGGTTGCAGACATAACTGTTGCTAAAAACCATTCTCAAATTGGTATATGCTCGATTCATGGTTTTCTTCTCCTCCTCTATTAGAGATAATAATAACTTCCTCGATTTTGAGTCATTGTTGGCATGAAATTGCGATTCTCGCAACAACTATCAAATTTTACAGTAATTTACGGTCGTCGTAAAGTAAACGAAAGTAAACTGAATGGAGAACGGATACTTGAATTGATGAAACAGTGATGAAAAACGAAGTTCAAGATTCTACAACACTTACAGACAATACGTGAACGAAAATACAACAAAAAAGGACTTGAAAATAATGACGAGATGCTACAAACAAACGACGGTGGATGAATGGCGGCTACGGAAGATCCTTTTAGTGGAAACTATCTTAATGGATCGGTGGACAAATGTAGTAAAGCGATGATGGTTTCAAGACACCATTTCAGGTCGCTTTCAGGACACTGTGGAGAGAGCAAAAGTTGTAGACCAACTTAGACAAATTCTGAGTTTGTGTGATTGATCATGTCATTCTCATTGCTCTTTCTGCCTTTTATATTTCTTTAATTTTGCAGTTGCGGTTATTCAGCGTGTGCACGATTTAATCCCTATTTAAGAAGTCATGCTCACCATATCCCAGACATATTCTCTAAATTTGTCATGTGTCTTGTTCCATCATCGTGGCCAAATGTGGTTTAAAGGGACTCTTGCTAGAGACAATACGAATTCTCGAGTACTGACCAGCAGCTATTCGGGTCTTTGTAACCTTCTCGACCAACGTTAATTTTAGGCCCATGCTAAAAAGGCAGTCCTCGAGTAGTGCTTATATAGAGATTTACCTCTACGGCCCATTAAATGTGAAGCTCAAAATCCATGTGTCAAACTTTTATTTTTCAATCGCGTCAATTCTATCTTCAATTAGCATGCGCACGTTTTTCTTATCAATTTAGAAGTTATTTTATTTCAAATTTTACTTCTCGAGTGCACGATATGTTCTCGATTAATCTAATCTCTCTTTTCAATAAAATATTCTTTTTTCCACCGATTGAGCGCACACATTTATGAACCAAAAATTATATGTCTAAATATTATCATATATGGTCAAAGATTTCCTTCTAAATAACTCTCGAATGATTGCCTGATAGCCTCAAAATGTTCACTCTACAATGAAAACTCTTTTCAATTTCTTCTCGATCAACAGCCAAAATCTTCTTGATCGAGCCCAAAATTCTTACGTGTAAAAGCGCGTTAAATTCTGAGTGGTGTTAGCTGGAAATGCCCGACCCCAAAAAACATCTACAATTAGGTCTTGGCTTGGTCATGATGGATGGAGCCCGTTTCGGAAAAACAAAATACTTAGGGCGCGTTTGGTTTCATAGAAATTTTCAGCCCATTCCGTTTCTACGAAAACAAGAAAGTTTTTAAAATTTTCGTTTTCCGATTTTCGAAATAGAAATGTTTTCGTGGCTTATTTCAAGACAAAAAAATTAAAAAATGATTTTTAGTCATATTTGACTCCAGCTTGGTGCTGGTTGACAGAAATATATATATAATTTAATTTAATTTTATGTATTTAAGCGATGATAGTTTATAAATTATGAAAAAAATAATAATAATTTTAAATGTATATCATAATCGTGCACTTGTAGACGAATTTTCATTTCTTAGCGTTCATAACAACTTTGTGTTTATATAAATATTACAAAATCGATAAAAATGACTCACGAGTCAAAAGAGAAGAGAAATCGATAAACATTCATAAACGCGAAAAACTTAGCTCTTAGAAAAAATGTGTTTTTCTGATTAAATCTTATTAAACTGTGCCTTAACACTAAGGTGAACAGGACCTAAAAACAACTTGTTAACATATTTTGTATAAAGATTTAACACGATAACGATAGGAACCGATTATGATAAGATATACACAAAAACTCCGGATCGTGTTCGTGTGGTGTATACCGAATGCTAACTCTCCTAATAAAAACAAATAGCTATTATTATATTGATCAATATATTTAATAATTTTCTCGTGGGGTCTACCATATTGCCATATTTCTAGCCTTATTTTCTTTCCGAAATCCCAAACACAGCTTTAAAATAGTAAATTTATCCTTATTTCCCATGCATAATAAAGAAAAAGTTGATCGCTATTATTATCTTTTTCTTTCACGGAAAAGATGGGACAGACCGAGGGAAATGACAGCTGGATCGGGGATGGAAACACGCAAAGGCTCGGAGTCCATCCTCAAAGACAAGCGCACCAACTCACAGCCAACACTGTTCTCGCCCAAAAATTCAATCCTGAGGGGAAAACAAAGAATCCCATCTTTCTTTTTCCTTCTGGGTTGGAGGAAAAGGGTGAGAGTAACAATCTCAAGAAGAAAGAAGGAGAAGAAGAAGGAAAGGGAACAAGTAAGGAATAACCTTTATTTGGAATAATACAACCACACCCCCCCCCCCTGTCTGAACCTTATCAGAGATTTGCTGTTTGTCATCGTACACTTTCACAGGGTATAATTTTAACTCCGTCTTCCTACTCATACTACTCCTACTCCTGTTACTACTACCTCATCATCATCATCATCATTATAGTAGTCTTTTCATTCCTTCACTCATTAGTTTTAACCATTTCTTCGCTCGTTTTGCTTTACCCTGATGCTTTTAGATCTGTGGAATTGTAGAATTGTTGGAATTGGGTCTTCCATTATGAGGTCACAGTGCCAGGAATTCAATGGCTTTTACCTTCATTTGTCCCGAAATTCCCGGATTGAATTCGCTATCACAGAAAGAGATTGGAGCAAAAAAGAAAACAAAGAACATCACTGTGTAGTAGTGTGTGTGTAGAGTCCATGTCTTGATTCTCTCTCTTATCTTGATGTTTTTGATGTTTTGGGGGGCTGGGAACGTGGAATCACGTGAAGCTGTTGAATCCCAAAAAAGATAAATTAAAAAAAAAAACTCACTACTACTTAGCGAAGACTCATTCCCTCTCCTTCATCCTTCCTCTTTCCTGAGCTGTATCTGTGTTTTGTGTTGGTGTTTGGTTTTTTTATCCAATGGGTTTTGGATCTTGTGGGGGTCTTTTCCTTTTTTTCCTTCGTCACTTTTGGAAAGGAAATGTGGGGTTTTTTCTGATTTGGTGATTTTTCAAGGGGGTCCCCCCAAAGACATTATGTGATCTCAAGAGCATTAATGAAGAAAGAAAATATATATAAAACAATGAGTTGTTCGGTCTGTCCTATAAAAAAAGGAGAGTAGGGGAGGGGGGAAGTGACAGTGTCTGAGGTTTGCTTTTAGATCTGTCTGATTCCGTGTCCCTCTTTATTACAAACTCTTGCTTTTGGTACTCCGGTTGTTGTTCATCTTCTTCACTGCCTTGCTGGGAACGAACTGTGATCCGGGTTTGTGATTGGGTTTGATTCAGGTCGGGAGTATATAGAGTATTTTGTGAATACGAGAGGATGAAGCATAAGGATAAGGACGGGAAGCCAGGCGGGCAACACAACAGGAAATCGAGGGTCGTCCCGGTGACGTTCGCGGTGGTCGTCTTGTGCGGGTTGTCTTTCTACCTCGGCGGGATTTTCTGTTCCCAGAAGGACAAGTTCTTCGCCCAGAGTAATGTTAAGGTTGTCCACTTGCCAGCCAAGGCGGTCCCGGCTCCGAAGGATACCGCAGTCACCCTGCTTAATTTGAAGTTTGTTGAATTCCCGGAGTGCGGCATCGAGTATCAGGACTACACTCCGTGCACGGATCCAAGGGTATTATTATTGCTGAGTGCTGCTAGATTTTGTTACTGGGATCGTGTGCAAGTCGAGTGAGTGACGGGTGTTTGTGAAATGATCTGTGAATGTTGGTTGATGTAGAGATGGAGGAAGTACGGCATGAACCGCCTCACATTCATGGAGCGGCACTGTCCCCCAGCGCACGAGCGGAAAGAATGCTTGGTTCCTCCCCCAGATGGGTACAAGCCTCCGATCAGATGGCCGAAGAGCAGGGACGAATGTTGGTACAGGTAGGTTGTTTAACTAAAAACATTCTCTTCGGCTTGATGTTTTATTCTGCCACAGGATTCGAATGATTGATCTCTTCTGGTGGTTTCGTTCTGTTTCGGTTCGTAGGAATGTCCCGTATGATTGGATCAACAAGGAGAAATCCAATCAACATTGGCTGAAGAAACAGGGCGAGAAGTTCCTTTTCCCTGGAGGAGGGACCATGTTTCCGGATGGTGTCAGTGCCTATGTGAATCTAATGCAGAATCTGATCCCGGGAATGAAGGATGGCACCATCCGCACTGCTATCGACACAGGTTGTGGGGTGAGTTCATATTTTTAATTCTCGATCTGTCAGCTGTTGCTACGCGGAAGACCATTGTCCATTCCACGACTCATCGATCTGTCTTTCCAAAAGGTTGCGAGCTGGGGAGGCGATTTGTTGGACCATGGGATCCTAACTGTTTCCCTCGCTCCCCGGGATAACCACGAGGCTCAAGTCCAGTTCGCGTTGGAGCGTGGGATCCCGGCGATACTAGGCATCATCTCCACCCAGCGTCTCCCTTTCCCGTCAAATTCCTTTGACATGGCGCATTGCTCGAGATGCCTTATCCCTTGGACTGAATTCGGTAATGTCATGAGCTGGTTTTGTAGGTTTTGCTGATTTCCTCCAATTCTTATACTCGAGAGGCTTCAAGAATATAATTGTTTTGGCTCAATCTGATCGGGGCATATATGTATTGGCAGGTGGAGTTTACCTTCTTGAGATTCACCGAATACTGCGGCCGGGAGGTTTTTGGGTCCTCTCAGGGCCACCGATTAACTATCAGAGGCACTGGCGTGGCTGGAACACGACCATCAAAGCCCAGAAATCAGACTACAACAAGCTGCAGCAGCTTCTCACTTCGATGTGCTTCAAGCTGTACAAGAAGAAGGAAGACATCGCAGTGTGGCAGAAATCTTCCAACGACAGCTGCTACAACCAGCTCTCAAAACCTGACTCATACCCGCCAAAATGCGATGACAGCCTCGAGCCGGACTCTGCCTGGTACACTCCTCTTCGTCCTTGCGTTGTGGTTCCGAACCCAAAACTCAAGAAGGTTTCGGTGAAATCAGTGCCAAAATGGCCTGAGCGGCTGCACATTACTCCTGAGAGGATTTCCGAGATTCAGGGTGGGAATGCCAACGCATTCAAACATGATAACAGTAAGTGGAATGTTCGTGCAGAGCACTATAAGAAGTTGGTACCCGCGATTGGAACGGATAAGGTACGAAATGTCATGGATATGAACACTGTTTATGGGGGCTTTGCGGCGGCCTTGATCAAGGACCCTGTTTGGGTCATGAACGTCGTCTCCTCCTACATGCCAAATACACTCACCGTAGTTTATGATCGCGGCCTCATTGGAACCGTTCATGACTGGTAGGTTTGTGGAATCCCTAGTACTCGGATATTTGATCAAATGAATTTCAATGGACTGAAATCGGACCATGTTCTTGGCAGGTGCGAGGCGTTTTCCACGTACCCTCGAACATACGACCTCCTTCACCTGGACTGTCTCTTCACCGCCGAGAGTCACAGGTAACAATGCGCTTCGAGGACACACCACTAACCTCAATCAAATGCACAATTCATCGGCAACGTGAGTCCATGCTCGATTCTTTTGCAGATGCGACATGAAATTCGTGCTGCTGGAGATGGATCGGATCCTCCGTCCGAATGGGTACGCGATCATCAGAGAGTCGAGCTACTTCATCAACGCGATATCGACCATCGCCAAGGGGATGAGGTGGGGATGCCGGAAGGAGGATACAGAGTACAACGTCGAGAAGGAGCGACTGTTGATTTGCCAGAAGAAGCTTTGGTATATGTCCAGCAGTAGTTCATGAGCAACGGAAGACAGGCGCCTCCGTCGATTGGGACACCGAGATGTGTACAAGTTTGGATACGTCCCGAAAGCCATACATACAACGGCAAGGAGAGGGGAGTCGAATTGATTCAGATTCTTTAGGCAAAAAGAAGCAACAAACGATTATAGCACACCAAATAATGTTGGTCAGTTTCGGCCAATTTATTTGTATTTTTGGTTTTCCACTGTTAATTCTTGTCTATCTCCGTATAATTATTCCATGAATCAACGCAGACTCTTCCATAAAGTTAAGCTGCAGTAGTTTGATTTCAAGGGTTTTTTTTTTAAATACTGAACTATTTGAAAAGTTTAAATCAGGGATTTCTTTTGTAATATGTAATTTGAAAACCATGGGAAAGAAGGTAAATTTTCTATTACCAGCTCTTTGTCGAACGTCCTTTTTTACATTCCACTTTTAAATCTTTTACGTATCAAATGATAAGTCAAATATTACCAATTTGTAACACGGTAAGTCAAATATAACAAAGTGTGACCACTCTTATTTAAATTTAATTTTTATTCGATATGTAAAATATGTCCTCGAATTTTAGTTGATTTAAGGTTTTTGTTTTATAATAAAATGGTCACAAATCAATATTTTATCCCATCAATAAAAATTAAATTTAAATTAGTTACGTCACGTAATAAAATCACTCGTAAATGAAAAAAATTGGACTTGTTTCATTATAATTAAATCATAAAAAAATTTAAAATATTAAGGCCACGTATGTACAAAATCAAGGCGAAATAAAAAGAAAACTTTTATCTTAATCAAAATTCGTGATGTCTGCTAAAAATATATATTTCGGGTAATAAAACTTTTGGAAGATTTTTTAGAGAAACAAAAGACTTAAAAAGGTGGAGTTTTCCGGTTGAAATTAGTACTCACCTCACAGACAAGCAGAGATCATTATGATAACAGTTAGTGCATGATTGAACGCGGTTTCTGGGACCCAAAATTGATTGGCAAATTGCATGTTAGGGGAGATCGAACAACCCATGTTACTTTTGGAGGAATCCACATGAAGTAATTATTATGAGGGGAGGGTGATGCACAATAGTAAGTAGCAGGTCTTATAGATTTAAACAAAAGGCATTGGACAACGAGGCGAGCGAGTTTCTGCGACATGCTAAGAAAACCACGAGACGACGAAAACCCAAAGTACGGGGAGTTTTGTACGGCAACAAGCACATAAGAAACCAGAGGACATTTCTCAGATATGAAGTCTCGGTACCTGGTGGTGGGGATGCTCAACAGACAACCCCACTTGCAAGGTAGCTGGGGCCTCTCATCCTGCAACTTTCCTGGTGTTGTAGGCTTGGCCGGGTCGAAAACCGGGAGGCCAAAGGTGATTGTCCAGGGGCCGGACATACCATCCCGCGTCTTGTCTCGGGGGAGGAAGGTGTTGCTTTATTGGCATTCTGGGAATGCCTAGGCTAATATTTGCCAACTTCCCTGCTGCATCTGCAATTCCGCTTTCCCTCCATGATGTCTTATCGGGATCTGGTAAATCATGTAAATGCGAGAGATGATAAGCTCAAATACTCACTTTTCTCAAGACTGAATATCTCATATGAGCATAGGGCAGGAAAGGAAGAATTCTAATTACTTGGGTTGATCTTTCCAGAAGGCTGATACTTCAGTTGTCTGGGGAAGACACTGGCTGATGATTCATCTCTCTTTGCATCCTCAGGCAGGGCATTGCTCTGACCGTTCTGTAGCAGGCGAACGATTGGTTTAAGAGGGAATAAAATAAATACATAAATTATCATGAAGAGAACCACAACAACAACTGCCCAGATGTGTCCTCGACATAACAAGCACATGTGACTCTTATTATTGAGAATTATAATCGGATTCTGTCAAGAAAGAAAATCAGAAACAAACAACCACATGCAAGAGGTAAGAAAGTCGAGGCCTCACCTGATTCACTATGATTAGCTTTGATTGCACTCCTGTAATAGTTTCAGAGTGAGAATTTAAATGTCAGATGAAACAGTTATGACTCAACTATGAGAGATTGATGATCCCAGTCCAACCAAAGTGACTACCAAAACCAACCCACAATACCTGATTTAAAAGCTTGTGCTTTTGGAGAAACAGCACAGTTCGCATAAGTTCTATTCTTTGACTGAGGAACATAATTTTTAGCGTTTTGCACTTGGATAGATCCTCTGTTTCCATCTGCAACACAGCACTAAGTTAATCTAAGGCAAATATCAACTTTGCCAATAAAGTAATAGTGGAGCAAATAGATACCATGTGGAGTTGTCCCTATAGCTCCAACTCTTGATCGAAGAGATGGTGGGATGTAATAACAACTCTACCACAATGAACAAGAGAAATAAGTGCCCAATTTCGAATGAATCTATAGCATGGAAAGAAAGTAGTGGTCCCGATGCATCACCTGAAAGAAGGGATGTTGAAGAGCCTCCAATGCAGTTGGCCTTCTATTAGGGTCCCAAGAACAAAGTGCCTAAACATATAAACAGGAAACATGTACTAAATAATTTAGACAGCTTCTAATAAATTGTATAGAAATTTATGATTGAAACCTAACTTACCGAAATAAGGCTGATTGCATCCTCACTAGCCGAAGGTATCAATGCAGACAATGGACACCCCGCAAGCTGCATTTTAACTTCTCAGATGAACAATGATTCTTACAAAGAAATGGAATTCAAGGTTCCAGAAAAGCACTACCACTTTTCTATTTAATATTTACTGTTTGACAAACTTGTTTAATATTTCAAAAGACGATAACTCAAACAATGTTGCGGCCATGGTCATCAGCCAATGGCCAGCCAGGGTGATTTTGCCTGACCCAGGCCGCCAATTGCCAGTTGTTACTGACAACATTTGTTGTCTTGAAATAACAAACCACAAAAGAAGTTTCTTGATGTTCTTATTTGTAGAATACTTTTTGAAACAAAATAGTTCATAAGAATTTACAATTCCAATAAAATGTAAACAAGATGCAAAACATGTTCCACAAGAAGAATCCACAAAAAGAACCCAATATTCCATTAATGCAAGTGACACCTAATGGACAATTAGACGATTCTAACCTGAGGAAAATTATAATTGATATCCCTTGCCTGAATAAGACCCTCTCTCCATGATTCCCAAGTAGGACTTCCAAGTACGCTGCATATTTTATAGATCTCGTCTGCCTCACTGCATTGATGACAACGCTCAAGCAATGATGAACATATATGCCAAAGTTAGGAGGCAATGCAACATTTGCCTGCTTAACCCATATTAACAAGTACACAAGGATAGTAGGCTAAACCATGAGAAGAGACTGTATTCCATAAAGTTGATTGGCACTTAATTGAATAAAAATATGGTCAGGTAAAGGAAAATCTACCTGCTACCAGGAAAGAGTGGTCGAAAAGACAACATCTCAGCGATTATAGCACCCATAGCCCACATATCTGCATGAGAATTGAGACGTGAGCCCCAAGTTGGTGCAAAGAATACAAACAAGGAACCTTTCGGTCCAAATACTAACCAACTTTTGAGCTGTAAAGTTGTGATTGTAGCAGCAATTCAGGTGCTCGATACCTGGGTGATGTTGACCACATCAGAAAAATCCTTAAATTCATTATTTTAGAACAAAAGGCGTGGCAATAAAATGAGAAATATCGGCAGAGCTAATGAAAATAAGAAACTACCACTCACCAGCGAGTAGAGACATATTCTGTATATGGAGGAGTGGAATTGATTTCACGAGCAAGACCAAAATCAGCTATTTTCACTGTTCCTTTTGTTATCAAAAGATTTTCTGCCAGAAACAGCATGACAATTCAGAAAACAACGAAAATTTTTTGCCACGGTGCATATCACAACCAAAATAATACAAAAGAACGTTACGAGAAAAAAACAAGGAGAAAACATAAGCTCGAGCTTTTATACAAAAATTGAAACTAAAGAAGATAGCAAAGTTCGTGGTAAAATACCAGGTTTCAAGTCACGGTGAAAATATCCACGATGATGCATATGCGCCAGACCCTGAAAGGTCTGAAAGCACAAATTCCTGACTTCAGCTTCTGAGAAGAGTTTCTCTCTGTCCTTCATTGCTTGATAAAGATTGCATTCCTTAAAAAGAATGAGAAAAACAAGCAGGTTAAAAAAATCCATCTTGTATAAGTGAGATAAAAGAATGTGAGTCCAAGGATGAGGGATCAAACTGCCTAGCTCATACCATGTATTCAAATACGAAATACAAGATATTCATATCGCGAATGACTTCAATAAGCTTGATTATGTTAGGATGCTTCATCCTCTGTAAACACTGCAGATGTTTTCCATCTTTAGTTTTAGCAATAATAAAGAAATAACAAAATATACGCAACTAAATATTTTCAAGAAGATTCTAATGAAAGTGACTAGAAAGTAATAATCCTCTATCTCGTACCTTCACTTCTCTCAAGTTTATGCATTCTTCCAACGAATAATACTTCCTTTTCATCCTCTTGATAGCAACCTGTAAAATTGGTAACGTTAGTATCCTAAAAAGCCAAGCTATGAGTTTCATCTTTCTCTACACATTAGTTAACTCACTATTTCTCCCGTTTGTTTATTTTCAGCACGCCACACATTCCCAAAAGTTCCATCACCGACTTCTTTAACGAAATTAAACCTGTAAATATCACATAAAGTGAGCAATAAAACTCATAAATCATTTATATCCAATAACAAGAGAAACCAGCTAACCTCTCCATTCTTGCTGCAAATCTGATCACTGAGGGCTCTATCTTTATTCCAGAAAATAAGAAAAAGACCACAGAAAGAAAAGTAACATTTATTCTTCAGGAGTCACTTGAGGAAGACTCCACATAATACTAGTGGGACGCGCGAAGAGCCCAAGGTTGATCAACAGCTTTCACAAATTTTCTGCCATCCAATGGATGATCACAGACGCTTAAGTGTTTTGATAGACAAACTCTAAAGCCACCCTCCAGATGAATGCAGAAGCTTGAAGACTTGTTCAAGCGGACAGAATGACAAACAGTTGTAAGCATCCTCATACGGATGCAGAGATGAAAAAAAAGACTGCCTCAAATATCCCACATAAAGGCACATGAGGATTTAGGTCTTCACATAGCCAGCTTAACAGTCCCCGATCACACAAGGAAAAACATAACTACGCAGCATACGGTCCCCGACATCCATTTCCCATCTTCCACACTTCCATGACAGACTTTGGCCCTGCAATGATGGCAACATTTTAAAAACTTGGCAAATGCAACCAGAAAGCTCATATTAGAAGCATGTCCGCAACAAGATCAAATTTTTACGAACATGAAATTTTCGTGCTTTTGTACTGATTAGCAAGGCAAAAATAACAAGTTGAATATAGCAACTGAAAGCTTACATATTAAAGCATAGTAACAATAAACACTTGGGCATGTACATTAATCCAAGACTATTACCAGAAATGATTTCCTCCAACGCTGACGAATGAAGAGCCTCGAACCCTTATGTGAAATTGAGAAACGAAGCCATAGGAAGGTCCCCAAGCATACCAACCCGCCAATTAATCACTCCTTGGAAAAGAAAGTCACCAGATTGATTGAAGCTGGACCGAAGGCACACTTCTTCCATATTTCAGACGAGAAAAACGAAGTCCCTCAAAAGTCCGAATCCTCAGTAATCTGAAGAGAAGCACCACCATCAGTTTACCATTAAGATTAACACTGGAAAGATTGAAAACCACGCTAATCAAGAAACATCAAAGAGATGTCATCCTCGACACAATCTCCGGCAATCCAAGATTAGAACACACGAGATTCCACGGCCAGATCCTCACTCGGTCACTCCCTTCTTTCAGGATCGTAATAGGAGGACAGAAAAGAAAATCAACGAACTCCAACAAGAAAACAAACAATTGCAAGCCACCAATCCGGGAAACCGCACGCACAGATAACATAAGCGAACCGATCGACGAGCTAGCACCGTATTCCCTTAACGCAAGGTCGATAAAGGAAATAAATCCCGAAACGGAATTCAAGAAACCCTAAACGGACGATCAACCCCTCGAAAGGAGGCTCCGGCCGATTCGAGATCACGGTCAACCATCGAACGACGACGATCGAAAGACGAAGGATTGAAGGAGGATGATGGAGGAGGGATTACCAGTCAAAGGAGGAGGAATCCGTCGCCTTCTTCCTTCCTTTCTTTCCTTCCTCGGTTTTTCCCCAATACCACGATACAACACAGACCACGCACGACTAACTCCAACTCCGCCTCGTAAGTCTTTTTAATATCCAATTATTTGGGGAGTCCGTGTAAATAATAATTACGTTTCTAGTCCTTAAATATAGTATTATTTTTAATTTAGTCCATAAGATAAGGTTGTCCCGTGATTAGATTTTCACTTTCTTCTTCTACCGATTTGATCCGATATTTTAACAATAATCTGACTTTAGAATAAAAATAATGTAATTTAAAACTCTAAATAACCCATTAATGATAACAAACGATTTATTGGTCAAAACCGTGTTTTTTACTCTATTTATTGACTTTGTTGTCTCAGGGGAAGATATTTGGCTTTTTTAAATAAAAAATTGCAAGTAAAAGTTAATATTTTTAAAAACTGCCATTTTTTGCTCCATTAAAAATACCACATAATATTATTATTTATTTATTTCATTTTTATTTTAAATTCTCAAGCAAAATTCAAAGAAGAGAATTTAGCTTTTTATTCCCATGTCTTTTCATATATTTTCTGGGTATATTTTATCACACTTACTTTTATTAGTACATTGTACTAACGATTTACTAATCCAATATTTTGGGGGGTTTGTTGACACAAATTTAATAAAAACTCGTTCAATTGTACTAAACATATGCTAAGTATATCGGTCAAACCTAAACCACTTTCGGGCATCGAACGAAATTTAGTAAATGAAAGTAAGCTTACTTTAGCCTACTCATGCAATCAGTCACCCATAGAAATTCAAAAAATTTAGTAATCATACTTAGTCTATATTAAAATTCCATTCTATATGAAATCGGACACTGAGATTGTGTTTGAAACTTCTCCGCGGGAGGAAGGCCTTTTCGATTTTCATTTCATTTCTTCGCATTTCGTGGTTCCCGCCCGAATTCGTTAATTTCGAATAGACCTCTGACTGTACTTAGAAGGTTAATACTTGCACAAGAATAAAAATTATTATTCCATAAATTATGCCCACATATTATTTTTAATAACGAATTGAAAATTTATTTATAACACGCCAAGAAATAATTCACTGTCCTGGAAATGCTATGCTTAGTGTCACGTTCACCCAAGTTTCCACTTATTCCTCTAACATCTATTTCTCAGTTCTCTCAAAAACATAAGTTAACAAAAAAAACTTGTATATAGTCTACATTGTAGTAAGCGAGGTTTCTTCAAGACATTAGTAGAATAATATTCAAATTGAATTAAATATTGAATAATGATAAGTCCAAGTCAGGGTTCAAAATTGAGGGTACTTCCACTTATAGCCAACTTTATTCATAGTATAAGGGTTTGTAATTTATAAAGTTCGTGGCTCTTTCTCTACAAATGTAAATTTATAAATGGAAATGCATGATCATAAAGTAATAAAGTATGTAAATAACATGAGCAAATTTTGTTCATGTAACATTAAACAAGTTGGATCCCCACGGTTTATCTCCAACCATTGATGGCTTCTCGTGTTGATGGCTTCTCGTCGGTGGACCACTTGGACTAGCCAAGGAGACCTACCTATTTCTACGTCATGCATCTCAATGATATCCATAAAGGTACGGGATTTGAATCGAATGAACTATTTGGGAATGTGTCGATATGTCCTCCTGGAGGTACAAGTCCTGTGAAGTTGTTCCCGTTGACAAACAAATTCATGCACTTTTTTCATGTTTTAATTTCAAGGTGCCAAGAGAGGCTTGAATATCTTTCTCAGGCTAAGACCCAAAAAGTTCTCGAGAAAAAGTATCTCACGAGAGTATTCGGAAAAACTTGTAAAGTTATGGCCAGAAAACTAAAGCATTGTTTGATCTCGAGATCATAACCCTTGCACTCTATTCCTTGACTTTGGATAGGCCATAACTCGTTCAAGATGTCCTTGAATCAAAAAGTGTAAAACATAAAAGTTGTAGGTTGAGAAGAAATGAGACTAACTCAACTTGTCTGAAGTTAATCCAACCCCTCTAGCCAAAGATATTACTAAAAAGCTGAAGGAGTACTTGATCTCGAGAACATAACAGTGCAAAACAAAAAAGTTGTAAGTCAAAAAGCAGGGAGATAAATCCAACTTTTCTCGAGTTAATCCCATCTTTGTAGCTAAAGTTATGGCCAAATGACTGAAGGAGTATTTGATCTCGAGAATAAAATAATCTTGCATTCGACCGGTCAAAACTAAACCCAGATGACCTCGTATGGAAAAACTCAAAGGATGAAAATTGTAGACGAGCTAAAGAATGAACTATCCCAACTATTTTCGTGTTAATCCCATCTCTGAAGCTAAAGTTATGACCAAAATACTATAAGAGTGTTTGATCTCGAGAACATAATAGTTGCGACTTCGACTGTTCAAAAACTCAATCCAAATGACCTCGAATGAACAGACTCAAAATATGAAGGTTGTAGAAGAGTCAGAGTGTCTAAAGTTATACGCAGTCGACTGAATTTGTATTTCAGCTCGAGTACATAACCATTGTATTTCGTATTTTGACCAGACCTCGGGGTACACACGTTCGATTCAGACACAACTTATCCATACGACCGAGAGAGGGTAAGAAAGATGATAGATCTGACATTACTCTATTTCGTCGCTGGATGAAAGAGTATCGTCCTCGAATGTGGACTGTCGATGCCCTGCTTTATCCTCCCAGCCTTTGATCATACCGAGCTCGTGGGAATGCGTATATTCATACATATTAACATCCAAGAGAAATATGGGCATCTTGAGAAATCCACGATATGTGGTAGTTAACATCCTTTGCCTACATCTTTTGGCAGCTACCTACTGTTCGCGTCGGAAACGGATTACGTCGGAAATATTTGGCAATAAGATTCACGGGGATTGTAAATGTGGTCGCCAGTAAGTAATTGAATGAAATAGATCGACTGTAAACAGTTTTACAATAAGTAAAGAATGTTTACAGCCATAAAAATAAAAACAAGAACGGTAGTAAGGTCGTAGACCGGCTATTGTGCTCCGTCGACTCGGAGCGGGGTTGTAGACTTGACGCTGGAAACTGTAATTCGGCGGGTCTGAACGGTGAAGGACGTCGTAGACTTGACGCTTGGCACTTCGGACTCGAGAATCTGGTCAGCGTAATCGTAGACTTGATGGCAGAGCGCTGTAGACTTGCCTTCCTCGGCTGGCAGAAATTGACTGCTGGGCTTGGTGGACGGAATGTGGTCGAATGTAGAGGCGGATGTGGATACCAAGGCTACGGTGGCTCACCCCGGTGGTGGTGTCGAAGGCGGAGAAGTGTACCGGGACTACGGTGGCTCGTCCTGGCATTGGAGTTGAAGGCAGAGATTTGCTACCAGAGCTACGGTTGCTCACTCTGATGGTGGAAGTGAAGGCGGGGATTTGTTGCCAGAGCTACGGTTGCTCACTCTGACGGTGGAAGGAAGACCAATGAAACTTTAAGAGTTTGAATCCTAACAACTAACAACTAAGGGGTGACGAGCAAGATAAGCTTCTGTTGGCTAATTTGTTCGTGATTTTCTTTGAGGGAGTTCCTCTCCCTTTTATACCCGGTCTGTTACAACCTTCTGAAGATCTTCCAGACTCAACCACCCCCAAGGATCTCGGAGCCAACAAACTGACTTCCACTCGTGAGGACGTGAGTCATAGACTCCTCTGACTTCGGTGTTAATCAATCGTCTTTTAAGACGTGCGTTAGTACAGACGTGTGTTGTAAGCTCCATTTATCTCGAAGCTATTTAACCGTTCTCCATGACATGTGTCTTGTGCAAGCGCTAGCCTGTAGACTTCCTCTGGTTACAGGCTCACTACTCAGCCATATAGTCTGTGTAGACTACAGCTGTAGGCCTAGTGCGTTTAACTCTGTTATGGGCTTGGCGTCTATTGTGGGCTTTGTCAAAAATAGTAGGCCCAAAATAGTCTATATTGTCATTCTGGTCCATAGGTTCCTTCTTTTAGGAGTCTATCGGGCTCCAACTCCGTAACAGCGTTTTGCTGGTCCTCTCCAACTTTTTCTTCCTTTGCTCCATCAGTTCTTACGGGATTTTCGCCCGAATTAACATCTTGTAGAACTTCCTCTATGTTCTTGGCAGACAACTGATCTCCCCATCTAGTTAGAACGAGCGGCTCCGTCTCCGGCTTAGGGTGCGATGTCCCGTAGTCTACGATGTAGTCGAACTTTCCAAATGGTTGACCAAGGGGTCCAACAGTAGGGTTGCCAAGCTTATAACGCTGTTCCAGTGTAAGGTCCTTGACAGTCTTGCTTGTCTCTGCATGCAAGATACCTTTGTCACAACAGGAATATTCATCGGCCTTGATAATTTCAATTTCAGAGTCGACCCACAAAATTAACTCTCTATGTAAAGTGGAGGGAATAGCTGCCGCTTTATGGAGCCAGTCGTGGCCTAACAAAGCATTAAAAGTAGGGAATATGTCTATCACAAAGAAAGCGGTTTCTCTTTCCTGGCGACCGACTTCAAGGTGCACAGAGAAAACCCTTAAGCATTTAGACTTTCTACCATTAAAACCACTCACGGCGACATTAGTTTTAACCAAGTCGTGAGGCTTATACCCAAGCATTTTAAACCTGGACAAAAGAAGCACGTTTATAGTAGCTCCATTGTCTACAAGGACTCGACTCACCACTGTACCATCAAAGGTGGCGGTTATGTATAAAGAATGCATGTGTTGTTTCATGCTATCAGATGGTTTCTCCAACCAATTCAGTGGGAAACCTGTTGGGTACGCAGGAGAACATGGAAGAGGCACTTTACCTCTTAGGGTATCCCCAGTTCGCTTACTAGCAAAGTCTACAGGCAGGGTAAGAGCGTTGCAGCTCACGACCGGCCTCATTTCCCTGTCGACATCACTTGGGATTTCACTCCGAAGCGGGGTATAGTCGAAGCTTGAGCCAGGCTCTTCTGAATGGTCTGTAAACTCAATGTGCTCTGCTTCGGTGTTCAATCCCTTTGTAGGCACCCTGGCAGGTAAAGCGGCTCCCGAGAGGGTAGGCCTAGGCCTCTCAGCGACGTGACTTAGATGTCTGTCCCTTCTCTTGCGAGCCCTTGGTGGCACGGTATTTTTGCCCACTGCCTTTTGAAGGGTTAACCGCTTTAATTACCCTTGATCTCTTAGAACCAAGGAGAGTTTGACATACCTCGACATACCCTACTACCATCCGCGTTGGTACCTGTTGCGATTCCGAACAAGCATTGTTAGTTTCACAAGTACCTGTAGCTGTAGAGCGCGCGGGTTTGACCATGATTTCCCCATTGGAGGACATATATACAAGCTTGAGGAAAATAGTTGACACAACAGGAGGTGCAGAGCTGGGTGATCAGGATCCTGTTTTGAGCTATAAGCTTGCATTTCTGGCAGAGCATCTTCTCATCAAGGAACTGAGCTATTGGTGGGCCCGTCCAGAGCGCCTGGATGTCTACCCTAGGCATTCCACGTCTCGGCTTGTTCGCCTTCTCTTGTGGTCTTTCAGACCGCTGGGCTCTACTAGGGTTGTCTCCTTCTATGGTTCCAGAGCGAGATTCACCAGAATGGCCAAGTCTTTCTTGTCGGGAAGACGAATCATTAAACTCCAGGTGTCGTCTAGGACGTTCGAGCACGCGGGGCTGATGTTCAGGTGCTCTACCTCGACCGCAAGGGCCACCTCTTCCTCCCCGGGTTGCTTTTTTGGATCATGCTCCGCCTTTCGCCCGCGACCTCTTAGGAAAATAGAGACGATCGGCGAGGGCCTGAGCAGGCCCAGTTAGGAACCCAGGGAGGGATCACCCAATTCCCTTCCGCAACGTCCGACGCTCGAGTCGTGACGTCAACCAGATTGGGCCTTGGGGGAGCGGGCTCGAATCCTCGGGTCGTCCGAACCGCCGCGCGCGTGCTAGGCCGGAAGGCGACTCCGCTGGGGACCCCACATGTGGATTCTTTTCAAACGCTCTTACATCTTTAATCCACATGCGGAGAGGAGTTCTAGTTTGCGCATGTCATTGCTTGGCTTGGTGCCATTTGTCTGCTCTCATGGTTGTGTTTGTTTACCGCTTACTAGGCATGTCTAGGAGTGCCCGAACCCGGGGCTAGGATTTTTAGGGGGGTCACTGAGAGGCACAGCCTGCTGCTCTTTACGGTATGGTTTTTGGCCGGGACCCCGCCTCCCTTACTCCGAGGGAGGTTTAGAATCCTTCATCCGAGAGTCTAGCATTGTTTGTCCACTACAGGTACCAGACGCTGTATATACATTTGTTTGTTACTAAGTGACTACAAGGGACAGGTCTCAATTACGCTTTGCTTGCGGTAAACTGTAGAGCTAACACTACTTGTTTTGCAACAGTTTGGGTTAATCATAGAGGACTTCAAGAATCCTCCGTTCTCCATCCTTACCTATTTATTACTTATTGCATTCATCTATTCGCATGACCACATGAGTGTATGTTCGATTGCAGTAGTTACATTATCATGTCATTCACAGTAATCGCTCCATTGCATCACTACGTCTCATTTACAATTGCAGTTACATAATGCATACTTTTCTGCATATACGAGTGCGATTAAGTATCATCACAATTTTATCATACATCGATTTCATTATTGCATGATACTAATATAAACATTCTCTCGATTTTCCTTCGAGGATTAATGCTCCAACATGGCTCCTCAAACGGGACTAGGGACAACGCACGACATTACAAATCTACAAGCACAAGAATGCCAAAGATTTATCGACGACTACCAAGGCCCAAAGTCGAACATCTAACAATATGAAGACCAAAGTTTCCATTACGGCTACCAAGGTCCAAAGCCGGTATCCAACGACATGAGCCCAAAGTGATATCAACGGCTACTAAAGTACAAAGCCAAGCACGAACACTAAAGATCACCCAACGGCTACTAAAGTTCAAAGTCGAATCTACAACAATATGAAAAACCCCAAGGAGGTTACATCTCACTAGCCAACCGCAGTCAACATCGGAGCTAATGACGAGCCGATAATGCTGTTAACGGGCATGCTATTAACAGACACACCGGGAACATCATGCCCCTAGTGATCCAAAAACTGCTCTAAGGAAATAGAAGCGATTCCACTACGTCATCAGTCGGCACAACTTCGGCACCAACAAAAACTTCTATTCCAAACAAAGACGATTCCCCAGCATACAACACAAGCATCGATCCACAACAAGGGCACAAGGGGCAAACCTCGCCTTCACAATGACCTCACGAGATCAGGACACCTGCAATCAATCAACCTTCAAATACGATCACTCGACGTCTACAGACATTCAACCTCATTGTTTCTACGAAAACAAGAACTCGAAGAACACCAGATCTAAAGCATCCCCACGACCAAAACATGAACATGGACTAGATCGTTCAAGAAACGGCGGATACATAGCGTGATCGGCATCAGAAGTTCCCATTCACATTACTCGCCTTCCAACAACTCAAGACATGTCTGGCGGGGCCACCGATATTTAAACCGCCCACACCGGGGCATCATTTATCTCATGACACAAGACGAATTATTTGGGGCAACGGTTACATAACATCTTTCCCCTACACCAAAGAACATGCAATCTACTTAGCGATGACGCGTACTCGGACTGGGGCAACTCCCATCAAGCTTATCCACGATACATAAGTGATCAATCCAGCATTCAATCACTGACTCTCTGGAGATCGTCCCAAAGAGAAGGCCCACCACATGAGAAGCCAACTACCCGCCCAGACCCACCTCAATAAGTAATCAACAATGCACATCCAAGGATAATCGACTTGGTGACAATATTATTAAATGGATCTTGTCAAACGCCAGCAATTTCAAAAGACATTTCTCTTCAAACTACTATGGAGACGTTCGCTATCAAGCACGCCCTTTCTAGAAAGCAACCACCTTAACCGAGAAGAACTGTCACAAGCACCCAACACAGATACTCTTCGACATTACAACACATGAAAGGGAGTATCTGTTCCTTGATCAATACTTTCTTGCAAAAATAAGTTACATGAGCTCACTTATTTTAGCCCTTGTCGCATGTTGACGAAGGCGTGGGTGGTAGGGTGGTAAAGTTTCGAACCAAAGCCTTAAAACAGTTTCAAGCCAAAGCTACAAAATATCCTTCGTCGTCAACAAAACGACGATCTATATGAAAGAGAGTATTCGTTCCTCAACTAATACTTTCTCTGCAGAACAGGTTACATGAGCTTACTTGTTTTGTCTTTCGGCTTGTCTCATAGGTACGTGAACATCCTACGCAGACGACGAAGGCGAGGGTGATAGGGTGGAAAAGTTTCGAGCCAAAGTTTCGAAACAGCCTTCGTTGACAAAACAACGACGACAACACGAGAACAATCCGGGGCAAATTCCGACCGATCCTGGGGCAAATCTCTAAGCGATCGTAGGGTAAATCCCCGACCGATCCTGAGGCAAATCTCCGAGTGATCATGGACATATCTCTGAGCGGTCCTGGGGCAAATCTCCAAGCTATTCTGGGACAAAACTGAGCAATCTTAGTTAATTCTCTGTTGATAAACCAACGAATCACATGAAAGGAGGACATGAGCGTCCTAGACAGACAATCAACACAATCAACGAATTTCAAACTGGTGCTTCAGAACAATCTTCATAAGCAAACTTCTTTATATCCCCAGAGAGTCAACTAGGGTAAAGAACAGTGACAATAAATATGAAAAGGGTGTATCACACAATTATTACTCTCTTCATCAAGCTAAATGAAATTACATGAGCCGATTTCATTAACGTTTTTTGTCTCGTGGGCAGGTACAAGAGCTCCTCACACGAATGGTACACAACTCCTATGACAAAGGTGAGGGTGGCAAAACTTCAAGCCAAATTCTTGTCGCAACTTTGTCAAACATTCGATTCCATCGGGCGAAGACGCAATGACGAAACCTTACAAAAGGGAAGTACCAAAATCCTACACTACTTCACCTTTCTTATAAATGAAATTACATGAGCAAATTTCGTTTCTACTCTAAAAAGAATCAAGTCGTACAAATACACTTGTTTTCTTTTCATCTGTTTGATAGGTATATGAGCAACCTTATACAACGGATACAAAACCATAGTAGCCATTTCGTCAACCTTTGATTCCTTCGGACGAAGACGCAATGATGAAACCATACAAAAGGGAAGTACCAAAACTCTACTTCACTTTTCTTACAAATGAAGTTATATGAGCAAACTTTATTCTTACTCTAACAGAAACAAGTCACATGAACTTACTTGTTTCTTGCCATATGTTTGATAGGTACATGAGCATCTTTATACAACAGACATCAGGCAAGAGTAACGATTTCGTCAATGCTTTGATTCCTACGGACAAAGACGCAATGACGAAACACAATAAGGGAAGTATCAAAGCTCTACTTCGCCTTTCATATAAATGAAGTTACATGAGCAAACTTCATTCTTACTTTAAAAGAAACAAGTTACAGGAGTTCACTTGTTGTCCGCCCTTTGGCGAGTGCAGGTACATGAACAACCTTGCATTGCGAACAAAGGCGCGGGCGGTTGAGTGGAAATTTCGAATCAAAATTCGAGATTACCTTTGTTTATCACCAAGGATGATTACATTAATTCAATTCTAACACTTTCTCTATGAAACAAGTTACAAGAGCTCACTTGTGTTTTCGCACTTTGGCAAGTTTAGGTACATGAACATCCTGAATTACGAACAAAGGCGTGGGCAGTCGGGTGGAAGATTTCGAACCAAAGCTTCGAGATTGCTTTTGTTGTCACCAAGGATGATCATATCGAAAGGGAGTATCATTTATACTACTTTCTAACAAATTTCTTATCATTCCCCAGACGGAGTCATATCTCCATTTACCCACCTGGAGCCATGCTTCCATTTCCACACATTGGAGTCTATTACACCGCATACAAGCATATTCTTCTAGAACGACCATCAAGATGGACATATCCATCTCATGTCCCCAGCGGATACTCACTTTATTATAATCTCCCCAAGCGAGAGTTTAAATACATGGGCTAACTTCGTCTCCGTTCGTTGTCAACTGTGTAGGCACATGAATATCCCCACAGTATGGCACAAACTCCAAGGCAACGGCAAGGGTGGTCGGGTGGAAGCCGTTTTCGACCCTAACCTCGAAGAAGCTAACGGGGGCATAAGAATACATGCACCTTCCCTACAAAACTTGAACATGTTCAAACTCCAAAGATGTTTGTTTACCCAAAGGTATTCATTTTCTAAGCATTTGTATGATCATTCACCACATTATAAAAATACTTCTGGGCAAGGATTAGAGAAGGCAAACCTACTCCCAAACACTCACCCTAGAGAAACAAATGGAAACACCGAGACGATTCATACAAACAAGCGTCCGGGTGGACAAGGAATCCTTTGACAAAAGATGCTCATACTGGGATGAGATCGAGCACTTCTTCTCTATCCCAAACAAAAACATTAACCATTGCTAGCCCTTCCGTGCCAAAGTCGAAGTTTCTATATACACTACTCCCTCTGAGTCTAAGGACCGCCTCACACTGAGGTAAATAGAGATCATGTAGTCAAAAATCGGGAGCAGGGACCACAGAGGTGACACTTCCTCAAGGTTCAAGTAAAGAGGCACCATCAACGGGCGTGCACTCCAGTCGAGTCGCTCCCAAGGACAGAGCATCTTCAAACAATTTCATAAGGAGTCCAGAGCATCTCCCACGAAATCAATGAGAGAAAGAAAATGAGGCAAATCCCTATAGTTTACTAAAGAAAAAGCAGAGTCAGCGCAAAGACCACAGTCTTTAAAAAAGCAAAGCGCATAATCAAAATAACAAAAATAAAGTACCATGGCCGACATAGACGGTCGCACGAGCAAGTGTTTTCTACATATGAGGAAGCAAAACATCTCCAAAGTGGATCATTGGCAATCACCAGAAAAAACATCTCTCAAATCAAGGAGAAAAGCATCCTCAAAGTGGATCATCAAATGTCATCAGTGAAACCTTCATCAGTCCCCAACGGAGTGTTTCAGCTGGCATGCTGTCTGGAAGGTGGAGAATTCGCTTGGACGGTGAAACTTATGTGGTCCAACAACTCCCGATGAGGTCCATAGATTCGTTTTCCAAAACAAAGAATTTCGAACCTCAACCCTAAACCCTAAACCATACAAAGACTCCTTCGACCGGTACATGAGCATCTAAGTCAAAGGAATTCTGAAATCTCACCCAGACAGCTTTCAAAAATAAGAGTGAGCCGTGAGAAAAGTCATGAGCCCTTCTCCAACCTCGCTACGAAGCATTCAAATAGACTTTGTTAAAACAAAGCATAGCATACATGAATGTCTTAATCATACATGTTTAATTACTCCGTATTTCACGGGGATACATTTATTAGTAACATGTTTCTTGATGAAGCCCCAAAGAACAGGTCTATCAAGGATACCCTGATCCACAATTTGGGGTATTAATGAAGTTTTTGCGAGAAAATCCTTTCAAGATTATCTCGCAAAGAGGGGCAACTGCAATACCCCAAATTGGAAAAAAATAATAATTTGGGGCAATCAATAAATTTGGCAATCGGGCAATTAAAAAATGGGAAATCAAAAGTGGAGATTTGGGAAAGAAACTATCGTATCTGAACCAAGACATTTTTCTTCAGACAATCTCCAATTAGATAATCATACAATCACACGTAAAAAAAAAAAGAAAAAAAATCAATCGGGATCTCTGGAATCATCTCCTTCCTGAGAGACAAATCATTCCCATCCCTTATCAGACATCAGAGAAGAGATTATCAGACAATCTCTAATCAGAGAATCGGGGGAGACGTCCCTTCTCTCAGACGTTCATCCTCCCTCTAGGGAATCGGAGATTCCACCCCCCCTTCCGGGGAATCGGAGATAAATTCCTCTACATACAACCGGAGGTCAACTCCTCTAGGTATACACAGAAAACTGGAGCCAAGGACTCCTCCTCTCCTGTTGACGAGCCAAAGCATCCCGACCAGCCGACACCCTTCTCTCCGATGACACCACCTCCTGCCACAGCCACAACCCAAGCATGGTGCTCCAAGGCAGCCTTCTAACGGACTCTCCGACGTCCTTCGTCTTCCTCGGGCCACCCCGAGGCGATGCAACCCCTCGGTGAGTTTTCGATTTTTTTTTATATTTATTCAGCCCGTCGTGTAATTTAGAACATGGCTGATCATCTTTTACATTTGTTGAACTCATCGCATGTGATGTGGGGAATGCGAAACTGAGCCCCGACGGAGCAGCGTAGCCTCAACCAGAATGCAAGGGAGTTAGTCCGCAGGCCATAAGTTTCACGTCCATTATCGAAATCAGACAAAATCTAGTTGTATCAGTCCTCATGATTGTGATAAAATTTTAGTCAATTTGGTTGAGTTTTCCCTTACTTTTGACTAATTGTTCTTGAGTTCCGTATGTTGGAATAACGAATTATAAAAAATGCATGTGTTTGATCTTATCTGTTTTTCTTCTTCAGACTTTACTTTAACTATAAAAATAATTTTATAGAAAACACGTTTAATGATCTTTGTTTTGATATATTATGCACGAATTTATCATTTTTAGATTTCAAGTTATGATTTTTTGGATATTAACCATATTTCTTCTATGTTTTCAGTACTATGTATCATAAACTATTTTGTTTTAAAATTTGCACACGTTCAAAAATTAAGAAATTTTAATATATTATTTTTTATATGACTAGAAAGACATATAATTTTATTTTACGTAATTTTGACGTCTTTTGATTAAAATATGCTTAAAACGATTTTGATATGTGATCTGAACGTTTTCAACAGTTTTGTTTCGGTAAAACCGATTTCATTTGTTTTCTGTGAATCTATTTCCTGTAAAATGTTAAAAACATGATCTCCCTTAAGTTAAGCATCTTTTAACACTGGTTTTGCTTCATTTAGATTTCTGGATCAAAAGTTACATATTTTCGTTTAAGTGGTCTGCAATCTGATCGCGCGTCGGGTTCGATCCAATTTCGTGAAATTTTCTGCTATGTTGGGCTTAATATCATAATTCTAAAATTTGATACTTCTTGTCTTTATCAGGTTATATTCCTATAATTTTATGATTTTTTAGAGCCCATTTGCATATTTTTCGATATTTTCCCCTACGTTGCATCATTGAATTATTTTGGGCTCTTTAATTATTTTATTATTGGGCTTGCAGGTACCGTGGACCATCAACGTTGTTGGTCAACTTCAACACACCTAGAAGGAGTCCCTATAGACGGTGCTCAAGACATGACGACACGTGGAGTTCGACCGCGGTGGATGCTTCACAAAAGCGGCCCCAACTGACGAGTTTAGTCGATGACATGTCATCCCGGCAGGCCACAGGTACATGAGGGAGGTGCGGGCCTCCCGTTTTTTTTTATTTCCACATGTAACGGGTCGTGTGCCCAAGTGCATAGGCCCACGATCACCATCCTTCCCCGCCCCCTTTGATCTCAATAATTGTTTGTGCTTGTCCGCATGTCTTAGGCTCATAGGTTTATTGTCGCATGTTGTTTGCTATCAACAAACATGAGTTCGGGTCCAAAGCCTGAATCGGGTCCAACGCCCGTAAAACATTGACATGAGTCCGGAGTCATGTCCGGATCGGGTACAATGCCCGTTAAACAAAAATAAAATTTTTTTTTGAGCAAACGCCACCTCCCTTTTTCGCATGTTAGAATGTAAGAGTTAGTAACTAGTAATCCCTGAACCAACTGTTTTTTCCATCTTAAACAGCTTTATAAATAAAGTCGGTGGCGACTCCGTATAGTTTACCTATGTTAAACAACAACTTTTTACGGAGCCATTTTGGATGAGGAACTGACGACATGAGCCGCTCCATATTTCTCCCGAAAGTTCCTTCTTTGTATCATGCTCCGCCTTTCGCCCGCCGCCTCTTAGGAAAACAGGGACGGTCGGCGAGGGCCCGAGCAGACCCAGTTAGGAACCTAGGGAGGGATCACTCAATTCCTTTCCACAGCGTCCGACGCTCGAGTCGTGACATCAACCGGATTGGGCCTTGGGGGAGTGGGCCCGAATCCTCGGGTCATCCGAACCGCCGCGCGTGTGCTAGGCCGGAAGGCGCGCGTACATTGGTCTCCGGCATTTGCTCCCTTTTCCAGCATCCTAAAAGTGTCCAGAAATCACACCTGCGTCTAGAAACCATCCACCTTCGACCATCTTTCCATCAAGGTAGACTCCATTAAAGGAACATATCGTAGCCGCCGCACGTTCGCCGTCGCCCGTTTGAAGCATTCGTTATCATTCTCCCAATCTCCTTTGTTGTATTTTCCTTTGCATCATGTCCGTAAGTGATGTAAAAACCTTGTTCTTGTAATTTAACATTATTTAATTACAGTTCAAGCATTGTGTTATGTACATTCCTGTTTCATCACTTTACTGCGACCATAATCTCAGAAACATTCTATACATGTTATGCGAAACGCAAATTTTACGTCAACAATTCCTAGAGAGGTCAAGTGTGTATACACCCATGTACGTCGCTTCATCAATTCTTCGATGGATGGAGGTGTATCATTCCCGTGATGGCTTTGCAGAAGAAATTCTTCATGGAAGTGGTTGCAAGAACACCCGAACTAAGTTTTTCAATAATACCAATGTATGCACGCGCAGGGGATTGTTGAAGCTCGTCGATAGTTGAGAGGAAGGTTTGGGAGGAGTCAGAGGAGGAGCCAATAATCGCCATCGAGTTTCGAGCATTTCTCCCTCAACCGATGACGAGATATACCAGGGGGTCACGGATTCTGTCATCTAGCAACCGTGTCTTTATCGGACTATCGTGAATGGACAAATAGTGAAGGGAAATAACGTGGTATTTGAGTCACGCATCCTATCCGGACTTAACATTATGTAAAACACAAGAGGGAATGTTCATGGCTAAAATCTCATTCACGGGAGTTCCGTGACTTCATACATGTCAATATCAATGTTAGCAAGCTGTTCAGACATCTAGGTGCACTGTTAATATATGTGAGTGTCTGACTTGTATTGTTAATACATGCAATAATTTCGTACATGTCATTTAACTGTTCATACATGCGCCCCTTTCATTCGTATACTCTTCATTTTAGTACATGTCGTTTAACTGTTCATACATGTGACCATCATTTTAGTACATGTTAGTTTAATGTTCAACACCAACTTAAACGCAAATAAAAACTAAGGCGTTTAAAAAATATACGTTCAGGTAGTACTCTACCTGAAAAGTAAACTGACATGTGCCAAATGAGGATCATATGTATGAACAATATAATAACAAGTAATAATGAATGGGGCATATGTATGAACATTACAATGATATGTACGAACTAACGGGGCATATGCCGAAATAGTGAAATGACATGCCAGGATCATGCGATCACATGTATTAACAGTGAACTGACGTATACGAGTCAAGTACTCACAGGTATTAACAATGCACCGAAATGTCTTAACAGTGAGCGAAAAAAGGGACGGACATATACGGAGTCACACGACTCCCATGGATGGGATTTTAACTGGTACCAAAGAGAAGAGGGAGGAAGGGAGGAGGCGACACAAACATCCGGTGATAGTTCTCGTAAGGTGTTGAGACCCCACGGACAATATTCCTCAATTGGTCGGTTCATCTCCCGACACCCCATATTTATCCAAAGATATTCGAGATTCGGAGGATGACCTCCTTTTGGCAAGCTTGGATCCCATTGCATTAGCCGATGTGGAGTTCTTTGAGGATGTGAGGAGATGAATATCATCAAGCAAAGACTTCACCTTTGGACATTCACGAAACTCAAAACTTCTGAAACGACAGACGTGTTGCATGATGTCCGACAAAGTCGCGAGCCTTTCACAACCAGTAATGGACATCTTCCATTTTATTATATAATTTCATACAAATTTTAGATGTTGAAATGAAGTTTGCACTAATGACAATGGATCCTCAGCGAGACATTTAGATCACACTTATTATGACTTGCAAGTGTAATCCTTTATTCAATCTAATCTGCTCCTGGTATGAGTCATTTGTAATCAATTTGTAGTGCCGGTAAAATTCCTATCACAATCGTCGATGCAAGACGATACGCAGCCTCTGGTCACGTTCTCATTCCCGGCATCTGCAACAAGATCAAGATTATCGATGTTCAAATAACTTAGCAAAAAGCATCAGGTATTGATAGTGATACAATGATTGAGTACGACGATCGTATGTATGCAACAATACCGAGGTTGGCACACTTTGACACTACACAACCAACATTGCAATTTGAAGGAGGGATGGGAGAGAATGTCTCCCCCCAAGCCGCAGTTATCCAGAACGCACTCCGCCATACATGCCAAAAAACCCCAGGATTATTCCTCCCATAACGTCATGCACACTTCGTTGCACATAAGCTCTCACACTTCTTATCGTATTGCAATGAGGTGATGGAATGCATCATGAGAAGCATCAACATAACCAGAACAATCACCGACAATGGTTGTTGCGATAAGGCCATAGATCAATATTCTTCAACTAGAAAAGAATACTTTTGTCCTGAGAAGATTTTATGATGATTTAGTGAGCAAGCATGCTCCCATTTATAGTCTTCAAAGCCTATTAAATATTTAGAAGGTTGTAAATTAATTATTTTCCTTTAATTGAAAAAATTGATTATAACGCTACAAACATTTCTTTTTGTTTAAATTACAGGGATCGTAATTTTAAAAAGAGAAGCAAAAAGAGAAAAAGCTCTTTTACATAATTAAATAAATATTTACAAGTGATAAAAGCAAAAGGATGCATTTATTCTATTAATTACTAAAGTGGGGTCCTTTTTTGTTTTAAAATAATTTGTATATTTGTTACAATCCAATTTGACATTTCAAAATTCTCATAGAAGAGAAAGTTCTCCTAAAAAATTAAACATTTAATACTTGAACTCTTTCTAAACACTAAACTTTTATTTGTGATGTAAATAATTTAATGTCACCATGTGGCCTCATATATTTTGGACCTTGCCCAATTCATAATATATGGATTAATATTGGCCTCAACCCAGTATTATTTTGCCATTAACGAACCGAGAGCTGAACACAAATAAAAAGTATTTTGAGCCCATCGATTACGGAAATTTCATTCCTATGCAAAAATTTTAGGGCACTTTATCAAATATATCCCAAAGTTACAAAATTTTTCCAATTTATCCTAAGGTTTAGATAATATCTCCCTATATCCTGAACTTTGATCCATTTTCGAAAATATCCATCAAAGCTCCTAAATTAAGATTTTCTGAATGGCTGGAGAAGGAAAAGCTTCGGGAAATCCTTCTGGGACTCCATCAAGGCTGGAGTTCGTTCCAGAGGCTAGATTGTCTCCTTTTGGAGTTAGCAAGAGTATAAATGATATTTTAACTCAGCTAACCATTCAGGGGAGCAATGAAAGTCTAGAAAGCCGAAACCAAATGGCAAAGGAAGTAGGCTCCATTGTAAACACAATGTTAGACGCTCTGGAAAGAGAGAGAGGTTTGAAAAGGCCTGAAGCCGAGGCGACCTCTGGACTGGAAAGTACTACTGGAAAACCAGTCGAAAGATTGAATCTGGGAGGAAGAAATTCCAAACAGAATCAAGGCAAAAGTGTGGATGAAATGTATAGGGAGTCAGTAGCTCCTTTCATTTTAGACTCACAAAAGCGAAGTGCAAACTTGAACTCCCAGAGTGGGGAGTTGGCAAAAGACTTAAGGAAAGCCTTAGGTCTGGCAGAAGATACCCCAGTTCATTTAGACAATAGAACGTTTAACGAACTGGTAACTGCGAAGAGGGAAATTTACAGGCCCGATTATCCTCATCGGACTAAACAAGAGTTTGTCCCTAGGGATAATATTTTAAAGCCAATAATTACCCCTGGTGCTTTTCTAGACATAGATTGTGAAAAGCATGTATCTGAAAAGATAGATGAGTGGTTATCACTTATTCGGATGACGGCATCTGCAGGAGGAGTACCTCCTGGAGCGGTCTACGAATTATGTGTAGCAGCCCTCATGGGTACAGCGCAGAAATATTGGAAAACCTTAGTGGCGCACACAGACATTAAGGAAAAGATAGATCAGGCGCTGACGGTTGACGGAGTATTAGCAATAATCGCTGATACCCTGAAACGAGAGTTTTGTGGTTTCTCGTTATCCACTGAGACTGTGGAGAAAGAGCAGTCTTTGACCGCTCTGGTTAAACTACAGATCTGTGATATGTGCTATTTTGATAACTACGTGTGTGAATTCCAGAAGTATTATTACAATCTGGACGTAGTATCTCAACAGTTCATATTAGGAACCTTTTTTGCAAAACTTCCCGAACCTTGGCCGGAAGTTGCGCAAAAGGCCTATGAATTACTCCTGAGTGAGGAAAAGATAGTCTCGGGACTCGGAGGAAAAATTCAGGCGGTGAAGTACGCAATGCGTAAAGCATGTACTGAGCTCCAGGTAAAAGAGGCAGCTAAGAAGCTACCTTACCTGAATAAGAGCTGTTGTTCTCAAATAGAGTATGTGCCGGGAAGATACGGATGCGATACGCGCAGTATGACCGGTGATTCTCTAAAGAGAAGGAACTTTCCTCGTAAAACAAGGAAGTTCGTTGGGTACAATAAAAGGAAAGTTTGGCCCAAGAGAGATCTCCAACGAAAACAAAAAGGAGGTCCTGATTACAAGCCAAAGAGGTTTGTAAGGAGAAGGGATAACCTAAAGGATAAAGATAGGATCGATGCCTTCAAGCGCAAGCATGGCAGAGAACCAAAATGTCCTAAAGGGAAACCTTTGAGTAGCTGTAATTGCTGCTGGTTTTGTGGTTCAAAAGACCACAAGGCGGATAGTTGTCCGAAGAAGAACCAGAGGAGAGAAAGGCTCCGGATGGTCTTCCTAGAGGACAGGAGTCATGAAGTTCTTGCTTACGAACCTATCGATGAGCAGGACATTTCCGACTTAGACTCGGAAGTAGAATCTATATATGAGGTCGTGTCTAATTATAATACAGACTCAGATGATGATTCTGATCTCTGGACCGAACATCTATTCATGATGCGAGCAGAGAGGGAAGGAGATGGTGATGAGTTGGTTCCCTTGGAAGCAACGAATCAGGTACTGGAGGAAACCCACCAGTACGAAGATTCATCCCAGTCAATTCTGGAATGGAGGTTGCCAAATGTCAATGCAAGAGAGATATATGAAGTATCGAGATTTAGGTTTCGATCCACAATAGATATCTCGCAGACAGAGGCGACGGCGCAAGTCACAAGCACAGAGCTTGAGACTTTGGATATCCCACTCTTGAACGTACAACGCATAAGAGATACCATGCGTAACGCAAGAGGTGTATATAACTATATACACATTGGGTTAATCCAGATAGGATTAGTCCCGCTGTTTCATTTACCAGCGGATAGTCCTGTGGTAGCAGCAGTGATCGATAAACGATGGAGAGAGTTTAGAGATCAGCTGATATCAGGCGTACAGGCCAACCTTGCACATGGTCCTGTATGGTTCCAAGTCCATCCAAACTTTATGATGGCTTTGAACGATCGCTGTTTGGGGACTTCATTGACCTTAAGAATCAAGTCGATGAACATGGATCGCATGAATCCCCAGGCCAAGTATTTGGCGTATCACACTAGGGTAATTTACCGATTGGTAAATACCACTAGTCCTGGTGTGAGGAACATCTCTAGACTTACAGAGTTGTTCGAAGAAGGTCATAATAACTACCAACAGTTTCACAGGCGAGAGGTAAACCCATTAGAGTTAACCTGGCCGAGAAACTGGGTTATGACTGAACCTGGTAGTAGCTCTAGGCCGATTAGTGCGGCCAATATCCGACAAAGAGGTAACGAGATTACTTTGATGTTGGGTGAACCGTCTAGGGACAGTTTTAGAGCTGATAGGCATTTGCCTATGCTTAGCGAAAGAGCTGACAGATATTTGCCTGTGAGGATGCCAGTCCTGAGAGAGCCGCTTAATAGAGCGCCCTCTGAAGTCTCTTCAAGAGCTAGTGATGGGGGAGAGGATGTGATAGTCTCTCGACCAGAGGTTGCAAGCGCACCTCCACTAGTAGAAGAGATATCTCGAAGATCTGTTGATTCAAGAGCCCCGTCGCAACATACGGGTAGAATCGTAGGGTATAGACAGGTATCATTACCAGTCTATGAAGACCCTGTAGATCAGACGAGAGAGGAGTCTATACGGATGTTAAGGGTAACCAATACGGAAAACTCTTTATCTAAGATTCCTGAAGTTTGTGAGGTTATCGAGCAGATAGCCAAGCAAAGGTCTATTGCGATAGACGATATCTGGAGGATGATAGAATCGTCCCAGAGTGTACCTGAGAATATTGGGTTTAGTGTCAGGAAGACAGACATGAGCACATATGTGGCTCTAACTTTCAAATTTCCTGGATACTATGAGTATTCTCTGGATACTTTAATAGACACTGGATGTAGCATAACTTGTGCTAGACTCAATGCTCTACCAGATGAGTGGTGGGAACCACTGCAGAAACCCATCCACATGGTTAACGTCGATGGTATGGCCACAATCGTTGGCCATAAGGCAAGCAATGTGCCTGTCTTTATTGGTGGACAAAAGTTCATCATTAAAGAGATTCTTGCACATCCTTTATTAGAGGCCGACATCATTATAGGTAACGCCTTTTTAAAGGGACAAAAGGAAAACATTCCTTTTGTGCAGAATGAAACTGATGTTTCCATAGGTAGGGTAAAAATAAGTATTCTACAAGAGCCTAGACTTCGGTTAAAATTTGGCTTTTACCCGGTAAAACGGACAGAATACTGTGGAGATACCCCATGTGAAAGAGCTTTCAGAGTGCGAGCTCAACGTGGTGATATACGGTTGGATGAGAACAATTCATGGGAGCAAACCCTGTTTTCTCCAACGAATACCAGAAGTACTAGCTGGTATGACGACTTGTTTCCAAAACAAGAAGTGTGTATGGCTGTTAAGTTAACAGGAACAAAATGGGATAAGTTCCTAGTAAAACTAGCCGATAACTTTAGTGAAGATCCATTAAAGTTATGGACTCGAAATGGCCTCAAGGCTAGATTAGAGTTGAAAGATCCCGGAACCATTATACGAGCCAGAAACATTACGTATACGGCTGAAATGATTGAGGAGTTTGACAAACAAATTCCTGAGTTGCTTGGAAAAGGCTTGATTAGGGATAGTTATAGTCCACATTCTAGTCCGGCCTTTATGGTTATAAACCATGCCGAGCAGGTGCGAGGTAAAGCACGAATGGTTATAGATTATCGTCAGCTTAACAAAGCTACAAAAGACGATGGCTATAAGATTCCAACGGCGGGTGATCTTATTGATAGGATTAGTCTGAGTCAACCAAAATACTTTTCTAAATTTGACTTGAAAAGTGGATACTGGCAGGTCAAGATGGAAGAAGAGTCGGTTCCTCTAACTGCCTTCAATGCTCCGCGGGGAATGTTTGAATGGTTGGTTATGCCATTCGGCCTGAAGAATGCTCCAGGCGTATTTCAGCGCAAAATGGATAATGCGTTCAAACAAATCCAAAAATTTTGTGCGGTCTATATTGACGATGTGTTAGTCTACAGTCAGTCTGAAGATGACCACATGAGACACCTAGATATGGTGACTGATGTCTTCCGTAGAGAAGGTATGATTCTATCTGAAAGGAAGATAGAATGGTTTAAGGAGTCAGTTAACTTCTTAGGCATGGAAATTGAGCAGGGTAAAATTAAACTGCAAAATCATATTGCCGAGAAAATAGTTAATTTTCCTGACAGACTTGAGGATAGAAAGCAAGTCCAAAGATTTTGTGGATGCGCTAACTATGCAAGAAAGTTTGTGAAAGATCTTTCCCGAGATCTGAGTAGGATTTCGAAGAAAACCTCTTCGACTAATCCTTGGATGTGGGAAGATGAAGACACTCAGTCCATTAGAAGGATAAAAGCTAAGGTGAAAAATTTGCCACAATTAGCTTTACCATCTGATAGTGATGAGCTAGTCTTGGAAGTTGATGCTTCTGAAAATCATTGGGGAGCAGTTCTCAAAATTAGAGGACGAAAACCAGAACCGGTGTGTAAATACTGGTCGGGAAGCTTCAAGGGGTACGAACTACGATACCCGATACATGAAAAGGAAGTATTAGCCTTAAAATATGGAATAAAGGCTTTTTACATCTTTTTGGCACCAAAAGCATTTTTAGTGCGATCTGACTCGACCTATGTAAAGAGGTTCATGAGTCTGAACCTTAAGGAGGCTAGGCAAACTAGACTCTTGAGGTTACAGGAACTGTTGAGCTATTATAAATACGAGGTCGAATACATTAAGTCCGACCATAACATAATAGCCGACTCTCTCTCTAGAGAACTTGCAAACACCTCTCTTTCTAAAAACTCTGCAGATGGATCCTGCTGCAAAGAGAAAGATATGCTGGGGATGCAAGAAGGAGGGACACTCCCGAAAGGTATGTCCTAAACTCAAAGGAGAAAGTGAGCATAGTGATGCTGGTTCTGTTTCAGGAACGAAGGTAGCAGAAATTCTCTGCTGGCAGTGCAATCAAAAGGGTCATCGATCAGTCGAATGTCCCAAGAAGCTGAAAACTGCAGATTCCCAAAAGGGGAAGGCTGAACTTAAAGAAAAAGCAAAAGCTGACTCTAAGAGTGAAGCAAAACCAGATCTCCAAAAGGAGATGGCTAATCCCAAAAAGGCTGAGGCCAGATCTAAGGGAAAGGCGAAAGAATCCCAGAAGGGGATGGCTGGATCTAAGGGAAAGGTAATAACCAATCCCAAAGAGAGAGCGAGAGTTTCCCGGGAAGGGAAGACAGATCTGAAGGAGAAGGGAAACATCAACTCTGAAGGAGAAGTGAAAAAAGATCTTCAGAAGAAGATGACAGATCCGAAGGAGGAAAGCTCCAGAAGAGATGTGGAAATGGCAGATCTGAAAGATAAGGCAAGAGCCGAATCAAAGGAGAAAGCCAGGAAAAAGAGAAAAGCCAAGAGGCTTGGGTCTTCTGGTCCCAAAGGGGATGATTCTACAAAGGATGGTCCTAAGAAGGACGGAAAGGTTGAAGAACCTTGGTGGTCACCGTTGACCATGGAGCAGTTTAACTACTGCCGGAATCACTTAGCCAAAGAGCAGAAAATTTCCATTAATCAAGCTGTGAAATCCTACAAGGCTTTGTTACAAAGCAAGGAGGAACAGAAAGAGAATATGGAAACACAGTATGCTGAAGAAGAGGCTAAGTTTAAGGCCATAATAGGCGAGCCAATTCAAGTGGTGGACCCTGAACCTAGGGGAGAACCAGAGGAAGCGGCTGCAATGGAGTGTGAGCAGTACTTCGACTTTGGAAGTGCTTACGCAGCATTGGAAGATAATCTGGAAAGAAAAGAAAGCCTTGAGGAGGTAATTCCTGTAAAAGACTCAGTCAAGGAGTCTGGTGACAACAGTCATGGTGGAAAAAACCACGATGACAAAGGTCATGTTGGGAAAACCCAAGAGGATCTAGAAGGGTCCTGGTTTTTTGATGAAGACTCGTTTGAAGACGAATCCCTAAGTTGGGATGCGGCAGTGGTCTGTGGAGGACTCATGGCTGGCATCAAGCATGATGAAAAGCGCCAGATTGAGTTTTTCGCAAGAAAAACCGTTGAGTACATCAAAGATCTGGAGTTTAAACTATCGGTTATGACTTCAGGTGAGGAGGAGCTGTCTCGATTTGAGAAGGAAAGGCAGCAGATATTCTCCACAACGATGTCTATAATACCGGGGGAAGTTAGAGAATATGACGTCCCAAGGGTAACAGTAGACATGAGTGAATCCTCTCTTGAGGAAAACACTGTGCTTCAACCGTATCTACACTGGATATCGGGGAAGTGGCCGTCTCTGAGAATTCACTCAGATATGGTGGGAGTAGCAGCGCCTTACGTGTATGCTGGGTTTGTGGACATACTGGAGATCGACAGATCAGAACCAGAATGTATGGAACCCCTGCCTACGTTAGTAAGGTATATACTCGGATGCCTGGGCTACGGACCAAAGTATGCCACGGCGTTGATTACTAGCACAATGATGGAAGAAGAAGACCATCCGCAGTATGGGAAGGTGATACTTCAAAATCTGCAAGTATGGGACATCCATCCGAGTGAAAGTAGACGTCTGACGGAACCTCATAAACAGAACCTCGATCAGAGAGGGTTATGGCGGAAATACTACAAGGACAAGACTGTCCGAAAAGCCATAAAAGTTGAGTTCCTTAAAGACGTGTTAGAGCATGTGTTAGCCCGTAAGGACGAATACTACGTGCTCTGTGATGGTATGATCACCGTCACGATTCTTCGGTCAAATTTAAGTTTCATCGATGAACAGGCAGGAGACCGAGGATGGCAGAGAATGATCGACCTTCTGGATAGCTTCTGGAGGCGAGAAAACTCTGAGTTGCACCTCCGAACCGACACCTTCGAGGTTTGGAGCAAGATTGCTGATTTCACCGACAAGACCTTGAATCAGCAAATCGAGCATGATGAGAGAGCCCAACAAATATCGCGACAGATTCTTGAAGCAGTTCAAGACCAGCCGGGACTCTCAGAAAAAGAAGGAGTTGGCGATGCTTCAACCGCCAACAACAAAGAAGGAGTCTCCCAAGATAGTGCGCCAATGCAGACGGGAGAAGACAACTGTATAAAGTTAGACTAGGACATTTTTGTCGGTCATTAGGACCCCACTAACTTTTGCAACAGTTAGATTCCTTTTACTTTTGAGCTGGCAAACAGTGCATAGGCACCAGCTCCTTTGTGTATATATTCACAAGCCCTCTACCTCATTTGGGGAGGCGAATCAAATAGAGAAATTCTCTCTCAAAAACTCTGAGTAAGAAAATCTCTGAATCGCTCTCCAAATACCTTAAGGAACCAAGAGTAAGGTGGTTAGAATTAATCAACATTGGTTAAAACTAACGGAAGGTCAGATCAAAGGATCTAACGGAAGGTCAGATCGAAGGATCAAGAACCTTGCAGGGAGTATAGCCTTGGGCTGAAACCTTGGATGAGGAGTGTCTATATAAGACCCTCAGTGTAAGGGCATTGGAACGACACAGAAGAGCCTCTCCAGTTTGCGGATACGTTCGCTGAATTCTCTAGTTTGGGAATTGTGCTTCTCTTGGATTTCTATTGTTGCGGAAGCTTGGTGAACCATCTGAGCAACCGACTGAGTTAAGGTATGATAAACTTTCCGCTGTGTAGTTTATGATGATCTTCAAAATCTAATAAGATTGTGAAGGGGGTGCAACAGCACGACAGTTGCGAAAGCACGAGTCTTATGACTGATTGTCCAAATCCCGAACTCCTACATTTGGATCACGGTGTGGGCAAGGATTCTGCTACTGGACTTTTAAACACGGTAGTAGATCGATTGGCAAGTATCTCAGCGCAAATCCAGCAGCTGACTGAACTTGTGGATAGCTATTCTAAGAAATTGGAAGAGCTGACTCTCTTGCAGAGTGAATTCGAGGAATATTTCCTTGAAGGTAAATCCAACTTAGGATTTACGGCAAGTTCAAAATACTCTAACGAGTATTTGAGGTTGGCTGAACGCCGGCGGCAGAGACAATTAACAAAACCTTCTTAAGTCCGATTCTTGTGAGGAATTACTGGTATCAGAGCCGCTTAAGAGGGATTAATTTCCTAATTGTCTGAGGAAATCTCCGGAGCTCAGATAAAGAGGGATAATTTTGAAACAAGTCGAGAATACGGGTTATCTGGAGATACAGTTTAAACTCCAGGATAAATCGGAAAAAAGGAGTAAAGTTGAGGATATATTGGATAATTAAGCCAAAATTTTATAAAACTTTGGCACCATCTTCTCGTTCTTTAAGTGAATTTTGATTTGTAAATGATGGCATAGTAAATTACTTACGCTCTTGGTGGACATTATAAGTACCTTAGTACAAACACAATATATTCCGTATTAGAGATCTTCGTTGTCTTTTGGATCTCCTCAACAGTGTTGTCATATCTCCAGTTCCTTTTTCCACTGCATTCTCTGTGGATGACCCCTGGTATACTTCTATTTGCCAATGCCTCTCTTCTTCTGTGTTGTAATTCCTTGTTATAAAGAGAACCTTCGTTAGTCTCCTCTATTGTTGTTTTTCGTTTATTTCCCCCATTCTTCACGTGCCACTTATCTGTTTTTTTTCTTGCTTAAGGTGGCCACCAAAAAGTTACTTGATTGAAGCACACATTGCATGATATTGTACATAAGTTGGTTGTAAGATCATAACACCTCAGTCATTTTCTCTCTGTGTCGTACCAAATAACGATGCATTTGGTGGTCTTCTTATCAAATTTGCTCGGCAGATATTTGGAGACGAACATGTGTATATACACCGAGATGTAAAAGTAGATTATAGTAGGCCATAGATCAAACCCAATCTGTGAATCTTATACCATCGCTGATGATTGGAAACCCAAGCAGTTTAGTGTGCATCTTTGATCAATTCCCGGCATCAATGAAAGCGCCTTGGTAGACTAGGAGAACAAAAGGGTATGGCAATAGATAGTCAAAAGGAACCCGTTTTCTCTTGAGCGGAGAAGGTTTGAAAAATGGGTCGACTATCGCCTCTCTAGCATTAGTCAACTCCAGGTCGAACGCTAAACACAAGGTCGTCTATTTAAAACTTATAGTGTGTTTGATTTAAGGGTTCCACTATGGAATAGAATTGAATAATAATCTTATTTATTTATCTTTTCTTATCTTTTTATGCCATTCATTTTCTTTTCATTCCATTCAATTTCTTAAATTTTAAAGAAAAATGGAAGGAATGGGCATTCCTCCCTCTTCATAGGGAACGCCCATTTCGTTGCCCTTTCTATTTTCTACATCTTCTCTTCTTTCTCGACTAAACACACCATTTTTTTAAACAAATCCTTTCCAAATCACTATGTTTTTTCTCCATTCCCATTCCAATCCATCCAGAATTTCATTCCGAAACCAAACAGGATATTAGAGTATTCTTGGAAACACTTACCTTCTCCTTTGGTAGGCACGCTGTTGCAGTTGAGTTTCGATGCCATTCCCTACGAGTTTAACTCTAAACCTGGAAGCTCTAGTTGTTGTAGAGGTTTCATACGACGTGGGGAAGAAGAATCCCCCTCGGGGAAGAAGATGAACATTGTTTAGGGTTTCCTTTTCGAAATGAAATGGAGTCAGATGTGAGACTGGGGTTTAAGTAAGGAAGATGACAAAATGTTTACACATTAAACTGATTCTGAGCAATAAGCATTGACCCTTGGGTTGTACAGAGGACTTTTCAATTGAAAATCGGTCTACAGTTGAAGAAACACATTCATTAACCAGCGTCCCGGTCAAAGATATTGGCCCTGTCGATGAAGTTTACCCGGTCGATGAAGTTTGCTCATTTGTAGAGTGAAGGCTATGCAAGTATTAAGATCAATACGCAGTTGTTTATCAGCAACGATCGTGGCGGTTCCTTTTTAGAGACATTTGTGGGGCAGTCTTCTTTTGATTCAAGCGCGGTTGTAGTAATTGCTAACGTTTAAGCTGAGCTTTTCTTATAAATTGTGGAACTTATTCGTAATAACAAACATGATCATCACTTCAAACTCTTAGGACATTTGGTTGCCTGCATCTGCCCTGCTTGTACTTTAGGATTCTTGTATCTTCATCCTTCATGTTTCTAGTGTAGTTTCATTTCATCACCAATGGAAGATTATATCATGGACAAAATTTATAGTTTCCACCAAGAGCATAAGAATTTACTATGCGATTATTTGCAAATGAATATTCACTTAAGAACAAGACGACGGTGCCGACGATCTATAAATTATGAATTAGGCAAGATCCAAAATATATGTGGCCAAATGGTGCCGTTAAATTATTTACATCACAATTAAAAGTTTAGTTTTTAGAAAGAGTATATTTTAAAGTATTAAATGTTTAACTTTTTAGGAGAACTTTCACTTCTAAATATGGGAATTGTGAAAATGTCAAATTAGATTTTATAAAATATCCCAATTATTTAAAAACCAAACAAAAAAGGATCCCACTTCTGTTTTTTAATAAATAAATACATCCTTTTACTTTTATCGCTTGTAAATATTTACTTAATTATGTAAAGAGCTTTTTGTCTTCTTGGTTTTCTTTTAAAAATTACGATCCCTTTAATTTAAACAAAAAGAAATGTTTGCAGCGTCGTAATCAATTTTTTCAATTAAAGGAAAGTATTTAATTTACAACTTATTAAATATTAAAAGTTCAGAATATTTAATAGCCTTGGAAGACTATAAATGGAAGCATCCTTGGTCTCTAAATCATCATAAAATCATCTCAGGACAAAATTATTCTCTTCTAGTAAAAGAATATTGATCTATGGGCTTCTCGCAACAATCATCGCTGCCGGTGATTGCATTGGTCATGTTGATGCTTCTCGTGACGCATCCCGTCAACTCGTTGCAGTACGATAAGAAGTATGAGATCTTATGTGGAACGAAGTGTACAGGACGTTATGGGAGGAATATTCCTAAAGTTTTGGCATGTACGGCGCAGTGTGTTCTTGATAAGTGCGGCTCGGGGGAGGACATTCTCTTCCATCCCTCCTTCCATTGCAATGTTGGTTGTGTAGTGACAAAATGTGCCGACCTCGGTAATGTTATATGCATACTTTTCTTCGTATTCAATCACAGAATCACTATCTATACCTGATGCTTTTTCCTAATTTATTTGAACATCGATAATGTTGATCTTGTTGCAGGTGCGGAGAATGAGAATGTCACCGAAGATTGCGTATTGTATTGCATGGACGATTGTGGTAGGAATTTTACCGGTACTGCAAACTACAAATAACTCATACATGATCATGTTAGTTTGAATAAAGGATTACATTTGCAAATCATAATAAGTGTGACCTAAATGTCTTGGCCATGATGCATTGCCATTAGTGCAAACTTCATTACAACATCTAAAATTTTTATGAAATTTCAAAATAAAATGGAAGCTGCCCATTACTGGTTGCTAAAGTGTTTGTGAATTAAATTGTCATACGTTGTGATCAAAGTGTCTGAATATGTTTGTGGTTGTTGATGTTTTCGGATCTTGCATTCAATTTTATTTAAAGAGAATCTTGATTGACGGTTACTCTAGCAGTTATCTTCAATTTTAGCACATTTTCATTGTGATCTTCCACATGCAATATCTTTTCTTAAAATTTGTCTCAATCGACTAGGTTAGATTTTCGCTATTAACTAAGTAGATTCTCTCTCAACTAATTTGTCTGTGTCGATTAGATTCTCCCTCGACTAGTTTGCCTCCGTCTACTCAATTAGATTTTATTCATCGAGATTTTGCAATTCACTGATTTAGCAAATTGTATTTTCTTTCATTTGACTTACCTATTTTATTCGTCAATTGTGTCTACTACTCAAATCACAATCGACGGCAAAAAATTATGTGGCGTAAACATTTTGCCCTCCTCAGAAGAGATTTTTTCTGACTGAATCCACATCTTTCTTGTTGGTCAACTATATTAATCGACGGAACATTTTTTCTTGTTTAGTACTTTTCCTTTTCAATCTGACTTTATTTTTTTAGTCGAGAATGATCGCGACCTTCACATTCTTGACCAAATATTTCTTTTTTTTTTCAGAGATTTTTGTTTGGAGAGAATTTTTCAGATTTTATATCTCCAATTAATCATCTTTTCTCACATCAATCATCGAGGAAAGATATTTTCTCTGAATAGTCGACATATAACTAGATATTACAGAGATCTTTAATTTTCAATGATTGTCTTATGTTACCGATGGAAATATTCTCTTAACATAGGAATTTTCGAATTGATATATCATTTTCCAATGATCGTCATTAGATTGTTTTACCTAGAGAAATCTCCAATCAATCTACTTGACAGATTTTTTTTCAATTCAGACTATAAAGATTCTCTCAATCCACAGGATTTTCCAATTAATCGTCATTTATTGATTGTTAGTATATCTACTACTCCGGACAATATTCTTATTGAATCAATTGACTTAAAAGAAACCAGTTGATTGCCTTTTATTACACCAACAATGAGGGATTTTATTAAAAAAATTAAGTTGGGGTGAAAAATTAAGTAGTCGATTGCCTTTTGTACCTCGTCGAGGAATCGGATTGTCATGCACCACTTCACGATCCTTTTTCCCAAATAGCGTAACGGAATCAATCAATTGAACTTTCTGAGTGCCGTACACTAGTCGACCACCCATAACAATCATTCGTTGAAATTTACTAGGAACATGCGTTTTTACCCTTCCGAATGGCATGACATGTTCATTCAACAGGATTTTGAATATAATTTTGGATCACTTTCGATTGACTGCATCTTCGGAGCATCACGTATTGGTTGATCCTTCTTGGCTATTTGTCAGGTTTTAGTAAGAACAAGCATCGGAGTGCGATGCAAACCTTCTAAGTCTTGAGACATTTTATCTAGGCGCTCCGTTCTACGTTAGAGAGCAGTCCATATAGATGTTCGTGCAACTGACTCTCGGAGGATATTTTTCAAAACCTCATCCGAATTTTTATCGAACGATCGAACAAACTTCTAAACGAATTTTGCATTCGCGTTGCAGTCCAATCCACGCTCACCGTACCAAAAACGTGTTTGCGAATTACATCGCCACACGTTGTGATGCAACCCCAACAGATAGCTGAATCTCACTTGTTAAACCAGAAAGAAAAACAGAGTGCTTACAATCTCCTCCACCACACTCCGGCCGTCATAGCTTTCCGGCATACTACAACCCAACTACGAATTTACCATCGCACCCTCTAACCACCTGCGTTCCCTTACCCCACACAACAAAACATAACAGAATACACTTTTCCCCGGACAGCCTTCATCTTAAATGGCCGCGCGTCCCCTCCTCTGTTCTGTTGGCTCAACTTCTTCTTTCTCTTCCTTAATTTCTTCTTCTCCTGGTCCTCCCTTTTTCTTTCCTTGTTCAACCTCGTCCACCGATGCGATATTCCCCTTCTCAGCCTGTCCATCTATCTCCACGGCCCAGTCTTCCTTCGCGGCCCGCACTCCTTCCTTCACACCGGCCTGACCCAACTCCGACGAACCCAACGGTTGATAACCGTTTTCCCCGCCAATCTCCCCCAGATGTATCAATTCCCCCTCCTTAAATTCACCCTTGTCCCCAAGGGCGAGTTGTGGAAATTTTTGTAGGAGATCGTCGAGGAACTCCCAAGTAGCTGTTTCTATTGGACGGTTGCACCACTGAACTAGCACTTGAGTTGCTGCAGAATTGCGCCGACGAACCATTTTCCTCTGCAATATGCATTCGGGTAGCAGATGGTGGACTCCAGATTCCATCGAAAATGGAGCAGAACGATCCATGGGACCCAAAAACTTCTTGAGACGAGATACATGAAAAACAGGTTGTATCTGTGACCCCAAAGGCAAATCCAGACGATAGGCTACAGCGCCGACCTTGTGTGTAATTTGATAAAGTCCCTGATACAGACAATCCAGCTTTCCGTGTTGACCTCCTGCAACTGAAGTCAGCTTGTATTGCTGAAGCTTAACATAGACTAAATCCCCCACTTGGAAACTTCGATCAGAACGATGCCGATTAGCCAATTGTACCATCCGATTCTGAGCTCGATGTATATTAAATCGAAGGAGCTGAATAATGGCCTCTTTATCTATGAGTTCCCTATCCACCAAAATGTTGGGTGAAGTGCCTTGGATGTAAGGGAGGTGGACAGGCGGCTCATACCCATATAAGGCTTGGAAGGGAGTCATACAGATTGCAGAGTGAAACGTGGTATTATACCACCATTCAGCAAGAGAAAGCCATTTGCTCCAAGTGGTCGGAGAGTCGGCACACATGCAACGAAGGTATGCTTCCACGCACCTGTTCACCACTTATGTTTGGCCGTCTGTCTGGGGGTGGTAAGCAGAAGAAAACTTCAGCTCTACTCCTTGAAGTTGGAAGAGATTTCTCCAAAAATCACTTAAGAAGACTGGATCCCTGTCGCTGACTATAGTATTCGGAAGACCATGAAGCATGAAAACGTTGTCTAAGAATGCTGTAGCCACTGTCATGGAGGAAAAAGGATGTTTCAACGCAATGAAATGCGCAAACTTGGTCAATCTGTCAACTACTACCATGATGACCTCCTTGCCCCCAGATTTTGGCAATCCAGTAATGAAATCCATGCCCACATCAGACCATATTGCAGTTGGGATGGGTAATGGCTGAAGCAAACTAGGATATGCTGCAGAATCATATGCACCGCTGACAAACGTCACATGTGTTGATAAATTGCTTAACATCGTCCTCCAAATTCTTCCAAAAGCAAAAACCAGAGACTCGTTTTGTTGTAGCGTTAATACCCGAATGGCCCCCTGCTGCAGAAGAGTGGAAGATGCGAATAATCGTCTCTCGGAGCTGTGGATTGTCTCCTACAACCAGTTTACCCTTCCTCTTCAATAATCCCTGTCTGTAAGAGTAATGTTTAACTTGCCCCACCTGTAATTTCTGCAGAAGAGCCTTGAGAGCCTCATCCTGTTGCCAGCTACGTATTATATCATCCAGTAACGTTCCCTGATGTAGCTCCAATGCGATTGCCATCAACTCCGGGCTGGAAACTGTAGAAAGTGCGTCTGTTGCAATGTTATCTTTGCCCTTCTTATAGCTTATCTCGAAGTCATATCCAGCAAGCTTTGTTAACCAACGAAATTGCATCTCGTTGTGCAACCTCTGCTCCAGTAAATACTTTAAGTTTTGATGGTCGGTTTTGACAATAAAATGCCTGCACATCAAGTAGTGTTTCCATTTGTCAACTGCACACACCAAAGATAGCAATTCTTTTTCGTAAATCGATAATCCCAAGTGACGCGGAGTCAAAGCCTTGCTAATGAAGGCTATGGGATGACCTTCCTGCATCAGAATTGTCCCAATACCTTGGGAACTCGCATCCGTCTCAACCACGAACGTTTTGGAAAAATCTGGTAAAGCTAGTGTTGGAACAGTTGACATTGCATCTTTAAGCTGCAGAAAGGTAGTTTGAGCTTCTAGTGTCCATTGGAAGGCATCTTTCTTGAGGAGCTGAGTTAATGGCCTACTCAGGGCACCATAACCATGCACAAAGTGCCTGTAGTATCTAGTGAGGCCTAGGAATCCATGAAGCTGCTTGATATTGGTTGGCGCAGGCCAGTTGCAGACCGCCTCTACCTTCTTTGGATATGTAGATACTCCCTGTTCGTCAATGTAATGGTCCAAGTATTCGATTCTCCTCATAGCAAATGAGCATTTACTCATTTTCGCCACCTAACAATTCTGCAGGAGCAGCTGAAGAACCTGTGCTAAGTGAGTCAAGTGTGTCTGCAAACTGGAGCCATATATCAAGATGTCATCGAAGAAAACTAACACACTCTTTATGAGATATGGCTTAAAAACATCATTCATCAGGGCTTGGAACGTAGATGGAGCATTAGTTAGCCCAAAGGGCATAACTAAGAACTCATAGTGGCCATCATGGGTCTTGAAGGCTGTTTTTGGGATGTCTTCTTCCTTTACTCGAATATGATGATATCCAGACCTCAGATCCAGTTTAGTGAACCAACTTGCTCCCTTCAGTTCATCTAACAATTCCTCTATGATGGGTATCGGGAATTTGTCCTTAACAGTTTTTTTGTTTAACTCACGGTGGTCAATGCAAAGCCTCCATGAACCATCTTTCTTTTTAACCAATACTACCGGAGAAGAGAAGGGACTGCAGCTAGGTCTAATGATCCCTGACTGAAGCATCTCATCCACCAACTGCTCTATCACATCTTTCTGAGAACTGGAGTGTCTGTAGGGACGCAAGCTGAGCCCTTGTGTTGCTTTTTCCAAGGTAATTGCATGATCATGTCTTCTTCTTGGAGGTAACCTAGTTGGTTCCTCAAAAACTTTATTGAACTTCGAAATCAGTTGCTGCACCTCAGTTGGCATTGCAGGTTTAGTGTTTTCCTTCTGTTCCTTGGGTTCACCAGGCACTAACATCAGTCCCATGTCCTTGCTGTGCAACGAATACACTCCTGCTGAAATTGATTCAAGTTTCCCACCTCCAGCTGTCAGCTGCACCAATTTACCATCCTTCCAAAACTGCATTGTAAGGTTTGGGAAATCCCACAATACCCTTCCCAATGAGTTCAACCATTCAATGCCAAGAATCATTTCACAACCCTGATGGGCATCAACAGCATATCAGCAATGTATTTCTTCCCCTGTAAGTCCCCCTGGAAGCCCTTGACTGTTGAGGCGCAAACCATACGTTCCCCATTAGCTACTAACACCCCCTTCTCAGCAACCTTTTGAATTGTGTAGCCTAAGTGTTTAGCTACTCCTAAATCCAAAAAGTTGTGCGTGTTTCCTGCATTGACATCGCGGGTTGCAAGCAAGTACTCCTCGTGGATATCGAAGTTCGTTGTTGGGCACAAATAGCAACCTATGATGAAAATGACTACCTCTGCTCTCCACAACTCGTCCGGAGCAGTTCTTGATAGCAGACTACTCTCAACAGATTTCAAAGAAATTTTACCTCTTCTTAGGTGTCCCTTTAGCTCTTCTCGTACGGTTTCCATGTGACCGCTAAATGGGACACCAACCTTTGTAGATGGTATGCCAATTAGCTCATGTACATCAGTAGAAAGCACGGGTTGTTTGACACCATCGATGACCAGAACCCTCTTATGTGGATCGAACAACTTCAAACACAACTTCACTGTGCTGTGATTCACCTGCCTACTTGCCAGACGAAGAAGACCATCAAAACCTAAGTCTTTTAACACTAACCTCCTCTCCTCATCGAATGTGTCCAGGACCGACATTAACTTCTTTGGACTACATCGAGTATACATGTAATCCTGTAATAGTTGAACCACAAAATGCAGACCAACACCATTCAATTAATGACAGGCAAAATCAAGAAAACAGGGACAGGGACCACTAACTTACCAGACCAACACGTACTCTTGTAGCCTTTTTCTTTTTCGAACTCTCAGGAGTGTTTGTATTTCCAACGGCCATTTTAGCATCTCTTTCAACCTCTGCCGTAACAGAAGATCATAATGTTCATTTCAACAGACCACAAATCACTCATCCTAACATACCAACACTTTAACACAATCAAACCACAATCTTCAACCATTTACAGAAACTAAATTCGTAATAATCACTCTCCAATCGCAAACGGCAAGAGACAGGTCGACGGTGATGATTAGGGTTTCGGGATACACGTCAATACGAAGAGGACGAAGACAATGCAATCTCACCTGACGCCATCACTTCTGCCGAACAGCACGTAAAAGGTGCACTCGCGAGTATTACGGTCGCAGGGTCCGGTGCAGACGGACGATCGAAGGGAGGACGACGCAAAGGGGGCGGGGAGGACGACGCAAAGAGGGGCGGGGAGGAATGTGGTCGGAGGGGACGCTTAGAGAATGCGCTCGGAGGGGACGGTCGGAGGGTAGTACCGGAGGGAGGATGACGGATGGCAACGACGAGCGCGGGCGCGCGAAAGCAAAACAATGGGTTCGTAACTAGGTTAGTAAACCATTTAGTAAAAACGGACGGGGGCATTTACGTAATTTCACACCGCCCAAAGCTTACTAATTAGGTTCGGAGTTCACTGTTAATTTTAGTAAATTACTAAATTATTTAGTAACTTGTTACTAAACCTAGCGGAGATTTACGAACAATTTTACTAAATGTTTACTAAAAGTTTCGAACTTTTACAAATAGAATTAGTAATTTTTACTAAACTTGAACAATGATTTTTTAGGCAAATTGTTAGTAATCGGATACTAACGGGGTTCGTAATGTTAGTAATCGGATACTAACGGGGTTCGTAACGTTAGTAATCGGATACTAACGGGGTTCGTAATGTTAGTAATCGGATACTAACGGGGTTCGTAACGTTAGTAATCGGATACTAACGAGGTTCGTAAAGTTCAGCAATAATTTACTAACCCGGTTAGTATCCGATTATTAAGAATTTTACTAAAAAAAGGGTCACTATTTAGTAAAATTTCCTGAAAAAACGTTTACTGTTTAGTAAATTTTACTAATCAATTAATGAAATTTAGTAAACTACCCTCACGTTACGAGCACAGCTTCCTAAAAAAATCCTGTAAGAATGAAGGGAAAAAAAAAATATGAGGAGACGGCAGCGAACTACAGACACGAGACAATGTCGCAATTCTGGAAGCCAGGTACGGAGAAGCCCCGACTCGTCGACGACGAGGAAGGCGGCGTCCTCTTCCTCACTTCATCCTCCTCTTCCGGGTACCCCTCTTCCTCTTGTTTTGGTATTCCTTTCTCATCGCTTGGTGGGTCGAGCTCAATTCATCCTAAGGTGCGATCGTTTCTCGTGGGTTGGTTGGGGGAGCAGGTATGGGTACGCCAGCATCGAGAAGCAGAGGCAGCGACTTCCCGTTTACAAGTACAGGACTGCGATACTTTATCTGGTCGAGAGTCATGCTACCACCATCGTTGTCGGGGAGACGGGCAGTGGCAAGACCACCCAGATTCCCCAGGTTCTTGGGGTTATTTGTTTTCTTTTGGTTTGATTTCATTCTCTGATTTGTGAGTCGTCCGCCAGCAATGAGTAAAAAATACGGAGCGTGATGTTTCGGCTCAACGGGCGTGGCGATTGTTGGAGTCTGTGGAGTCTGTTGGGTGGGGTGTTGGTGGTGGGAGAAGTATGTTTGAATTATAAGAGTTCGGCAATTTGACATTGTGTCATGCAGTTTGTATACAAAGTTTCATGACAGAGTAGGCAGATGGTGTGATTTTGTTTTTTTTTTGGGAGGTGCAGAATGTGGGGAAAGATAAGAGGAAGGAAAGTTCCTGACTTGAATTAGTGGAGAGGAATTCCCCCCAGTTTTTTCCACAGGGTGATCATCATCGGAAAGTAGCTACATGTATAGTTGGTTGAGATTTACAACAATGATTGGGTCTGTGGATCGGAAGTTCTTAACTATTGTCCTAGCAGTTTCATATTAAATTACTGCACGGGGAGAGTTGAGGGTTATAGTTTTGTTGGAAGGCTCTAGGCTAACGGAATTGGTAACTGCCTTTTAAATTTGACAAAGTAATCATTGTTTCAACGAGACCTTGACGGCCTCATTTTGTCTTTTGTTTGTATGAAGTCTGCAAACTTTAATGTTGTGGAAGTGAAGTTTATTTGTTATGCACCGTAAAAGTAATGAAATTGCTGGACCATGGTTAAGTTTGATCAGTTTTTTGGTTCATGACTGAGTGTGCCATTATTGTATAAGTGTGTTCATGTGATTTTAATTCGATAGAAAAGGTAATCCCTGGCTTTTGAAATTTCAGTACCTCAAAGAAGCAGGTTGGGCTGTGGGCGGTCGTGTTATAGCTTGCACACAACCAAGGAGGCTCGCAGTTCAGGTTATGAATTGGTAATATTTAATTTCGTGGCTCTTGTTTCTCTGAAATCCTGACATTTTGGTTTGGGCAATTAGAGAAGTTGTCTCATTTCTTTTCAAAGTTTGAGATAATAGATTCATTGGCTGTCATGATCATTCTGATTTTTTTATAAGTATATTTATCGTCCATATCTGACTACAAGTGTGATCATTCTGATTTCAACATCCATTCTGGTTGCTCGTCTTTTTTCTTTTTAATTTTTGTGGAAAATAACTTTTCTGTTCCTTGTGCTGGAAATTGGAATGATTTGACACGTGAGGAAAAGGCTAAATGTGATATAAATGGTGCAATTGTTTCTTGGATTTTGTTGTGTCCAGCTTCTGATGCACAGAAATGAGTTTTCCAAGGACCTAGCTGCTATTGCATGCCGATATTTTCTGCGTTCTTGACTTATCTAAGAAGAAAATGCAGGCAGTGGCTTCCAGAGTTTCTGAAGAGATGGGAGTTAAGCTTGGAGAGGAATTGGCTACACCATAAGATTTGAAGATGCTACAAATCCTGTGCGTTCTGTGTCTTCAGCATGTAATATTTTCTCAACATATCATCCAATCATGATATAGACAACAAAATGCGAGAGCCACCCGCTGTTTTTCCCTTGCGGCAATTGAATTTTTCTGCTACAGGGAACTACCATGATCAAGTTTCTTACTGATGGTGTACTACTGCGTGAGATGATGGATGATCCTCTGCTGACTAAATATAGGTATTAACATTGCTTTCACTTTTGCACAAGCTTACTGTGATTATCACCCTCCATTGTTTCTAGTCATAACACCTAAAAGTTGATGGGGTTGTTCATGTGATCATTACGGTCTCTACACTTGTGGCGCTTTGTTATTTTTTAAGTGTTATACAATGTCAGTGACCTTTTCTCCATTGTAATATCATCAGTGTCGTCATGGTGGATGAGGCTCACGAGCGGTCTATTTCGACTGATATTGTGCTTGGACTTCTTAAGAAGGTGTCTTTCGAGTTAAATAGCACGATTTCTTCCTTCACAAAGAAATTAAATGAACTAAGGCTCTCATTTAATGGCTTTCTTTTGATCTTTGTATTTTTGGTCAGATCCAACGCCGGCGATCTGACTTGCGTCTCATAATATCCTCTGCTACTATTGAAGCGAAATCCAACGCCGGCGATCTGACTTGCGTCTCATAATATCCTCTGCTACTATTGAAGCGAAATCCATGTCTGATTTCTTCCAACCCAGGTACCCTTTCAATGTGAGATGTCTGCAAAGTGATGTCTTGGGAAATTTTGAGTTTCTTGAGATGTCTACCAAGTGATGCAGATTCGGCTGTCACTAAAAACAGAGAATTGACTGATAATCCTAGACAATTTTTGGCACTAATGTACTATTTTCTGGCGTTAGTTGGTTGGTCTCATTGACTGAGCATGGACTGTTTTCCATAGTCTAAGAACGAGTCTAACTGACCTTTATTATTTAGGTTTTCTGTGATGATTGTTTTCATATGACAGTCAATTTCATCTGAATAATCAGCTTTTGGTTTTATTGCTTTAATGAATTTGTACTATATAAGTACAAACCCATGATAAATACTCCTACTCTTCAAAGATAAATTTTCTCACTTTAGGAATGATTTCATAAATAAAAGAAAAAATTCAAAGCTAGAAATAAAACCCAATGAATCCAATCTAAATCTTTCTTTTTGTTCTTTGTTGAAAGCGCTCAATGGAAAAATGATGTTCGCTCGTTTTGTTGATTTAGTTGCTGTCCATTGTAATAGTATATGTTCAGACCACTTTGATAAAAATTTACTTATGCACACATCTTAATTTATTGTGCAGCAGCAGAAGATACAGAGGTTCAGAAAGTGTGGAACCTGGATTGAAAATGGAACCGGCGATCCTATCTGTTGAGGTGTTAACAAAGACTTTTATCAATAACATTTTGAATGCTCTAGCATGTTACAATTATTATAAAACTTAGATGACAATGTTATGTTCGTTAAATTGTGATCATAGACCATACTTTTTCAGGGTAGAGGTTTCAATGTGCAAATTCACTATTTGGAGGAACCTGTATCAGACTATGTGAGGGCTGCTGTTTCAACCGTATTGCTTATTCACGATAAGGTACTTACCTTTGCTTGCCCATTGCTTGCTGCCCTGCTTCTATAATGAGGTGGTGGAGTGCCAAGTCTTGAGTCCAAGTATTTTGGATTTCAATTAGCATGGTATCATGATATCAACTATTGTTCTAACCTTTTACTTGGGAGTGTAAGATGATATTTTTGCTTCTTCCCATTCTTCTTTGAGTTTCAAAAGAAAAGTCCGAAGATATTTTTTGGTGATTGGTTTTTTTTTTGTGCTTCTTTCAGATGGATTCTCGAAAAAAAACACATGATTTTGCTCTCTATTTTCTTGTCCTTTATTTTCCTTGAATAATGGAACCATATGAGAACCAAGAACTTGCAACTTTTTATTCTTTGTCAGGAGCCATTTGGCGACATATTGGTTTTCCTTACTGGTGAGGAGGACATTGAGGCTGCTGTAAAGCAACTGACAGATGACATTCAGGACAGAAAAATTTCTTCTGGTAACTAATTAAGAGATAAATAGTTATGACTTTGCTCTATGGAAAGGTTGTGAAATAGCTGGCCATATCATGTCCATCCATGGACTTGAGCTTGTCTTAAAGGTTAATCGTTCAGTCTGCTTTGTCTTAGTATGTCAAGTTCCTCCTACATGGAAAAAAGGATGGATAATGTTGATATTGATACTGTTTCTAGGCAGCTAATGTTGAACATGAGAATGATTTTGAATCTTAAGTGCCATGATAGTAATATCCCATCTTTGTTTGCCTATTACATCTCAAGCAGCTGACCAATGTTTTCTCTTTTCATCGTATCTTGGCTGATTTTTCAGCCAAATAAGCTTGCTAGCATGTTGATGCGATTATCTCTGTTCCTCAGGACTAATTGTTTTACCTTTGTACTCGGGCCTTCCGCGGGCTGAACAGGTGACTGATTAACAAGTTGTTGCTTTTATGGAAGGCTTATACCGAAACGAGTTTCTTGCTTAATTTTTTCCTCTTCTAGGATTTAATATTTTCCCCTACTCCTCGAGGCAAGAGAAAGGTGGTGATATCAACAAATATAGCGGAGACATCTTTGACATTGGAGGTTATTTTACTTTTTGTCTGGCAACGATATTTTCCCAAGCCTTTGGGCAAGTTAATTCACCATTCTGTTTCCTGTTCTATGTAGGGTGTTGTGTATGTCTTTGACATCGGGTTTTCCAAACAACAATTTTATAATCCGGTAACTCAATCTTCTTTCTGGGTCAGATTTATTTTTGAGAGACTAAGACATAATCTACGCCAATTACTAATGACAAGTTTTCTGTAGGAGCCAATGATTTTGAAGATGATATTGTCTTCCAACCAACTAGGCTGTTCGGAGGAGATACTCACAATTTCGGCAGTACTTTCTGTTCAGGTAAACCCTTCTGACCTTACTGATGAGATGTAAACGCATGGAGTTTATTTGGAAACAATTTCAGTCAGCTTTTCCCAAATTGATCAAATTATGTCTGGGTAGTCTACTTGGGTCGCTGATCGTGGAGTACGCAAGGAATTCGATGAGGCCAAAATGCGTTTTGCTGCAGATGAGGTACGTGTTTAATATATATCCTGATTTAACTCACTTGTTTGAAACCACACTCATGCACAACTCGGCCAGAACGTCATAACATTTCGCAACTGTAGTAACAAATCAATTTGTTTAATGTTGGGACAACCTCTTTGCGCTCTTCCCTATGTAGATATCTCATTCCTTACAGAAGTTTATATCAAATTTTGTTTTTACTACTTTTTGCAAATGCCTGAAAACCAAGCTTCTTCTTTCTTGCAGGGTGACCATGTGACATTCCTAAACGTCCACAAAGGATTCCTTGAATCTGGGTAATCATCCAATTGGTGTTACAAGAACTATATTAATTACCACGCCATGGTATGAGCTCAATTTTCAACCCGTGCGTTCACGTTGTGCAGAAAAATATCGTTGAAATTAGAGAACAACTTCAAAGAATAGCCCAGAGGTTAGGCATAGACCTTAAATCTTGGGAAGGAAATTTGCAGGTTAACTTCAGCAGACCCATGCTAGAACTTCTATTTTGTTTTATTTTTCGTTGTTCAGCTGGCTGTTTTGCTCTTTGATTTTTATCTTATCTCGCAGGCCGTAAGGAAGGCGGTGACTACTGGGTTCTTCGCCAACGCATGTCGTCTTGAAGTGAGTTCCTTCAATTGGCTTTTCGTAACCTCTGGTTTGACAACCTTTTGGATCTAATCCCTAGAAATACTGTTGCTTCTTGTGTTGGGCTTATGTAACGAAAAGCCATACAGTCACAATGGGATGTACAAGACACTCAGAGCATCGCAGGAAGTTTACATCCACCCATCATCGGTATTATTTAGGTGAGCACATCATATCCATCCAACAAAAAATATATTTGGTTGAATGCATACCCGTCGGCATTATGTATTACGTCTACTACCATTCATTCCTTTCCTAGGATTGACTCTGAGTTAGTATTAGATGTGGCTATGCCTTCCTTTTTACTGAATTTTGTGCTTCTCGATCATTTCTTGTGAGAGAGAGTCAATCCGAAGTGGGTTCTGTATCAAACTATCGTTTCAACTGACCGACGGTACATGCGCAACGTCATCTCAATCGAGCCTTCTTGGTTGACTGAAGTTATCCCTCACTTCTGCCAGAAACAAGGACTTTGACACTCCATGCTATGCTCCCTAATACCCGAATCGGATCAAGTGAATACTACAATTGCAGAATGAGCCAATGCCTATGTTTATGTTCATCTTTCGGGTATTAAAACAAGTCCCAGATGAAATTCCACATGTGAGGCGTTCAGGCCATCTTAGCATTAACCCCGAGTTCCGGTGCAAGAGGATCGAACTTCGGAATACACTTTTAAAATTTCACAGTCTCATCGTTTCTTCGCATTCGGAAAAAGGCTTATTTCGAAAGATTCCTGAATTATTCCTTTAATCATATTTCTTAGACAGTGTTTAGAAAGTATAAGACAGGGGGACGTAATCTCTTGGTTAATAATTGTCATAATTTATGGAATTGGTCGAAATGTGTTAACATCTTGTTTGAAAATGGGATGAACTTATGTTAATAAAAGTTGCTAATTTCTTAAGAAAGAAGGAAGTATCCATGTCGGAGCCAATTGGAAAATCGACTTTATAAAATTTGGCTTTTTAAGTGTAAAATATGGAAATCGGTGTTTAAACTGTTAAATTCCAATTGTTTAAAAATCGACCGTCGGTTTCTGTCTTAAAAATTTATTACTTTATTCCGCATATTTTTTTTGCGAAATGATGGAGAAAGCTTTCTTGACCGACAAAAACGTGGAGTTATTTCGTTGGGGACAGACAGTAACCAATAAGAAAACTGGAAATTCCTCCCCTCCATTATTAACTTTTACAGTAAGAAAGCAGGGGGAAAATCACGTGGGTGGGGCCATACCAACGGTACGATGGTCGGTAAGGAGTTGAAGCAACTAAGGACCACTAGAACGCCTTCAAGGAGAGTTGCGCGTTTGTAATTTGTTGAATGTAGATGACGTCGATGACGCGAAGATTGCTAATATATCTGGAAAGAAAGCAATTATCGAATTAAGCTTGGACCAGGGATCGTGTTCTGAAATTGCATGTGAAGATGACCATCAATTCAAGCTCCTCGACCATCTGCGACCTCCGAGGAAGATTGAATCACTTGAAATATGTCACTATGGGGCCAAAGGATTTCCAAATTGGTTTGATAATCAATAGAGTATGAATTATGTTATGAGCATAAACCTAAGAGGTTGTAAACGCTTGGATTCCCTGCCACCTTTGGGACAACTTCCCCTATTGGAAAGTTTGGACATTTGTGGTCTTCATATGGTCTCTTCCATAGGTCCCGAGTTTTGTGGGTCCAAAAGGCCATTTTTTCGGTCATTGAAGAGCTTGAGCTTCTAGGATATGGGTGCCTGGGAGAAGTGGTTGTACAACGGAGAGGAGGAGAACGACTTGCCATTCCCCGACAGCTAATCGTGGAGGGGTGTCCCAAACTGAAAGGAGGGTGCACTCTTAGCCTTCCATCCCTCGTCGAGATTAATATTCATTGTTGCAATGAGGGATTTTTGAAATGTCTGGCGAAGCTTGCTTCGATGATCAAGATGGCAATTAGGGAAATCCAAGAACTAGTTCACTTTGAGGGGCGTTTGTCGACCTCTTGGACTGGCTCGAAGAGATGAGGATTGAGAGATATCCTCGATTTAAGTCCTTTGTGAAAGGGGATGGAGGGAAACAACTTCCACCTAATCTAAAGGTTTTTGAAATGAGACGTGGCGGAGAGTTAGAGAAGCTGCCGGAAGAGTTATCTGAACTTACATCTCTTAATGAGATGAAGATTGACGGTTGCGAGATATTCTATTCCTTCCCCAGAAGGGGACTGCCTGCTTCGTTGAGAATATTGGGGCTTCAAGGCTGACCGAAATTGCCGCAGTCCCAGCTGATTAGCAGGAGACTTCCGTATCATCTGTAGATGAATCTTGGTGTGGGTACTAGTAGTTTATTATCTTTCCTTAATCATATCACGATGTGTTTTGAGTAGTTCAATAACTGACATTTCTCCTCTGATTAAAACTGAACATGTGAACAATGGAAACGGCTAACGATGCGTGCACGTAACGGTTACGTGCTTTACTAATTACTACTAAAATTTTTTAGTAAATTTTACTAAAAGTTGACCGTTACTAACTAAGTCAACGCGATTTTAGTAAAAATGTAGTAAAATTTACTAAAATCCGGTATTCTTTTAGTAAAGTCAACGCATAATTAGTAAAAAAGTATGTAAAATTTACTACTTTCTTACTGTTCAAACAAGTTAAATTTTACTAATTTTTCGCTGACTTTACTAAAACTTTTCCGTTAGTAAAGTCAACTCAGGTTTAGTAAAAAAAGTAGTAAAATTTACTAGCTTTTTTACTAATTGTACGTTGACTTTACTAAAAGTTGTTAGTTTTTTAGTAAAGTCAACGTACAGTTAGTAAAAATATTTGTAAATTTTACTACTTTTTTTACTAAATCTGAGTTGACTTTTACTAACGGAAAAGTTTTAGTAAGGTCAGCGCAAATTTACTAAAAAAAGTAGTAAAATTTACTACTTTTTACTATGCGAAAGAAGCCGATAATTAGTAATTATTTACTAATTCTGGTGTCTTTTTTAGGAAAAAACTCTTCCAGTTAGTCATACTGTTAGTAAAGTCCTACGTTTTTAGTAAATGTTTACTAATTTTGACATGTTTTTACTAAAAATATTAGTAAACTGTTACTAAAAAATGAACATGTTTACTAACGAATTTACTAATTAGAACAGTATTTTACCGGGTTGGATGTGAAATTACCGGGTTACCCTGGTTACTAAACTTATTACTAATTTTACGGGTCGAAAGTTGTCATTCGTTTGGAAGACTTCTTGGCTTGCACGGCGATCGTCCCGCTGCTCCTCCGCCTTCGCCGCCGCGTCTGCTGTTGCCGGCCCAAAGTCGATGCGTGTCTTGTGGAAGTGGTGAGGACGAGATCAGGTTTGTACTCCGCTTTCGTTTTTGTCGTTGTTTTCTGGCATTGCTTCCATAACCCTAATCGACAAATGGGTATGTTCCGAAACCTCAAATCCTAACGTTGGTGAAGTTCCGAAACCTGAAATCGCAAGGGTGGTGGTAGTCGTTTGTGGGTATTGCGGTTTTATGGGTTTGTGGGTATTGCGGTTTTATGGGTTTGTGGGTGTTGCGGTTTATATGGGTTTGTGGGTGTTGCGGGTTGATGGGTTTGTGGGTTTTGCGGTTTTATGGGTTGTCCGCTATCGAAACCTGAAATCGGCTTTTGTCCCCTGTTTGTTTTCATGTGTGATTTGGGTTTGTGGGTTTTGCGCTTTCCTGAAATCCGTCTTCAGCCTCGTCCTGATTTGTTTGGGTCTGGGTATTGTTAGTCGGAGGTAGGCTTCCTGAGGTGTTGTGTGTTGGTAGTCGTCCTGATTTGGCTCAACTTGGTTGGGTAATACTTGAACTGGGTATGTGGTGTTGTCTGTACCTTGGACTGGGAATGGTTGGGTTTGATTTTATTGGTTTGGTTTAATTTGGCGAAAGTGGGTTTGAGCTGGTTCGGTTTATGTGGTTCGCAGCTGATTTGGATTCGCTTTGTGTTTTTGTTTTGTTATGGTTTGGATTGTGTTTGTTTTCATTTTGTTTGGTTGGAGTGGGCTCCGATCTTCATTTGGTTTGATGTTAATTTGTGAGGGATTTGTGATGGATGCTCCTTGGTTCCTTGGGTTTAAGTTGGTTTTGTTTAATTTTGTTTTGTTTGAGTGGGACTGTAGGAATAAAATGAAGTTCGGTTCGTTTTAGGTATGGTTCGCAATTTAATTACCTTCGGTTTAATAGGGTATTTCGTGTATTTGTACTTGTTGGAAAGTGCAGAAATGGAAAGGCATTTTGCAGATTTGGCAGGACAGTTTTCACCCGAGGCACAAGGGGTAGACCTTGCAGAAGCTAGAATTGAAGGCAACACACCTGTTTATTCTCAAAAGGAGAAGGCGAAGGCTATGCGTGTCTCGAAGGTAACTCCAGAAACATCCTTTGTGAGTGTTGGGAGTATTCCGCCTTTGTAGTATTGACGGTGTCGCGGATATATTGTTACAGGATTACCTTTATACAAGGTGTAGTCCGCGAAAGTTGTGGGCTGTGCTGATTACATTTAACGATGCCAAGAGGGCTGCCCTGTGTGAGTTAGGATTTGATGGGCTACTGCATCTGGCTAGTCGGCAAGTTCATCACAAGGCTCTGAAGTGCCTTCTGAAGTTGTTCGACCCCGTTAAGAGAGTTATGGTAATTGACGGTGTGGAACACCGTATGCTCTCTTCGGATGTTGAGGCCCTGATTGGCCTTCCGGCTACGAAAGTCGGTGTCCCGTTGAGCGGACACATGGACACCATCCGGGATGAGCTGAAACAGCATCTGAAGAGGGGTAAGATTTCTATCAAGTCATTTAAAAGTAGTATGCTGAGAAGAGATATTCCGGACGACGTATGGAAAGTAGAGGTCGTACTATTCATATTAGGAAGCTACTTGTGCCCGACGACGGCCTTCGACATCGAGAAGGAGTACCTGCTCGCGACACGGGACGTTGCCTCCATTTGTAAGTTTGATTGGGCCACTGACGTCGTCGATACACTATCTAGTCAAGTGAGGGCCTTCAAAGGTCATCACGTGAAGTATATAGGAGGCTGCGTCCATCTATTGCTGGTGAGACCGTATGCCTTATGGTTTGTTCCGCTTACTGATTGTGTTTGGAGTTATGTTATTCTTGTTAACATGAATTGTTAATGTGTTGGATTTGTGAAACCACCAATTGTTTTACGCTTGCAAAACAACTATGGAGGAGACCGTGTCAACCTCGACCTGCAGGACTACGCCTTTATGCCAAGATTGGGACGATGACCGCCTGAAATCCGTATTTAGAGTTGCAAATGATGATCTTGTTGAACTTGTAGGTTTTGTCGTTGTTTTAATGCGTACTAGTGTTTTTAATACATGTCATTAGCTGAAAATCGTAGTAAGTCTATTTATAGGAATCCCGCGATGTCGAAACTAACGCAGAGGAAGAAGTGGACCCTGCGAACGAATATGGGCAGATGGAAATGGTGATGTGTCGGCTGAAGGTATGCTTCATTTCGTGTGCTGGTCTGTATATGTTTACAATTTGGGTTGTTACTTTTATTTGAAATTACTTATTATATGATGTCCTTCATAACCAGACCGTGGAACTTTCTGTTATGAGACTCCATGCTACTACTGAGCACATCATCCGGAAATTGGGATTGATTCTCAATGAAGTTAGAAGAGAAAGAGAGCAACAAGGCCATCCGGTTATGCAAGAAGAGCGTGGTAAGTCTAAGAACAAGGTGGTAGGAGATGAAAATGAAGATCATGTACCGATTATATGGCTGATGTAAATCCGGCTGATAATGTGTCCGACCATGAGTCTCCACTACCGACGATGGTTTACCGGACATCGACATTAGTGTACCTATAGTCGAGGTAGGCTCCACTATGATGTCGGAGAAGAGCTTAGTTCCGTATCATCCTCCTCAAAAACAACAGAATTTGCCAGAAGGCTCTGACGATTATTCGGACCCGCGTGAGGTACAACTAGCGCGAGCTCAGAAAAAACTATCTGCATTGGTTGGTGCTGACGTGAATGAGAGTGAATCTGAGCTGAGCATGACTCCATCCGAAGAGGGCGTGAAGACGCTGCTGCAAAGGAAAAAAGGAAAGGAGAAGATTTCTTATGAAGTCGCAGTGGATAAGGAAGGCAACGGCACCCCCACAGAAACAACAAAGGAGAAGGATTTGACAGGAGAAGAATGTGTTGGTGAATTTGAGGATGTTCCCACCACTAAAGTCGACAAGGAAGTTCTGGTTCCCATGGATACGGATCCGGAAGTCGGGAAAGGTACTCAAGAGGTGACCAAGATGGGGGAAGAGGTCGAACTGCATTTGAAGGTGAAGTTTGCTGACATTTTTGTTGTTAACTCTTTCCAAAGTGATATTGACAATTGATGGTTGCTCCACTATTTGTGACAGGAAAGTTGATCCTCGACAACAGTCGTCTTCAATAGGAAGACTACTCGTCGTACAACCGAGAGGAAGCCGTCCTCATTTAACCGCAGTCCATTTGTCCCGCCTAAGCTGGTAACAAGGACAAGAAAGCGTGGACGGTCCTCCATCCCTGAGGTATAAATGGACTGCAGCATACCCACTCGTCGTGCCTCGACTGTGACCTTCATGAGGATTAATGGGCTTATCTATTGTTGTAATTTGTCATGGATAGGCACTGCAAGAATACTTCCCAGTGGATGTGCCCGTTAGTGAGCTCAAAACATTTATACCGGCTGCATGGTGTGTCATTGAGTACGCTTGGAATGATGACCGAGACAATAGGTTAGTGTCACTGTCTTCGGATATTGGGATATTGTTTAAGTTCCTTGAACATTTTTTTTATGGATATTATTTGTTGCAGTGAATGTCTTTGTATGACCGAGTCCGCACACGTTAATAGGCATGCGATGCGTTCTCTTATGCCACGAAGATGGATAGACAGCGATGTAAGATTACCTCTTTAATTACTAACCTTAAAACAGGATTAACCCATCTAAGTCGGCGACGTGACTATTCGTTGTTGCAGATTATAGACTTCCACGCCGTCATGCTACAAAGTAGCAGGGATCCCGAAATGAGAAAGATTTGGTACCTTCCAAGTTGGTTAGGTGTAATTGCTGATTTACATCTGATTTCCAAATCCACCAAATGTACCCTGAAGTAACCACGAACCAATTTTAGAATCTTGCATCGACGCAATATAGTGCAGCCAAAATGCCCGTCATAGGCAAAGCAAAATGTCGCAGCCTTATATGCGCACTTCAAGTCTCACATTGGCAAGAACCACGAAGTGGAATGTGTAAGCATCCAGTTCATGTAACTAATTTGGTGCCTATCTCAAGATACTTATAATTTAGTAATTTACGACCTTTGCGAACTTCTTTGTGTCGTAAACTGAATGATATGCCCGTTTGTAGATTTTTATTCCGCTTTGCGTCGCGGAATCACATTGGGCGCTACAGATTGTGTCATTCAGGACAGGTGAAGTCCTCATAATGGACACAATGTACAAAAAACCGTCCAACGTCGGGGGCAGAGCAGAGCTTCATCAGCGTGTCTTAAAGCTTCTACGCGTCGTTATGGAAGAGAATCGGGTCAAATCGAAGGCAAAAGGGTATCAATTACCAGACATTTGCAGCTGGAAAATAATATATCCGTCCAACGTGCCCGACCAGATGGCTGTCGGGAATGAGTACGTCCAACTACATTACTCGATTTTCTTTTCATCTGTATGAACATAACAAGCCGTTACACATATTATGAATTGTTGTTTCTGCATAAGCGAATTTGGAATTTTTGTCATGAAATTCATGACATTGGCTGAACCCCCGTTTGGTGCAGAAGAACTGGTAAGTTCATTAACTCATTCAACGTAATTACTGTCAAACACTCACAGTCTTTGTGTAGTTAGACCGTATGATCGTACCCGTGTTAGACTGTATTTGTGCGTAAATTCTGGATAGACACTTGCCTTTCTTTTCACTGACAGCTGACCCGCCAATTGATATGTGTGTGTCTGTTAGACCGTAGGTATTGGTGATAAGTTGCGGCTGGTTGTTAGCATGATCAAATGACCTGGGAATGAGGTTAAGAAAAGAATACAGCTGAAAGTTAAAGATGATGCGAACAAGAGGAGTAAGAAGTCGGAGAGCAGTGATGCTTCAACATGGGATGCAGGTCGATAGACATTTAACGGACCATATGCATCCTGTACATTCCTTGAGCAACACATGCCCAATTCCTGATTTTGACGACCTGCTGCCAACCTGCTCAATCGACCTCTGACGACCTGATTTTGACGCCCTGCTGATGACCTGTAATAGCTGGCAACCTGCTCATTCGAAGTTGCAATTTTGGAATATGTAAATGTTGTAACAGAATAGTCGGTGTGTACATAGCGTACCTTTGGTAACTGAATGGATAGGTTTATATTATGTCAAAATACTGCCGTTATGCTGTCGAAATTTTAAGTTATGGGTACACCGTTATCTGTCCATAAACTGAGCTGTCTTCACATCGCACATCCTCTTCTATTTCAAAACAACTTTCACTACAAACGTTCGGTAGTTTCTCGTTATTGAGGCCACGATCATGAAATCGTTGAGAGGGACCCATGCAAGTTTCTTCCTTGTTACCGTGAATGACATATTCTTTACGAATCTGGTCACCAATATTATACGCGACGCGATTATCAACCCGTTGAACCTTCCTTCTCCACACTACTACTCTCCAACTCCAACGTCAATGATTGAATTTTTTTTCGAACCATCCGAAATTATTTGTCTGATCATCCAGCAAGAAAACACATCCGCCGGCATGCAGTCATGAGAATACCCTGTCATAGACCATTGATGTCGACACCGTATTCACGGGAAGATAGAACTTCAGAACATGCACTTTTAGCTAACTTTGTCCACCTTTTATTGACCAGATGCTTTGGTAACGTGGAAGAGGTGGGCACACGGAAAACCAAATGTCTCAAAATGTAAGTAGCTGCAACTGAGTTGAACATTTTGTTTGCCAGATGACACTTGCACGCATCTATGCTCACCGTCATAACACGAAATAGTGTATACCCTCGACTATATTCCCATCAACTATATCTTCCACATAAAATCGTGCTTCCTTTTTCATTTCGGACTGAACTCTACGAAAAGAACTCAGTGTGTATAATTGACTTGCATCCTCCTCTAGTCGGCGCAACATCGTACTTGGCTTGAATGCCTTATGCATTGATTTGAAGTCCTCTTCGTATTCCTTGTGACGAAGATCAACAACTGCGCGCTCAAAATTGTTAACGAAATCATGCAGTTTATGTTTCCTGTCGACATATCCCTTCATGTAACGGTGCATTCGTTCGCATCGTTGAGTGCTTCTAAGCTCTGCCCAGAAATGACCATGCAGATACATTTGCCACCACATATGTCGGCATGCATAAATTTGTTGTTGCCATCTAATGCTTATGGATCCTGTATGGCTCATTAAAGACGACCACTCCTCTTCAACTTCTTCACTTGGTCTACTGTTGTACATGAATGACGAAATACGAGCTCGCATACCCGGGTCCTGTACACGACAATTGATATTCCGACTAAAATGCCAAAGACATAACCTATGCCTTGAAAATGGCCATACTTCTCTCACAGAAGCAATCATCACTTTGTCGGCGTCTGTGACCACGGTTAGCGGATGTTTGCCTCCCATGATCTGTGTATGAGTACGTAGGAGCCAAGTGTAGTACGCAATGGTTTCATAACTCATTAAGGCAAGACCCAAACACAGTAGTTTGATGGTGATGATTGACACCGACGATGATCACCATTTGCATTCCATAATTGTTTGTCTTGAACGTTGAGTCCAGTGCTACGACATCGCCGAATGATTGGTAATCAGTGATTGAGGTACTGTCCGCCCAATATATGCGTGTCACTTCATTATTTTCCACATGTGATTTGAACGCCATGCCACTGTCACTGTTCCTCCTAGACAGGAGATATGCAAGGACTTAATTACAACAACCAACCACCCCAGCAGACTCTTCCTTCAACTTCCGGTTATTGAGGTCCTTAATTAGGAAATCGGCACGTGAGTGTCCACCAGATGCGTGTACTACTAGTCGCATAATATCACACTGTCTAAATCCAACGTCAAGCATTCGACGAACAAAGGTCATATCTTCGTCGCAAACTTGCTGCCTTTCTCGCATGAAATATGACAGACGTTCGCTCACCATGTCATGATTGTGTTCCAACTGAACTGCAACCAAATTCCACTGCCCATTAACCTCCACTCTCGCTTTAAAGAAATACTTGCAACCGTTCTTCACAGATGCTCTAACCCGACTTCTCGCTGTCAACACAGGGACATCGGAACACTCGCTTTCCCTTGAACAAACCCACTTTCTCATGACGAATTCACCGTTTCTTAATTTTTGCAGATCTCTTTTACGAACTGAAAACCCATGAACCATTGCATACATTTTAATGAACTCTTCAACTTCTTCGGCAGTACCAAATGACATATTCAACATATGTTCTTCATTCATATCACTCACCTACATTCACATTAACAATGAAAGGTTATCAATATATTAGGGATGATGAATAATAATTGCAAAATCAACATCATGTCCTTCACCAAATCTTGACTTCTCCGCATTCAATACACTTTCCATTTCTTCAGGCCAACGACGACGCAAACCCGAAACCCACAACAATCCGAACAAGATGAACCTGCCCGACCACCTGCAACGGACGAATGTCAACTTGTCACTCCTCCTGTAGCCGAAGAACACTCCCCTGTCAGACCAGCTGTAGCCGAAGAAGATGAGCATGAAACTCCACCTGCGGCCGAAGAGCAGGGACGATGCCGAAGACCTGGGACGATGCCCTCCAGCCGAAGATCTCGGAGGATGACCAGCAAAATGTGGTCTGGGTTGAAGACGACTTTTTGCCCAAGATCTGGGACGAAGACGACCTGCACCAGCAAATCTGGGACGCAGCCACAAAGCCCAAGATCTGGGACGATGACGGAATGCCGGCTAGCAGAAATCAGGGATGAAGAGCAGCTGACGAATTGGAGAATCCTTGTCTGCAGCTTGGACTACTACCTGCCTACGGGAGCAACACCTCGTCAGGAAGACCGGTGGAATGACTCCAAATAGAACTACAGACGCAAACCACCAGTCAATTAAATGCGGATGTGGGGGTTAAACTTAGAAAAATTTACGTCACTAGACTTAAAAATCAATAATTAAGTTACTAAATTATTTACTCGGGGTCACTTAACACAAAGAAAATTAGTAAAATGTTTCGTAAATTAGTAATAAGATTAGTAACCAGGGTAACCCGGTAATTTCACATCCAAAATAGGTTCGGAGTTAGGTTCGGAAACACTGTTCTAATTAGTAAATTCGTTAGAAAACACGTTCATTTTTTAATAACAGTTTACTAATATTTTTAGTAAAAACATGTCAAAATTAGTAAACATTTACTAAAAACATAGGACTTTACTTCCAGTTTTACTAACTGGAAGAGTTTTTTACTAAAAAAGACATCAGAATTAGTAAACAATTACTAATTATCGGCTTCTTTCGCACAATAAAAAGTAGTAAATTTTACTACTTTTTTTAGTAAATTTGCGCTGACCTTACTAAAACTTTTCCATTAATAAAAGTCAACTCATATTTAGTAAAAAAAGTAGAAAAATTTACTAATATTTTTACGTTAACTTTACTAAAAAACTAACTTTTAGTAAAGTCAACGTACAATCAGTAAAAAAGCTAGTAAATTTTACTACTTTTTTTACTAAATCTGAGTTGACTTTACTAACAGAAAAGTTTTAGTAAAGTCAGCGAAAAATTAGTAAAATTTAACTTGTTTGAACAGTAAGAAAGTAGTAAATTTTACATACTTTTTTACTAATTCTGTGTTGACTTTACTAAAAGAAGACCGGATTTTAGTAAATTTTACTACAATCTTTTACTAAAATCGCGTTGACTTAGTTAGTAACGGTCAACTTTTAGTAAAATTTACTAAAAAATTTTAGTAGTAATTAGTAAAGAACGTAATCGTTACGTGCACGTACCGTTAGCCGCTTCCTTTGGGAAAACAATTCTTTCCACCTATCTCTATTTGTCGTAATATTCAATTAACAAATCAAACGTTTTTAGTCTTCCGGAATACATTCTCGGCCTTCCCGCGAGCTACGACGCGGGATCGGTGACTGTTTCCAGACCTGCTGGGATGTACGTCACCGCTTCCTTCAAATGCTCCGTGAATTTCAAGAAATAATAGTTATTTAGATTTTACTTTCCTTTTTGTGTATTTGTGTAAGAAGAAGGAGGAGGAGAAATCATTAGTAAGCAAGTGGCCGGCCATGTGAACATGTGACTGACAAACGACACATTGTATCTAACTAACCAAAATGGATTCAAACAATATATTTATTTATCGCATGCAATTATTATTCGCCTCAAAATGATAAAAAAAGACTTAGAAGATTGCAATATATTTAAGTATTTGGCCTTCGAGATTCAATCCACAGATTGATAACAAAAAGACAACCACTTGGCAGGTTAGGTCTGGGTGGAAATTATTATTTATTATAATGCAATTATCTCTTTTTCTCTCCATTTATTAACTTTTAATCCCCTTGCCTCTGTGTAAAGTGTTTGACGACGACAAACCATTCCAAAAGAGTGAGTGAGAGAGAGAGAGAATATGGATTTCATCTCCCCCGTCCTCAAACTGGTCGGCTCTCAACTCATCGCCGAGTATGCCCGGATCCACGGCATCTCCGACAAGCTCCAGTCGTGGGGGCAGAAGCTTCCATCGATCCAAGACGTGCTGGATTTTGCCGAGGAAAAGCAGATGTACGACGATGACCGTGCTACTGCCCGGTGGCTCGCTGACCTCAGGGACGTCGCCTACGACATGGAGGACCTGCTCGACCACTTCTCTGTCGAGGCGAAACGGGAGGCACCCAAGTTGCAGGCCCTGTCATGCTCGTCGAAACTCCCCCACTGCCTCGTTGCTTGCTGCTCTCGTTTCCGCCCGCGCACCCTGATCTCTCACCATCATATGGCCAATGACATCGAGGATGTCGACCGAAGATTAAAGGTTGTCTATGACCAAATTCCCTCGCTCCATTTAGTCCACAACTCAAGGAGAGAGCCTCGGAACGCCCAGTCCCGTTTTGTCTCCACATCCCTGCCCGAGCCAAAGTTCATGGGCAGGGAGAGGCAAATGGAGGAGCTGCTTGCTCGTTTGACTGGATCTGAAGCAACCCAAGGCTCCGTCCAACCCTTTACAGTCGTTTCGATCGTGGGGATGGGAGGACTCGGTAAAACTACCCTCGCACAAGAGTTGTATAATCACGAGTCCTTGAAAACTGCGGACTTCGCAGTCAAAGCCTGGGTCTGTGTCTCCGAAGTCTTTGACATGGCCGCCATCACCAAGTGCATACTGGACCAGGTAGCCCCGTCTTCGTCCAGTGCGGAGAAGGATCTTAATCAGCTTCAGAGTTCTCTGATCGACAAGTTATCTGGAAAGAAGTTCCTCCTTGTGTTGGATGATGTCTGGAACGATCAGTATGAAGAGCTCGAGTCCCTACTGAAGCCCTTATATTCCGGGAGTAAAGGAAGCAGGATTCTGCTCACAACAAGAAACTTGGAGGTCGCTAGACTGATGGGGGATCCTGATTCGAAGCAGTTGGAATTAATGTCGTTGGAGGAGTCCTTGTCTCTGCTTGCCTATCACTCCATAGGTGAGAAAAACTTTGAAGGCCACCCACATCTTCAAGATATTTCCGTTCAATTGGCTAAAAAGTGTAAGGGTCTGCCTCTTTCTATTAAGGCGATTGGAGGTATGCTGCGTTTCAAAACTGACGATGAACAGTGGAAGCAAGTGTTAACTCAGGGTTCTTGGGACAGAGAGAGGGGAAAGATCCCTCCAGCTTTGAAGTTGAGCTACGTTCATCTTCCCATTCACTTGAAGAGATGTTTCGCAGCTTGTGCATTATTCCCGAAGGATTACGTATTCAACCAAGACGAGTTAATTCGATTGTGGATCATACAGGGTTTGGTGCAAAAAGGGACTGCCCGAACTTTCGGAGAGGCGGGGTTGGAGAATCTCAGTCGGTTGGAGGTCTTGTCATTCCTTCAGAGAACAAGGGATGATAAGAATTTCTATTCAATGCATGATCTTATCAATGACCTTGCGAAATCAGTCGATGCCCGCTCATATTTCAGCTCTGATGAGTTTAAAGAAGACTCCTCCTCTTGTGAAGTGTTGTTCCTTGACAAAGTTCGTCATGCAGCACTGGTCACTCAATATTATGAACATTGTCTATCGAAGAGATTTGAAGCGTTCCGCTCAATGAAGAAGTTGAGAACATTTATGCCATTTCAAATCTCAGAAGGGCAAGAGCGAATTGCCTTTGTTTCTGATGATGTGATACAAGACTTGATCGTGGACATGAAGAATCTAAGGATGTTGTCGCTGCGCTTCTTTAAAATTAAGAAGGTGCCAGACCGGATTGGAGAGTTCAAACTGTTACGTTCCGTAGATTTTTCTTATACAGATATCCAAGTGCTGCCGGAATCCATTTGTGACCTTGTGGAGTTGCAATCTCTACTGCTCCGAGGGTGTGAGAAGCTTCAAAAGTTGCCGAGAAACATTCACAAGCTGTCCAATCTTCTCTACCTCGACATAACCGGGACAAAAGTCTTGCAGGAGAAGATGCCACCACGTATCAGCGATCTAACGAAACTCGAGATACTCTCAGACTTTGTCGTGGGAGAAGAAGTCGGTCAAGATTTGAAGCAACTGGGACCTCTCGTACACCTTCAACGAGAGCTGCACGTTTGTAATTTGCTCAATGTAGATGACGTCGAAGATGCGAGGATTGCTAATCTATCCGGAAAGGAAGCGGTTCTCAAATTAATCTTGGATTGGGGATGGCGTTCTGAAATTTCACGTAAGGATGACCATCAATTGAAGCTCCTCGACCATCTGCAACCTCCGAGGAAGATTGAATCACTTAAAATATGTCGTTATGGGGCCAAAAGATTTCCAAAATGGTTTGATAATCAATACAGTTTGAATTATGTCATGTGCATAACCCTGAGAGGTTGTGGAAATGTAGATTCATTGCCACCATTTGGACAACTTCCCTTGCTGGAAAGGTTGGAAATGAGCGGTCTTGAAGGGATATCTTCCATAGGTCCCGAGTTTTACGGGTTTAGAGGGCCATTCTTTCAGTCATTGAAGAAGTTGTGCTTCGAGAACATGGGTGCCTGGGAGAAGTGGCTGTACAACGGAGGGGATGAGAATGGCCAGCCATTCCCCTGCCTCCGCCAGCTAGTCGTGAAGAAGTGTCCCAAACTGAAAGGAGGGTGCGCTCTTAGTCTTCCATCCCTCGTCGAAATTAATATTGATGGTTGCGATAGGGGATTGTTCACATGTCTAGCAAGCCTTACGTCGATGACCAAGATGGAAATCAGCCATATCCCTGAGCTGGTTCACTTTGAGGAGAGTTTGGCAACCTCTTGGGTCACGCTGGAAGAGATGAGGATTGTGGAGTGTCCTCACTTTAAGTCCATCATGAAAGGGGATGGAGGGAAAAAAGTTCCACCTAATCTAAAGCTTCTTGAAATTATACATTGTGGAGAGTTAGAAAAACTGCCAGATGATTTATGTGGGCTTACCCCTCTTAGTGAGATGAGAGTTAGTAATTGTGAGAAGCTGTGTTCCTTCCCCAGTGGGGGATTGCCTTCTTCGTTAAGAATATTGAACCTTTATAAATGTCCAAGTCTGCCGCAGTCCCAACTGATTAGCATCAGGCTTCTGGATTATCTCGAGGAGCTTACTCTATGGGATCTGGAGGGACTCGTGTCGATTACGGAATTAGTTGGTGTTGGTAGTCCCCTTTCTCAGTCTCTACGGAAATTGGATATTCTGTATTGCAGAAGCCTCGCGACTTTGACGGACAGCTTACAACACCTGTCCGCACTCTCTGATCTTAACCTCTAGGATTGCCCAGCATTAGAGATGGAGATATTCCCTTCACTCCCCTGCAACCTATCTAGGTTTGGGCTTGCCAAATGTCCAAAGGTGAAGTCTTTGCCTTATAACATGCGCCACCTCACATCCCTCAAATCACTATTGATTGTGGACTATGAAGGCATCACGATCTTATCATCGAGAGGAGGCCTGCCTCCCAACCTGGAATTTCTTTCGATTGGATTTCGAAATCTGAATCAACGAATTGAGGAGTTGGGGTTGAGGGGTCTCACCGCCTTACGAATATTGAGCATCTTGGGAGAGTATGTGGATGAGATGGAGTGTTTTCCGCCTGGTGGTAATGATGATGCAGGCTGGAGTCGTCTCCTCCCTTCGTCCCTCATCTATTTGGAAATTGTGGGTATAAAGAAGTTGGAGAGGGTGGGTGGGGGACTCAGACACCACCTCACCTCCCTTCGATCTTTGATTATTCATAATTGTTTGAGGCTGAGGTGTTTACCAGACGACGGCCTCCCTGACTCCCTGGAATCTCTCCGCATTTGGGGATCTACGGAGGAGTTGGTGGAGAAATGCAGAAAGGGGAAAGGGGAATATTGGCATTCCCACCTCCGACTCATCCCAGAAGTTCTTATCGAGTAAGATGCATATAGTTTTATCTCGGGTACTATGTGTTTCTTCTTCTACTTTTGTAATAACCTCTGTTTACCGATATAGACATTGTTTTGGAAAATCAGTCTAGGTGGTTCCCTTTTAGCATTGGTCTTATGAGCTGAAGGTCGACGTTCGATCCACCGCCTTTTTATTAACTTCTTTGTTTGAACAGCGATGCAAGAATGAATATTTCATGTAACTTTTTCAATATCAGTTCACGGGTCAAACAATTCCTTAGAGTTTCTAATTTCTGACACTTTAATCATTCTCATGAAAAATGTTTGATGTAACATGACAGCAGCACAAGCATGTGTTACTACTAACGATGAGAACCAACTGAAGCATATTACTGCATCATGTCATAATCGTCCAGCTTGTCATTGTATTGGATAACCTTCCTCTTGATCTTCGAGGAATCCACCCAGGTGACGAATTCTTCCATGTTCCGAGTGACGAGGAACGCGGGGTCAGTGACTGTTTCTGGACCTACTCGGATGTGACCCTGCTCGATGTACGTCACCGCTTCCTTCAAATGCTCTGCGAATTTCAACTGCACCAGCACCGTCGAGAGTCTACGCCTATAAAGGACAAAGCAGGGAGGCTTAGAAAGCCGTGGCCGCAGAAAATAGGTACTTCCCCATACCAATGTCACATTCAGGTCAAATTCACAACGTTATAGGCGTGAGGCAGATATAATAGCAGTATGTTATGTTAAAAGCACACCTGAAAAAGGACGAAACAGATAACTTATCGCACAATGCCAAACTTTTCTTGGTTGGAATCACCCCCGTGTTGTACCTGCCATACAAAGAAACAGTCCCATTAGCTAATCAAAGAATCGGAGGCTATGAAATGAAAGCAATGAAATTGTTGGCTAGATAACAATGCATCATCCAGGGAGAAGCCGCAAAGCAAATTTATATTAACTCACTAGAAGTAAAAATGGAAAAAGGAGGTGAACTTATCGAGTAATTGTCCCAGTAAAAGTGCTATGCACAGGTCCCATTGACAGAGCGAAACCAAAAACTGTAGCATGAAAACATAATCAACCCAAGCTCCTCACTACCACCCTTTGAATTGTCCGATTAAACATTGCCAGTGACGAATCAACAGCCCAGAATCACAATCCTCCCATCCTAACAGACAATATAAGATATCTGACAATGCAAGCTGACAGTCCCATTGATGCCATAACACCATGGGTTCTACACATCAAAAGAAATAGCAATGTTAAAAGCCTTGAAAAACAACTCACAGCTTCTCGAGCAACGATTCCATCATCTCAATCCTAAACAGATCCCTGGAGTCCATCTTCTTCAGGATATTCACCAGCTTCTGCACCATCCCACACTAACCTGAGTACCTAAACAACCAGCGCCTAATCCGATCACGACCCAACTCATCACAAACCCCAATGAACCCATCAACCGAGTCAAAAGACCAACTTTCTGGACAGGGAACCCTTACTTCTTGTAGTCGTCCCGGCCGGTGACGTGGTACCGGCGCACGACCATGGCCTCCCGGTGGCCCTTCTCCCTCTTCCATTCGAGGAAGTCGACCTTCTTCAAGAGCTTCTCGTGGAATTTCAGCTTCCTCATGGCGATCTTTGATGCATATGGATGGCGGGAAAAGTGACGAGCCGTTGGTGGTTCAAACAGACCAGTTGAAGTTGGATGGGGCCAGCGTGAAAGAGGAATGGGCCATGGGAAAAGGAAAGGAATTGGAGGACGAGATTAAACAAATGAGAAGATGTGAGGGATTACAAATGGAGGAAGCTAGGAATAAGCGTCGAGAAGGCAAAAAAGAGGAAAAACTCCAACATAATGCGTGCACGGATGCATAAGGACCGAGACGAAGGAAGCAGGGGGACAACAAATTCTGTTGTAAGGGAAATGGGGTAGTCTGAGAGTGGTTAGGAGGGTAAGATGGGAAGAGACGGTAGAGATATGACCGTACTTCGGCTTGATTAGCGACGGCCGTGAGAGTTGCAGGAGGGGTGTGTGTAGAGTTCAACTCTGTTTTCTTCCTTAATGTGATCAGAGGTTCAGATACTGTTATTTACTGTTTAATTGCATCATCTGGTATCAGAGCGGGGTAGCTCGACCTCCCTGAACTGGAATGACTGTGGCTGACGGCAGTTGTAGGAGTTGTAGGAGTCAGAGTCCATGAAGGAAGTGTTGTAGGAGTTGGTAAGGAAGATTGAAGGTGTGGATGCGCGAATTGTTGGGTTAGAAGACAGGGAGAAGAGGAAAGAACGAACACCGTCTGTGGATAGGAACGACTTGAGTTCCAGAAGAGACGACCGACAGGCGTGGAGTGGAGACCGGTGACGAGACAGACGAAGGTGGAATTGATGGTGCGAACGTACAGGAGTGGATATTTCGCAGCGAGAGGTTTTTGGAGTTGAATGACACCCCTGCGGAACTCAAGGTAAGTATTGCTTCGGTGCATTTGCTCGGACCAGCGATTGAATGGCACTACGCATTCTTACGAGGAAGGGAGTTGGGTGGACCGGTGAATTGGAACGAGTATGCTGCTGTGATGCTGGTGATATTTGGTCCGAATGAGATGGCAAGACCCATTATATTGCTGAAGGAATTGAAAAAGAAGACCAGTTTATCTGATTATGTAGAGGAATTTGTTTCCTTAGTCATTAAAGTAGAATTGTCCAACGAGGATCATGTACCTTTGTTTATTGGTGGGTTGAAGAGAGAAACCGTGAAATTTGTCACCGTGCTAAACCCCCTTACTTTACAGCAGGCAATTGCCTTTGCGAAGACGCTGGGTACTGAGGATGAAGGATCGGCTTACAGGGGAAGAGAGCAGGTAAACAGAGGAGGAAGAATTGAGTCTTGGAATATGTAAGAGGGGTAACAACAGGAACTGTGAATAACCTTCCTACAAGGCTGTCCAATGGAAGGACATTAGAGAACGTACTGAGGGGTGTTGGGGCTACAGGATTACGATCGTTACCATATCAGCCACCACATAAGAGACTCACTACTGCAGAGATGGAGGAAAAAAGACTGAAGGGTCTGTGCTTTTGGTGCGACGAGAAATACTCGTTCAATCATAAATGCAACAATTGAAGGTTATATTCAATCACCTTGGAGCCAGAGGAACCAGAGGAAGAATTTGAACAGGAGAAAATGGAAGGGGTGACTCCAGAAAAGATGGATACACCGGTTATTTCGTTACATACTTTGCATGGGGTGGCTCTCTCTTTTAAAAATCATACGATGAAGGTTGTGGGGTTTATAAGAAGAGAAGGTTGACAATTTTAGTCGACTCTGAAAGCACTCACAATTTTTTGGACCTTGGAGTGGCCAAACAACTGGGATGTTGTCACGTCAAAAACGTATTCACCACGCAAGTGTGCACATCGTACAAGTAATAAAGTGTAAGTAAGATATCGTTCCCACGAGGACTGATCTAAACTTCTCCCAATTATTAAAATACCGTCAATCCCTATTATCCAACTAAGCGAGTTGAGAATTAATCAAACTAAATGTAAAGCTAAAGGAAACGAGCAAGTAAATTGAATTAAAATTCAGATGAGAAAAGCACCTAGCGCGACGATTTTACCGGACAATTAATCGCAAGTCATATCTCAATCAACACGCTTAAGATGATCTGGTTGATAATCTGGAATTTGGTTATCTTCCTACGCCCCTCCCGAGGTCATAAGAACGTACAACTCTGTAAATAGTAATCACTCTATTCCTAGGTAGATTAACTATCGAGTGCCCCTTACGAATCAATTCCAATTCGATTACCTAGGACGATTGGGTATATTCCTATCCCGCTCATTAATAATCCCGTCTTCCAACCAAGTTTACCCTAGGTTATTTCTATCCCCGTGCTTAATCTAGGATTCCCCTTCCGAGTTCACCTAAATTCACTATTCAATCATATTGGTGATCAGACAATAAGAAAGCGTTAAGAACGAACAAGAACAATCAAGCCAAAATCATTCAAGTGTGTCAAAAGAGATTGGCTCTTGACCAATCGTCAAGATCCATCTAAACTCAAGGCAAAGAAAATTTGTTCATAACAGAAATAAACGAAAACATCAGATCCATCGTAAACAATGAAAACGACATAAAGGAAAACTAAAAGAAAAACTCCCAAAGTCTCTGTCGACGGCTCCTTGTTACCAGTCGCCTCCCCTCCTCTCTAGGTCCAACTACAATGTTTTTATAATCATCCCCAAATAAACCTAGAGAATCTCAGAAAAATAAGGAAAGAAAATCTTCTAATTTCTCCTCATCATAGCGCAAGAGCATCCAGAGATCTTCCCTCTGCACAAAGTCTTCATAATTACGCCGAGATCCCCTTTTCTTCATATTTATCCTGAAATAGACCTGAAAACTCAGCAGTAATCCGTTTCTTGGGAATAATGTGAAATAACTAGGAATACTATGCAATAAACGCAATATTTCACAAATCTAACAAAATCTAAGTATGAAATTGCCCTAAATAACTCTACTTTCATAGAGTTATCAGATGTCCGATTCGGGTGATTGTTGAGAAGGGAATGCTTGTAGCTAATGGGGAGAGGATGATGTTCAGTTCAATAATTAGGAAATTCCAATGGGGATTACAAAGATAATGGTATACTACGGATGTTTTATTGATGCCATCAAAGGATGCGAAATGATTCTTGGTATGGAATGGTTGAATTCGTTGGGTAAGGTACTATGGGACTTCCCAAATCTCACAATGCAGTTTGGGAAAGAGGGAAAGTTAGTGCGGTTGACAACTGGGAGTGGGGAATTTGCATCTGTTACAACAGGAGTCTTCTCTTTAGACAGTAAAGAGATGGATCTGATGATAGTCCTTGGGAAGCAGGAAGAGCAAGATAGTGGTTCTAATGCTGCAATTCCAGTTGAAGTATAGAGGTTGATTTCAAAATTTCATAAGGTCTTTGAAGAACCTAAAGGGTTGCCTCCAAGGAGGAAACAAGATCATATAACGAAAAGCCATATAGTCACAATGGGATGTACAAGACACTCAGAGCATCATAGGAAGTTTACATCCACCAATCATCGGTGTTATTTAGGTGAGCACATCATATCCATCCAATAAAAAAATATATATTTGGTTGAATGCATATCCGTCAGCACTATAGCTACTCCGTTCATTCCTCTCCTAGGATTGACTATGAGTTAGTATTAGATGTGGCTATGTCTTCATTTTTACTGAATTTTGTGCTACTCGATCATTTCTTAGGCCGACTTTCATGGGGAGTCAAGGAAGTCGGCCTTTTAGGATTTAAAAAAAAAAATCGATCGGGGAACAACATTCCCCGATCATTCCGACACCGAGCCCCCAAGCCCCCCGAGCCTCCCCGAGCTATCCCGTGTCCCCCCAGCCCCCCGAGCCCTGACGCCCCCGAGCACCGACGCCCCGACACGTACGCTTCGCGACCGACGCCAGTTGTTGCCCTTCCCTCATCCGCTTTACGATAAAAGTGTAATTAACTTTTTATTTGTTTAATTAGTGTTTGTTAAATCTTAGGACCAGTTAGGGTTTGTGTAATATTTGTCAATGGACCAGACAGAGTTGGTTATGATAATGGTTCAATAGCAAGAACATGAATCCCTGGCTTTTGAAATTTCAGTACCTCAAAGAAGCAGGTTGGGCTGAGGGCGGTCGTGTTATAGCTTGCACACAACCAAGGAGGCTCGCAGTTCAGGTTATGAATTGGTAATATTTAATTTCGTGGCTCTTGTTTCTCTGAAATCCTGACATTTTGGTTTGGGCAATTAGAGAAGTTGTCTCATTTCTTTTCAAAGTTTGAGATAATAGATTCATTGGCTGTCATGATCATTCTGATTTTTTATAAGTATGTTTATCGTCCATATCTGACTACAAGTGTGATCATTCTGATTTCAACATCCATTCTGGTTGCTCGTCTTTTTTCTTTTTAATTTTTGTGGAGAATAACTTTTCTGTTCCTTGTGCTGGAAATTGGAATGATTTGACACGTGAGGAAAAGGCTAAATGTGATATAAATGGTGCAATTGTTTCTTGGATTTTGTTGTGTCCAGCTTCTGATGCACAGAAATGAGTTTTCCAAGCTGCTATTGCATGCCGATATTTTCTGCGTTCTTGACTTATCTAAGAAGAAAATGCAGGCAGTGGCTTCCAGAGTTTCTGAAGAGATGGGAGTTAAGCTTGGAGAGGAATTGGCTACACCACCATAAGATTTGAAGATGCTACAAATCCTGTGCGTTCTGTGTCTTCAGCATGTAATATTTTCTCAACATATCATCCAATCATGATATAGACAACAAAATGCGAGAGCCACCCGCTGTTTTTCCCTTGCGGCAATTGAATTTTTCTGCTACAGGGAACTACCATGATCAAGTTTCTTACTGATGGTGTACTACTGCGTGAGATGATGGATGATCCTCTGCTGACTAAATATAGGTATTAACATTGCTTTCACTTTTGCACAAGCTTACTGTGATTATTACCCTCCATTGTTTCTAGTCATAACATATAAAATGAACCATCTTCAAAAAACGGTCTACCACAACAAAAATTGAGTCATACCACTTCGTTGTCTTTGGAAGTCCTAAGACAAAATCCATACTTAGGTGAACCCATGGAGCTTCAGGAATGGGCAGCTGTGTATAAAGTCCCGTGTTTTGCGATGTTCCCTTGCCAAGCTAACAAGCAACACATCTTTGAATAATATTGCCCACATCACGATACATCTTCGGCCAGAAATATTGTTTAGCCACCATTGCCATAGTCTTATCCTTGCCAAAGTGTCCTCCAAGCCTACTACCACGTAGCTCCCGAATGACTTGCTCACTCAAAGAGCAATTGGGGATGCAAAGTTGGTTGCCCTTGAACAAATAACCTTCATGTAACCTATAAGGTAACAACTCTCTATCTGAACATCCCTGTAACTTTGTGAATATGGAACCGAAAAAGTCGTCGGTCTGATATTGGTTCTTGAGCTCCTCAAAACCAAGAGTCTGAGCACTCATGATTGTTATAACGAAGGATCGGCGACTCAAGGCATCAGCTACCATATTCAACTGTCCCGACTTATACTTCATAGTGAAATTAAATTCATTTAAGAATGAACTCCACTTGACATACTTCCCGCTCAATTTCTTCTGTGAGTGTAGATAACGTAATGCCTGATGATCGGAGTATACAACGAACTCACGATAAGCCAAATAATGCTGCCAGTGCCGAATGGAACGTACTAACGCATAAAACTCTAATTCATAAGTTGAATAGCGCTATTTTGGATAAGATAGTTTCTCACTAAAGAACTCAACTGGCTTCCCGTCTTGAGTAAGGACAGCCCCTATACCTTTCTTAGATGCATCACACTCTAAAATAAAGAGTTTGTCAAAATAAGGCAATGCAAGAATTGGAGCGCTGCTTATCAAGGACTTCACATGTTCAAAAGCTTTGGCTGTTGATGATGTCCACTCAGAATTTTCCTTCTTCAAAAATTCTGTTAATGGGCTCATGGCAGAACTAAAGTTCTTGATTAACCTCCTATAGAAAGATGCTAGCCCATGAAAACTCCTAACTTCTTTAATAGACGTAGGTGCTGGCCACTCTATTATCGCACGCACCTTTTCCGGATCAAGAGCCAAACCTTTATCAGAAATAATGTACCCGAGAAAAAGGACTTCGCGTTCCATAAACAAACACTTCTTTAAATTGATGTAAAGCTTCTCCTGAGAAAGAACATCCAGCACATGGCGCAAGTGAATCAAATGATCTTCTTCTGTCTTGCTGTAAATCAAGATGTCATCAAAGTAAACGACGAGAAAAGTCTTTAAAATAGGCTTGAGTACATCTATCATGACACGCATAAACGTGCTAGGTGCATTAGACAACCCGAAAGGCATCACCATCCACTCATAGAGTCCATCCGGTGTCATGAATGCTGTTTTCCATTCATCACCAGCCCTTAACCTTATCTGATGATAGCCGCTTCTTAAATCAATTTTGGAAAATACCTTCGCGCTAACCAACTGATCAAGCCAATCATCCAAACATGGAATTGGAAAACGATACTTGACGGTTATTTTATTTATTGTACGACTATCCATGCACATCCTCTAAGAACCATCTTCCTTTGGCGTAAGTAAAGCTGGGCATGCGCATGGACTTTTACTCTCGCACACCAGCCCCTTGGATATGAGTTCCTCCACCTGTTTTTACATTTCGGCTCGCTGTTTTGGGGGCATGTGATAGGCTGTCAAATTCGGTAAAGGTGCACCAGGAACCAGATCAATGGCATGTTGAATACTTCTTAAAGGCGGCAGCCCCTGCGATAACTCTTCACTCACCAGCTCAGAGTATTCTGTCAAGATTTCTTCAATTGAGAGTGGAAACTGTAGTAGATCAACAGCCTGCTTGTGATCCATCATTCTTCCGAGTACGGCATAGATAACTCCAGTGTCCTGACTCTCAGCTTAAAATTTATCAGCACAAAGAAACCCACTAACCTTGCTTGAACTCGGAGTTAACTCACTAGCTTCTTCCTTGAGAGGATGCAAAGTGTACTTCTTACCCTCCTTATAAAAAGAATATGTGTTTGGTTTCGTACAGTGATCCATATCATGATCATAAAGCAAAGGTCGACCAAGAAGAATATAACCAGCATCCATTAGCACGACATCACAAAGAGCTTCATCATTCAAGTCAGAACCTAAAGAAAATTGTACCAAGTAACGTGATGTCACTGGTATCTCATTACCCTTCTTGTGCCACGTGATTCTATAAGGATTTGAATGCTTCTCCAAAGGAAACTTAAGTTTTTCCACAGCATATTTGGAAATAACATTCTCCATGCTCCCACCATCGATAATCACATCACAGACTTTACCCCCACAAAGAACACGAGTCCTGAATATGCTGTGTCTTCGCCAATCTTCAGCATCTATCTTCACCGTTGTCATAACTCTCCTGATGATGAATGATTGCCCTTGGACTGGATAAGTATCAATCTCCTCATCCTCATGATGATATCCATCATAGACGGGGTCTAACTCCTCACCGAAATCCTCTTCTACTTCAACTAAGTTCACCCTCTTCTTTGGACATGCGTACGACTTATGCCCGTGCTCCCCACATGTGAAGCAACGTAGTTTAGAGCTACCACCAGGACCAGATTTGGAACTTCTTTGAGCTCTAGGATTAACCACAGCTTTGCCCTTATCATTCACATCACTTCTATAAGATGACATAGTCCCCTGAGTCAACCTAGATAGTCGTTGATCAACTCGGCGTGGCTGATCAGCACTAAAACCTTCATCTGATCTGCTATATGATGGTCGCCTAGCTCCATAACGTGCCACCTTCTTCTCAGCCATCAACGCATATTGTCGAGCATCCTCCATGTTGAATACACGAACCACACTCATCTCATCCCTGATGAACCTATTCAAACCTGCTAGATAGCGAGACGTAAGTTGCTCATTGGTTTCATTCAATCCAACTCGAACAGTCAGATTATTGAACTCTGCAGTATATTCATCCACCGATAGAGAATTTTGTCTTAGGGCATGATACTTCTCATATAACTCCATACTGTAATCTATCGGTAAAAGCTGTTTTTGCAGCTTACGCTTCATGTACTCCAAAGTACTGATCTTTGGCTTTCCTTGTCGGGAACGTTGTTCTTCAACTCTTTTCCACCATTGAAGTGCAGCTCCTTTCAATTTCAGCTTCACAAAGAGTACTTTTCTTGCCTCTACCGTAGGCTTCCACTCGAAATAATTTTCGAGGCTAGTCTCCCAGTCAAGAAAATCATCTGCATGCATTTTTTCGTGAAAATCAGCCACTTCAATCTTGATCCCACCACTGTTGAGATCTAGGGCACGAATTAGCCTCTCCTCCAGTCCACCTCCTCCTGTGTTGTTTACAGGTCCAGCTTCAAGGAAATGACTATCTTCGATTTCATCAAATTCATCCTCAGTACTACCTTCCGGTATGTCTAAGGAGTTGTGGTTGCCTTCCGGAATCTCCATTCGGGTCCCACACGTTCCTGTCACAGCAATTGGACTGCTCGCGATAGATCTTCAATCATACTTCGCATCTCAGCAAGTTCCGTCTGTTGGTGTTGAACCCCTCTCCCACGGCCTCTACCACGATTAGCCATCATAAAACCCTAAACTCCAACCCTCGATTAGAACTCAGGCTTCATGCCAATTGATGGAGTAGCGTAGCGGAAATATGATAAATCACGGAAGAATGAGGAGAAAACGAATAGGATGAAGGGAACCATAGAAAATTCTAGGGTTTATAAGAAAACCTAAATAAATTCTTAAAATCAGATAATAGATAAAATAACAATTGTTCTCCTTAGAAACCCTAAGGCCTTATTTATACTAAAAAAGAAATATAACTTGATATTCCCAAAATACCCCTAATGTTCTAAAATCTAAAATATTATTATTATGCTCCTGCATCAAAACAACATAATTACTTGAATTGCTCGAAGGTGACTATGACCTACTCGACACTGACGTCGATGTTAAAGAATTAGACATGTATTGGTTCTCCTTAAAGATCCCATTAAGGATTGTTTCTTCCTTTGCTCGGTCAGCATTCAGACACAAGTACACACACAAGCACACTCTCCTCTCCCTAATTCCACTAGGGTTTACTTCTCAAACCGATTCGACATCAACACCAACAACAGCACCGAGGAATCAAACAACCAACATATTCTTTTGATCGAAGAGATGTTCTTTACCTACGAGAGTAGACGAGGGTAGCGGCCAAGGCGATCCCAGCCATGGCCGTGACGGCGACGGCTAGACCGACATTGGAACCGGCCGACGAAGACCAGAAACCTCCTCCTCCGCCGGCCCCGCCGCCGCCGATCAGAGAGGAGATCCTTCCGCCGCCGCCAGTGCTAGCCTCGACGACGGAGATCCCTGTAACGATGAGGCCGCCGCTGATGCTGGCGGCCGGCTGGAGCATCAAAAGACAAGGGAGGGAGAGGGGGAGATGGCGGTGGCGGTGGCTGTGGCTGTGCCTGCGTCGCCGGTTGGGTGCACTAGTGTTGCTGTGGGAGGCGGAGGTGGGGGTCAGCCTCGTGGATATTTGGTGTTAATTATTTAAGGGAGTCTCTCGCTTTGTTTGATTCGGAGGGCATAAGGTGAGAACGCTTATTTACCATACATGTCATATGGGATGTTAAAATGTATTTAATTCTTTATTAAGAAAAAGTGTGTTTGAGTTAGAAAAGGAGCGTTGGATCTAATCTCGGACAAAACATCATTTTTGAAAGAGTTACTTTTCGGATCGGAAGTTCGTGTGAATGAATCATCTCGGTGTTTACACTCGTCTATTTAGGATGAGTGTTTGGGAGTAGACTTTTCTTCTTCGTTTCTCGCTTAGAAATATTTTCTTAATGTAAAATTAATACAACACAAATAATTATATAAATGCTTAATAAATGAATACCTTTGGGTAAACAAAGATACTTGGAGTTGTAATGTTTGAGTGATGCTCATATACGACTCCATGGGAAAAATGCTTGTACCTTCGTGCCATAGGTCATGTCCTTCGATATTTTGGCTTGAAGCAGCTCCGCCGCTGTCTAGGATATGATAATATAACTACTACAATCAAACAGAAAATGATGTGGTTGCACAAATGTATAAATACATTAAGCGATAAAGTAGGTAGGAATGAGATAAAACAAGGTTCTTGAAGCCCTCCGTAATTAACCCAAATGGCTGCAAAACAAGAAGAGTTAATTTTACAGTTATAGCAAACAAAGCAATTGACACTTGTTCGTGCACAAGTAACAGTCACTCAGTAACAGACAAATGTAAGAACAACGTATTGTACATGTAGTAAGCAATCAATTCTAAATAGAAAGATGTTTCTAAGACCTCCATCGGAGAAAGGAGGTGGGTCTTGATCCATAGCCTACTAACCGTAAAAAGCGGCGAAGCCCTACCGTTCGATAACCCCCAAAATTCTAGTCTCAGGAATAAAGATTTACCTAATCATGCATAGAAAGGCAGAAACCAGAGATAGACGAAAACAAACAGAGGCACAAACAAATCAAACTCTTCTCCCCATGTGGATTGAGATTATGCTTCTTTTAACATGTTTAGTATTAAACTTGTACGTATCACTGTTTAGTACATTACTAAGAAGCAATGTTCAAATTTAGTACATTTTGCCGGCTCACTACTCGAAATCTAATAAATGCCCGCACTTTGGTAGTAATAATGTACTAAGCCTAAAGGTCCGTCGGTGTACAAAATTGAGGACATATACTAAAAATCTTAAAATTTTAGTACATTGTACTAAAAAATAAATATATAAAACTTAGTACAGAGTATGTTTATTAAAAATCCTCAAATTTTAGTACGTTTGTACTAAAATAGTCCAAAATTAAGTACATTGTACGTAATCATTAAAAATCCTCAAATTTTAGTAAATTTTTACTGAAAATGAAAAAATTAGTACATAATAGTATGTCTGGCAGCTGTCAGCTTAATTATTTATTGGTACTTACAGAAAAACAACTATCATCATTATAATATTGTAACAAATATTTAATTTTTTAATTGAACTTTTTCTTGAATTTTTAAATGCTTATTTTGCACATATTATATAGTTATAAGGTTTAAACGTCACCAATGCACATGCTAAGAGAGTAATGAGTAAAGATAGTTGTACGGAGAATTGTTTTAGAAAACGGAAATTAATCCAAATCAAGATCATCGTAACCATATTTAGAAAGCGAAAAAAAAGGTGAAGAAACGGAAGTATTTTAATGTGCCTCAATAAAAAACTTGACTATAAGCCTTTTAGACGTCGTCTTCGTCACCATCTCAAAACTTAGAGCTTTATTGAGCGAGATTAAATAGGGTGAAGTTGGTGATCTAGAACTTCATCTCCCTGACTTGCTTTTAGCCGACGGAGCATGTCTGCTATAGTTAGGGCCAGAACAAAATTTGAGTGGCTTCGAGAGAAGATTGGAGTATACACCGGCACCTATCCTAAGAAGAGTTTTTTGGTGATTTTGCCTAAGGCTAATGTGACAAATCTAGTTTGTTGGAAGAAAATAAAGATTCATGTCCTCGTTCCTAGAAATTGTGAAGGGGAAGGCTTCCTAGTTTTGATTTTCTAATTTTCTTTATTAAGACGTGTAGCTTCTAATGAAATTGTATTTTGCGCATTTGTTCAATATGAAAAGGAGCTTTTCACTCCAAGAGAATTGTGTATGTTCGATTTTACACCGCTGCTTCCGTTGTAGATATTGTTGTTACTCGTCCTAATTCTGTTGTCGCTCTTACTGTTGTTGCAGGTTTGGTTTTCGGAATAGGAACACGTACAGTTACTCGTTATAATATAGCTGGTTGTGCAAAAAATAGCTGTGTGGCTGCTGCATACATGACTGCGGAGGAGTTTCAAAGATGATGATGCCTCAATTCCTTTTCCCTGACCATGTCCTTCTTTTCATAGTTATAGTATTTGGTGTTACAGCATAAGGGATATCATGAAGCAAGTCGCGGTACCTGTGGTTATTCCTGAATTAATCGAGTCAGACGTTGCGCTCCGTATCATAGTTACAAGATCGGTCGACATTGGACCGGATGAATGGTAGCTCAAAACTGGCGTATTATACATCTACTAACCAACACAGCGGCCTGAGAGATTTTCGTAGCTATCTCTAAATGTTTTCCTTGGTAAGAAAATATTGGAACTTGATTAGATTATGAAATTAATTTGTTGTAAAAAAAAAAATATGATTATATGTTTTCAAATTTTAGTAAAATTAAAGTGTTTTAAAATTTTCATTTTAGAACAAAATTGTAAAAATAAATTAAAAAAAAAAGAAAAGGATCATAAAGTGCCTTGGAAAAAAGATTATTCTCTCGAATGATTGAGTGTTGTCCATAAGAAAAGATGGGCACAAATTCTTTACCCAAAAACAAGAAAGAAGTATAGAAAAAGCAAAGAATAATATAAAGTGAACCCTTGACGGTGACTCCCTTTTTATTGAAACGATTATTTCCTCCCATCATTTGAATGACTAAAACAAGCCTTCCACTCCCCCCCTCCAAAAAACAAAAGAACAAGAACAAGAAGAAGGCGAATGGATTTCCTTTCCCCTGTCCTCAACCTGATCGGCTCTCGCCTCCTCGCTGAATATGCCCGGATCAACGGAATCTCGGACAAGCTCAAGACATGGGGTGGGAAGCTTCGGACCATCCGAGCCGTGCTGGATTCTGCTGAGGAAAAGCAGATGAACGGCGACACTGCTACAGCCACGTGGCTCTCTGACCTCAGGGATGTTACCTACGACATGGAAGATCTGCTCGAGGAGTTCTCTGTTGAGGCCAAGAGGGAGACAACAAAGGTACAGGCCTTGTCGCGGTCGACTAAGCTTCCTTACTGCCTGATCGCTTGCTGCTCTCGGTTCAGCCCGTGCACTCTGTTCTCGGATCATCACATGGCCAACGAGATCGAGGAGGTGAGCCGAAGATTAGAAGAAATCTGCAGCAGCATTCCCATCCTCGGATTAGTTCAGAATTTGAGGAGCGTGCCTCACATCGACAGACCTCATATCATCACCACTTCCTTGCCTGAGCCCAAATTCGTTGGCAGGGAGAAGCAAATCAAGGCGCTGCTTGCTCGATTGGCCGGATCCGAAGAAACCAGCGACTTCTTCCGACCCTTTACCGTCGTTTCGATAGTGGGGATGGGCGGCCTCGGTAAAACTACCCTGGCACAGGAGCTGTACCACAAAGCAGGATTTGAAGTCAAAGCCTGGGCTTGTGTTTCTGATGCCTTTGACTTGGCCTCCATCACGAAGAGCATCCTAGATCACGTTGCGCCGGCTGCGTCCAGTGTGGGGAAGGACCTGAATCTGCTCCAGAATTCTCTAAAAGAAAAACTTTCTGGGAAAAAGTTTCTCATTGTGTTGGACGATGTCTGGAACGATGACTATAATGAGCTCGAATCACTGGTTAAGCCCTTATATTCTGGGAGTAATGGAAGTAGGATATTGATCACTACAAGAAGCCTCCAGGTCGCCAAATCTGTTGGAGACCATCATCCGATGAGGTTGGACTTGCTGCCATTGGAGGATTGTGTATCTCTGCTTGCCTATCACTCTCTCGATGAGAAAAACTTTGAACGGCACCCTCTTCTTCATGATATTGCAGTTCAATTAGCGGAAAAGTGCAAAGGGTTGCCTCTTTCTGTGAAGATGATTGGAAGACTCCTTCGCTTCGAAATAGATGATAAGAAATGGAAGGGATTATTAACTCACGATATTTGGAGTAAAGAGGGAAACATTCCACCTGCATTGAAGTTAAGTTACCTTCACCTCCCCGTCCACTTGAGGAGATGCTTCACGGCTTGCGCGGTATTCCCAAAGGATTACATGTTCGACCAGGACGAGGTAATTCGACTATGGATCATACATGGTTTGCTACAAAGAGGGACCGGCCAAACATACCAAAATGTGGGGATGGAAAATCTCCAATGGTTAGAAGCCGTCTCTCTTTTTCAAAAAGTGAGGGATATTGAGTCTTATTATTCGATGCATGATTTGGTCAATGACCTCGCAAAGTCGATTGATGATGGCTCATATTTCTGCTTCGATGAGTATAAAGATGGTTCCAGCTGTCATGGGAAGTCACTGGGCAAAGTGCGCCATGCTTCAATGGTCGCACAACATTATGAACGCCTTCATTCAAAGAGATTTATTGTGTATCGCGAAATGAAGAAGTTAAGAACGTTTTCGGCTTTCCAAATTTCAACATTCAGAGACCCAAATATCTACGTCTCAGGGGAGGTGATATGTGACTTGATAATCAATATGAAGAAACTATGGATGTTGTCCTTACGTGGCTTTCGAGTCAGCGAGCTGCCCGACCGAATTGGAGAGTTGAAGCTTTTACGTTGCATCGACCTTTCTCACACAACAATCCAAGTGCTACCAGAGTCAATTTGTGACCTGGTCGAGTTGCAATCTCTACTACTTCGAGAGTGTCGTGAGCTCAAGGAGTTGCCTGAGAACATCCACAAGCTGACCAAACTTCTCTACCTCGACATAACAGGCACAAATCGTTCGCTGAAGATGCCTCCACGTATCGGTGATCTGACCAATCTCGAAATACTTTCCGACTTTATTGTAGGTCAAGAAGTCGGTCGAGACTTGAAGCAGCTGGGACCCCTCAAGTGCCTTCAGCGAGGGTTGAAGATAAGTAACTTGCTGGCCGTAGATGAAGTTAAGGATGCAAGAGTTGCTAATCTACATGGAAAGGAAGGGGTTCTGGACTTAAGCCTCGACTGGGGATCTTGTTCCGGAGTTTCAAGGGAAAGTGACCATCAATTCAAGCTCCTCCAATATCTGCAACCTTCGGAAAATATTGAGTCCCTCACTATCAGTGAATATGGGGGAAAACGATTCCCATCTTGGTTTGATAATCCTCTCCATTTGAAATATGTCGTTAGGATAACCCTTGCAGACTGTGGAAGTGTAGATTCGCTGCCTCCCTTGGGACAACTTCCCTCTCTTGAAAGTTTGGACATAAGCAGTCTTGATTCAGTCTCTTCAATAGGTGCCGAGTTTTACGGGACCGAAAAGCCATATTTTCGGAAACTGAGGAGTTTGAGTTTCTCAACCATGAAATCTTGGGAGAAGTGGTTGTTCCATGGAGACAATGAAAGAGATCATCCATTACCCTGTCTCCGCCAATTGCAGGTGTTGAATTGTCCCAAACTGAAAGGAGGGTGCGGTCTTAGCCTTCCATCTCTTGTCGAGATTTTTATTTATGGTTGCGATGGGGAAATGTTGAATTGTCTGGCTGGTCTTACATCCATGACCAAGATGGAAATTGAACACATTCCCCAGCTTGTTCACTTTGATCGGAGAATCCAAACCTCTTGGGTTTCATTGGAAGAGATGACGATTGAGAATTGTCCTCAATTTAAGTCATTCGTGGACGGGGATGGCGAGGAACAACTGCCTCCTAAGCTGAAGAAACTAGAAATAACAGATTGTGGAGATATAGTGAAGCTGCCGGATTATTTATCTGGGCTTACATCTCTGAAAGAGATTAGTATTTTCTATTGCGAGAAGCTATCTTCCTTCCCAAGCGAGGGACTGCCTGTTTCGTTGAGAAAACTTAAGCTTTGTAGCTGTCAGAGCCTCCCACAGTCTCTATTTGAACTTCTGGGTTCTCTCGAGGAGCTTACCCTAAGGGATCTCAAGGGACTTGTGTCGATAAGGGATATAGCTCCTAAAGATAGTCCCGTCTCTCGGTCTCTGCGGGAATTGGAAATTGGGGATTGCAGAATCCTCACGACTTTGACTGACAGCTTGCAACACCTATCCGCCCTCTCCGACCTTATTCTCGGAAATTGCCCAGAATTAGAGGTGGACATATTCCCTACATTCCCCTGCAACCTGTCGAGATTTTGGCTTTACAAGTGTCCAAAAGTGAAGTCATTGCCTCAAGACATGCATCGCCTCACCTCCCTCGAAAAACTATCAATTGTATGCTGCCAAGGCATCACGAGCTTCCCCAATCTCCCCTGCAATTTGTCCAGTTTTGAGCTTGACAGGTGTCCAAATGTGAATAATTTGCCTCAAGACATGCATCGCCTCTCATCCCTCAAGCAACTATCTATTCAATATTGTGAAGGCATCACAAGCCTACCTAGAGGAGGATTGCCTCCGTATCTGGAATCGCTTGTGATTCGGGGATGCCAAAAGCTAAATCAACCAATTGAGGAGTGGGGGTTGAGGGATCTCACCGCCTTACGAGAATTAACCATTCAGGGAAGAATGGAATGGATGGATGAGATGGAAGTGTTTCCTCCACCTCGTTCAGAAGCAGACTGGAGTGGCATCCGCCCTTCATCCCTGTTGAAATTGACTATAAGGGAAATGGAGAAGTTAGAGAGGGTGGGTGGGGGGCTCAGACACCACCTCACCTCCCTTCAATATTTGGGGATTGATTTTTGTTAGCGGATGAGGTGGTTGCCGGAGGACGGACTCCCTGACTCCCTGGAACATCTCAGCATTTCTGGGTGTGCGCTGTTGATGGAGAAATGCAGGAAGGGGGAAAGGGGATATTGGCATTCCCACCTCCGACTCATCCCACGTATTGAATATAATTACATGGACATATGACGGATGGAGGAAAGGAATGTTTTTTTTTGTCGTTTCCTCATGTTTAAGAAATTATGAGAATATTTCACCCAAATCAAGCTCGTTATTACTTGTTATCAATATCTTAAAAACTTAATTTTGGAAGATTATGACTTAATTTTCTCCTATTTTATTAATACCTTGTCGAATGTTTGATAGAAATGTTTGGTGCTTGGCTTAAAATTTTGTTTGTGTGACTTGCAATTTTGATTTCGGTTGGACAATTTTGATTGGTGAAGGATGATGCCAAGGGTTGAATTTGTTGTCCTGTGTGGATTATATCCTCCATTTTACCTGTCAAGGATGGTGTGGTTTGTGTTAGGGATTAGGCTTTTAGTTTCAAAATTATTTTTGTTTTATGTCTTATGGTTTTGAATTTGATTAGCATATGACATAGTATAACTCATCTTTTGTGAAATAACTACGAGATTATTTATAATCTCTATTAGTCTAGTATAAGTGGTCTTATTTTTATTGATTTAATTTTACATGTTAACTGTTATAATATCTTATTTTCTTATAAGTAAATTTAGGGGCATGATGGTTTATGTTGATATAAAAGGTGTGATTTTTCCTATGTATAACGTCGCTTTTAATTTAATGTAGGAACTTGTAGTGTGCAATACTTAAAGAGTATCTATTCTTCATTGTCTAAGAGCTTGAAAGAGCCTGTTTAATCATCGAGCCAATTCCGTCTTTGAGAGAACGTCCCTTTGGAGCTGCAGACGGGTTGTTCTGTAGCTGTTTTGTTTGTTTCAGACTGTCAATAACACGTGGTCTGCAACGGAAGTCGTGGGGCAGGAGCCTTATGCAGGTGAAGTGGTAGCCATCGGAGAGAAAGCCACGGGAGTCAATCACGTGCAAGTAAAGTCACGAAGTTGTCCTTGTGCAGGTCTTAGCCACCGGAGCGAATGCCACTGGCGCAGCGGGAGTGTGCTACCTTGCAGGTTGTTGTTAATCACTATGTGACCGTGTGTGTGGTTAGTCACATTTCTGATAAAAGTGTGCATTTGTACCCTGGTACTCCCCTATTCTAATATCTAGTCACTACAATTTGACTGGGCTGGGGTGCTAGAGAGTGAACGGACACACTCCTTGTCGAACCACTAAAACTCTAGTGTTTGATAAGCTGAAACGAATACATGGAAACACGAATCTAATATGAGAATTTATTGAGTAGATTCAAGTTCTATAATCTGACGAAAAGGGCACTTATGTACGTGTTGACCTTAGTTTTGATGATGACGTGTGTGTAAGAAATGCGTTGTTGTACCGCTTGAGAAGTGTGTTGCTATGCAACAGCAAAATTGTATTGCATTACTGCGCTACAATTATCAAAACGAAGGAATAATTATTATTTCAGCTTAATTGCCGTGATCTTATTATATTTATGATAGAATATATTATCTTAATGAGATAATCATGTGTGGGGATTAGATGGCTATATTTTGGAGATATTTGGATAAAGAATATCTAATTATAGCAATAATCTATTTCATATCTTGTCTCTACAGCCATTAAGGAATTCTGTTATTCCTCATGGTTCGTTGCCAATGATTGAAACAACAATCATACATCATTTTGATGGTGATTGGATCAAATCATACGATTAAGGAAAGTTGATAATGATTTCTTTTCGTCTTGGTCAATAGTGATCGTTAAGCAGCCATTCATTGAACCTAGTCACAGCTTGGTGAAACCCGGAATTTGGGAAACAAAATTTCTAATTCGTTCCCTGGTAAAATCAGATGACATTCATAGACCATACAACTAATCTTTGTGGTCTGTGTGGTTGTCCAAAGCCTGTGTGACCTGTATGAAGCTTTGAGGATCTGTGTGAGCAGTGTGGTCGGCGGAGAATGGAAGGTACCAAGTGATCGCCTGGTTCTTACCTCTCGCAAGCTGCGTGTGGGAGTGCCAAGGGCTGTGTGCCACCTTGGTCGTTGTGAGAGGGACTGTGTGACCTCACTGCGTTCAATGAGCGGCTGGCGAATCGCTTAAGGGAAGCTAAGTGAATACCTATGCTGAATTCAGTAACCAGTTGTTAACCCACCGGCAAGAAGCCGTTTTTGTCGTGCCTTTTTGCAGGAAAGTCTCGAGCTTACGGAGTTTGAGCAGTTAGACACGTACTTGCGGGTGCGCGCTAGAAGTCTCGTTCCTGTAGGGTAGAGCAGGAGTCGCAAACGCCGCCGAAGTGGAAAGAGGTCCTCCTGAGCACATGGATGTTGTGCAGAAGTCTCGACCTCGTGATATAGAGGGACAGTAGAGTAGGTTGCGTGAGAGCCGCCGGAGTTGAAAATTTCACCCTAGGCACTGGGTGTGCAGTGCAGTGAATCACGATTGTAGTAACCGTGCACGTCCGAACTGAGTGTACGACGAATACCACGACTTCACTGTGTGAGAAGTCAGGTTCCGCTGAGTGAGGAACCAAACCTTTTCTTTTACTCTCTTTTTGTTTTAAGTAATTGTCTTTGTGGCTGTCACTTGAGTACTTACAGGCTCATCTTGGGAAGAGAAAAAAACTGTGTGGAAATCCTCTGCTAAGCCTTCAAGTGCTGAAACATTCCTCTACTGTGAATCAGAAATAGGCTACTCCTTGAGAAGTTGTTCTTCATTGTAAGGAATTATTTGTGAGGATTTATACTCTAACACAACGTTGTCTTTGTGTTTTGTTAAACAGGCCTACGTCTGGGCCTTAACGTGCTGTGTGGAAATCATTTGAGCATTCAACTGCTGAGTGTGAGCATCATTCTACTGGAAACGAGAAGACGTCCACTGTGTGAGGAGCTGATTGTTGCCCAGGAGTGATCTCCTTTTGTAAAGGATTCTAAATCTCACTTGTTGAGATACCAAACGCCTAGTGCAAGGGCTCTTTGCACCCATTATTTTATATAGTGAAATCACCTCGTTGGTGGAAAGTGGATGTAGGTCGATTAAGGCCGAACCACTATAAAACAATCGTGTCCCTTACGAAAGTGCTTACATCCATACGAGTATCTAACGATCAAAATCGTAACGTTTATAGCGAGCCGACCTCATATCTGAGTAACGCTTTGCTGTGACACAGTACAGTTCCGCATGCGCTAAGAAATGGCAAAAAAGGTGATAAACACTAATTCACCCTCTTTTAGTGTACGATCCAACAGTACGCATATCTAAAACAAACAAGTATCATAATTCTTAAGGCTCTAAATCAATCCCGTGCAATCCAATTCCGACAACAAAATATTGTGATTAATTGATCTTCGAGAAATATTATCGCATTCTTTAACTCATATTGCTTAATTATTTTTTAATTATCAATTATTTTTGGTAAATTAAATTTAAATAGATTAAGTTTTCTCCGCTTGCACATCGATAGAAACGTTGATGCAGTAAGGGGGGGCTCAACGAGGTGGTATTATAACGAAAAATTGATGATTTTTACTCAGTCTCGGGCGATGTTTTATTTCGCAACATAGATATTGTAGAACAATTCACTAGTTCTTCTGGTGAATTATATTGCAATTAGTAACCCAGGAGTTGATGCAATCATGAGTCTTCTCAGCATCTGCGAAACAAGAGCCAAAGAAAGACTTTAAAATCGTCCGGTGAAAACAAAGTGTAAGCTTCAAAATGACACGAATTCGCCATTCGTGATTTTCTTTTTGGGGAATATTGGAACGTAGCGGTGTGATCGTTCGTGCATTTAGAAGAAACGCATTCCGCTCCACACTGGATCTTCGGATTAGAAACTAGAATGTTAGAAGAATCGAGATCCAGGGTTGGCATCTTGCATCTGGCGCGTACACATCTATTGTAGCAGGACTCGTAGGCACTTCCTTTACCATCCACACATTTGAAGTGACACCTTCGCTCGAAGTCTCCCACGAAGGCCACATTGAGAGAGTGCATCATTACCAGAATCGCAATCATCAACAGCATTATTTCGATCCAAGGTACAAAATACTTCTTACAAGGTCCTCTATTTATAGTATAACCAAATGAAACGTCTCGGTGGATGAAGTGTCTCGGTATATGAAAGGTCTTTGGTAGATGAAAAGTCTCGGACGGGCAAAATGTCTCGCAGTTACTACTCGAAGTCATAATGACATTCACAAATATTCATAATAATCACAATAATATAATAATATTTTCGTGCATTAAATTACTAGTGAATCATAAATCATCTATTATTCGTCTTGCTGAGCTTTTTTTTTTGGCTCAATTGCCATTAATCTTTCTCAAATATTTTAATTGAAGAAATGTTAGTGAGTCTCTCTACATTTTCCCTTTTACCAATATACAGAAAATATTATAATTAATTGGTTTTCGAGAAATATTATCGATGGAGACGTTAATGAATGCAAAAAGGGGTGGCCTCAACGAGGTGGTATTATATAACCAACATTGATATCACCCCTGTCACGGGCGGACGTCTTATTTCGAAACACTGATGCTCCACAAAGTCCCAACAATTCGCTAGTTCTTCCGCGAATTATATCGCAATTAGTCACGCAGGAGTTAACGCAACCCCGGGACTTCTCAGCATCTGCAATGCAAGAGCCAACAAAGAAGTTAAAATCATCCAGCAAAAAAGAAAAATCATCCAAGATTCCTTTTTGGGGGACGTTTTGAAACTTACCATTGCGACCTTCCATGCATTTAGAAGAAACGCACTCCGCTTCGCACTGGATCTTCGGATCAGAAACTGGGAAGTAAGAAGAATCAAAATCCGGGCTTTGCATCCTGCAATACTTGCGTACGTATTTATCGTAGCAGGATTTACGGGCATCTCCTTTACGAGTTTCACATTTCTTGCGACCACGTTCCTCGCACTTTTTCGCGAAGGCCACATCCATTGAGTGCAGCATCGCTACCAGGAACAAAATCAGCAACAGTGTCGATACTATCATCGATTTCTTAAAAGCCATATCGGCCGAAGCGACTTGTTTGTATTGTGGCCTTCTTTGTGAGATGTTGGTATCTAAAGGGCGCAGGATTAGTTTATATAGATACAATTTTCCATCTAAAAATAATGCAATAGATTGAATTGTCTAAAATGACATGAAAAGTTCTACATAGATTTTGTTGATATTAATGGCAGAAGAGTTATATGTAGAGCTTGGTGATCAAGATTTTTTGTGGATATTAATGATCAAGTAAAGTTCTATTATAACATGCTAAAAAGTGATTGTACCATTTTCACAATATCTCCTTGAATTTAAATTAGAATACATATATGCAGTAATTAACTGTTCGAACAAAAGAAGATGCTTAATTTTTACTATTAAAGGAGTATTAGATTAACAGTATTTGAAAGCCTTGGTTGCCGATGTTGCATCGAAAATGAGGTTAAGCAAAACTGATCATGCTCTCGAGTCATTAACGTGTAGCTGCATCATGTTATCATGTTCTTTATCGTCGTTTTGATTCGAAGGTCGAACATGTTGTACATTTAACAGGATTTGGTAACTTCCTTAAGTACCAAATTCCTGATTATACCCTACACAACATCAACTTTTAACCTTAAAGGGTCTAATAAACGTATCAGAATGAGTTTTTGCTTTAAAGGAGCTTAGAATGAAACAAAAATTATAATTATCTGAATTTCTCTTCTTTCTAAGTATTGAATTTTAACAGCCATGCGTGGGCCATAGGTGTATACCCCTACGTGGGTATTTTCTATCTTTGAGTGATGCTAGGTCCTTGTAACAGCCGTGGGGCTGTCCTTTTTCATTTAATGAATTATTTGCCAAAAACAAAAAGTATTGAATTTTAAATGAGAACAAAAGTTCGTAGCAATGTTTTTTAAATTAAAATAAAATGATTTGTTATAGTTAATTAAAGTATATAATCCAATAGTTAAAAATAATGATAATAATTGGATAAGTTTATTGCTAAATGACCGACCAAGTTATTGGGATTGATTCCATTAGGTTTGACTGTAAATTGAAACCAGGTTGGTCACAAAAGTGATCGCATCACTTCCTTAGTGACAAAACAATTCTTTCTTCTTTGAGAAAGAAGCGATTCGTGGACATATTGAAGGAATCACCGGTGACGGTCTTCAAGATGATGCTTCTTGCGACACGACCCGTCACCTCGGCGGTAGCTGGTGAAAGGCTGGACGCTTCATGAGATGCATCTCGTTCAAGTATCGAAACAAGCATATCCAACCTGTGGCAATGTGCCTTACCGGTTGCCTTACAATATAAAAAGAACTGATAATACTCGGTTGATATAATCAAAACCAAACACGACATAAAGTTAGATTTCATAAGAATCTAATTATCATCCTTATGGGATACAAATGATTAGTGGAGAGGGATCCCAACTCCATAACGCGACAAAGACTTGTTTGGTAAATGCGGCAAGACGACGACAACCCTGAGATTATTATTGTTTATTCGATCGACGCCATACAGCTGGGAACTGACATTCCAATTCTTCTGTAATGAAAGTCATAGTGGGTAGTAGTAGATTCTGCATTGGATTGACTATTTGACTCAGATGTCACACCAAACTTGTTTTTGTTTTATAAAAACTATGAATAATGAAAATTTATACCGAAGAGTATTAGATCAATACCCCCTGTGTCCTCCGCGGATGTATTTAAACCCCAACAACACCAACACATTGTTCATATTTGGCTTTTGTGATAAGGGAATAGGGAGGTATCAGAGAGAGCGGAGAGGATGGTGACCGTGGAAGAGGTTCGAAGGGCTCAGAGGGCTCATGGTCCGGCCACCATCATGGCCATCGGTACTGTTCGGAGACGAAGCGGCTGCCGTCATTGTGGGAGCCGACCCCATCCCAGGGATTCAGAAGCCAATGTTCGATCTGGTCTTCGCCGAACAGACCATCCTCCCGGAGAGCGACGGGGCCATCAACGGGAACCTGAGGGAGGTGGGGCTTACCTTACACCTCCTCAAGGACGTGCCTGGGCTCATCTCGGAGAACATAGAGAAGTGCCTGGTCGAGGCGTTCCAGCCGCTGGGAATATCGGACTGGAACTCCCTGTTCTGGATAGCCCACCCTGGTGGGGTTGTAATCCTGAACCAAATGGAGGAGAACCTGGGGCTGAATACCGAGAAGCTACTGGCAACGAGGCATGTGCTGAGCGAGTATGGGAACACGTCGACCGCGTGCATGCTGCTCATAATGGACGAGATGAGGAGGAGGTCGATCGAGGGGAACAGGGGGACGACTGGGGAAGGGCTGGAGTGGGGGTTGCTGTTCGGGTTCGGGCCGAGGCTCACGGTAGAGACGGTCGTCCTCCACAGCGTGGCTGTGGACGCATAGAAGAATAAAACAGAAGCAGCAGCTATCTGAATAAATTTTCTTTCTTCTCAATAAATGTTTGTTCTAAATCACATGTGCTCTGCTGCATTTACTCAATAAATAACATGGCGTTGCGATCTCTGGTACGTTCAGACAATAAGGAACACAGCGACACGTGGCACTCTGACCTCTGGGACGTTGCCTACCACATGGAAGATCTGCTCAAGGAATGACGGACTTACTATTAGTTGAGTATAGCTGGATTTCATATATAAATAGCTATTTCGCCACAACAAATTTGATCTATTCTCAATGTACGCGCGCCTTCTGGCCTAGCACGCGCGTGGCGGTTCGGACGACCCGAGGATCCGGGCCCGCTCCTCAAGGCCCAACCGATCGACGTCACGACTCGAGCATCAGACGTTGCGGAAAGGAATTGGGTGTTCCCTCCCTGGGTTCCTAACTGGGCCTGCTCGGGCCATCGCCGACCGTCTCTGTTTTTCTAAGAGGTGGAGGGCGAAAGGCGAAGTATGATCCGAAGAAGAAACTTTCGGGAGAAATCGGGAGCGGCTCGTGTCGTCAGTTCCTCACCCAAAATGCCTCTGAAAAAAGGTTATTGTTGTTTAACCTAGGTAAATTAAACGGAGTCGCCACTGAATTTATTTATAAAAGCTGTTTAAGTCGGAAAAAACAGTTGGTTCAGGGATTGCTAGTTACTAACTCTTACAGTGTAACATGCGAAAAAGAGAGGTGGCGTTTGCTCCAAAAGATTTTCTTTTGTTTAGCGGGCATTGGACCCGATTTGGGCATGACTCCGGACTCATGTCAATGTTTTACGGGCGTTGGACCCGATTCAGGCTTCAGAAAGCGGTTTATAACTTTGGCTGTGATTATCTAATTCAATCAAAATTTGAATCAATAGATCCGAAACTTAATGGCGAATTTGGCTATAAAATTTCATGAAAATCTAACGGTGCAATCTACCAAAATCAAGGAACAAATATGGCTGCCCGGAAAAGTGGAACAGTTTGCACAAATGATGTTGTTCCTATCATATCTTGGTCCCTGAATGTTCGATCGATGTGCAAAAGGATTTCACAGGAATGTAAGGCAATGAAGAATGCACAAGTAAAATTTCACATGGCTCCAACGGTTGGATCGTAACATATACAGGTGCAAAAAGTCATACTATTCTTTATACTCGATCTGACTCCGGCTGAATAAAGTTCCAGGAAGAAAAATGGAAAACTTGACATCCAGAGAACGAAAAAATATGTATGATATGTTAAAATCACCAGGATTAAATGAAGAACATATCTTAAATTTGCCAATGATCTAATGGTTGGATCTGCCGTTATTGAATAAAGAACATGATAGCAACACTCAAGAAATCTTATTGAGTATACAGTTTATTCATGAGATTGTATCATGTTATGTTAGAATTTTCAATGGTTGATATACATATGTATAGAACCGTATTAAATTCTAGTTTGACTTTAAAAAATTTAAGTAAGATCCAACGGTTAGATCTCTCGAAATTTCCCGGAAGCGACAATACAACAGGCTGTGCTACTGCGGCTAGCAAAAGTGGCGGCCATTTCTGGGGAAATAACTCGATCCTCGATCAACCAAAAATTAAAAGAAAACTATCCCCAAGATCATCAACTCATTGTAGATTCTTTGACCTTTTGGGATCGAGGTTCGAAAGCGTCCGTAGCCCTTCTAAAAAATCAGCCTTTCGAGGCGTTGCCGCATAAATTGACTGAAACAAAAGGCCGGGAGATGTCTCGACACTTCAGAGCCACAAATGAATGCAAAATCGACCCCCAAAGCTACTGTGAAAGCTTTGAGGGCTGCAAAACGTATGAAAATGCTTTTCGAGAGGAGTTTAAATGATTACGACCTTTTTCCGTCGTGATCTAATATCGGAGGAGGGTGACGCGCCGGTTGTCCCTTGTCTGTAACTTCGGCTATTACGACCTTGTACGAAGGCTCGTTCCTTACCACATGGTGTGTGTGGTAGGCCAAAAAAGATAGGGAACGACGGAGTCAGCGTATCGAACATGGTAGAAGTATACCGGAGTTAGCAAAGTGAGAGGAAGTCTCACCGAGGTGTTACCTCGCCCCGGGGTGGCCCGAGGAGGATGAACGACGCCGGGAGGGTGTCGGCTGGTAAGCTGGTCGGGAGGCTGTGGCTCCGGTTTATGTGTGTACGTCAGGGAGGAGTTGGTCTCCGGTTGTATGTGATGGAGGAGGACTTGGCCTCCGGTTGTATATAGAGGGAGGAGGAGTTGGCCTCCGATTTCCGGGAGGGGTGGGGCTTCTGGTTCCCTAGAGGAGAGGATGAATGTTTGGGAGGAGAGACCCGATTCTCTTATTGGAGATTGTGTCTGAAAGGGATGGGGAGGCTTTGGCTCTTAGGATTTTCAGATATCCTCTGATGGGGAATTTCTTATTTTTCCTTTACATGATTATCTGATAATTGTCTAAAAGAGAAGGGGAGGCTTTGGCTCTGAGGATTTCAGAGATCCTCCGGAGAATCTCTGATTTCTTTTTTCTTTTTTTTTGCGTGGTTAGTTTGATTGGAATTTGTGTTTTTTGATGGTATGAAAGGTGATAGGAATGTTAGAAGGGTTAGAGGAACAAAGAAGGTAAGATATATTTTTTGGAGGGTGTGATTGATGGATTGAATCTTGATAAGGTGAGTAATTCATGATGCCGAAATCTTGAGAGATTTAAATGTGATTAGGAGATGGTCGGTGATTAGATTTTGTTTGGAAAATCTTAAAAGAAAAATATTTTTTGGAAAATTTGGGGTATTACACTCAACTCTATGTGGAAGTATATTTATATTTTTAGATAGAGTTTTGATTCCCAAATTTTATAGAAAAATCTCACTCTATTCTAATGTCTTTAGTTCCATCAAAATTCCGTGGTGGTAAATTTTTCTCTCTTTTAATAGTTGTCGTCGTCTTCATTTGCTAATTATTATTTCATTTGAGCAAAAAAGAAAAGTTTTAGTATTTACAGATATAAAAATAGTCCGGTTTATAAAGCCTGACCTCCTTTAAGTGTGGGCTTATGATGATCCAGTTACTTATCATGACGCGATATCTTCTCAAGATTCAGGATTTGAAGCAGATCTTGTATATTACGGTTCTGCTGAACCAAATCGCATATACTTGAGTGGTCTATGTGGCAGAGACCACTCAACGAAGCCCTAAACCCTAAACTACGAACGTGGAAGCCTGAATCCTTAAAAACCAACAAAATCTTTTTCCCGCTTTCTTCTTTTTTTTTCCGCTATTATTTATGAAGGAGACGTAAAAAGTCAATATTTCTCATTCATTAAATATTGAAGGGAAGAAAAAGGGATCTACCCGTAATTAATCGTAACATATGTCAAATTCGAGGTAGCTCTAAAAGTGGAATTGTGGGAAGTCACAACATTTAGACTTTTGTGGTATATTTACTATATTTTTGTTCATTTTACAGCTCGCCGATATTTTGGTTCATTTGTTTTAGTCGTGGTAACTATTGTGATGTCATTACAATAGCTTTTGATTCTTCATGTTGATGATGGCAATGCCCATTGTTATGGATATTGATTTGGTCGAAGCTCAGTTCCAATTGAAGCCCAGTTCCGGTGATAGCTCAATCTCGTCGAAGTTCAATTTCAAGTTGAAGGTCAGATCCTGTCGAGGCATGATCAAGTGGAAGCACAAACAAGGCGAAGATTCAACAAGAACTTGGTCAATGGAAGCTTTTGTCGAAGTACACAATGTACAATTATTTCTAATAAAATATGTGCAAAATGTGTCGAGCAGTTTTCATTAGCAGTTATGTTAGCAGTTATTATTAGGACAAGATTAAGTACAAGTATAATATGGGGTTGTCCTCTTGTAATAACACGTGACATTCATAGACCTCGAAGGGCTGCTTGGTTGTCTTCTTGTACTCAATTTCCAGAAATAGAAGTAAATGTTTTTATTTATGCATTCAAGTTCTTCAATTAACTGTTTACTTAAAAATATTGACGACCACTTTATTTTACATTCACTGTATTCTCTGCCGAATATTGTGAGTTGTTGTTCTACACGTAAACATAGACCCAACTCGAACCGTACCTCTAGAAGTCAGGTTTGTTTTAGAGAAATTACATGCACCATCAAAGTGATGCCATTTATATAAATTTGTATATAAAAAAACTACAATTAGCACACGCTTCTCGTGGGCCTGTGAGGAAACATGGGCCGTCACCCTTTAGGCATTTTAAATGGGCTTTGACCGTGATCGAAACTTTGGGCCCGTTACATTCGGGCTGCTGCCCATTTCAAGGATTGGGCATTGTCAACGTAAGGCCCCACATTCAAGCAAAACCTGGAACGTCGTTCACAAGATGTTGCTGTTCCGGCATCCGCTCATAACGAGACAGCGGGAAAACGAGCAATACAGTCGAGAACTTTCGTGGTTCGGCCGAAGCCGGACACCGTCCACATGAAGTTTTCATTATATCCGACAATATATCACTTGTCAAAGTATAACAACTCACGTACCTCGGAGCGTTGTAGAGTACGTATATTGATCTCATTCTCTATCACTTTGTCGCTTCATGTGATAACCCTACTTAAGTTGGCAGTAACATTTAATAAACATTCCACGATCACATGAAATATTTCACAATATTTACTTTATTAATTCTTCTAAAAACTCGACTTCAGATCAAATTCCTAAATAATGATAATACTCTACTTATCCGCGGCACGACTCTTGAAATTCGAATGTGTTTTTCAATAATTAAATTTGAGTATTTTGCAACTTCAAATGATATTTTCTATCATATATATTATTTTAGTGAAAGCACATTTTAAACGTATCTTTCAAAATAAAATATTTTAAATAACTTATTAATGCGAAAGACGTAGACAAACTTTTGCAATGCCAAATTCTTAAGAATTTAAGAATTTAGCATGAGGGAATTTCAAGTGCCGAATTCTTATAAGAAATCCAATCACTTGTTATTTAGGACAATCGTGAATGGATAATTCCCAATCCAGATAAAGCAGCGATGAAGAAAGACAGAACACCGCAATTGTCAGGCAGTCAAACTTGGGTTTGTCACAGGTAGCGGCGCAGGTATTGTTCAACCGTAGTGTAGTTGACGTCCGGATATAGCTGCGTAGCCTCGACGCCGTTTTCTCCAATCTCGAAATCGGTCAGGCATCCCTCGTAGCAGACATGGTAGTAGTGTGTCAATCCCACCTGTTCTGCATAGTCCAGCCCTTCAAAAAGAGGAGGTAACAATCTGAATACTTCCTAGCAGAAGTATGCATGACTAAGTAATGTTACGGTGGAAAGGAATGGATGGATAGATTACGTTTGATGGCATCGAGGAAGTCTCCCCTTGAGACGGAGGACTTTATGAGCTCCTTTCCGATGAGTTTCTCCCACACTTGAACCACCTCTCCCTGCGAGAGGACGTTCTTTGGTGGCCTGATGTACAGGGTCTTGTTGAGGGTCCGTGGGTCATCAATACTTCGTATAGTGTACATGGCAATGTCGTCCTCATCAACATAAATGGCTTCCCAAAGCACATCAATAAAAAATTCATATTAGTCTAAGCCTGAGAAAGGCGGAGTAAGTTGTGTCCAAGGTTTACCTTTTCTGTCACCATCACCAAGCAAGACCACGGAATCATTCCATGGAAGGATCTTACCGGGCTGGCAGAGTCCGCCTAGAAAATATCCGGCGAAGCAATTGGCGGAAACATAAGTGTACGGAATGCCAGCCTCCTGGATCGCCTTCCGAACGACCATCTTGTCATCGAAGGTAACCCTCCCGGGCTCCATTGCATTTTCCATCCTTGCCGGGTCCGTCCCGAATTCTGAAGGCAGAAACCTCTGGGTCCCGCTCCCTCAACAATTATTACAAGTCCTCTAACTTTTAAAGTAGCCAAACAACAGTAGACATGTAGTCACCTTAACATTTCCAGCCTCTTTGATTGCCTCGACGAGTTTCAGCTGCAAGAGGATCTGGTGGCTCCTAATATGCACCCCCGAGATTGCACAGATCACGATGTCTACCATCTTCACCGCGTCGACGAGGCTCTTGTGATCTTCGAACGACCCCTTCACGAGACAAGCCCCTTCCTCCTTGAAGGAAAGCAGCAACTGCACCTTCTCAATGTCGAGTGGGCAAAGCTCTCTCCTAAACAGGACGAACGTCGGGTGGCCAAGCTTGAGGCTCGCCTTAACCAATCGCTTCCCGAGGTATCCCGTTGCACCTACCACAAGCACTTTGCTCTTCATCTTCTGCATCATTCAAATGGCCTTTAGGATGATCATGTGGGTGTGTGATTGTTACATTATATAAGGGGGACTGTGAGTTTGATTTGGGGGGGGGGGGGGGGGGCAATATTTAATTATCGATTTCTTCTGACAAAGTTTCCTTAGTTCCCAATTCAAATACAAAGTTTCCAAGGAAGTATGATACATCAAAGTACATAACTTCAATTGATTTATTTCAAATTTATTGGACATCAAAGGGGTTGCTTGATACTTTCTTAATTTACACACATAAGTCAATTGATTCCCAACCTTGAATTAATTCAAACAAATGACCAAGTACTAAGAAAATGAAGTACTAGTATTCATTATAGATTTTCTATTACTTCATTTATATTTCCATGAGTAAATAATGCAAATAAAATCATTTTCATGATTATTTTATTTCTCATTTTTTAAATTTTAGTATTTTTATCCAATTAATTCCACTATTAAGTCGAACTCTCTCCGATTTCGAGTGATCTCCTTGACTCCCTTTTTACCTACAACACGATGTGACGCGTACAAATAAAACCAATGCCAGTTTCTCCATCGATTTTTCTTAGTAGTCATTTTTGGAACGAGACGTCTCGGCTGTATTAAATAGTTTCTTGACGGAAACATCGTATCCGCATTTTTCATTCAACAAGCCATCATTCTCTTATTTGCTTTAATATTGGCTTCTCCCGAGATGTCGGATCGACCACCGGCGTTATCGGAACAGGTCGTAGTTCTTGAGTACGATATCGACAAGGACCTCCGGCACCTTCGGTGGATCGCTGCGGTGACGTTAAACGTACATGAGAATATCGCAAACTCCTTATTATCCTTATTTTGGTGTCATTGCCTTGTTTATGACTAGGAATCGATTTCTCCCCATCTTAAATATACTAATTTCGTGATCTTTTACCTTTGAAAGCATAAGGAAAAAGTTAATTCTCCTCAGGACTTTACACAAGCGATGTTTTTGGAAAGTCATTTTAATAAAACTCTTATAAAACTCTTTTAATAACAAGTAAATTAGATGTAAGTCTTATTTATAAAACTCATGAAAGAAAATAATCCAGACCAACATTGTCTTTTGTTGGAATTATTTTATTTTGGGCTTCTATTAATTGTAATATTTTTTTTTTTAAGAAAGTGTTTATTTTATCTATTTACGTCGCATATTTTCGTTCACGTTTACTATAGATAGGGGATTGATGTTATAGTTTCAGAGATAAAGTTTCGTTGACAAACTCTCCTATCCATTCGGTTTGAGCCGTACAGAAAAGAGAAGGGGGAAAAGACCTAATCGCGTCTCAAAGACCATCAAAAGATGGCAAAAACATGTATGTTTTAGTTCAGTTTAGGTTTGGTAATCGTATGATTCTAGGATTAATTCGATTAATAGAAGTTATTCGAATAATAGCAATCTTAACTTATTTTAGGACACAAAAAAGTAGGAAAAATGAAAACATGTACCCGTTTCTTTACAAAACTTAATAATATAATATGACAATAAGGTCTTTAGCCTTGTATTTCTCACTATCCCAATTCCTAATTTGTTGTTTGTGGAAATCTACAAACCTAAAGGGTATGTAAATGATCTAGGTGTTCCGACTTTCTCGATGGGAAATGTAACGTGTCACGGTTAAGGTTAGTGGGAGAGGGAACCTAGCTACAATTTGATGAACCTTTTGTCATTTTCTTCAAACAACACATGAGTCCACGCCATAAGGCGTCCAAGTTACATTAAAATAAAGCCCATCCAAATAATCAGATAAAACTCAATGGGCCACAATTTGTCATGTTGAAAGTTGAATAAAATATAGCACAAAATCTTTCAACATGTGGAAATGTTTTTCTTTCTTGTGTTGAAGCAAAATAATTTCATTCCCTGTATATGATTAAACAACGGCTTCATTCCCTGTATAATTTCATTCCCTCAACTTGTTATTTGAGTATACCTTCTACAGAATGCTACCTTCGTAGTCTTTTTTATATGACAAAAAGGGGGAGAGATTTTGGAGATATTTGGAGAAATAGGAAGTAACGATTAAGTGGGATATTTAAAAGAGATATAGCCCATGCTATTTCTCAAAACTTCAAGAATTCTTGAATATTTAGCAGGATAGAAGGTTAGTCAACTATGTGGTGTATCAACCTTCTATAGAGAATAAAGAATTTGAGAATAACTCATTTTTGCTGGGGTGCAGAAGCACATGCTACTATCAGAATAAATATACAAGAGCATTTTCCCTGTAATCTGTTCAAGCCATATGCTTATACAAATGCTATCACATTTTGCAAAAGTAAAGCTTGTTGAAGCTTCGATAAAATGTTAGACTCTTACTTTCTTTACCTTAGGGATGATTGTTTGGTATATCATCTTGCATTAACATATCACCTATCAATGATTGTTTTGTTATCATAAAAAAAGGGGAGACTATTGTTACGATTTTAATGAGTCATACAACAGGTTGACCTACTATGACCTTACATAAGGTAAGCTTACCGTTATAGAAGCCGGACAGTAATAACCTTCTCTAACTGAGATGTACTTCCTAACATAGGAAAAATATCACGAAGATATTTTTTATCAAATTTTGTGACTAGAAAGTATTTCCATAGTTATATTATTAAATATTCCTTGAAATATTATTTCGATTAATATAAACTTGTATCCGGTAAGACAAGACATAAAAAAATAAAAAAAAAAACATTTTTTTCCTAATTAAGAAAATTTTATTGTTAATATGGTTAAAAAACAATATTTTTTTCCTAATTACGAAAATTTTATTGTTAATATGAAAATTTCCTAGTAACCTTCTTTGAGGAGAAAATGTTAATAAGAAACATCCAACAATCGTACAAATTGTGTGAATTACATCTAGATTCAATGATTAATTGGTCTGAGACGAATAAATTTCATTTGAAAAAAAATCATTGATTATTTCCATCAAGGTTGTTGGTCTGACCAGGCCAAAACTTCTGTGGGCCAAAACTTCTGTAGTGCTTACATGAGATCAATTTTGGATAGTTCCGATGGATATATGCATGTTATAATATTTCTCAAGTTGGAAATTCAATCTTTTTTCAACTATAGAAGGTTACTAATTTTAGGAACATATGTAACACAATATTCCTGGAAAAATAAATTAAATCAGAATTGAATTGATCTTATTTATCCGCAACGGATAATTGCCCATGAATGACGCCACTTATATAGTTAGGGAAACAATTTTTTTATTTTTTATTTATAGAAGCTTATTTTGGCAAGTAAAGTTTATGTTTATGGTCTTTTGTATATTATTACGTTTGCTGTCACTGTAAAAAGTCTGAGTCGTGGAGGGACAATAATTTTGTGAGGATCGTCGTTAGTCACACACGGGAGGAATGAGAAGTGTAGATTGTTGTATCGTTGGCAAAACCACTTGAAAAATAACTTGGTGAGCTCGAGGGACCGTGGTTGGACCTGCGAAGACGTTGATGGTGATGTGCAGCGGGTTGCTGACATGCAGTGGGCTGTAGATAAGGGTTGATACTCCGGGCACAGAGAGATGAGGGACTAACCAGCCTTATGTAACTATGTTCCGTGTGTGCAAGGAACCTTGGGCCGAGCTGGAGTCTCCAGGCGCATGAGGTGACTTGACTATAGCAAGTTTAACGTCGGTGAAGCCACTTCGGAGATGCTTGTGGTTACGAATCCGAAGACTTGACTAGAACATTGTCCGTAACGTTGAACTGCGTACAACAGGGCCTGCAGAGAAGGATCGCTGGTTGGCGAGTCGGCGTACATAGTTGGTCGAAGAAAAAGAGTCTATAGCAGGCGTAAGCGGTCAGGGACTGATAACCTTTTGTAGTTAGTTGATTACCTTGTTTGTTGTTGTTGTGTTAGACACGACCACGAAAGTCGAGGAAGGCCGAGCCTTTGGGATACTGCCCATACCTTGGCTCGACTCTGTTCGAAAGACCATAAAGTACGGGGGGAGGAGTATATAATCTGGAATTGCAAGACGAACGTCAGAAATATGCACAGAACAGACATGACAATTTGGATGTAGGAATCATCCAAAGAAAATCGAATGGAATTGTTCCCAAAGACTTTGGCTTCTTCCAAGTCTTTGTTCTATTTATATTCGTTTTAGTTATAATTTCACTAGTTCAAAATGGAATTGTTCAGTAATGCTTGGTTGCGATGATACCACCACCCTCCTGCAAATCTCAAACAAACAATACACAAAGAAATCAATTACGTGTGGATAATTAACTGATTAATTAATCTTTACACTCGACGCGTCGGTTTAAACTTTTCATTGGATTGTGTTTTGTTTGATTGTATACTATAATCTCGGTATTTAATAGTTTTGGTAGAATGAAATAGAGGTAAAAACTTCTACTCTATCATGATATTCTGTAGCATCATGATAGTTCTTTTTTCACGAAACAAAATCAGGTTCTTCCTGGACCAGTTAGAAATGTCTTGATGCTGTTGAGTAGTTCTTTGAAATGTTTCTACCCAATTCACTTCCTTGTCCATATGTCCCTTGGAGTGCTATTTATTGCCGAAAGAACGCTGATAGGAGGTTTTTCCATTTCTATTAATGCTAGTTTTTGGTTCTTTTTGAATGAATATTATTCCAAGCTATTTGCAAAAGGAGCCTACCTTGTGTCTCATCAGTTTCTCAAATGGCAAGGATTTGTGGATTCAAATTCAAGGTGGAATGGATCATATAACTTTGGGGCAGCATTTGTCAACAGTTTGCTTGGATCGCGATTAAAAGCTCGGAACATTAATTTAGCTGCTACATTGTTTTAGAACATTTGTTTCCACACCGTGACTGTTGGATCGTTCAGGAACACTAAGAGGGGGGTGAATTAGTGTTTATAACTTTTTCGCCCTTTCTCAGTGTCAACGAAAGCGTACTGTATCACAGCAGAACGTTTCTCAGAATGAGAACTGCTTTGCTGCAACCATTACGACTTAATCGTTGGATTCTCGTACGAGTGTTGTGCAATCGTAAGGGACACAGTAGTTTATAGTGGTTCGGCCTTAATCGACCTACGCCCACTTTCCACCGTAGAGGTAATTCTACTATTTGAAAATAATGGGTGCAAAGAGCCCTTGCACTAGGCGTATGTTTCTCTCACAAAGTGAGATTTAGAATCCTGTACAATAGATGATCACTCCTGGCAACGGTCAGCTCCTCAGACAATGGACGTCTTCTCGTGTCCAGCAGAATGATGCTCACGCTCAGCAGTGGATTGCTCAAAGGATTCGCACACAGCTCGTTGTCGCTTGATATAAGCCTGAAGCAAAGGAATGCTTCGGCACTTGTTTGCTCAGAAGAGGATTTCCACAAAGATCTTGTCTCTCCTTAAGATAAATCTGTACTTGCTTAAGAGACAACCACAAAGTTGAACCACAAAGACCACAAAGACAGAAACCACACAAAAATCACAAAAAAAACCACAAAGACCACTTAGAAGGTATACGTCCTACACTCAGTTCGGACGTGCACGGTTACCATAGCCGTGACTCACTGCACTGCACACTCAGTGCCTAGGGTGGAATTTTCCGATCCGTTGGCTTCCACACAACCTGCTTTATTAACCCTCTGTATCAGGCGTTCAAGACTTCTGCACAGCACCCCTGTGCTCGGGAGGACCTCTTTTCACTCCGGTGGCGTTCCCAACTCCAACTCTACCCTTCAGGCACAAGACTTCTGGCGCGCACCCGCAAGTACGTGTCTAACTGCTCAAACTCCATAGGCTCGAGACTTCCCTGCGAAAAGACACGACAAGAACGGCTTCTTGCCGATGGGTCAGCAACCGGTTACTGCAATCAGCACAGGTATTCACTTAGCTTCCCTCAGACGATTCGCCGGCTGCTCGTTGAACGCACCGAGGACACCTAGTCCCTCTCACGACGATCAAGGAATCTGAACTCAGTCCCTTGACACCCTCGCATGCAGTTTGCGAGCAATAAGAACCAGGAGACACTTAGCACCTTCCGCTCTCCGTCGACCACTTAGACCACTCAGACCACTCAGACCACTCAGCCACTCAGCCCACTTAGAAAATGTTCGAAAACATCGAGAGATTATGTGAGGGTCGTCTGGTATAAAACGGAACGAAACAAATAATCGGTTTCCCAAAAACGAATAATTTGTTTCCTAAAATCAGAATACAGGAAGCTGTAATCGTGGATCAGCAACAGGATGCTCAACGGTCATAATGACCAAGAAGGGAAGGAAATCATTGATGATATTCCTTGCACGTATAATCTGATCTAAACTTTATCAGATTAAATAATGATTATTGATATCATTAATCATGTAAATATGGAACAATTAAATCCCTTAACGATTGAAATAGGAAAATGAGTTTCCTTCTCCAAAATCTTTCTCAAATGACATTGTCTGATTCTCACACGTGATTATCAGAATCAGATAATATATTTAATCATTAAATATAATTAGACTGCAATAAGCAAATCTGGAATAATAATTATTCCTTCGTCAGCGCAATAACGCATAATAGTTTCGCTGTAATGCAACAAGGTCTTTCTTAAGTGTAACGACACATTGCTTAGGTTGCAGCGTAACATTGCTGCATGATATCTAAGAAATATTTTGTTTCCAAAATTAAACTTGGAAAGCTACTCTCGCAATATTTAGATGCATAAACATTTATAATGAGATCATTAAGCTAGATTAAATGAACTTGGACACTCAGACGAATATTCTGAATTAGCCCAAAATAAAATGTGAATATTAGAAAATATTTTTCCATATTTTCAGTGTTTATGCGTAAAATCACTGTAACACTTTACTGTAACGCAGCAAACTGTAATTGTTACTTGCTGTGGTTCAGCAACACATTTCTCAAGCTCATCACTAAGAATAAGTAAAGTGTTACAGCGACTAGCTTCTCAAGCTCATCATCAAAACTAGGACTAACAGTGAGAGATGTAAACATGGTTCTGCCTAGTAATGAGATTGAAACAACAGCTGACTCACTTAAGCCTTATCTATTTGACATACACTGTCTAATCTGGTTACTCTGTACTGTTGAGAATCATGTTTACTAATCTTTTTCGAGTTGTCCTGTTGACATTTGTCGACGAGTTCATATTCGATTGCACGCCCACTTCATTCTTTAAACCACTAGTGTTGAGTCTTATGCTCCAGGTGATTAGTGGATTTGGATGAATCTCTATGTATTGCGATAAACTGAGAAACATGTTGATAAACTTTGGGAGCATAATTTTGAATGCTGTTTCTGGAAAAGAAAATAAAATATTTTACTAGGCTGATGTATCTTCCGTTTTGTCATTCTGTTCGCCCTCTCACGGGAGTTTCTTCCCTGCTAAAATGTGTGAGAGTTTGGATTGGCAAAGTAGATCTTTTGATGATTAGTGGTGCCATGATTTTTCGCGTGGTTTATATCGAGTTTCTAGCGAAGAGGTTACAGAGTGTCTATACCTGTATCGCAACGCGTTGTGCATTCACAAGGATTCCTCATACAGTGAGAGGTAACAAGAAGAAGCTTCCTGAGAATTTTTGGTTTTAAGAAAAAGTCACGTTGCTGGGTGGTTGAATACCAGAAAATTGTATCATGTTTCTCTGGTGATCGGACGATACACGTGGCTGCTGACTACTACCTCCCTTTTTTCAAGTCCCTTTTGTCATTCCCCCACGTTGTTTTTCGGCATGGGCGGTGCCGGGCCGGTATCTGGTCAAGTGGTTATACGGATTGTTGATGAGCTCTTGGATTTGGTTTTGTCAAACAATGTAGATGGTGCTTATTGCATAGTTCCTCTCAAGAGGAGGATGCTGTGCTACTTTTGGAAAGTGATATTTCATGACCTGATTAATTTATCAATTTGATTACAATTTAGCTTTGAATACATAATGACATGAATTTTCTTTCTCTCTTTTTAACTCTTTTGCTTTTTATTCATGCATTTTTTTCCCGAAAAGATTGAAATATTTTTTACTATATTCAATTTATTTATTAGTTTGAAAATTTTTTTCATGGATAACATCTAAACATGGCTTTCATAAGTTGACAAATCTTCTCCATCTCGATATATTCAGCGTTGACAGGTTGAAGGAGATGCCCCCGCATATAAGTGATTTGACCAATCTGGAAATACTCTCTAGCTATGTTGTGGGAAAGGAAGCCGGTCGAGAGTTGAAGCAATTGGGACCACTCAAATCCCTTCAGCGAGAGTTGCACATTCATAATTTGTTGGACGTGGATGATGTCGAAGATGCGAGGATTGCTAATCTACGTGAAAAGGAAGCACTTCTCGAATTAAGCTTTAATTGGGGATCGAATTCCAAAACTTCACGTGAAGATGACTATCAATTGAAGCTCCTCAACAATCTGCAACCTCCGAGAAAGATTGAATCTCTTGCTATAAATTGCTATGGAGGAAAAATATTCCCATCCTGGTTTGGTAATTCACGCATGAATAATGTTGTGAGCTTAACTCTGGCAAATTGCGAATGTGTGGGTTCGTTACCATCTTTTGGACGACTTCTGTTGCTAGAATGGTTGGTCATTTGTCGTCTTGAAGCTTTCAGGTCGATAGGTGCCGAGTTCTATGGGACTGAAATGCCATTTCGGTCATTGAAGAGTTTGAACTTTGAGAACATGGGTGCTTGGGAGAAGTGGTCGTATCATGAAGACTACAAGAACGACCAGCCATTCCCTCGTCTCCAAGAACTAAAGTGAAGAAGTGTCCCAAATTGAACGGAGGGTGCACTCTTAGCCTTCCATCTCTCGTTGAGATTGACATCGATGGTTGCAATGAAGGATTGCTGAAATGTCTAGTTGACCTTACTTCTATTACCAAGATGAACATTCGCAACACTCCGCAACTTGTTCACTTGGATACGAGTTTCTCATCGTCTTTGGTTAAGCTTGAAGAGATGAGGATTCATGATTGTCCTCGATTTAAGTCCTTCATAGATGGGGATGGCGGAAAAAAATGTGCCTCCTAAGATGAAGAAGCTAGTAATAGGTTGTTGTGAAGATTTACAGAAGTTGTTGGATGATTATCAGGACTTACATCTATAAATGAGATGAGAATTGTTGATTGCGGGAATCTCTCTTCCTTTCCCGGGCCGGGACTGCCTCCTGCATTGAGAAAACTGGTGCTTCAGAATTGTACGTGTCTGCCATCATCCCACCTCATTAGCAGCAGACTTCACGAATCTCTCGAGGAGCTTATCCTATGTAATCTCGAAGGACTTGTGTCGATTACGGATCTATCTTCAGGTACTCGACTCTCTCTATATCTACGAAAACTATCCATTTATGGAAGTAGGGGCGTCACAACTTTGTCGGATAGCTTGCAGCACCTGTCCACCCTTCTCATCCAAAAACGGAAGGGAAGACCGAAGAAAACGAAGTACAGTTTCAAGATTTTTGCCATGTTTTCATGGACGGTTAGAATTTAAAAATTAGTTCATCTTGAATGATGTTGTTATTACACCTTTTAAGTGGTCATCTATCTACTCCACTTAGATGTTACAGTGTTGAAATGTGTAGTATAGTAATTTTTGAGTCCTTACATATGTTAATAGAATAAACATTATCATTCTTGAATTTTATTTCGCTCGTTTATAGACCAAATTATTTAACCTTTTCTTCACATGTTAGAATAAGAGTGCTAGTAATTAGAATCTCTGAACCCTCTCTTATTTATTCGACTTCATGTCATTTACTATCTCGTGTCTTCGAACGTGGAGCCTGAATTTCTTCATCACTTACCCGCATTTTAAGATAATGATCAACCAAAACCGACATTAATAATCATACTTAATACTTCAAGAAACACTTATAAACAATAATTATAATGAAGTTCGAGGCATTCAACTGTACGTGACCTCGTCTTTTTGCAAAAATGTCTACTCCCAATTTTGTTTGATGTCAGATGTTACTCTGATGAATGACACTGTAGAAAATACTTTGGAATCAATAGTAAAACTTTATATTGCTACAAACACCGATAACTTCGACGACCATGAGTATTTCCTTTGTGGTCGTGTTATTAGTTGATCCTCACTATATATGTAATAAAGTAAGGAGTCTCATTTTGCATGTACTAATTTTTGTACAATGTAATTTACATGACATTTTAATGATTAATACATGAAAGTATTACCTATCATATGTCGTGTGCCGTCAATCTAGTTTATGGACTGGCAATCTTAGTGTAAATGTAACTTTTTCGTATTATACTAAATAATTGTAAAAATTTACGAATTTTTTGCGTCCCACATCTTGACTCGGCAATCTTATAACATAAGGATTGTCGAACTTTACTGAATATAAGGCAATTCCATCCGAAAAGGAAAGCCGATTTTTGCTTAAATCAGGCAATCTAGTAGAAAATGATTGCCGATTTTTTCTTAAATCAGGCAATCCCGTTAATTTTGGAATGTCGGTTCATGTATAAGATAAAAATAAAATTTACACTTTGAAACAATAAATAAGAACAAAATTTATATGAAATACAATGTAATAATTACATGTCTAATAAAAAATAATAAATCAAACCAAAAACTAACCATTACAAAAAGGGCAAATTATTAATTACATCCTATATTAGGACACTTTTTTCAATTTTATCTTATACTTTCGAGTACATCCTTGACCTATCTATACTAATTCCGATATTTGAAATATATCCTCCGTCACACCCTCCTCTTAACGGAGTTCGGGTGACTTCCAAGATTTTTACCATTTTATCCTAAATTAATTATTTTTTTCAATCAAAAAACAAAACATCATCAAATTAATTTAGGGTTTCAATCAAGCCAATTTGAGACTCGCGTATGTCCCTATCTTCCGGCAAACCCAGATCCTTCTCTTCGCTTTCGTTCGCCCTACCTTCCATCCACCGGCGTCCGTCCGTCCCTCCCCGGTCCGGCGTCCGTCCGCCCCTCCCCGTTCGGCCTCGGTCCGCCCATCCCCCTCTGAGGTCCGGCGTTGGTCCGCCCATCCCCCACCAACACCCATCTGTCTGCCCATCCCCAGCCTAATCGGAAGAACTTTTTTTTAGCTATTTTAGACATAAACTAATTATTATTTGTTTTGGCTGTTTTTAGACAGAAATTAACGATTATCTATTTTTGTGTTAGATGGATGTTCATAGGGGTAATCTAATCTTCCACATCGACGGTAAGTTAAGCCTAAGTGGTAGAGTGTGTTATGTAGGTGGTAAGGACGTGAAGTTTATAGGCGTGGATGTCGAAAAAAATAGTTATTTTAGTAAAGAATCTGACAATAAATTCTGCATATCAGCCTATAAGAATGTGGTTTGCTAAGCCTCGGTGTAGTCTTGCTAATGGTTTGACGGAAATTTTGACGGTTTTGCAAGTAGCAGAGATGGTTAAAATATTGTTTGAAGCTAAATCTGTAGATATTTACATCGAGGGAGATGAGATTAATGAGAACGATCTCGATGAGGAGGAGGAGGTTCAATGTATGGAGAAGGATGAGGTAAAGGAGAGGGAGGTTATGCTGATGCTGAAATTGAATATGATTATGTTGCGAACCGAGACTCAAGGATGATGTCTAATGTCTAAGGACACTTCCATGATTAATACATACAACTATTTAAGTAAGGGAATAACGCTTGGAAGTATCCTTGTGGCGGAAGGGTAATGTCATTGTTATGATGGTAAACTCGGGGTTGTTACATTAAAAAGGTATTTAGCTCTAATGTTGAGAACCGAATTGGTTATGGCAGAAATTTTATTTGAAAATAAATTCAGCCCCGAAAGTGGATGAAAAGTGAATAATACGAAGCGCAAAAAGGGTGCAAAATGCGCAAAATGGCTGCTCGAATTCTCCTCGACGTCACCCGCGGACAGCCCACTTTCGTGCAAATTTATAGTTGAAATTCGGCCGCAAATCCTGAAAGTTTATAACCATGACGAAGCTGGTCAAATAAGAAAAAATTATGATTAACGAGTTGGATTAATTAGGATTAATCAAGCTGGATTAATTAATGCTAATTAAACGTGATTAATTACTGCTAATCGTGGCTCAATGCTTCTTGGACAAGCCATGGATGGTGGGGCCCACTTGTCATCATTTCGGGAGTGAATTTCCCGGTTTGTGTGGGCGTGAAGGGCTAAAATTGGATAGTTTGCGTATGTTCGTGCAGGTACATGACTGCCTATTCAGAATGTATACCTTGGCACATAACTGAGGCTCGAGGATAAGGCAAACGGTGATGGACGGGCTGGTCCATCTGTCTTGAGAAAAGGAATGGATGAAACTCCGAATGAGATGGTTACGAACAAGCATGAACATTCGTGGATGCAAACTTACGAAAAACATTATTGTTGAATGAATATGGGCTGGAAAGGGGACTTGTTATAGTAATTCATAGCTGGCTCGGAATTGATACTCTTCGGTAAATGAAGGTTTGTAATGTGCGGGAAGCACGGATAAATGAAAGTGATCGAACGGCCCATGTACCATGGGCGGAATGGAAGTTTTCAACGAAACGTTGACACGCCCATGGGGCTGCCTCATGAGACGGATTTGAGAGCAGTTTGGATGGAAGAAATCCACCGTCGAAATAGAGTATTGATCAGCCTAGTTGGCCAGAGAAGATGGGCGGAATGAATGCCCTAAACTAAGGCACAGAGGGTGAGTTTCGTGGTATTGAGCGCCCGGACAAATTGATCCGTGGTAGCGGGGCGTTGTGCGGCTGAAAGTATAGAGCATGAGGCTTTCATGGGGCGTGCGCAAGCTGAAAATGCGACTTTTTCGAATGCCACTGGAAATAACTTAGTTGCGATCCTTGAAGAATTGGCAACACAACGATGTATGTCGGAACTTTTAGATGATGTCTCCATTTTGAGTTACATTATGGGATGTCATGGGTAATTGAATATGCGTGTTTGAGTTGTTTTACTTAGTCATTTGACTAACGTTATTGTGTAATTTGGCAGGTTTTAGAAGTGTTTTAACGTAGGCTTATATTCATGTTCGGTAGAGTGCTTTAGTTGTATAAATTTCTTAACTCTATTGTAACTGAATTGTGTAATGCTTTACTATTATTAAAGAAATTGATCGTTATATTTAATTTTAATCGTATGTCCTTTCACCAGGTCTCGCTTGTTGTAGTAGCAGGCGACATTCCTCTTATAAGCCTCTAGATGGTTCAGCACATTGATCCTGGTGGTTTCGTGTCCTTCCAATTCAATGTGCATGTCTTCTTCATACCCCTCGTATTCTCTGAGGTGTTTCAGGAGTCTAAGCGATCGGTATTGTACTTCTATCGAGAGCACATCATCGTGGCCGTATACCACGCTGAATAGGGAAATGCATATGCTGTCCATTTTGTTACCCTAAGTGCCTATAGAGTTTCCTGAAGCAGAGTGTGCCATGTGCGTGGGTTGTCTCCGATCATCCTCTATATGACTCGTTTTACGAGCTTATTGGAAGGTGGGTTCCACTTGCCCAATAGACTAAGCATAATACGTCAATAAGTTAATTACCTTAAACCCAAAGTCCTTTGTAAACTCGTCCATGAGTTCACCATTGAACACTTTCGCATTGTCCAACACGATACTTTGGGGAATCCCACACCGATAGATAATTATGTTCTTTATGAACTCGATTACGTCCTCCTGTTTAATGGTCTTATAAGTTGTCGCCTACCCATTTGTTGAAGTAGTCTGTGGTGACAAGTATATATGCATCTCCCCTGCTCGAGTGAGTGGATTTCCCCCACTACGTCTATCGCCCATGTCCTGAAAGGCCATGGTTTCACTACGAGGGTCATGTCCGCAGCAGGGGTTCGTTTTACATATCTGCATTGTTGGCAAGCTTGACAGGCTCGAGCCATTTCATTTCAATTCTTTACCTTTAAAGGCCAGTGGAACCCATGTCGTCTGATCGACTAGCTCATCTTAATGCCTGCTTGATGAGCTCAGCATAACCCATTGTAGATCCCCCAAATTGCATAGGAAAGAGGGAGGGGGAGAGAAAATATTCAGTCAGTCAAACCCCCAAGTGCCAAAGCCGAAAAGGAGGGAAAACAAATCAAGCATTAATTGGCTACGAGACAAAACAACCCCCCTTCATAAATGCTCACAAGACAAAACTTTAATCACAAGGACGATCTTCTCTTGGTTAAGGAATTCGCTGTTAATTTTATTTTCTCCCAAGTCCCAAAGATTGGGAAAAAGAGCGACTCTTTCGTCATGAGCAAAGGTTTCCCCTCTTCTTGATGGAACCATCCTCTAAATGGGGAAAATGAATAAAAAGAGGAACATGAGAAGGAGACACACCCTCTTGGAGAATTCGGGGGAGCAATCAAAAGCTTCTCCTCCAAGGTACAAAGAAGGCACTTGATCCCCCATCGTGTCCAAGGTACCAAGACGAGGAAGAATATCACCAAAGGTCACTGGCTCCAAGGCAGCCTCCACGGACACGTCGACGTCCCTCTTCCTCCTCGTGCCACCTCGGGACGAGACAACCCCTCGGTGAGACTTCCTCACAAATATTTGTCAACCTCAACATACTTTCATCATGTTTAGTACTCTAATCTACCCTCTTTTCTGCTTGTCGTGACGTCGCAGTGCACGGGCATGCCCTTATCCATGAGCTCAGAAGGACCGGAGGCAGGAATCATGAAATGAGACGCCGACATTTCACTCCCGAGGGCTTTGCCTTTCAATACAGTGTCGGAATCAAGTTTGGTTAGGAACATCCTCTTTCTAACTCTCTTCCCGTCACGTGGATAGGTAGTGCACTTGAATCGAGAGTGTGTAGCCCAAGTTACAATTGAAATATGGTACGCAAGGGTCTCGTACTTTAGCAAAAATGCTGCCGTAGTCGACTAGACATATCTTTGACTATACAACTCCGTCTATCCTGAAATCAGTTGGGATAGTTCCTTCTTTAGCTTTTCTATAACTTTTACTCTTTGAACATTTTCGTTCAAGGTATTGTCCCAGTTTTGACCCATTCAAAAGTCGACTTACAGAATGCAAGGGTTCTTTCGTCGCCTAGAGATGCAACTCTAAACAATAGGACGTAACATTCGCGACAGAGGTCTAATCGACTGAAAACTAGTTGGGTTAGGTTCCACTATTATCTCTCTACAACTTTTATGTCTTGACATTTTCGATTTGAGGTCATCTTGGTCGGGTTTTGGCCTGTCGATTGTCCCTTAATTCAGACGACGAGTGCAAATGCTAATTCAGTCGACGAGGCACAACCTTGTCGACAGAGAATGGATTGACCCAAAAGTAGATGGTTTAGGTCCCTATCTCGTCAACCTACAACTTTTATGTTATGAACTTTTCGATTTGAGGTTGTCTTGACCAAACGAAGTTGACACACAGAATGAACCGGTTCAGTGGTCTATCCAAAATCCAGTGTCAGTCGACTGGATGTAACTTTGTCAATAGAGGTTGGTTAAACACAAAACCGCTTGGGTTCATTACCCCCCTTGTCGATCTACAATTTTTGTGTTTTGGGCTTTTTCATTAGAAGTCATGTCAATATGCAGAATACAACGTTCCATTTGTGTTTTGGACTTTTCTTCCCTTGTCGATCTACCTTTTGTGAGTCGAATGTTGACATGCAGAATACAATGTTTCTTCCCACAAGTCGAAATGCCACTATGGTTGATGGAGCATAACACTTTCTACAGAGCTCGGATTAACCCAAAATTAATTGGGTTAGATCCCTATTTTGTTGACCGACAATTTTAAGTTTCATATTTTTAGTTTGACAACATCTTCGTTGACCTTTTTCTCGTTGAACTTCGACAAACAAAATGCAAGGGTTTTGTAATCGATCAAAAATGTTGCTTCAGTCGACGAAGCATAACTTCTTCGACAAAACTTTGTTTCACTGAAAACCAGTTGGGTTAGCTTTTGAAGCTCTAAAATGTTGGTGTTTGAAACTTTCTGGTTCTACGGCATCTTCATCGACCTTTTTCTCGTCGAAATTCGACTCGTAGAACGCAACGAAACTGTAGTCAATCGAAAACGTTGTTTCATTCGACGGAGCATAACTTCCTCGACAGAATTCTATTTTACCCAAAACCATTGGGGTTAGGTTCCTTTCTTGAAGCTCTAAAACATTGGTGTTTCAAACTTTCTGGTTTGACGACATCTTCATCAACTAGTTTCTAGTCGATGTTCGACTCGCAGAACGCTATGGTTCTGTAGTCTACTAGAAATGCCGTTTCAGTCGAAGAAGCATAACTTCTTTTACAAAACTCCATTTTACCCAAAACTAGTTGTGTTAGCTTTGTTTCTGGAATAGCTACAACTTTGTATTTTTGAACTTTTAGATTCGATGGCATCTTTGTTGAATTGCATCCCGTCGCACATCGACCAACAGAATGCAACAATTTTGTAATTGACTTAAAATATCACTTCAGTCGACGGGGCTTAACTTTGGCTACAGAACTTCATTTAACTCAAAATTAGTTGGGTTAGCTACACTTTTATGTTTTGTAATTTTTCCTTTGAAGTCATCTTAGTTGAGCTTTTGTCTAGCACCTCCAATAGCTCCAGAATCGACTGCAGGTGCTTCGACTAACCAACTGCGACTTGGTTAGCTTCGACTGATCTCCTTCAACTACTCCAACATCGACTTAGCTATCAAGAGTCACTTGGGATGATCGGATTTGCATCTTTTAGATGATATAATGACTTATGATGTCTCTTTTGACTTCATATTCATTCCCTTTTCTACATTATTTCCTCGAACATCCATCTTTCGATTTCTTTTGACGTTCACAGGATCCTCAATGCACGAGGTGAGGAATGGACAGTGATGCTCCTTCATCCTCAAATGGAAATTGATGCCCCTTCATCCTCAATGAAGCATCTCCTGCATACTTGGGAAGGAACCCGTCAAGAATGGTGTACAAAGTTCGGTTGCACGGCGGACTACAGTTGAAAGGCCACACTCAAAGCTGCCCCAACTAACAAACCAAAGGTACAAAGGGGATATGCAAGCCTCCCCGAACTATCCTTCTCCACTTGTAACGAACCATGAGACCAAGTGCATTGGCCTGCGGTTACCACCCTTCCCTGCCTATTTTGATCTAAATTGTTAAAAACAGGTGTTGTGGTGCATGCTGTTAGGTTCAAATGTTATTACGACGCATGTGTTATGTTAACCAACAAACATGAGTTCAGGCTTAATGCTCGGATCTGGTCGAACGCCCGCAAAATATCGACATGAGTCCGAAGTCATGCCCGGATCGGGTTCAACGCCCATCAACCAAAAGCAAACTTTTGGAGCAAACGCCACCTCTTCGCATGTTCATATGTAGGAGCTAGTAAATAGAAGTTCCCGAACCTACTGTTTTTCCGACTTGAATAGTTTTAAAATAAGTCAGTGATGACTCCATATTAGTTACCTAGATTAAGCAACAACAATATATTTTCTATGAAGCCATCATGGATGAGAGAAGGCGACACGAGCCGCTCCCGATCTTCCCTATAATTCCTTTTACGAATCATGCTCCATCTATAGACTGTCGCCTCCCCAAGGAGCATGGAGACGATTGGTGAGTGCTCGGGCAGGTTCGATTAGGGATCAAGGGAGGATCGACCACGGTACATGAGCTTACTTATGTTTGCCATGCGTTCGTCTCATAGGTACAGGCACATCTTAAGAAGACAACAATAGGTAAGGGCGAAATGGTAAATTTCCAAGCAATATTCAATCAAAACTCCGAGCAATCCTGGAGAAATCATCGTCTAAACAATGATCTATATGAAAGGGAGCATTTGTTCCTCAACTAATACTTTCTCTGCAAAATAAGTTACATGAGGTTACTTGTTTTGCCCTTCGGCTTGTCTCATAAGTATATGAACATCCTAGGCAAACGAGGAAGGTGAGGTGCATGGTGGTAATGTTTTGAGCCGAAGTTTCGAAACAACGTTCATTACAAAACAATGACGTACATAACGACAGTAACGAGAGAGCATTGATCAGGACAAATCCCTAAGGGATCCTGGGAAAAATCTCCGAGCGATCACAGGGCCAATCTCCGAGCAATCTTAAGCGAAATCTCCAAGCGATCTGGGGCATATCTCTGAGCTATCCCTGGACAAGACGCTGAGCAATCTTGAATATCTCTCGGTTGACTAACAAGAAAGGGAGTATACGTTCCTTCACGAATGCTTTCTTCGCAGAATAGGTTACATGATCTTATTTGTTTTGGCCTTACACTTGTCTCAAAGTTACATGAACAACCTAGGCAGACGACGAAGGTGAGGGTGATAATGCTTCGAGCCAAAGCCTCAAGACAGTTTCAAGCCAAAGCTTCGAAAGAGCTTTCGTTGTTAAAACAACGACAGATATGAAGGAGTATTCGTTCCTCGTCGAACTTCGACTAACAGAACGCAACAGTTCTGGAGTCGATCAAAAACGTTGCATCAGTCGATGAAGCATAGCTTATACAACTCTGTTTCACCCAAACCAGTTGGGTTAGCTTCCTTTCTTGAAGCATTAAAACTTTGGTGTTTCGAACTTTCTAGTTCGACAGCATCTTCCTCGACCTTTATCTTCTTGAAGTTCGATACACAGAACGCAACGATTCTGTAAGTCGATCAAAACGTTGTTTCAGTCAACAAAGCATAACGTCCTCGACAAAACTCTGTTTCACCCAAAATCAGTGGGGTTAGCTTCCTTTCTTGGAGCTCTAAACTGTTGTTGTGTTAAACTTTCTGGTTTGAGGATATCTTCGTCGACCATTTTCCACTCGATGTTCGACTCGCATAACGCAATGGTTCTGTAGTCGACTGAAAACGCCGTATCAGTTTGACGAAGCATGACTTTTTCAACAAAACTCTGTTTCACCCAAAACCCAACCCATTGAGTTAGCTTCCTTTCTTGTAGAGCTACAATGTTGTAGTTTTGAACATTTTGATTCGATGACATCTTTGTCGACTTTCATCCCATCGAACATCGACCAACAGAATGCAACATTTCTATAATCGATTGAAAATACCACTTCATTCGACGGGGTATAACTTTGGCTAGAGAACTCAATTTAACTTGAAATTACATGAGTTAGCTCCTATTTGGGTTAGCTATAACTTTTAATTTTAAGATGTTTCATTTGAAGCCATCTTTGGTGCGTTTTTGTCTCTCGAAGATCGACAACACCAGTAGTAGCTCTAGAATCGACTGCAGGAGCTTCGACTTACCAGCTACGACTTGCTCAGCTTTGACTAATCTCCTTCGACCACTATAACATCGACTTAGCAGTCCAGGGGTCGATTGGGACAATCGCATTTGCATCTTTTAGATGTTATAATGACTTATTATGTCTCTTTTGAGTTTATATTCATTCCATTTTCTACATTATTTCCTTGAGCATCTTACTTTCGACTTATTTTGATGTTCGCGAGATCCTTCCCACACGAGGTGAGGAATGGACATTTATGCCCCTTCATCCTCAATGAAACTTCTCCAGCATACCTGGGAAGGAACTCTTCAAGAATTGCATAAAAAGTTCGGGCGCACGACGGACTGCAGTGTAAACACGTCACTCAAAGCAGCCCCAACCGACAAATCAAAGGTACAATGGGGAGGTACAGGCCTCCCCGAGAAATCCTTTTTCACTTATAATGAACCATGGGCCCACGCGCATAGGCCCGCTGTTACCACCCTTCCCTGCCTACTTTGATCTAAATTATTGGATGTGAGTGTTGTGATGCATGTTGTTAGGTTCATAGGTTATTACGACGCCTGTGTTGTGTTAACCAACAAACATGAGTTCGGGCCTAAAGCTCGGATCGGGTTCAACGCCCGTAAAACATCGACATGAGTTCGGAGTCATGCCCAGACCGGGCCCAACGCTCGTTAACCAAAACTTTTGGAAGAAACACCACCTCTTCGCATGTTCAGATGTAAGAGCTTGTAAATAGGAATTCCCGAACCAACTGGTTTTCCGACTTCAATAGTTTTAAAAATAAGTTTGTTGCGACTTCGTATTACCTTAACTAGGTTAAACAACAACAGCATGTTTTCTATGGAATCATAGATGAGGGATGGCGACACGAGCCGCACTTGATGTTCCCGAAAATTCCTTTTACGTATAATTCTTAGTCTATTGCCGGTCGCCTCCCCAAGGAGTATGGAGACGATCGGCGAAGGTCCGGGCAGGCTCGATTACGAGTCGAGGTAGGATCGACCCCGATATCCTTCGCAGCAGCTCGACGTTCAAGTCGTGACGTCGACCGGAGGACATAAGGGGGAGCGAGCTCGGATTATCGTGTCGTCTGAACCGTCACACGCGCGCGAGGACGGGGGACGCGCGTACAACTGTCATGTGCTTCCATCATGATGGGGATGGCTTCGTCTAACTTGATGCACCTTAAGAGAACATATTCATCAGTCTTCCTATATAGGACCCAGTTAAGGAGGACATAGTGTCTCGGAATCACTCAAATCCTTTTTTCACCTTTGCATCGGGTTTCTCAAGGAATTATCTCATCGGCTCCCGCTGATCCTTCTGTTGTTCGAACAAGTCTGCCGAGCGGACCTTTTTATCTAGTTTTTTGTCATGCCCGTGGACTTCCATCCTTGGGCGACCTTATTTCTTCCACCAAACCACATGCCCTTTGTGCTAACTGGTTGGCTTCTTGGTTCTCTTCACCTTTCCACATGTATAACCTCGGCTGAGCCTGCCTTCGTAGAGAGCTCTCTCGCCCTGCCTAAATATCGGGCCAGGTGGGAGGTGGGGCATTTGCTTTGCCCCAAGAGTTGTTGGATTACAAATTGGAAATTGCCTTATATTTTTACACATTCCAACTTCTAGTCAACGACCAGTTGTAACTTCAGTATCAATGCCTCAAATTCTGTGATGTTGTCGGTAACTTCGTTGTCGAGGCAACAAGCTAAACCGATTTGAGTATCCCAGGTTATCTTAATAAAGACACCTATGCCGGCTTCGGAGCTGTTGGAGGAACTGTCGAACCAAATGGACCACTATCTGGGCAGTCTGTCTTCCTCAAACGAGGAGTCAATGTTGGCCTCGCCGTAATGCGTGAGTAATTTAGCCAGAGCTGCCCTTTAACTGAGACTTGGGGCTTGTGGTATAGATGAGAATATTAAACTCCATCTGCCAATTCTTCCTGTTAGTGGGGGTTGTCGAAGAATATCGTGGTTATGGGTGTCTTAGACACGACATACACATGTTGGATCCGATGTAATGTTTGAGTTTGACCACCAAGTAATAAACGGCTAGGCATATCTTTTCAGTGGAGGTGTACCGCTGCTTAGTCTCTGTGAGGAGTCGAGATAGGTAATAAATGGCCCTTTCGACCCCGTTCTGCTCTTGTGCTACCTTGGAACTTTGTTGAACTGTGATGCGGCCACATAAAGGGTGTATGGAGCCCCTGTATCTAGTGGCGCTAGTAGGGAGGGCTCGTCAGACTGTTCTTTATATCCTGAAAGGCTGGCTCATGTTGTGGCATCCAGATTACCTAGACCTTTCCCTTGTCTTTCAATGTCGTCAAGAAGACACTGGTCTTAGATACCACATTTCCTATGAAGCGTCATATGTAGTTGACCTTCCTCAGGAAGGCTTCGAGTTCTTTCTTATTTCGGGGACCAGATAGCTTTCGGATAGTGCGTGTCTTGAGGGGATCGACCTCGATCCCACGCTGCTGCATTAGGAAACCAAGAAATTGTCCCTTTTGAACTCCGAAAGCGCATTTTAGCGGGTTGAGTCTAAAGTTGTGCGCTCACATCTTTTCGAATACTTCGCGCAAATGGACCTGATAATCTCGACTTCACTTGGATTTTACCACCACGTCGTCAATTTATAACTCTACTACCTTCCCTATCATGGGGCCAAAAATGAGATTCATTACCCTCTGATAAGTGACTCCAAATTTCTTTATCTCGAAATGTATAACGACCAATTCGAATATCCTGATAGGACATCCGAATTCTGTTTTGTGTGCATCTTCCTCAACGATGAGGATTTGATTGTAACCGAAGTACCCAAACAGGAGGGACATTAACTTGTGTCCCGCCGCTTTATCTATCAGATCGTCGGTGATCGGCATTAGGTATACGTCCTTAGGTGTTGCTTTGCTCAAGTCGCGGAAGTCTATGCATACCATGATCTTGTTGTTTTTCTTACAACAGGTATTATGCTAGAAATGAAGTCCACAAATTTCGCCGTCCTTATATAGTCGGCCTTGAACAGTTCTTGATTTTATTGTAGACCATTTGGACTACTTCCCGTGACATCATTATTGGAGTTTGTTTCACAAGCTTAAAGTTACCATTTTTTGGGAGAAAATGCTCGACTAGGTTTCGATCGAGGCCAGGCATCTCCGTGTAATCCCATGCGAAACAATCCTTGTAAGCACGGAGGTCCTTTTTTATGTCTCCCGACTCTGCTTCGATTAACAGTGAGATAAGATAGGTAACATGTGGTGCTTCAGTGGTCTCCAAGTTAATTTTGCGTAGAGGATCATAAGAAACAACAAAAATATTAGAGACTCCTTTATTGATTGAATGAATATTCGACATGCCTTGGCATGTCTAGGGGAGTACATTGTACTGTTCTCCATATATTTTAGACGCCCTTTATCTATCTAATCGTTCTAGGACGTCCGATATTGGGTCGAATGTATCACTCTTCATTGGAAGAGGGTAGATCGATGAGTCTGTGTCACGTCGAAAACGTATTCACCACGCAAGTGCACACGATCGTACAAGTAATAAAGTGTAAGTAAGATATCGTTCCCACGATGACTGATCTAAACTTCTCCCAATTATTAAAATATCGTCGATCTCTATTATCCAACTAAGCGATTTGATAATTAATCAAACTAAATGTAAAGCTAAAGAAAACGAGTAAGTAAATTGAATTAAAATTCAAATGAGAAAAGCACCTAGGACGACAATTTCACCGGACAATTTATCGCAAGTCATATCTCAATCAACACGCTTAAGATGATCTGGTTGATAATCTGGAATTCGGTTATCTTCCTACGTCCCTCCCGAGGTCATAAGAACGTACATCTCTGTAAATAGTAATCACTCTATTCCTAGGTAGATTAACTATCGAGTGCCCCTTAAGAATCAATTCCAATTCGATTACCTAGGACGAATGGGTATATTCCTATCCCGCTCGTTAGTAATCCCGTCTTCCGACCAAGTTTACCCTAGGTTATTCCTCTCCCCGTGCTTAATCTAGGATTCCCCTTCCTAGTTCACCTAAATTCACTATTCAATCCTATTGGTGATCAGGCAATAAGAAAGCGTTAAGAACGAACAGGAATAATCAAACTAAAATCATTCAAGTGTGTCAAAAGAGATAGACTCTTGACTAATTGTCAAGATTCATCTTAACCCTAGGCAAAGAAACTTAGTACATAACCGAAATAAACGAAAACATCAAATCCATCGTAAACAATAAAAACGACATAAAGAAAACTAAAAGAAAAAAACTCCCAAAGTCTCTATCGACTGCTCCCTGTTACCAGCAGCCTCCTCCCCCTCTCTAGGTAAAAATCAAATGTTTTTATAATCCCCCTAAACCTAGAGAATCTCTGAAAATAAGAAAAGAAAATATTTTCTTTTCTCCCCATCATAGCTTTAGGTCTTGCAAGAGCATCCAAAGATCTTCCTTCTCTACAAAGTCTTCATAATTACGCCGATATCCTCTTTTTTTCATATTTATCCTGAAATAGACCAGAAAACTCGGCAATAATCCATTTCTCGGGAATAATGTGAAATAACCAGGAATATTATGTAATGAACGCAATATTTCACAAATCTAACAAAATCTAAGTATGAAATTGCCCTAAATAACTCCATTTTCATAGAGTTATCACACCCCCAAACCTAAATTTTGCTAGTCCCGAGCAAAGATAAGGAAAATAAAAATAAAAATTCTCTCCTCAACCATCCCAAGTCAGTCAAAAGTAGAAGCATCTTTTAGAACATTTTCAGAAATGGGTGCATCCTCCTCATGCATCTAGATTCCATTCACTACTGAACATGCTCAATTAAAGGCTTTAAAACACAATATCTTCGTCCCAGCAGTTGTACACTCAACATTAACAAGCATACACTCCAAATAGCTCATGTCAACCAGTAACTCGCAAAGAGCACCACAAACATCTCTATTCATTCATCACAGGTTTTCCGACTTTTTAACAACTTCATAATTTTTTTTCTTTTTTTTTTCAGATTGCACGACTCTAAATGTTTATCTGATTTCGGGTAAAGCTTATATAGCAAGCTCTCGACCAATGACTCCCGATTCAGTTGAACCAAGGCATTAGGTGATAAAGCACCCCTCGGATCAATCACTCAAGCTAGCACGGAAGACTCACACCACAAGCACATATTCAGGTAATATCTTTTTCTCTATTTTTCTTCTTTATTTTAACCTGAACATTTGTACTCAGAGCCTTGGCAACCTCATTTTATTATTATTTTTTTATTCGCCGAGATCCCCAAAGATGTCGTTTCAAGAGATAATTCAAGCTACTCTACTCACCACTAGTCACCATGCATTCTAAGGAGATGTAACCTGTTGCCGCTAAGCACACTTCCTACTGGGAGATCTTTTCAAAATTAAACGAAAAATTTTAGCATACTAAGCACAGAATTTCATCTTTTCACACTTGAAGAATGCAACCCATATGCTCATCATCGAAAGCAGACATTCCACATCGACTTCCTACGGTTCCGTCGAGGAAAAACGACCCAAAAGATGAAAAATAAGACCTAGACATGACTCACCCTAACAATTAATAACAAACAATCAACACACGACAAACCACACCCCCAAACCTAATCAGAGCAACGTCCTCGATGCTTAAGATAAGACGAGTAGGAAACGAGAATACCAGGATATGTCGGTGACCGGAATGTGTCGATGTGTAGCTCCCGACTGCCTTGGTGTAAGACTACGTTGTATCATCAGAATCCACATCCTCGGCAGTTGTGGCTCGGGAGGGCGACGGCGTGGGTGTCTAGCAAAAAGGCCCGATTTGATTTTCTTATTTTGTGATTTTTTTTAATAATAATAATTTCCGATGCAGCTGCACAGGATTTTTGTGCAGCTGCACAAAGTTTATGTGCATTTTGTGTTCACAGCGGTCCAGCTGCACGAGATTTTGGTACAGCTGCACAAAGTTTCTGTGCATTCTGGGTCCGCATGGTGCAGCAGCACTAGATTTTGGTGCAGCTGCACAGAGTTTCTGTGCCTTGGAGGTCCAAGCGGTGCAGCTGCATGAGATTCCTGGCAGTTGCACGAACTTGCTGCTTGCTCTTGCATTCCTTGCTATCTTTTCCTCTAATAAAGCAAAATAAATAAAAACAAATAAAAGAAAATAACTTGAGTTGCCTCCCAAGAAGCCCTTGGTTGATAGTCTACGGCTCGACACTTGATATCCATCACGTGTCTCTCAATGTTGCCGCGGCAACTGCCCTTTCAACGTTTCCTCCCCAATATTGTTTCAGCCTCTGTCCATTAACCTTGAATGTATGTTCTGAACTTGGATTTCGTATTTCTACGGCACCATAGGGGAATACCTGAACTACCTGAAATGGTCTAGACCACCATGATTTGAGCTTTCCTGGGAATAATCTTAGTCTGGAATTGAATAGTAATACTTGTTTTCCAGGCTCAAATTTCCGCTCAATGATCTTCTTATCATGCCACTGTTTCGTCTTCTCCTTATAGATCCTCACATTTTCATATGCTTGTAGCCGAAATTCATCAAGTTCGTTCAATTGGAGCAGCCTCTTCTCTCCAGCCTTCTTGAGATCAAATTCAATTTCTTAATAGCCCAGAATGCTTTGTGCTCCAATTCCACTGGCAAGTGACATGCTTTCCCATAAACTAGCATAAACGGAGACATTCCAATTGGCGTTTTGTAAGCTGTTCGATAAGCCCACAATGCATCCTCTAGCTTCAGTGTCCAATCATTCCGTGATGTGTTTACTGTTTTCTCGAGAATTTTCTTAATCTCTCGATTTGATACTTCCACTTGCCCACTAGTCTGAGGATGGTATGCTAGAGCGACCTTGTGATTTATTTGATACTTGTTTAACAAATTGGCGACTTGTTTATTGCAAAAGTGAGATCCCCCTTGCTCTTGGGGTACCGAACCTTGTAAACACCTGCTTCTTCAATAACTTAACCACTATTTTAGCCTCGTTAGTGGGCAAAGCTTTCGCTTCAACCCATTTAGACATGTAATCCACAGCAACTAAAATATAACGAGTTTTGAAAGACGAAACAAATGGTCCCATAAAATCAATACCCCAAACGTCGAAAATCTCTACCTCCAGAATGTTGTTTAAGGGCATTTCGTGTCGCCTTGATATGTTTCCCGTTCGTTGGCATCTGTCACATTTAGCAACAAAATTTATGTGTCCTTAAATAAAGTAGGTCAAAAGAAACCTGATTGTAAAATTCGAGCAGCTGTTTTATCTCCTCCAAAATGTCCGCCGTAAGGTGATGAATGACAGTGCCACAAAATTTGGTCCCATTCTTCTTCAGGTATGCATCTTCTAAGAATCTGATCTGGACATTGCTTGAACAAGAATGGTTCATCCCACACATAATTCTTAACAGCATGTAAAAACCTCTTCTTTTCCTGCGTATTCAAATCAGTGGGTATGAAATTCGAAACAAGAAAATTAACAAAATCTGCATACCACGGAACTTGCGTGTGACTCACCGAGAGCAACTGTTCATCGGGAAAATATTCATTTATAGCTACCTGGTTGAGCTTGGTGTCGCTTTGACCCTCTAGCCTTGACAAGTGATCAGCTACTTGATTCTCTGTTCCTTTTCTGTCCTTGATTTCGAGATTGAATTCTTGTAGTATGAGAACCCATCTTATCAATCGTGGTTTTGCATCCTTTTTCTCAATCAAGTATTTGATCGCGGCGTGATCTGTGAGCACTATGACTTTCGAACCCACAAGGTAAGATCGAAATTTATCGAAAGCAAATACGACAGCTAGTAACTCCTTTTCAGTGGTCTGTAATTTACCTGTGCATCGTCCAAAGTTCTACTAGCATAGTAAATCACATGAAAAACCTTATTCTTACGTTGCCCAAGCACTGCTCCTAAGGCATAATCACTCGCATCGCACATCAATTCAAAAGGTAACGTCCAATCAGGCACTACAATAATAGGTGCTGTAACTAACCTCTCTTTCAATTTTGTAAATGCTTCCATGCATGCTTTATCAAAGTTGATTTCTCCAAAAGATTGCATAACGGTTTCGATATTTTGGAGAAATCCTTAATGAATCGCCTGTAAAAGCCAGCATGACCAAGAAAACTTCGGATAGCTCTTACCGATGTTGGTGGGGATAACTTTTCGATTGTCTCAATCTTTGCTCTGTCAACTTCAATGCCTTTGCTTGACACCCTGTGACCAAGGACAATACTTTCTCGAACCATAAAGTGACACTTTTCCCAATTTAAGATTAGATTAGTTTGCTCACAACGTTCGAGTACACATGCAAGATTATGTAAGCGCTTATCAAATGAGTCACCAAAAACGGAAAAGTCATCCATAAAAATTTCTAAATATCGTTCTACCATGTCAGTGAAAATCGACGTCATGCACCTTTGGAATGTAGCAGGCGCATTGCACAATCCAAATGGCATTCTACGAAAGGCAAACATACCGTATGGACATGTGAAAGTCGTTTTCTCCTAATATTCTGGTGCAATGGCAATCTGATTATATCCTGAATAACCATCGAGAAAACAATAATATTCTTTACCTACCAATCTGTCCAACATTTGATCGATGAATGAAAGCGCGTAGTGATCTTTTCTTGTTGCTTTGTTCAACTTCCGGTAGTCCATACATACCCTCCATCCCGTGACAGTGCGAGTAGGGATGAGTTCATTCTTCTCATTTGTTACTACTGTCATTCCACCTTTCTTGGGAACACACTGTATAGGACTAACCCATAAGCTATCAGAAATAGGATATATGATACCTGCATCGATCCACTTGATGTTCTCCTTCTTTACAACATCTTTCATGTTTGGGTTCAATCTCCGTTGATTCTCTATTGATTGTTTGTGATCATCCTCGAGGAGGATTTTATGCATGCAAATTACTGGGCTGATTCCTCTTATATCTGCAATTGTCCATCCTATCGCCCTCTTGTGATCCCTCAAGATTCAAAGTAATTTCTCCTCCTGCAACTCCGTCAATTCTGCAGAAATAATCACAGGGAGTTGATTAGCGTTTTGGAGGAATGAATACCTTAAGTGGGTGGGTAAGGTTTTGAGCTCTAATTCTGGTGCTTCTATGATGGATGGTTTGATGGTCTTTTTTGGCATCTCCAAAGGATCGAAAGCTCTCAGATCTCTAGGTATGTAAGATTTGCACTCCATCCATCTCCTTAGTTTCTTCATCGATAGTTGCTTCGGCTGCTGTCCTGTCAATGATGTCAATAGAAAAACAATCATCAGGTTCATTCGGACATTTCATTACACGAAGAATATTAAATGTTACCTCCTCGTTATTAACCCTCATGGTTAGCTCACCCTTTTGGACATCAATTAAAGTCCTACCTAAGGCTAGGAATGGTCTTCCAAGGATGATTGGTATTTCACGGTCTTCTTCAAAATCAAGCATGATAAAATCCGCGGGAAAAACAAATTTATCTACCTTAACCAAAATATCCTCAATGATTCCCCTTGGAAAAGCAAGAGACCGGTCGGCTAATTGTAATGTGACCGAGGTAGGTTTTACTTCCCCCAAACCCAATTCATAAAATATTGATAAAGGCATCAAATTAACACTCGCTCCAATATCACACAATGCCTTACCGCTAAAATTTGAACCAATAGAACATGGTATAACGAAACTACCTGGATCTTTCAGCTTTGGAGGTAACTTTTTCTGCAAAATAGCACTACATTCTTCTGTTAAAGCAATAGTCTCAAACTCACCGAGACGTCTCTTTTTAGATAATATATCTTTCATGAATTTAACGTAGCTCGGCATCTTCTCCAACGCCTCAGTAAAAGGGACGTTGATGTGTAGCTTTTTAAAGATTTCTAAGAATTTCAGGAAATCCTTCTCATCATTCTGCTTTCTAGCTCACTGTGGAAAAGGAAGAGGTGGATATATGAGTTTATCTTTTCCAATAGAAGCATTTTCCATACCTTCTTTTGGTTGAGAAATTTGCTGGCTAGGCTAAACAGAAGGTTCGCTGCTTTTGTGCGTAACCTCTGGTATAGTTGCAACGTCGTGCTTGAACTTTGAGGCTTCAGGAAGTGTTCTCCCATTCCGTAAAGTGATAGCTTGCACTTGTGCATTCCCGTCATTCCTTGGATTCACTTCAGTATTGCTCGGAAGAGTTCCTTGAGGTCGATTATTAATTGCTTGTGCTAATTGTCCGACTTCGGCTTCCAAACTCCGAAGTGAAGCCGATTGGTTCTGCAAAAGAGTGTCAGTTTTAGAAATATATTTGACTAAAAGTTCTTCAATACCTGACATTTTTTCTTGCGGTTGTGGCTTTTGTTGATGAGGTCCTGGTGGAGGAGTTGGTTTCGCCGATTGTTGATTTCCCCACGAGAAATTCGGGTGGTTCCTCCATCCCGGTTTGTAAGTATTCGAAAAGGGGTTGTTCCTCGAGTTGGCTCCCAAGTAGTTGGCTGACTCGGCACCAGTGAAACATTGACCAGGAGCATGATTTTCTCCACACGTCTCACACGGATAATGAATGGGATGACTAGGACCTTTTAATGCATTCAGCTCCCGAGTTAACGCATCCACTTTAGCATTGAGGGCAGCAACTTCATCAACTGAATGTACTCCAGCTACTCCTCGGGCACGCAATACTCCATGACCGTTATTAGCCTTCTGCTCGAATAGCTCCATTGCTTCCTCCGGCTGCTTGTTTAATATAGTTCCCCCTGCAGCTGCATCAATCGTTGAGCGAAGTCCATCGGTTAATCCATCATAAAAAATTTTTACCAGCATCCATTAAGGTATCTCGTGATGTGGGCACACTTGTAAAAATTCCTTAAATCTCTCTCAAGGCTCATCAAGTGACTCTGTTCCATGTTGTCGAAACGAAGTGATGTCATTCCGCATCTTGATAGTCTTGCTAGGTGGGAAATATTTTGATAGGAATTTTTCGGACATCTCTTCCCAGTTTGTGATGGACCCTTCTGGCTAGAATAGAGCCATGTTCGTGCTTTGTCCCTCAACGAGAATGGGAAGAGTCTCATCCGAATGGCCTCGCTCGACACTCCATTATAGCGGAAAGTGTCGCAAATTTCCAAAAATTTGGTGATGTGCCCATGTGGATCCTCCGATGGAGATCCCTCGAAACTCGAATTTTGTAGCATAGTGATAACTGCCGGTTTGATTTCAAAGGTGTTGGCTTGGATAGTCGGCTTCACTATGCTAGAGCGTTGTCATCCATTGTTTGTTGGCGTGTGGCTTCCTTTTGCTCTCTTAGACGTAACTGAAAGGTTCTTTCTATTTCAGGATCAAAAGGAACCACTTCTCCACTGCGCATACAACGTTAAGATTTTTTTCGGCAAAAAGAACGAAAATCAAGGTTAAAGTTGAATTAATAAAGATCTGATTGAAATTAATATTGGATGAAAATCTAGAAAACAGTCCCCGGCAACGGCGCCAAAAACTTGTCACGTCGAAAACGTGTTCACCACGCAAGTTCACGCGATCGTACAAGTAATAAACTGTAAGTAAGATATCATTCCCACGAGGACTGATCTAAACTTCTCCCGATTATTAAAATATCGTCAATCTCTATTATCCAACTAAGCGATTTGATAATTAATCAAACTAAATGTAAAGCTAAAGAAAACGAATAAGTAAATTGAATTAAAATTCAAATGAGAAAAGCACCTGGGGCGACGATTTCATCGGACAATTTATCGCAAGTCGTATCTCAATCAACACGCTTAAGATGATCTGGTTGATAATCTGGAATTCGGTTATCTTCCTACGCCCCTCCCGAGGTCATAAGAATGTACATCTCTGTAAATAGTAATCACCCTTAAGAATCAATTCCAATTCGATTACCTAGGACGATTGGGTATATTCCTATCCCGCTCGTTAATAATCCTGTCTTCCGATCAAGTTTACCATAGGTTATTCCTCTCCCCGTGCTTAATCTAGGATTCCCCTTCCGAGTTCACCTAAATTCACTATTCAATCCTATTGGTGATCAGGCAATAAGAAAGCGTTAAGAACGACAAGAATAATCAAACCAAAATCATTCAGGTGTGTCAAAAGAGATAGACTCTTGACTAATCGTCAAGATTCATCTTAACCCTAGGCAAAGAAACTTAGTTCATAACCGAAATAAACGAAAACATCAAATCCATCGTAAACAATAAAAACGACCTAAAGAAAACTAAAAGAAAAAAACTCCCAAAGTCTCTGTCGACGGCTCTTGTTACCAGCAGCCTCCTCCCCCTCTTTAGGTAAAAATCAAATGTTTATATAATCCCCGCTAAACCTAGAGAATCTCTGAAAATAAGAAAAGAAAATCTTTTCTTTTCTCCCCATCGTAGCTTTAGGTGTTGCAAGAGCATCCAAAGATATTCCCTCTCTACAAAGTCTTCATAATTACGTCGAAATCCTCTTTTTTTTCATATTTTTCCTGAAATAGACCAAAAAACTCTGCAGTAATCCATTTCTCGGGAATAATGTGAAATAACCAGGAATATTATGTAATGAACGCAATATTTCACAAATCTAACAAAATCTAAGTATGAAATTTCCCTAAATAACTCTATTTTCATTGAGTTATCAGTCTGTCGGGGTCCAAGTCCATCTTTATTTGTTGTCTGGCATTGTCGCCTTCTAATCTTGCCTCGCGAAGATCTCTTTCGAGCAGGGTAAGATCTTCGTCAGCCTGAGGCTGCAGTTCGTCGCCCCATCCAGTTGGAATGATTGGCTACTCTGGTGCTGTCAGATTCGGTCTGTCATACGACTGCAGGAATTCGAAGCCTGCTTCACCTAAAGGTCCAACATTCGGGTCTCCGAGCGTATGGCTTTGTTTTAGTGTTCTTTGACTTGCTTCAGTTCCCTTGAACATTTTTGCATATTTCCCCTGTAACGGCTAGTAATCCATGTTTTTCCTGGAACGACATATTTCCCCTGAAATGGCAAAAGTTCTTGGTGGAGAGTGCTATAGCGCCTGATTTGTACAGCCAGTCCCTTTGAAGTAGGACACTAAAGGACGACTTTATGTCGATGACGAAGAAAATCGTTTTCTTTTCATGGGTGCCGACACGAAGTCGGACGTACCCTACGCCTTAGCATGAAGAGGTAGTCCCGTTAAAGCCGCTGACGCTCACGTCAGTCTTTTCTAGCATAGCTATATCGCTCTCCAAACGTTTATATGCTTCGAGAGGAAGTACCTTGTTAATCGCTCCATTATCAACCAAAACGTGGTGTACTGCCACATTATTGAACAATCCGTAAATGTGTAGCGGGAACAAGCGTCTCCGAAGTGATACAGGAGGCTCTCTCAACCATCTGCCCGGGAAATTCCACGGTACTTCAGTGACATTATTGAGACTAAGGGGGAACGACAGACTACATTCTACATTGCCTTCCTTCCTTTTAGCAAACTCGACTAGTATCATGAGGATGATGCAACTCGTTCCATTTGTTTCGAGTGGAGTCCTGAACTTAACTGGGTTGTAGTCGCTTAGCGTGTTGGACCTGAGGTTGCTTGAACTTCTCGAGTGGAGTCCTGAACTTTTCTGATCCTCGGAGGTTGCCGGCCTAGTGCGTTTCTCCGTGGCGCGTCACATCCTTTTCTCTTTTCGCCTTTTCGTTCTTTCGGTGGGTGACTGAGGATGTGTCTTCATGCCCACCTTCTGTCATGTATCCACTGTTGGTATGTAAGGAACGCGGACATAGCGTGAGCGCTTAAGAGGTTGCAGGTAGGTCATGACCCTTTCGGAGCCTCTCCATTTGAGGAGAATCCGGGATATATGTTGACTCAGAGCCTGGTGTGTTACCTGATGGAGGGTTGACTATCTCTTTTTTGATCGTCTCTTCCACCGCTATTTTGACTAGCAATAGGAAGTATTGGTTGTAGCACGGTTGGCACATCTGGGTGATGAGTACCTTATGCGCTACTATAAGTTTGTTCCTGTAATAAATCATATCAGCTATCAGAAATTTGGCTACCAATGTTTCGTTCCTCATAGCATCTACGTCACTCCGAGGGCGATCTAGTACGCTAGCTCATTGCTTTGTATTCCCTTTTGCCTGTTGTGGTCCAAAGTAGTCAATGGTGTGTTGCCTAGGGAGCGTTTTGCTGTGAGGCCCTTTTTGGGTGTTTTTGCTTTCGCCTAGAGTTCCTCATCTCAGACATCTCCAGGGGCATGGAGCTCTTTCAATCCAGCCGTTGGAGTACCTTTCTACTCTTGGACTATTGTTGATCCCCATGGTCGTCTCCTCGAAGCGGTTGAGGTCATACCACTCCGCTTTCCTTTCATTCAGCAGGTACTTCCTGAAAGTGTGGCACTGGTCTGTGGTGTACGACACGTCCATATGCCTGCGACAATGATTATGTCGCATGGTCCTGAGATCAGTACAACATTGAGTATCCATTTGCTTGACAAATCGCTTGAACAACATGTTGGCAATTATTGTTTCGCCAGTCTCAGTTGATTGATCTCAATCCCCCTGCATCAATGAAGGGGTGACAATGAGCCAGAACATCAAAAGCGTTAATTTCGACTGGGTCACCAAAAGGTTGTGACTTAGTCAAAGACTGGACTCCCAAGTCAGGAAAACGTAACTCCTTAAACTATATTACATCCTGCGACAAGTTCTTAAACGTGATGCAGTCCCTATTGGCGTGGGCAAATGACCAATGCCATTTACAAAATTTCATTGACCTTTCTCCGTCAATGCGAGGGATTCGATGGCTCGTTTTCAATTGAATTCGTCCATTTTTGGAGCATGAATTCTAAGATTTCATTGGCCTTTTCTTCGTCGAAAGAGTATTTCCTTTCTTCCTGCATTTTTTGAGAAGCTTTGGCCCTGATGTTTTTCTTAGCCAAGGGATGCCCCTTTACGTAATTTGCGACGTCTATATCTACTACAAGTTCTGCATGAAAGGAATAGAAGAAACCTATGATTAGGCTCCCTTTCGCCTAGGTTTTCTCTATGATCAGGTTTTTATCACAAATGGCTTTTCTAGCCAACTCATTACAATCTCTAAAGACCTACCCTTCTAGTTTTTTCTTAAACCGAAGAACAGGAGAATCTTGAGTTATGGCTATGAGCTCGACCTTAGACACAGTGGTCTTTCATCTCAGCCTTGCCTTTTGAAGCCTATTCAAGAAAATTGAACAAAGGTTACTAGGTTGATGCTTCATATGGGTGAGATCCTACAGAGTCATAGCCGTGCCAGTCTTGCAAATGCTAGCGTGAATTGCACTGCATCTCTTCCAAATTCCACACCAAATTTGGAGGTAGGTTTACATACCACGTAAAGGCAGTTCTTGTAAGAGAGCTAGGAAACAGACGAAGTTTCCATAAATCCACTAGTGGCAGCTTTCCCAGCTTGGTGGGTGAAGCGAGCAATATGCGAAAGAGAAGCTTGCCCGAGGAACGAGCAAATATGGGTACTCGGTACCCCCTTAGGAAAGGATAGTCCCGGTCAATACCGTTAGCGTAGGGGGCACGATAAAGTTCAACCTCGTTCGAGTTATCCATCCCCGCGATCGCCTACTCAACCAACCTTGCCACATATCTTTATCTCGGGCATAAAATTAGCAGGACCGTCGCCTCATGTGCTACCATTCCCCTTTCATTCGGTGGTTGGGGAATGTACTTAAAATGTCGAGTCTCTTCGAGGGGATGGAATTGTTCGGTTTCTACTAGCTTATAGAAGCTCTCCTTCCTATGAAAAGGAAGCTCATATATAGCCTAGTGATCTCGTCGTTAAGTCGTTCTCTTCTCATTGATCACGAGAGAAGAGTTGTCATGGGCAGGCCCTTTGAAGCCCGTGGAGATATTGGGAACAATATCAATGCCATCCTGCTTCTTCCCTTCGGCTATTGACGCCCTATAGGCATCATATCTTATCGATATTCTCAAGATGGTCTCCAGGTTCCGGACAACGACATCCATCTTAGAATAAATCTTCTTCTTAGAGGCATCGTACTTCTTATCATCAGTACCGACCCTCTCCATTAAGAGTTGGAGGGTACTTCATGATATCGGACATTTCCCCAGTCATTCCTGGATTTGGGTTTTGTCCTTACCATTGTTTTCCTCGTCAGAGTTAATTTCCTCCAGGTTATTCGAATTGTTATCACTCTTGGCTTTCGTCATTGGCACTACGAGTATTCAGTACTCGGAGGTTCGTTTGAATGAGTGATCACCATTTGAATTAAAGAAGAATGAAAAAATATCTGAACGACAGCTTAAGCGAAAGCACTTACAGATGCCATAGACGATGCCTTCAGAGAAAACAAGATCGCAGGAGTACAAGATCGCAAGACTGCTGGAATGTTTGCATGCCCGAATGCTTGAAAGATTAAAAATATTGTATGTCCGTCTGTAGAGAGGTGCATTTGTAAAATGCCTAATATTATACTATGCTAGCCCTACTATACGTAAATGAAATATTATACATATATTTCGTTTCCGTATTTCTAATCTACGTGAAATATCTTCTTTCCATCCGAGTGATCTCAACATCCATTTCCTTTCTATCTATCGAGATCTCCCAAATCTTCTCATAACAATCACTGATCGACTGTATCGCCCACTAGCCTTCCCTGTAGAGTTTCATCGTATGCCCATCTTACTGTCCCTTGTTCGCCTGGTAACCATCATCGCCCGATAGCCCTCGTCGCTTGGTAACTACTTTGCCCGCAAACTTTCGTCTGATGTATTTCCGTAGATACCTACCTAAAAGGCTTCGCGTGCTTTGAGCCCGTATCCTGGACGGTTGATCTATGTATGTACTAAGATTTGTGGCTCATAATTTCTATTGCTAAACAGAGAGCATTCCATTCAAGTGGGAAGTATGGAACCAGAAGCCGCGGTAGAGGCGGAGAAGGGGCGTGATCCAGCCCTTCTCAAACGGCAAGGTCGGGAGGAGGTCCTTGGACTACTGGCTGAGAGTGTCTTCTTGAAGATACTTTGGCAAGGGAAGAGTTGACGACGACGAGGATCCACCAGAAGCCATCTAAGAAAAGAGTTAGTAAAATATGAAACATTATTTTATTTTATTGAAAAGATAACCAATCGAATCGGCTGTCTGAAGCATCTCCTCTTACTGACACTGTTATAGTCCCCAACGTGAATCACGTGTGCTGCTTTTGGCGGCGGTCTGTAGGGTTATCCTCCTGGACGCCAATAGAGGGAGAGGGAGACCGGAGGTGGGCTAATAAATAAAATAAAAAATTTTCAGATGGAAGATATCTTTTCGTAAATTTTTTTTTTGTTGAGAATTTTTTTTATGGTTAGTTGATTTGACAATATCTTTGAATTTAAAAATGTAACAAATTAATAATAAATTTACCTTTTTATATATTGATTTTCGGTTATTTTTTATTTTGTAATTTGGAAAGTACGTACGAAGCACATAAACACTAATTTATAAAAGATTATACATTTTTACTAACCTTTTATTTGGTAATTCATAAATTTTTTTACCATGGAATAGCGAACATTCATACATAAAAGCTTATAGATATTTACAAACCAATCTGTGATACATTGTCACTGTCGTGAAAGTTCATACATATCTACACCTCTACATTTTTATGCTGAAATAATGTCATCGCAGAGGGAGCGGCTAATGTCCCGTGCATGGGACGTCCCCCGCATTGTACTAATTCCAACCCTTATTTAGTACAATGTACTAACACCAATTAGTACACTTGTTATTACTAACGATGTACTAACTACAGTGTTAGTACATTGTACTAATGGGTACTGTTTTTGTACTAGTACAGTTAGTACAATGTAATAATGGTCACTGTTTTTGTACTAGTATAGTTAGTATAATGTACAAAACTTTTTTAATTCATTTTTAGTACATTTTTAGTACATTACAGGTGTACTAATTGGTACAAAACAGAAACAGTGATTTTTAGTACAATGTACAAACCATTACTAGTACAAAAACAGTGACTAGTAGTATAATGTACTAACACTGTAGCTAGTACATCGTCAGTAATTACAAGTGTACTAATGGGTACTGTTTTTGTACTAGTACAGGTAGTACAATGTACTAATGTACACTGCTTTTGTACTAGTTCAGTTAGTACATTGTACTAATGGTACTGTTTTTGTACTAGTACACTTAGTACATTGTACTAATCGTACTGTTGGTGTACTAGTAATGGTTTGTACATTGTACTAATAGTTAATGTTTTTGTACTAGTAATGGTTTGTACAATGTACTAAAAATCACTGTTACTGTTTTGTACCAATTAGTACACTTGTAACGTACTAAAAATATACTAAAAAAGTTTTGTACATTGTACAGACAATTACTAGTACAAAAACAGTAACCATTAGTACATTGTACTAACTGTACTAGTACAAAAACAGTACCCATTAGTACGTTGTACTAACTGTACTAGTACAAAAACAGTAACCATTAGTACAATGTACTAAGTGTACTAGTACAAAAACAGTACCATTAGTACAATGAACTAACTGTACTAGTACAAAAGCAGTGTACATTACTACATTGCACTACCTGTACTAGTACAAAAACAGTACCCATTAGTACACTTGTAATTACTGAAGATGAACTAGCTACAGTGTTAGTACATCGTACTACTAGTCACTGTTTTTGTACTAGTAATGGTTAGTACATTGTACTAAAAATCACTGTTACTGTTTTGTACCAATTAGTACACCTATAACGTAGTAAAACTGTACTAAAAAAGTTTTGTACATTGTACCAATCATTACTAGTACAAAAACAGTAACACTTAGTACATTGTACTAAAAATCACTGTTACTGTTTTGTACCAATTAGTACATCTATAATATAATAAAAATGTACTAAAAAAGTTTTGTACATTGTACCAACCATTACTAGTACAAAAACAGTAGCCATTAGTACGTTGTACTAACTGTACTAGTACAAAAACAGTGACCATTAGTACATTGTACTAACACTGTAGTTAGTACATCGTTAGTAATAACAAGCGTACTAATTGGTGTTAGTACATTGTACTAAATCAGGGTTGGAATTAGTACAATGTGGGGGACGTCCCACGCACGTGACGTTAGCCGCTCCCCTTCGTAGACCACAATGTTGACACGTTTAAAAGGTTTAGGCAATTCAAAAAGTTATACAAGTTCCTTTTTTACTAAGCACAATTTTACGAGATTACTAAAAAAAGAAAAGTAACGACGTGGTTTTATTAATTCATACAACGAAAGTCGATGACCGGAAACAACCTGAAACACCCACCAGGGATGGATGTATGGATCACCGTAAGACAAACTTTGACAAAAATAAACATTCGAGCCAACGAGACTTTGATTCGCACTTGCTTGAGTCCCCCTACCCCCCACCCCCAATTTGTTTTACACCAGAACGAAATGGGGTACCTGCACTGCAACCGGCCTGCGAATTTTAGAGCGTGAGCCCGGATCCCCTTAGCTTCTCCTTGGTGATGTGATCTAGCCTCTCGACCATCTCCGGGCTCAACAGATTCATCCAGTCACCCACCTCTCCTTTCCTAAAGAAGGTGTTGTTCTCCTCCCCAGATTTGAGCTTACCATTCTTATTGACCTCAAGCTGGCTCAGGCTTTCGAAACTGCACTTCCTCAGTATCTCTTCTGCCGCGTTGTCCTCATCCTCTTCGAACGGAAAGCCGATAAACTTAGCCACCCCCTTTAAGGTCTCGACCGGTCTCTCCTTCATATCCTCGTACCTGAGAAACAACACTTTCTCCGGGTTTTCCAAGGTGGCGTTCCAATACCCCAAGACATGATCCCAGCAGGGCCCAAACAGGCTTACCCCCCGACAAAACCTGTCGAATATCTCCTCGAGGGAATCACATTTCTCCTTTGGCCTCAGCTTGCTTGCAAAGTGCCATAAGGACGAGAATGTGTCCTTCATGTTGCGACACATGTAAATGATCTTGCACTTGGAGTCCCTTATGCTGTCAGGGAGCAGGGGATAAGGGATGTGGGTGGAAAAAATCCTGGGGGAAGAGACGGACGACAGGTCTGGATTTTCATTGTCAATGAATAATTTTAACTCCAGGAAAGGCACGAGCTCGTGGGGGTTTGTCGTGAGCAACGGGTTGGGCTTTTCCAGGTTGTCCCCACCCATGTATCGGTGGGACAACGCAAAGAGGATAGCCTTAAGCCACGTGGTGCCTGATTTCGGCAAGGTGGCGAGAATGACGTCGTCATCGCGGGCAAGGAAGTTTTTCCGGCAAGAGAGGACTCCATTCAAGTGGGAAGCTGGGAACCAGAAGCCACAGTAGAGGTGGAGACGGGACAAGACCCAGCCCTTCTCGGACGGCAAGGTTTTGAGGAGGTCCCTGCATTCCTGGGTGATATCGTCTTCTTGAAGGTACTTGGGCAAGGGAAGAGTGGACAAAGGTGATTACGTGATCGGCTTTATCCCCCTTACATACTCTTCCACCAAAATAAAGAATCGCAAGTTGGCAAATGATGCGCTCCCCGTCATGAATCACGTGGAACCGATCCCGACCCTTGCGGGTTTCTCGGTGGCATGTAATTCTTGGAAAATAGGACTGGGATTAATAATCTATCATCAACAATCAGTCCGGCACAATTGAAATAATAACGGAAGGACAAACTCCATTAGAAAGAGTTGGGATTTTTCAACTTTGTTCATGTTTTTTGAACGTCAACGGAAACCGCGGAAAGCTCGTTTCAAATAAACTATCTAACGAATAATTTATGTGATACGTATAAATCGAATAATAAACTGCGTGAAATAACTCATGCCTTATTATTTTAAAAACCTTAATAACGTTTGAGTATGATCATGTTAATCTTCTAACATTATTCAGATACATGTCCCAATTAGAATACTTTAAATTCTTTGTTAATGCTAACTCATAATTATTCGTAAACTTTTGTTTATTTCAAAGAATTTCTAAATTTCTTATTTCTTATAATCGATTTTAATAATACAAGATTTTCAAAGTATGATTCTAACGTGGAATTCAATCCGTATTCGACCAATTTAATTTCAAAATTAAGATTTAATGCTCGCAATTTTTTTTAATCCAACAAATTCTTATTATGAAATTTACATATTTTAAATTTAATATAGATTAGGAATTAAATAAGTAATGTCAACGTCGACATTTTTTGCCTAGGATCATCTAAGTTCTATATATAAAATCAATGTACATTTATACACACAGACTATGGCAATTGTCCAACGTAGCCACCCAACGAAATAAAATATTAATAAATCATAAACCACGTTAAACCGATTACTATGTAATTTAATATCTTTATCCCACCGACATCCTGATTAATTTAGTACATTGAATTAATTGTCTTAATTTATTTCTGAAATATAATAGATCTTAACTTAAATGATAAATATTCATCCATAACGGTGTATTTAAAATAACTAATATCTCAATCAAGAAGACATTATGTTAACTCTCTAATTCAATAAAACGATGGATTCTGTATTAACTCAAATCCCACGCCTCGCTAGACGCCCAATAACCGTTTTACTGCAATCCAATGAAAGACTACTTTTAACGACATTAAAGTGCATAACTCCACGAATAGAATAAATAAATGTATCAAGTCAACAAATCAGATACACTTGTTCAACAAGAAATGTGACCAATGAAACTTAATATGTGATTGTTGACATGATGAATTATTTTGGGCCTATTTTCCAGACGGGTTAAAGCCCACGAGAGGAATATAAGGGATGAGAAGAGGTGTGGGCTCGTATCAAGTCTACAGCCCATGTCTGCACATGTCACACGTCTTAAGAGAACAGTTTATTGACTCCGAGATCCACGGAAGGTAGTTTAGATTGGGATGATCTTCGGAGAATGTGACAAACATCCTAGACTCGTTAGATCGAATATAAAAGGAAGGAGATCTTCCCAAAGAGAAGCGCGATCAATCCAGCCAACAGAAGCTTTATTTGCTCGTCACCCCGTAGTTGTTAGGATTTCTCGACCGGGGCGAAACTCGTGAGGCTTCATTGGTCTTCACTTCCACCACCAGAGCGAGCAGCCGTAGCTCTGGTAGCTAATTTCCGCCAGCATTCCACTGCCGGGATGAGCCACCGTAGTCCGGACAAACAATTCCGCCTTCGTTCCACCACCAGGGTGAGCAACCGTAGCCTTGATATCCACAACCGCCACTACCTTCGACCACACTCCGTCCACCAAGCCCTAGTGATCGGTTCCCACCGTCCAAGTACGCAAGTCTACAGCGCCACGTTATCAAGTCTACGACGCTACTACCGTCCAAATTCACAAGTTTGTAGCGCCCAGCAGCAAGTCTACGACGCCACCGTCCAAATTCTCAAGTCCGCAGCACCCAGCAGCAAGTCGACGACATCGCACCATCGTCCTTACTTTATTTTTCATGGCTGTAAGTTTTCATTCTTTTTCTAAGACTTCATTTGATTAGCTCAATCTATTTCTTTTACTTACTGGTGACCAATCTAAAACCCTGTGAGTACTATTGCCAAATATTTCCAACGTGATCCGTTTCGATGCGAACACGTTTTTGGCGACCACAGTGGGAGAATGAGAAAGTTTAAAGTCTACAAATGGTGAAGAGTACCAGGAGTGGGGTTAATCGCGACCCTCCACCTCCATTAGATGGAGACAGTCAGTTTATAGCGGGAGACGTAAATGTGGAGACTGTGGCTCTATGAAGCCAAGAAACAACAACTCAATCTGATTCCGAGTACATACCCCTTCTGAGTTCATATCTAGGCTTGAGTTCCATAAAGAATTCAATGATATAAGGAACCTGGTGGACAGACATATCACTAGGTTACAGGATAATATAACTCAGATACTGGAGCTACTCAACGCTTTAAAAAGGCTAAACGCCACCGCAAAGCCAAACGCCCCCGAAGACAGGGAGAATTCTTTTATGGGAGATGCCCGACGCATAGAGGCACAATGTATCGTTCCAACAGGATGAGCTCTGGAGCGGCGCTAATCAGTGCGTTACAGAGGCTTAAAATAGGGACAGGATGTCCCCCTCGAAGCCTACTTCCTCTCGATCTCCCACATCTTTGAGGTCAAACGCTGTGTATGCAATAAACCCGGTAGACAATAATTGTGAAGCTCAGGGTGAAACAAACAGGTATGCAAGTTGCGTACCCCCTCGCTGACCTGGTAAAGCACCCGTAGAGAAGGTACCGCCAGGGGAAGCCCCGTTTATGGGAGGCCTACCTCGGGCTGAAAGCTGCTACACGAATGTCTCAGAAAACCCGCAGCCATCTCGAGTCGCTGGAAGAATGCCTTATCCCCAAGAGAGATGGAACCAAGACCGCGCGCGAGAACAATTTGGTCATTTACCCCCGCTAAATTTGAGGGAGGCAATCGCTCAAGTCTTGGAATAGATGGTACCTGGAACTATCGGGCAGGACGATCCTTGTTTATACAGGAGTCCATACCCTGCCTACATCGATATAAACTTTCCCCTACCTAAGGGATACCGAGGACTCGACTTCACCCATTTTTCTGGGGAAGATGAGATGACGCCTATAGAACATATAGCCCGGTTCACCCATCAAGTCGAAGATGCTGGAGCCAATGACTTTTGAAAGCTGAAGTTATTCCCAAACTCGCTCACAGGGGATGCCTTCACATGGTATGCGAGTTTGCCTCCCGGGTCAGTAACATCATGGGCGGAAAAGCAGTCTTTCTTCATGAAATCGTTTGCTCGACTAGATACGCCCATGTCAATCTTCGAGGTGATACGGCTAAAACAGACCGCCGGGGAACACCCAGGACAGTTCTATGCATTTGCGAAAAGCGTTGCTTCGTTGTACACCTGCAATTCCTGAAAGGGATCGATTGATGATCGCGTTAAACGCATTGTCAAATCCTTTCAAGAAGAAGCTACAAGGGGAAAGGTTCAACGATCTTTATAACTCGGCTAGGAGGGCGACTAAGTATCATCAGTTGTTAATGGAAGAGGCCCAATCTAAGCACACTTATCAGTTGGAAAACTTCGAAGTAGACATGGCTGAGTTCGTGAAAGGCGAAGTAACGATTTGTGAGCCATTAGCAAGGAAAAATTCAAAAGCAATAGCATCTCAGAAATCTGGCGAAGAAAGAGAGTATTCTTTCGATGTAGACAAGGCAGATGCAATTTTCGACTAGCTTTTGCAACGAAAACGGATTAAGTTAAAACCGGGTCATTGAACTCCTCAGACGGAAAGAGAGAAAACTAGAAATTATTGCAAGTGGCATGGTTCGTTCACACACACGACCAGTGATTGTTTATCATTTAGGAACATAATTCAAGACCTCATAGAGTTAAAAGAGTTATGCATCCCCGAAGTAGACGAAGTCACTATGATCGACGACAAGCCTTTTGATGATGAAATCTCCATTCATATGTTTGATGTTTCTTATGTCGATGTCAATATCATTGAAACTGATAACATAAAGATCCCCAAGGAGACCATGATAGCAAATGCCCTTTTCCGCCGTTTAGCCGATAAAGGTGTAGTCACCTGCCCAATCAGGGAAGTGGCGTGTAACCTCTGCTGTTGGAATATGGACGACACACATACCACTGATAGATGCAACACTTTCAGGAAGTATCTGCAAACCAATCAGGAGGATGTCTGGTATGATTTGACTCCGCTTGAGGAGGTAGCAATGGGAATAGTTTCCCCTAGTTCGTGAAGTGCCTATAATAACTTGTAGGGGGGGTTCAGGAGCTCTCCAAGAGTAGAGCGTAGGCCAGCTATCCGAGGAGGAAGGGGTGGCCCCCATGCTCGGGGCAGAGCACCCGAACAACGGCTCCGCATTTTGGAACGCCCCAAACGACATTTGGAATTTATTGACCCGTCCATCCAGAAAGGGGTAATGCTAGGACAAGAGAAAATCGATTACACTGGCGAGACGCGCCCTGGAGCTATAGAAGGGAACGTTTTTGACAGAAATCAGCAGGTCGAAAGATCACAGGAGAAGGGGGTCAAGCCAAGATATGGAACGCCTAAAGTAGACATCCAGGAGCTTCGGACGGGACCACTGATAGCTCAGTTCCTAGATGAGAGGATGTTGTGTCAGAAATGCAAGCTAATAGCTCAGAATAAGATCTTAATTTCTCAATTCTCCACCCCGTGCTGTGTCAACTATTTCCTCAAGCTGGTAGACCTATCGTCAAATGGGGAGATCGTGATCAAACCCCCTCAATCCGCAACTACAGGTACTTGTGAAACTAACAATTATCCGAAAACGCAACAGGTACCAACGCGGACAATAGTGGGATACGATCCGTTCGCTGGAGACTTTGTCGAGGTGTGTCAATCTTTACCTGGTTCAAAGAAATCAAGGGAAATCAATGCGGTTAACCCCTCGAAACATTGGCAGAGAGCTATTGGCAAAACGTTTTTGCAACCAAGGGCTAGTAAGATAAGGGATAAGCTTTTAAGTCATGTCGCTAAGAGGCCCAAACCTACCCTCTTAGGGGCCACTTTACCTGCCAGGTGTATATGAAGGAATCAAACACTGAAGCAGAGCATGTCGAGTCCACGGACCATTCGGAAGGGCCTGGCTCGAGTTTTGATTACACCCCTCTTTGGAGTGAAATCCCAAGTGATGCTGATGGCGAAAAGAGACCAATTTTGAGCTGTAACGCTCTCGCCTTGCCGGTAGACTTCGCCAATAATTGGAAAGTGGAAACTGTAAGAGGTAAGGTACCTCTTCCTTGTTCACCAGTTTATCCGACAGGTTTTCCACTTCATTGGTTGAAGAAACCACTTGATAGCATGAACCTCACGATTTGGTTAAAACCGATGTTGCCGTGAGTGGTTTTAACGATAGAAAATCTGAATTTTTAAGGGTCTTTTCTGTGCACCTAGAGGTGGGCCGCCAGGGGAAGGAAACCGCTTTCTTCGTAATCGACATGATTCCCACTTTTAATACTTTGTTAGGCTGCGATTGGCTCCATAAAGCTGCAGCAATCCCGTCTACGTTGCATAGAGAGTTGATGTTATGGCATTATTCTGTAATTGAGATTATTAAGGCTGATGAATATTCTTGTTGTGACAAAGGTATCTCGCATGCAGAAATGAGCAAGACTGCCAAAGATCATACGCTGGAGCAATGATATAAGCTGGGCGACTCTACTGTAGGGCCTCTCGGTCAACCATCTGGAAAATTTGATTATATCGTGGATTAATGGACATCGCACCCCAAGCCGGAGATGGACCAAGTTGCTCCATCAGGATGGGGAAAAGAGCTTACAGCAAAAGACATAGAGGAAGTCCTACAAGAGATTAATTTGGGTGAAAACCCCGCAAGAAGAGATGCAAGCAGCCGAAATGAAGACGAATGTGGTAAAGAAGAAGTTTTGAGGAGCCAGCAGAACGTCGTTGTGGAGTTGGAGCCCGAGAGACTCCTAAAGGAAGGGACTTATAGACCAGAGTGAAAAAATGATTGAAGCGGTCGTTGATATCCTCCGACGACTCCAAATCTACAAGGGGAATCATTGCCGGGAACAACCTACATCTTGGCTCTCAATAAATTCAGAAGCGCTTTGAGCGCCCGATGCTTGTAATAAGCCCGTATCTACCGATTTATATGGCACCATGGGCCGCGAATCTTTACTGATGCGGTGTGATCCATTAGTTAGTATCAATTTGGGAAGCGAGACTTCTCCTAGGGTTCTTTTCATCAGCTCTTCAGTTAATAACGAACTTTTTTATGTGATTAAAGGGGCACTTGAAGAATATAAAGACTGCTTCGCCTGGGATTATACTGAGATGTCAGGACTAGATCGTAGACTAGTAGAGCACACTCTTCCCATCAAGAAAGATTTTAAGCCAGTGCAACAAGCACCAAGGCGTATGACTAGGGAAGTAACACAGTTAGTCTTTGAACAAGTTAAAAAGCTTTTTCGAGCAGGGTATATAAGGACGTCACGTTATACGAAATGGATTTCTAGTATTGTACCCGTATTAAAAAAGAATGGAAAAATTAGAGTCTGTATAGACTTTAGAGATTTGAACCGCGCTACTTCAAAAGATGACTATCTCATGCCTATGGCGGATGATCTTATAGACATGTTAGCAGGACATCAAGTAATGTCATTTATGGACGGTTTCTCCGGTAATTATAACCAGATCTTTATCACAGAAGAGGATATACATAAAACATCATTCAGATGTCCTTTAGGGATTTTCGAATGGGTAGTAATGGTGTTTGGTTTAAAGAATGCTGTTGCTACACATCAACGACCAATGAACGTTATATTTGACGCTAATCTTGTCAAGACATTGGAAGTCTACATCGACGATACAGTCATTAAGTCGACAAAGGAAGAACTACATGTCGATCATCTCAGAAATGCTTTTATAATAATGAGAAAACATCAACTTAAATTAAACCCACTTAAATGCGCATTTGGAGTTAAAGCGAGGCAATTTTTTGGTTTCTTAGTACATCAACGCGACATTGAAGTCGATCAAAACAAGGTAAAAGCTATTCAGCATTTAGCAGCACCAAGAAGTAAAAGGGAGTTACAGGCTTTCATTGGAAGAGTGAATTACCTACTAGATTTATTGAAAATGTCGCAGGGAAGATGGAGGCGTTTGCCAACCTATTAAGAGGGAAAAATGATTACAAGTGGACAGAAAAAAACGAAGAAGCGTTCGACGCCTTGAAATAATATTTAACACACTCACCAGTCTTGATACCCCTGCAGTACGGGAGACCTTTCATTCTCTATGTGGCAGCCACTAAAACGACTATATGGGCTATGTTGGCGCAAATGGATGAGAGTGAACGTGAAAGGGCCGTTTATTACTTGTCGAGACAATTGACACCAATTGAAGTCAGGTATGCTCCGAAGGAAAAGTTGTGTCTATCAGTATTTTATGCTGTCATGAAACTTAGACATTACATCTGGAACAGCGAAGTCTATGTCGTATCCAAGACGCCCATTATCAAATATTTCTTTAAGAGTCCATTAGTAGGTGGACGGATTAGCAAATGGAGCTTGATTTTGTCTCCATACGATTTGAGATATAAGTCCCAACAGTCGGTCAAAGGACAAGCGCTGGCTGATTTTCTAACCGACTATGACGCAGCCTTGTCTATAGAACAAGAAGAAGTAGTCGAAGAAGTTTGGCAAGCGTGGTTCGATGGCTCGTCCACCAAGAATGGAGCTGGGATAGGAGTTCACGTAATATCCCCAATGGGTAAAGACATCAGATTAGCTTTTCGTCTACTAGTAATACCTACCAACAATGCTACTGAGTATGAAGCATTGATAACAGTACTAAAGGAACTCATGGCACTAAAGGCAAGGCAAGCTTGTGTTAGGGGAGATTCTCAGTTAGTTATTAACCAGGTTAACAAAGAGTGCACGTGTCAAGGCAAGCTGCTGCCCTATTTTGAGACAATACAACGGCTAATCGCACAATTCGAAGATATAACTTTTCAGTTTGTTGGACGTGATGAAAATGTAGTAGCTAATAGCCTAGCACAGTTAGCCTCAGGATACAAAAACAGGACCAAACGGGATAACATATCCGAAATAGGATCGCATATTCAGTGAGATGACAACGTCATGGCCGTAAACGTAATGAGCCAAGATGAAGACCGGAGGAAACCTATAATAGAATTCTTATCAGACCCCGGTCGGGAGGCCAAACAACGAATCAAAGTTCAGGCGATATCAACATCCTCTTGGATAGTGTTCTCTATAGAAAGGATACGAGCGGAGTTCTTTTAAGATGCGTAGACTTAGATGAGGCTACTCCAATAATTTTGGAGACCCACGAGGGACTCTGTCAGTCGCACCAGGGAGGGATAAAAATGTGTTGGATTATTCATGGACATAGTTTTTACTGGCCATCAATGATGAAAAATTGCATTGAGATGGCCAATGGATGTCAAGAGTGCCAATGACATGGCACGATAAGTCGTGCTCCAGCAGCTGACCTTACCCTAGTGATTAAACCTTGGCCTTTCAGGACCTGGGCTCTAGACGTGATAGGGGAAATTCATCCTCATTCTAGTCGAGGGGATGCGTTTATCTTGGTAGTAACAGATTACTTCACCAAGTGGGTAGAGGCACAAGTCTACAAGAAAATTGACCATAAGGAAGTCATTAGTTTTTTGCAGACATGTATCATTTATCGATTTGGTATTCCCCGTAACATTGTCGTAAACGATGGGACTACTTTTAACAACACAAGAGTGATGGAGTTTGCTGAAGACTTTGGTTTCTCAATCATGAATTCCACTCCGTATTATCCTCAAGCGAATGGACAGGCTGAAGCCTCCAATAAATTAATTAAAAATAGCAATCAAAAGATGGTCGGGCTTAATTCAAAGAAATGACATGAAATACTGAATGATACATTCTGGGCTCTAAGTGTTACCAAGCGCGAAAGCACCGGAGAAACTCCATTCGCGCTAGTTTACAGTCACGATGCAGTATTACCCATCGAAATGAGGTATAAATAGCTTCGTGTCAGCACCTTGTCTACAGGTCGAAGCCATGCATATAGCCTTAGAAGAGTTGGAAAGAAAGAGATTGGATGTTGTAGACATGATAGAAGTTCACAAACAGAGGATAGCCCGACATTACAATAAGAAAGTAGTTCATAAACACTTTCAAGTTGGCGACCTGGTTTGGAAGATGATCTTACCCTTAAAGTATAATGACCAGATTTTAGGAAAGTGTTCTCCAAATTGGGAAGGACCATATCAAGTAAGCGAAACCTTCTCGGCAATTAGCTATAGGTTGTCAACCCTTGAAGGAGTCAGACAACCTCTAAAAATTAACGGTAAATACTTGAAACTCTATAGAAAAACCATCTGGGAATCTCACGAAAAAATTCTAAGAAAGTGCTTCCTAGTTATATGGGAAGAGATTACTAGGAATTAAATTCATAAGAACACTACACAGCTGTAGACTGATGAGTTTGTTTAGAGGGTGTCATCCCTTGAAGCCTTATGTCTAAAACTGGTAGATGTAAAGAGAATTGAGTTTGTTGTAACGGTGTCATCCCTTGAGACCTAAAAAGAACAAACGAAATGGCATCACCTCCTGGGGACCTGGAAGCTTGAACTCGCGACGTCATGTTTAGGCACCATACGTGCCGCTTCCACAAATAGGAAAGTCAGACCTTGGCCCGATTTCGCTTCAAGGTAATCTCGTTCTTCTGACGAAACCAAGACTTTAAATCATCTTGGTTCTGCTGGTCAGAAGCATGAGCAGAACATTCGGCGAGCAGGGAGTCGACCACGGAAACCCGGTCCTTGAGGTCCTTCTCAAGAGCCAAGAGCTCTGCAATCCTAGCTTGGACTTGTGTAAGCTGATGAGACAAGTCATCCCCCTGTCTCCTGAGGCGCCTCTCGTCAGCTTCTCCTTTCGCTTGATTTTTTAGAAAATCGGCAATCTTGGACTCGGCACTGCAAGATGTCTGGAGGTCTTTTACGTAAACCGGCCATTCAGTCCAAAATTGCCCCTTGAAGTCTTCACAAGCTGCTAACATTTGGATCGTAGCGGGAGGGGAACTCTCAGTCTCTTTGATGCAACTCTGAAGGGTCTTAAACTGATCCTCAGAGAAAGTCTCAAGACGGAGGAGATCCCCAACACGGTCTACGTTCTCCATCAGGCGGTCATAGTCACTGAAGCAGCTTGAAACGCCTTCCCCAAGATTTTCGCTTGATGGCTGGCAGGGAGATTGGATAGTCGGCATTGCAGCTTGTTAATCTGCGACACTAGAAGGATTAGCGCCTGTCGCGCCTATCGCCTCTTGAGTAGCAGCCTCTATTACAGTGGAAATAGCCTCCGGCTCCTCAGTTGCTGAGACTTCAAGACTTGGGGAAGGGATATTCTACAAATTGAGTAAAGGATAATCGTCAGCATTGAAACTGGACAAGTAAAGTCCATATAGACCTGGAATACCTCGGTAGGAGGCAAGTCAGCTTCGTCGGTCCCCGGGGCTACGTTAGGATCAGAAACCCCGGAGAGATTTGGATCCTGAGGAGAAAGTAAAATATTTTTGCTTGAGCTTTGAGAAAACAAAACAACATGGGTACAAGAATGCATACCATTTCTCAAGAGGACTCTGCCGTTTGAGAATTCAAAGGGGGCGAACTCAGTGTCATAATCGTCCTCCTGGAAACAAGGTCCCAAGGTTTATTGGGAGGAGATCTATGGAGCCGCATACTTTGGAGATGGGGTACCTGAATACTAAGCACCTGTCTCAGAAGATTCAAGGGCTTTAAAAGAAATAGGGACAGGATCCTGAATGGCAGGGCGACGATGCTTGAAAGAAATTGAAATAGGTATATCCTCGGAGTCAGAAGACTGAGGGGAAGGAGCCTTTCGCTTGCTAGTCACTCTCCTCTCGACCTGTTTGCCCTTGGAATCAAGGGTCTGCCGGCGGAGACGGGTCAAACGACCGGTCGGGGGAGGAGGACTCCTTTCTGGTGAAGAATCCAAATAGGAGTTGTTCAGTTCAAAGGGCAAGAAAAACAAGTTTAGTCTATACCAGAAGGCTTATGTGGAAGGTAAAGATCTGGCTTTAACATCATCTCAGAGGAAAGGTAAAGATCTGTCTCTGTGGAAGTCTGGAAGAAAGTCATTTTCTTCAAAAGGGCATCAAAGGTAATCGCCCATTGAATAGAAAAGAACTCTGTAGCATAAACCGGAGTAGACTCAAAAGGGAACTCCATGTGACGGAGCTCCATCTTCTTAGACAGAAGATTCATGGATTGCTGTAAAGAATCCTTAGAAAGAATGCTAGTGACCAGTGTATGAATTGGGATACTGAAGGAGTCAGGAGAGGGACTGATGAGCTCTGGATGAAACCAACTTGTCTTGCACAGAGTTGGGGGTTGTAGACTTCGAAACCAAATCCTCCCTCTGACACACATACCAGGTCCCTACTGGTCAAGACAGTATCCCAATATAGGCCTGGGGTATGCCTCTGCCGGCACTTCAAAATGAGGTGGCCGGCAGGGAATGGGACCCAATTGCGGCGCTTACCTCGCCCAGTATGTATAATGTGCCTTATATACCCCGTCGCAGAGGCATACTACCATTTGTCCTTGGCTTGGCAGCAGGACTCCAGCATGTGCTTTCCATAGCAACTGATCTGGGTGGCGCCAGAAGGCATCTGGTACCCTGTAAGTTCTGGCATCCATATGCAAAGGGGGCCGCCAGCCGGATACCTCGGAAAGGGACTTGCACACGTATTAGCCTTTTTCAAACCCTGGTAGACTAAACCCAACAGGAATGAGGCCCAAGCTATCTTGCTGGAAGCCGAGCTCAGAAAGTTAGCAATCCCATAGACAAGCTTTGGCACTCGCCTGTCAGTGAAGCAAAAAACGTACTTGCTCAGCCAGACGTTGAAGAACTCAACTTCCTCGGCCTTTACCTAGACAGCAGTGGAATAACCTTCGATCATTTGAAGGTGTCTCCTTGATGTACTCAAGATTTGGAGCATCTCTTTGGGGTTGTGGTCGTCGTCTGCAGGTTAAAGACGAACAAAGATACCAGCCACGTAACTCCCCGTCAAGAAATTTATATCCTCTAGAGTGATGGTCATGGGGCCTTCAAGGAAATAGAAGCAGTTCACCGAGTGGAAAGCTTGAAGAAAGACAAGAGGCCAGAGACTTTCAGCCTGGATTCTAGCTTCCCAAGTCAACTGGAAAACCATTGTCGTACCACTGGCTTGTCTACAGAGGGGAAACACAAGAATCCACTTCTCTTTTCTCAGTTCAGGGGGTCCACAAAGTCTTCCCGTCATATAGGGATTTGAGACTCCGTGATCAAGTATTCATGAGAAACCTAGGGTTAACCCGTCGTCGTCAGTCTGGACCACACCAGAGGGACCAGCACGTTGAGAGTGCCATTGGAAGGTCTCGAAGGAAAACATGATCAAGAAGGAGAAATAGGGTTTTTAGAGAAGACTAAGGGAGTTCAGGAAGAGAGAGCGCTCGAAGGATGAGTGAAAAGAGGGAAACAAAAGGTTTTTTTTTTAAACTCCAAGAAACTGACAAATGTGTTCAGGCGACAAAAGTCTCCTCAACAAAAAGAGGGGGGCTTATGTTGACATAATGAATTATCTTGGGCATATTTTCCGGACGGGACAAAGCCCACAAGAGGAATGTAAGGGATGAGAAGAGGTGCTTGCTCGTATCAAGTCTACAGCCCATGTCTGCGCAGGTCACACGTCTTAGGAGAACGATTTGTTGACTCCGAGATCCACGGAATGTAGTTTAGATTGGAAGGATCTTCGGAGAATGTGACAAACATCCTGGACTCATAAGATCGAATATAAAAGGAAGGAGATCTTCCCAAAGAAGAGCATGATCAATTCAGCCAACAGAAGCTTAATTTGCTCGTCACCCCGTAGTTGTTAGGATTCCCCGACCTGGACGAAACTCGTGAGGTTTCATTGGTCTTCACTTCCACCACTAGAGCAAGCAGCTGTAGCTCTGGTAGCTAATTTCCGCCAGCATTCCATCGCCGGGACGAGCCACGGTAGTCCCGGCAAACAATTCCGCCTTCGTTCCACCACCAGGGGGAGCAACCGTAGCCTTGGTATCCACAACCGCCATTACCTTCGACCACACTCTGTCCAACATGCCCCAGCGATCGGTTCCCTCCGTCCAAGTTCGCAAGTCTACAGCGCCACGTCATCAAGTTTACGACGCTACTACCGTCCAAATTCACAAGTCTGTAGCGCCCAACAGCAAGTTTACGACGCCTCCGTCTAAATTCTCAAGCCTGCAGCGTCCGGCAGCAAGTCTACGACGTCGCATCATCGTTCTTACTTTATTTTTCATGGCTGTAAGCTTTTCATTCTTATTGTAAGACTTCATTTGATTAGCTCAATCTATTTTTTTTACTTACATCTAAAACCCCATGAGTACTATTGCCAAATATTTCCAACGTGATCCGTTTCGACGCGAACAGTGTTATTCTCTATAAACAAGCCGTGCCCACGTACCCACAAGCTCGGATACCCTCAAGTATAAATTGAATATCCATCCTTCGGTATAACTTGACCCGAAGTATATTCAGCATTAATCTAGATGTTTATTTTCCATCTAATCAATTTACGGAAACTTTACCAAACATCAATTACGAGCAAAAAAGTAATTAATATATATTAAATATTATTATTTATTAACAACTATTTACATATACTACAAAATGGCTTAACATATACATGCACACACTAATAATGTCGACCTCAGATTTCCAATTTGACAATAATATCATAAAATGTAGCTATCCTTTATATTGATGCCTCCTCGCGAGATATAAAAGAGAATTTGACGCTCTTAGTGTTTTTGGTTTGTATTTCAAGCGTTCGTCCCGTCGCCAAAACTTCGATCGACAATCAATCCTTCCCATTCACAATCCCCGATATTCTTTTTAGTGTTCTTCGTAGCAACCTTCCACGAGTCCTCCCTCTTTTTTCTTACACTTTGTGCGTTCACCCGTTATAAAATTAATAAGTGATGGAGCACGATAATAACATTACTCTATTAGCACAAAGAAATAAGAGTTTGGCATCACGCACTTCCCCCCAATGTGCAATTTTTTATTTTGTATTTTTTAATGTGATTCCTGTTCAAGTTTTTGGTATCCCAAAGTGTCCTTGACAAAAACACGTCATCCATGACCTGACCCTCTCCTCGGAAGTTGACTTTCGGACATCCCTCCCTTGCTTCGGAACTTAGCCTTTTCGCAGCATTTGACATTTCCCTTGTGTCGGTCCTCCTCGTTCCTCTCTTCAAGGCAATACGAAAGTAAAACCTGAATCCGACTACGGATAAGATTTGTGGTCCGAAATAGAACATTGAGAGAGTATCCGTTTGATAAAACATGTGTAAGTCGTATGTCATAAAAAAAGTGCTTGTTATAAAAATATGGTAAACACTTCGTATTTATTTCGTACAAGAAAAACATAATTTTATACTCAGTTGGATACAGAGGGTTAGACATATTTATTATCATAACTATATCTTCTTCTCGCTTGAAGACATGGCCATCGAACCAAGTAAATTTCACGTATATCTTTATTCTTAGTTTGAACTTTCGATCAAGGAGCGGATTTTATTCGACGTATGTTCAAGAGTTTTCTACTAATGCCCATTGGCTTTAGAGCTTGATTGGTGTAATACCCCAAATGTTTCTACAAATATTAGCTGACATTTATTTATAAAAGATTATACATTTTTACTAACCTTTTATTTCGTAAATCATAAATTTTTTTACCATGGAATAGCTGACATTCATACATAAAAGCTTATACAGATTTACAAACCAATCTTTGATACATTGTCACTGTCGTGAAAGTTCATACATATCTACACCTCTACATTTTTACGCTGAAATAATGTCTTCGCATGACCACAATGTTGACACGTTTAAAAGGTTTAGGCAATTCAAAAAGTCATACAAGTTCCTTTTTTTCTAAGGAAATTTTACGAGATTACTAAAAAAAGAAAAGCAACGACCAGGTTTTATTAATTCATACAACGAAAGTCGATGACCGGAAACAACCTGAAACACCCACCAGGGATGGATGTATGGATCACCGTAAGACAAACTTTGACTAAAATAAACATTCGAGCCAACGAGACTTTGATTCGCACTTGCTTGAGTCCCCCTCCCCCGCCCCCCCCTCAGTTTGTTTTACGCCAGAACGAAATGGGGTACCTGCGACCAGCCTGCGAATTTTAGAGCGTGAGCCCAGATCCGCTTAGCTTCTCCTTGGTGATGCGATCTAGCCTCTCGACCATCTCCGGGCTCAACAGATTCATCCAGTCACCCACCTCCCCTTTCCTAAAGAAGGTGTTGTTCTCCTCCCCAGAGTTAAGCTTACCATTCTTATTGACCTCCAGCTGGCTCAGGCTTTCGAAACTGCACATCCTCAGTATCTCTTCTGCCGCGTCGTCCTCGTCCTCTTCGAACGGAAAGCCGATAAACTTAGCCACCCCCTTTAAGGTCTCGAACGGTCTCTCCTTCATATCCTCGTACCTGAGGAACAACACTTTCTCCGGGTTTTCCAAGCTGGCTTTCCAATACCCCAAGACATGATCCCAGCAGGGCCCAAACACGTTTACCCCCCGACAAAACCTGTCGAATATCTCCTCGAGGGAATCACATTTCTCCTTTTGCCTCAGCTTGCTTGCAAAGTGCCATAAGGACGAGAATGTGTCCTTCATGTTGCGACACATGTAAACGATCTTGCACTTGGAGTCTCTTATGCTGTCAGGGAGCAGGGGATAAGGGATGTGGGTGGAAAAAATCCTGGGGGAAGAGAAGGACGACAGGTCTGGATTTTCATTGTCAATGAATAATTTTAACTCCAGGAAAGGCACGAGCTCGTGGGGGTTTGTCGTGAGCAACGGGTTGGGCTGTTCCAGGTTGTCCCCACCCATGTATCGGTGGGACAACGCAAAGAGGATAGCCTTAAGCCACGTGGTGCCTGATTTCGGCAAGGTGGCGAGAAGGACGTCGTCATCGCGGGCAAGGAAGTTTTTCCGGCAAGAGAGGACTCCATTCAAGTGGGAAGCTGCGAACCAGAAGCCACAGTAGAGGTGGAGACGGGACGCGACCCAGCCCTTCTCGGACGGCAAGGTTGGGAGGAGGTCCCTGCATTCCTGGGTGATATTGTCTTCTTGAAGGTACTTGGGCAAGGGAAGAGTGGACAAAGATGATCCATTTGACGCCATATGAGAAAGAGTTGTGAATGTTAGCAGGGTTTTGAGTTGATAACCAAAATGTAGATCGGTCGGTCATACTCTTTCACCGGAACATACTCTTCCACCGAAATAAAGAATCGCCTGTTTGCAAATGATGCGGTCCCCGTCATGAATCACGTGGAAATGTACATCGGTCGGTCCCGTTCCTCAACAATCAGTCCGGCGCAATTGAAATAATCGGTTTCTCGGTGGTATGTAATTTTTGGATTAATAAATCTATCATCAACAATCAGTCCGGCGCAATTGAAATAATAACGGATGGACAAACTGAGTTGGGATTTTTCAACTTTGTTAATATTTTTTGAGCTTCGACGGAAACCGCGGAAGCATAAACTATCTGACGTATAATTTTCGTGGTACGTATAAATTGAATAATAAAATACTTGAAATAACTCATGCCTTATTATTTTAAAAAGTTTAATAACGTTTGAGTATGATCACTTTAATCCTCTAACAATATTCACATACATGTCCCAATTAGAATACTTTAGTGCAACATCTCATAATTATTTCTAAATTTCTTATTTCTTTTAATCGACTGTAATAATACTAGATTTTCAAAGTATGCTCGCAATTTTTTTAATCCAAGAAATTCTTATTCCAAAATTTGCATATTTTAAATTTAATATAAGTTAGGAATTAAATAAATAATGTCTACGTCGACATGTTTTAGCCTGCGATAATCTATGTTCTATATATGAAATCAGTGTACAATTATACACACAGACTATGGCATTTGCGTCCAACGTAGCCACCCAACAAAATAAAATATTAATAAATCATAAACCACGTTAAACCGATTACTATGTAATTTAATATCTATATCTCGCCGGAATCCTAATTAATTTATTAAATTGAATTAATCGTCTTACTTTATTTCTGAAAGATAATATATCTTAATTTAAATGGTAAATATTCCTCCATGACGGTGTATTTAAAATAACTAATATCTCAATCAAGATGACATGATGTCAACTCTCTAATTCAAGAAAACGATGGATCATATATTAAGTCAAGTCCCACACCTCGCTAGACGCTCAGTAACCTTTTTACTTTAATCCAATGAAAAACTACTTTTAAGGACATTAAAATTAACTCAAATCCCACGCCTCCCTCTTTTTTCTTACACTTTGTGCGTTTACCCGTTATAAAATTAATAAGTGATGGAGCACGATAGTAACATAACTGTACTAGCAGAAAGGAATAAGACTTTGGCATCAATTTTTTATTTTTTATTTTTTAATGTGATTCCTGTTCAAGCTTTTGGTATCCCAAAGTGTCGTTGCCAAAAACACGTCATCCATGACCTAACCGTGTCATCGGAAGTTGACTTTCGGACATCCCTCCCTTGCTTCGCAACTCAGCCTTTTCGCAGCATTTGACATTGCCTTTGTGTCGGTCCTCCTCGGTCCTCTCTTCAAGGCAATAAGAAAGTAAAACCTGAATCCGACGACGGATAAGATTTGTGGTCCGAAATAGAACATTGAGAGAGTATCCGTTTCATAAAACATGTGTAAGTCGTATGTCATAAAAATATGATAAATACTTCGTATTTACTTCGTACAAGAAAAACATAATTTTATACTCAGTTGGATACAGAGGGTTAGACATATTTGATATCATAACTATATCTTCTTCTCGCTTGAAGACATGGACATCGAACCAAGTAAATTTCACGTATATCTTTATTCTTAGTTTCAAATTTCGATCAAGGAGTAGATTTTATTCAACGTTCAAGGGTTTTCTACTAATGACCATTGGCGTTAGTACTTGATTCGTGTAATACTCCAAATGTTTCCACAAATATTTCTCTTTTAAAATTTTTCAAACAAAATCTAATCACTTGACCATCTCCTAATTACATTTAAATCATTCGAGATTTCCACCATCGCAAATTATCCACCTTATCAAGATTTAATCCCGTTCATCACTCTAAAAAAATCCCATTCCCCATTAAAAAAATATCTTACCTTCTTTATCCCATCAAAAGATGAACTTAGATGCAATTCTTCTAACCCTTCTGACATTCCTATCATCTTTCATACTATAAACAAAAGTAGATAATTACACACGTAAAAAAATCAATTATTCCCCATTAGAGGATCTTTAAAATCCTCTCCTTCTTAAGAGCCAAAGCCTCCCCATCCCCTTCAGACAAAAAACAGATAAACACACAATCACCCCATACAATCTCAAATACGTTCCTCCTCCCCCTCCTGGGAATCAGAGGCCAACTCATCGCCCCAAACGATCGAAGGCCAACTCCCTCACATACAGACAGAAATCGGAGCCAATGGCTACCCCTCTCCAATACTGACGAGCCAAAGTCTCCCAACCAGCTGCCACAGCTACAATCCAAGCATGGTGCCCCAAGGCAACCTTGTAACGGACTCCCCGACGTCCTTCTTCATCCTGGGGCGAGGCAACCCCTCTGTGAGTTTATAGCCTTTTTCTCATAATCACGCAGCCACTCTTTCACCTTATAGCATAATTGACCACTATACTATTAGCATTTTCATTTTAACATGATACATGCTGAAATTCACATTCAAATCCAACTTATTGATCTCAACCTTGCTAACTATCATGGATCTTGACTATGCTTAATCAAACTCTAATGCCAACTCTCTGCATAGAAACCCCTAAACATGTGCTAAATCGAATACGGTCCTTGTATGAGATTTAAATAAGAAAAAAAAGACACGTGAAATTTACTAGGTTTGGTGGCCACTTTTACAAGAGAGAAGATGGTATGACTAATAATAAATATTTGGAAAAATATATATTTATGACCCCAATTTTGAGCAAAATTTCTGTTTTGTCAATATTTTAGTTTGTCATATAATTTTGTCACAAATTTTCGCTTTCATATTAAGTTTGGCCAATCTTGAATTTCTTCTCGCGAAAGACAAACAAGGCCTTAATATAGCCTGACCCCTGTCTTATAATAGCGGAATTCCAACCTCTCATTCATTCGCCTCATAATTCACTTTACATGTAGCAATGACCTCCCAATAGAGCAATCATCCGACCTTCGTCAATGCCCTTGGCCATGACCCTCCTTTAGTTTGAGTTTTTTATTCAACCAACTCTTCTTAGTTGCTAATCTTGAAGTGACTAGCCAAAATAAAAAAAGAAATAAAAAAAAGGCTGCTAAGTTGAAATTATGAAAGATTTCTATCACAATACAATATAATAAAGTAAGAAATATTAAAAAGAATTGAATATTTATTTTGCAAGTTTAAGTGGAAGAACGAATTGAAATTCTATTGAATTTAGCTATATTGATTTCAATTTTAAGTTATAGTATATAGTATGATTGTATGTGTGATAGCATCTACTATACCAGGAATATCAATGAACCTTATTATTTCAATTGCACAGGATACTATTTTTTAGCTTCTGGAATCTCTTTCTGTTTATTTTTTATTGTATCACCAATTATCGTCCAACTCCGGCTTCCAACTCACTTGATTTGACCATCGAATTTTTAAATAAAATGACATACGATAGGTTTCAATATTATTTATCATTTTTTAATTTTTTTCCTTTTTAGTCAATAAATGAAAATTGTGCCTTAAGGTCTGTTTGGCTTTCGCGTGACAAAATTCAGGATTGGCCAAAATCAAAATAGAAACAAAAGTTGGTGACAAAATTATATAACAAACTAAATCAATGACAAAACAGAAATTTGGCTAGAAGTTGAGGCCATAAATCGATATTTTGCCTAAATATTTCTAACCCTCACTATCCAACCGATTACAAAATCACACTTTTCTTGTACGAAACAAACATGAAGTGTTTCTCTTGTTTTTGTAATAAGTACCTTTTTTATGACATACTACTTACATTCATGTATTATCAAACAGATACTCTCAATGTTCTACTTTGGACCACAAACCCTTTCTGTTGGGTTCGGTATTACTTACGTATAGCCTCGAAGAGAGGAACAAGGGGGACCGACACAAAGGCAATATCAAGTGCAGCGAAAAGGCGAGTTGCGAAACAAGGAATGAACGTCCAATAGTCAACTTTCGACAAGAGGGGCAGGTGTTCGCGTAGAAAACGGACCACGTCGGAAATATTTGGCAATTGGACTCACAGGGAAATGTATGTGGTCGCCAGAAAGATGAATTTCAATGATAAAAGATACGACTGTACAAATTCAGAGTTTCGAAAGAGAACTTAGAATCTTACAACCATAAAAATGAACGAAGAAGGGGTGATACGGCTGACGTAGGCGTCGTAGACTCGCTGCTGACGTCGTGGACTCGCTGCTGACGTCGTACACTCGCTGCTGACGTCGTAGATTCGCTACAGTGCACTGCGCTGTAGACTTGTGTGACGGTAATAGTGCTGACGGAGGGTTGTTGCCGCGGTTACGGTTGCTCGCCGGGACTGTGGAAGTGCTGGCGGAGGGTTGTTGTCCCGGTTACGGTTGCTCGCCGGGACGGTGGAAGTGCTGGCGGAAGGTGATCACCAAAGCTACGGTTGCTCACTCCGGTGTTGAAGGTAGTGACCAAATAACACAGGCCGAGGTATCTACTAAAGTCTAAGGGTGACGAGCAATGCAAATCTGTGTTTGGCTGATTGATCGTGCCTTTTCCTAAGGAGGATCTGTTTCTTTCATACCGAATCTTACTTGCCCTACACGCTTCGCGCGTCCTCAAAACGATCCTCAGATCGTGGCTCAATCTTAACTTCTCTCCAGGAATCTCGGAGTCTGTTTTAAAAAGTATCCTTTTAATTTTCTGAGTTGTGTATTGGGATCGTGTGTGTGGGATCGTGTGAGCATGTGTTGACGCAGGCCGTATACTTAGCTCAGGCCCAAGACATTCTGTAGTGTCAATACATTGACGCAGGCCGTCGTCTTAGCTCAGGCCTGCATCCTACATCGGGTTGTAGACTTAGGACCACTTTTCTGGGCTTGTAGAGTTAGCACAGGCCCAAGATATTCCGTAGTGTCAACAGTAGGTCATCGATCATGTGTTTTTGGCCGAGGACACTTTGGGATACCAACTTTGAACAGAAATCACGTAAAAAAGACTTTAAGTTTTGCTCATTGGGGGGAAGTGCGCGATGCCAAGTCTCATTGCTACAATATTATTATCGTGCTACATCACTTATTCAATTTTATTACGGGTAAACGCACGAAGAGTAAGGAGAAAGAGGGGACAACCTGGGGAAGGTGGCGATGAAGAGAAGTAATAAGAAAATCGAGGACTGTGACCGGGAGGGATTGCTTGTTGATCAATATTTCGGAGACGGAACGAACGCTTGAAATACGAACCATAAACACTTTGGAACGTCGTATCTCTTTTATAACTAGGAGGCATAGATATAAAGGATGGTCACATTTTATGATGTTTTATTTTTCGAAAAAGAAGATACTTGTCAAAATTACGTTCATAAATTTGAAATCTGGTTACTATTTTGCGTTTCTTGCAGACCTGAACACGTTGAACCATGTGAACACATTTTATTGAAGTTTATCCATCCGTTATTATTTAAGAGTTTCTGGTGGTTGATGATTATCAATCCCTATCCTTTTTTTCTAGAATTACATACCCATCGAGAAAGCAGCAAGGATTGGGACAGATTGATCAACATTTCACGTGATTCATGGGATGGACTACGTCATTTACTTACATGCCTTTGTTTAATGTGGTGGAAGAGTATGTAAGGGGAGAAGCATCGGACAAAGCCGATCAGTAATCATCTCTGTAGGCGCACATTCAAGCCCTCCAATCGGCGCCTTGATTCGTTCATCGAGGTGATGCGGAGGAAATTGGGGTGGATTTTCCCTCGATTCCTAATCGAACCTGTTCGGACCCATGCTTGATCTTTCCGAACTCCCCGTGCAGGGTATCTAATTTAGTAGCAATCAATCATAAATAATTATTTAGTTAAAATGGAACAGAGAATAGTAGTGACCATGGGCTTGGCCCATGGCCCGTAAGCTTGGGTTTTAAAGCCCAACTACACCTTGTTGGGGGCGGGGGGCGTGACCATTCTCCGTAAAGCCGCCTGAGGAAGTGAACTTACTAAAGAGGCTTCAGGGGATCCCCGAGCTAGAATCTGCAACTACTTATGATCTTACAAGTGATAGCAATTTCATGTTAAGACATCATGGTCCGTATAATATATTTAAATAACAAAATAATCTTATTCGGAAATTGTACCTTAAAATCTTCGAATAAACAAAACGTAATCGCGAACAATCGAGAGCCCCAAGTGTGACTCCTCTAGCGGTATCCACGCGCATACTATCACAAACACTTGACGATCCGATAGGTGCTAGCCTCTTGGATCGACGAAGAAGAAAATACGGAAATAAAGCTTGAATCGTACGTGCTCCTTTTTCCGGAAAAATTTCTCCAGTCTATAGACTCTTTACCTCACTGTCTCTTTTTCTATTGATCCTCAAACTCTCAGACTATCCCCTCTGATTACGTTTTCTTTCAAAACCTTCCATTTGCTCAAAATAAATAATTCGTAACGGAATAAATTAATTTACACAATTAATGCAAAGAAATCAACTCATTTTGATTTATTCCGCCAACGTGCACATGAATAAATTATTAAATTAATTTAATGCAAAAAAAATTCTTCTAACCGTTTAAAAACAACGGGGCACATGCATTCAAATAATTTAATTAAATAAAATATATATTGGATATAATATTTCAATAAATAAATATTTAATATATATCCTTTATAAATCGACCCGAATAAACCAATATTTGATCTTAGTCTATATATATTTGCTTCCGATATTTCAGAATAAATTAATAACTCAATTAATTCTAATTCTGAAATAAAATAATTAATTTAGTATCCACTAAAGTAATCAAAAATATAATGTTCGTGTCGACTTGCTATGCGTACGACCCTCTAGGTCCTATACATGAAGGCAGTGTATATCCATACACAAACTAAGGTAACCGTCTAGCAATAGTTTTTAGTCACCCAACATATTAGGATAATGATTATAAATCATAAACCACTATGAACCGATTACTGTATAATTCAATCTCTTCATCTAACCGACATCGCAATTAATTCGGCGCAAAATACATCATCACCGAATTAATTGGTTTACTTAATTACCAAGATATAATAGACTCTCTTGAATGTAAAACATTCCTCCTATGGCCATGGATTTTAGAGTCACTAATATCTCTATCAAGTGGCCTAGATATTAACTCTCTAATCCAAAATAGCGATGAATCCTATCTTGACTCAATATTATTCTCTCTACGCTTTGTCACACACCCAACAATCGTATTACTCACAATCCGGTTAAAGACTGCTTTTAACGACGTCAAAGTGCACAAACTGCACGCATAGAATAAAATGAAGGTATCAAGTCAAAAGATCAGTTACACTCGTCCATAAAGAGGATTGACCAATGATGTTTAATATGTGGTATCTTCTTAAACGGGTCGTGTCCAGTATCCCTAATCTTGGGTACCCCTAAGTATAACTTGGATACACTATCCCTTGGTCTATCTTGACCTCAGCTATACTTAGCGATGATCTAGATGTTCATGTCCCCTCTAAACATCTATCCGATCACGGACTATTTTAGATTAATATACTTAATAATCTGTAGGACTTTATCATTAATAATTTTACGTGCAGAAAAATAAAATAATCAATGACAAATACTCGTCTTTATTAATTATTTATCCATAAATATATTAAAGTGTCTTGGCACATAAGTGCACACACTAACAGCCACTTCAACATCCAACAGGGACGAGGAACGGAGGAGAGGTAACAATGTCGATCCGACCCGGGAGTCGCACCCGGGATTGCATTCGGGTGACCATGTTGTGAGCCGACGCGAGGAGGCGACAATGGCGACCCTTGGTGAGCAGGCGGGGGAAGACAACAAGAGTAGGGAACAGGGGACGATGACAACTATGGAGAAAGGCGCAAGTAGTATTTCATGATGGATTACTTGGGGGTAAGAAGCGACGCCCAATACACAACAAGTCCCTCCCGTCGTCATCGTCATGGTCCGCCCTACCTTCTCCTTAAAGAGTGATCCTCCCCCTAAAACATGACCAAAATTCGGTCATTTTCGGGGGAGGAAATTCGGAAACAGAATTCATTTTCAAAGAGGTGTTGACCATTTTCAGAATTGCGCATATAAAGATAGGATTCTATAGAGGCGAACACGGGGATCCGCACCCCTTCGATGGCCGCAGCGGTGCCTTTGCCCATTCCACCAAGCCGACAAGGGGGATTATGCACTTTTACACAGACGAGGAATGGGGCACAGTCCAAGCTCCCAATATCCTTGACCTAGAATCGGTCGTGTTGCACGAGATTGGGCACGCTCTTGGGCATGATCACCGTGACAGGCAGAGTGTCGTGATGTATAAGACATTTGGCTATGGGCTAATTAAGAGGGAACTTAACCAAGATGATATTGATGGCATTCGGGCATTGTATGCGGACTGAACAGTAGTCAAATTCTTGATAAAAAATTCTTGAGTTTTTTCATTAACTGTAATAAGATGTTGGGAGCTTTTTTATTTGTCTTGCTGAGATTTCTATGTGTTTAAATAAAAAATATTATAAATTTTTATGAAATTGTCGAGGGAATTCTTCACGGAGGACGGTGGGAAAGCTTCAAAGATGAAACTACAAGAACGCAAGCAAAGTTAGATCTCTCTCTTCACCACGCAAGTGCACTCTCTTTATGGAATTATTTGCCCCCACTATCAAGTTACAGAAGGGAAAAGATATGCAAATATTCCTCCAAGAGTAACGAAGAAAGAACAAACATATCGACCCTGCAAAGCAGAGTGTTCCGATGAGAAATCTCAAGCAGAAGTGGTACTCGAATACTTTAAAGTTATCGGTAGATTCAAAATGTTCTACTATCCTTCTACACAACAATCATAATGTATTAACAGTTTTCGTGCTTTGGAGACCATTGCATGACCATGGAAAACAAGGAGGCATGGCCCTTCATGAAACAATATCAAGAAACCGCCATATAGCCTTTGAAGTTAAAGGGTTACAACTCTTCATGAAAAGTCCCGAATAAACCTCCACATAGCCATTAGAAAATGAGGGATTGCAACCCTCATCATAAGGCTCAAGTTAAAGAACCAAATAACATGTCTTTTCATGACAACGATTCAAATGATGCGTCCCTTCGTCCCTAAGGACACTTCTTTCTTACTTCTCTAACTTACTGCGCAATGAAAGACGCGTCCTCCATATTGGAGAACGCGTCTTTCTTGATTCTGTTGTCTACAGAATGCTCACGGACACGTCCCTCTCGATTCTGTGATGACAGTGCAGCCATGAATGCGTCCTTCTGTTTTAAAGGACACGTCCTTCTCGGTTCTATGCGAGAATACTGTCACACAATTAGTGCCCATCCTAAACTCTAGGATGTACTAATTCCAACCCCGAAAAGTTCTTTATTGTTCATTCTAACAACTCCAAATTATTCAACAATGTGATCTATCCTTAATAATTATAACAGAAATCAATATGTATAGAAATTTGAAATCTTATCTCATGCCTCGTACAAAAAGCCTCATGAAGTTGTAGATGGAGAAACTAACGAATTGACAATAAGGGTGGGCACTTTCCGTGATTTTCAAAGTTCATCCATTGTCAAATGTTGACCGTCAATTTTATCTTCCAATAGCTTTCGAGCGTGACGCTACGACTCTATTGCTTGGAGACACCCCATTAAGACTGAATTTAGTCGAAGCCGCTACCTCCCGAAATATCTCGTCGGAGGGAAGCCATGAGCTATGACATTGCAGCACCATAGAAGTATCCATCAATCCCCATGATTGCCTCTATCTCCATCACCGTCAACCTTGTTGTAAGACACGTCAATCATTCTAAGATCCCGAATGGTTGCTTGGTTGTCTTCCTGTACTTAGCCATTTTCTGCAATACTAGAAATAAGTTTGTTCAATGTGAGATTTTTCTTTTACTTCCGTCATTCCTTTATGTTTCTTTTAAGTTTATTGGCAACCACATTGATTTCTTTACTACTTCACGTCGTTATCGCAACGTGTTATTTCACAATGTATCCTGATATGGCTGACCATGTCCAGAACGCGCTTGATATGGCCCTAAATTTTTAATTAACGCATTTAATTATAAACCTTTAAACTCGAAATTGTAAGCCATTAAAATCAAAAGGCATAAATATTAAGAACTATGCTCATGGCGGTTAAGGACTTATAGGAGATTGTGCAAGTAGGTGCAACTATAACTGATAAGTGAGGACTCTCCTGTTTAAACAAGATAATATAAAATAGTACTTGATCCATTTTTTATATTAAATATTCTTAGTTAATATAAAAGACAATTAATTAAGGACATATTTTGTTAAACATGAAAATAATATAGTATGTCACACTTCTGCACAACAGATTTCACATACAAATCGGAGTCGTAAATATGTGTAGAATCTGATCAGATTAACTTATGTTCTCTAATTAATTACGTTTTTAAGTTGGATTTTGCGTCATGGGAATAATATGATTGGATTAACTTTATTTCCAAACTGATACACAAACTAACAATGTTATCCAAGTTAATTACACTCTGAAGCGAATTATTGATGAATGCAATTTGCTATCTATATAAAGTGACTATCTATCCATCAGTCAATACACACATCAAAGACAATGGCCCCAAACTCCATCATCCTTTCGGTCCTATTCCTTCTTTTGTTGTTGATAAGCCCCAGTCTCGAATCTGGCGATGCGATGAGGTTTGCGAAGAATCACCTCAAGGCCATTGGCTACTTGTCAGAGAATTATACCTCCATCGACGCCGACCCCTATGACGAGGCATTGGCATCTGCCTTGAGGAAGTTCCAAACTTTCTATGGATTGAATATCTCTGGAAGAATAGAGCCCGACACGTTGATGATGATGAGCCGGCCTCGTGATGATATCCCCGACCATTCCTCGGAAAACAACACCACGCTGCAGTATTCTTTCCTTCCGGGAAATCCCAAATGGCCACAATCCAAGAGGAGACTCAAGTGCACGTTCATTACGAACACACCTATCAGATTCAAAACGGTAAGTAAGGCCATATCAAGGGCCTTCTCAACATGGTCAGGCGTGACAAACTTCACTTTCAAAATGGTGGCGGGCCATTTTAAACCACCGGAGATAAGCATAGGATTTTATAGACGTGAACACGGGTGTCCAAAACCCTTCGATGGTCGTGGCGGTAAAGTGGCTCATGCCTTCCCTCCGCCAAGTGGAATTATGCACTTTGACGAGGACGAGGTCTGGGGCACGGTCCAAGATCCCAATATCCTTGACCTAGAATCGGTCGCGTTGCACGAGATTGGGCACCTTCTCGGGCTTGATCACAGCGACAGGCCGAGTGCTGTGATGTATGCGACATTTGGCTATGGGCGAATTAGGAGGGAACTTGACCAAGATGATATTGATGGCATTCGGGCCTTGTATGCGGACTAAACAATAGTCAAATTCCTAATAAAATATTTTCAGTTTATTTTATTAACTTTAATAAACAACTTAAAAGTAAAGATGTTGGGGTCCTTTTCTTATTTATCTTCCTCTGATAAGAAGCTGAGATTCCTGTGTGTTTCAATAAGAAAATTATTATAAAATTACATTAAATTAATACGAATAGAAATTTGAAATCTCATGAATCGTAATAAAAAAAAAACCGCATGAAGTTGTAGATGGAGAAACTAACGAATTGAAAATACGGGCGAGGCCTTCGCATGATTTTCATAGTTCATCCACTGTCAATTGTTTGACTCTCAATTTTTATCTTCCAATAGATTTCGAGCGTGCTGCTCCGCCTCTATTGCTTGGAGACAACCCACTAGAACTGAATTTAGTCAAGACTGCTACATCCCAGCATACAATCTCATCTTATATTTCATTGGCATCCTAATAAAACATTTCTTGATATAAATTATCATCCATTAGTTCATAATATCAAAGACAATTAATTAAGAACATATTTGATATACATATCCGAATTGATTCTACATTTTTAATGAATAATTTGAGTGGATTAACTTCTATTCTCAAATTAATTACGGTTTTAAGTTGGATTTTGGAGGATGTGAAGAATCTCAAAGGATTAACTTGTATTTCCAAACTGATACAGAAACTAACAATGTTATCCAAGTTAATTGTACTCTAACGCAAAATATTGATGAATGCAATTTGTTATCTTTATAAACTGACTATCTATCCATCAGTCAATACACACAACAAAGACAATGGCCACAAAGTCCACCATCCTTTCGGTCCTATCCCTTCTATTGTTGTCGATACGCCCCAGTCTCGAATCTGATTATGTGATGAGGTTTGCGAAGAATCACCTCAAGGCCTTTGGCTACTTGTCGGAGAATTATACCTGCATGGACGACGCCGCATATGACGAGGCATTGGTGTATGCCTTGAGGAAGTACCCAACTTTCTATGAATTGAATGTCTCAGGAAGAATAGAGTCTCACACGTTGATGATGATGAGACAGCATCGTGGCAGTGTCCATTGTTTTAGAACATTTGTTTCCACACCATGACAGATGTAAACATGGTTCAGCCTAGTAATGAGATTGAAACAAGCAGCTGACTCACTTAAGCCTTATCTATTTGACATACACTGTCTAATCTGTTTACTCTATACTGTTGAGAATCATGTTTACTAATCTTTTTCGAGTTGTCCTGTTGACATTTGTCGACGAGTTCATATTCGATTGCACGCCCATTTCATTCTTTAAACCACTGGTGTTGAGTCTTGTGCTCCAGGTGATTAGTGGATTTGGATTAATCACTATGTATTGCGATAAAATGAGAAACATGTTGATAAACTTTGGGAGCACAATTTTGAATGCTGTCTCTGGAAAAGAAAAGAAAATATTTTACTAGGCTGATGTATCTTCCGTTTTGCCATTCTGTTCGCCCTCTCACGGGATTTTCTTCCCTGTAGGAATGTGTGTGAGTTTGGACAGGCACAGTAGATCTTTTGATGATTAGTGGTGCCATGAATTTTCACGTGGTTTATACCGAGTTTCTAGCAAAGAGGTTACAGAGTGTCTATACATGTATCGTGACACGTTGTGCATTCACAAGGATTCCTCATACAATGAGAGGTAACAAGAAGAAGCTTCCGCGATAATTTTTTTCCCTTTCGAGCTCGAAACATTTCAGATAGGTGTTCCTTTGTAGTACGTACGAAATTTAATGCCAAAATATACGTTTGTAGTCCTAAGTATGATCGAACTTTTTTTTGTAATATGTCAGGACATAAAAATACTTTCTATTTTTCAAATTACTTTCCATGCCGCAATTTAATGGGATTGCATATACAGACCGTAAGAAAAAATATTTCGTAAAATTAATAATAACCGTTAAAATTTACGAGTTGGATTCGTAAGGAGCAACCTCACAATCAAGTGAGACTGCATTAATGTGTCACTTACACGTGTCACAAAATCTAATTTTTAAACCACTTCAGCCCCTCAATCTCCCTAAGTTGGGACGGACACCCCGAGGAGACTATCAATAGACAATGTGGTTAGACTGGGTAACGAATCGAGCACACCAAATCTCGATGTCCGTCAATATGAAATCTACCATCTCCAACTCCGTCGAGAGCCTCAAGTTGGAGCAACGTTCCCAGGGTATTGGCTGTTCGTGAGTGCCGGAGAATCAGCCTGCGCAGACACGACGGAAGCTCCGAAACAGACGCCATATCTGGAAAAGATAAATTGAGAGTTTTGAGCATGGAAAGGGTGCCCAACTCGGAAGCTCCCAAGCCCAGATAACTCCAAACGCTCTCTCCTTCTCGTGCCCAGTATATTCCATCAGAGATTTCCGATTCGAGAATTGCCGGATAGTCCAGTCCTGTTCCTCTTAAATTACTGCGTCCATTACTTGAAGACATTTACAGCCAATGCAATTAAACTGCAATTCATGGGATTTGCTTAGACTCCAAAACATTTACTGCTAATTCGAAATCCACCGCAGCTGTAGGTGATTGAAAATGGCAGCTCCCACAAATAGTAAGAAAAAGAAAGAAGACAGTCATGAAAATGTGTTAGATAATGTAACGTTTAATCATTGAGGTGTCAATTTCTGATTAATAAAAAAGTAACATGCAAAGAGTAAGTAACAGGACAAAAGTCTCGATCCAACTGTAACACCACCTAATGGATATGATCATATGACAGAAGAAAACTTCAATTTCTTAGTAATAATGAATAAAAATGATTCAAATTGGGAGATGAGACTTGGGTTGCAAGTAGGTGTGACAGTTTGGTTGACAAGTTTCCACAAATACAGAGAAGAAAGAAGGAAGAATCAATCTTGTGCGAATACATCATTCATGGCCAGTGATCAGTGATATGTTTGGTCTCATATATGGTCAGATTTCTTAAATCCTAAATGTGGTATGCCTCTAGGTTTTTTTTAAGGGAACCTTTCTTTGTTTCTTTGTGTAGGATGAAATATTAAAAAAAAAAAGAATTGTCGGATGGGAAGTCTTGGTCAATTCCTCCATCATTGAGATTTGACAGTCTCAACTACCAAACATAAATTCGGACTACAAAAACATAAGAAAAACCCACAATTTTGTAGAAGACGCAAAAGTTCTTGAAGAGAAACGAGAATGGATTTCCTTTCCCCCGTCCTCGGTATGATCGGCTCTCACCTCCTCACAGAGTATGCAAGGATCGGTGGCATCTCCGACAAGCTCAAGACGTGGGGTAGGAAGCTGCGGACGATCCAAGCCGTGTTAGATTCTGCCGAGGAAAAGCAGATGGATGGTGCCCGTGGTGTAGGCCAGTGGCTCACAGACCTCCGGGACGTTGTCTATGACATAGAAGACCTGCTTGACGAGTTCTCTGTCGAAGCCAAGCGGACTACATCCAAGAAACGTCCTTATTCCCTGATTGAATACTGCTCTAGGTTTGACCCACGTAACCTGATCTCAGATTATCGTGTGGCCACCAAGATTGAGGAGGTTGACCAAAGATTGGAGGAGTCTTCACCCACATACGGATTCTCGGGTTAGTCAAGAATCCCAGGAGCTTGTCTCCTTCTCACTCCAACTTTGGCAAGCCACGTTTCGTTACCACTTCCCTGCCTGAACCCAAGTTTGTTGGAAGGGAGAAGCAAATGGAGGAGCTGCTCGCTCGATTGACCGGATTCGAACCCACCATTCACTCTGTCCGAGCCTTTACAGTCATTTCGATTGTGGGGATGGGAGGACTCGGTAAAACTACCCTGGCACAAGAGCTGTATAGTCATAAGTCCCTGAACAAGGCAGAGTTTGCGGTTAAAGCCTGGGCTTGTGTTTCTGACTTCTTTGACAGGGCAGCGATCACGAAGAGTATCCTGGACGAGGTAGAGCCATCTTCGTCAAATGGGGAGAAAAATCTAAATCAACTTCAGAACTCACTCAAGGAGAAACTTTTGGGAAAGAAGTTTCTCATTGTGTTGGATGATGTCTGGAATGATAACTACGATGAGCTCGAGTCTCTATTTAAACCCTTGTATTCCGGGAATAAAGGAAGCAGGATCTTACTCACTACAAGAAACCTCGAGGTCGCCAAATTGGCTGGAGACCGTCATCCGATGCAGTTGGACACGCTGCCGTTGGAGGAGTGTTTGTCTTTGCTCTCCTATCACTCCATTGGTGAGGAAAACTTTGATCGCCACCCTCATCTTCAGGATATTGCAGTTCAATTAGCCAAAAGGTGTAAAGGATTGCCTCTCACAATTAAGACGATCGGAGGACTGCTTCGTTTTGAAAGTGACGATGAAAAATGGAAGCAGGTGTTAGCTCATGGCATTTGGGACAAAGGTGACGGACAGGAAAAGATTCCCCCTGCTCTAAAGTTAAGCTATGCCCATCTTCCAGTTCATTTGAAGCGATGTTTTGCAGCTTGTGCGATATTTCCGAAGGATTACTTGTTCGACCAAGACGAGATAATTCAACTATGGATCATACAAGGTTTGATACATAAGAAAAGCGGCGAAACATACCAAGAGGCGGGGAAGAAAAATCTCCATCGGTTAGAAGCAGTGTCGCTCATTCAGAAAGCGAGGGATAAGAAGACCCTGTATTTAATGCACGATCTCATCAACGATCTAGCAAAATCAGTAATTGTCGGCGCATACTTCAGTTCAGATGAGTATAAAGAAGGCTCCTATCATGAAGAGTCAGCTTGGCAAAGTGCGTCATGCAGCCATTATCACACAACGTTTTGAAAGGTGTCTTTTGCAGAGATTTGATGTGTATCGTTCAATGAAGAAATTAAGGACGTTTATGCCTTTCCAAATCTCATCTTACGGACGACCAGATGTCAATGTCTCCCAAGACGTGATACACGACTTGACAATGGATATGAAGAACCTGAGGATGTTATCACTGCGTCACTTTCGAGCCCGTGAGATGCCTGACCAAATTGGCGAGCTGAAGCTACTACGTTCGATCGATTTTCTCATACACTAATTGAAGTACTGCCAGAATCAATTTGTGACTTGGTCGAGTTACAATCTCTGCTGCTTCGAGGGTGCACGTGGCTTAAGAAGTTGCCGATGAACATCCATAAGTTGACAAATCTTCTCCATCTGGATATAACCGGCACTAACAGGTTGAAGGAGATGCCGCCGCATATAAGTGATTTGACCAATCTGGAAATACTCTCTAGCTTTGTTGTGGGAAAGGAAGCCGGTCAAGAGTTGAAGCAGTTGGGACCACTTAAATCCCTTCAGCGAGAGCTGCACATTCATAATTTGCTGGACGTGGATGATGTCGAAGATGCAAGGATTGCTAATCTACGTGAAAAGGAAGCACTTCTCGAATTAAGCTTTAATTGGGGATCGAATTCCAAAACTTCACGTGAAGATGACCATCAATGGAAGCTCCTCGACAATCTGCAACCTCCGAGAAAGATTGAATCTCTTGCTATACATTGCTATGGAGGAAAAACATTCCCATCCTGGTTTGGTAATTCATGCATGAATAATGTTGTGAGCTTAACTCTGGAAAATTGCGAATGTGTGGGTTCGCTACCATCTTTGGGACGACTTCCGTTGCTAGAAAGGTTGGTCATTTGTCGTCTTGAAGCTGTCACTTTGATAGGTGCCGAGTTCTATGGGACTGAAATGCCATTTCAGTCATTGAAGAGTTTGAGCTTTGAGAACATGGGAGCATGGGAGAAGTGGTCGTATCATGAAGACTACAAGAACGACCAGCCATTCCCTCGTCTCCAAGAACTAAAGGTGAAGAAGTGTCCCAAATTGAACGGAGGGTGTACTCTTAGCCTTCCATCTCTCGTTGAGATTGACATTGATGGTTGCAATGAAGGATTGCTGAAATGTCTAGTTGACCTTACTTCTATTACCAAGATGAACATTCGCAACATTCCGCAACTTGTTCACTTGGATGGGAGTTTTTCATCCTCTTTGGTTGAGCTTGAAGAGATGCGGATTCATGATTGTCCTCGATTTATGTCCTTCATAGATGGGGATGGCGGAAAACGGGTGCCTCCTAAGATGAAGAAGCTAGTAATAGGTGGTTGTGAAGATATACAGAAGCTGTTGGATGATTTATCGGGACTTACATCTCTAAATGAGATGAGAGTTGTTGATTGCGGGAATCTCTCTTCCTTTCCCGGTGAGGGACTGCCTCCTGCATTGAGAAAACTGGTGCTTCAGAGTTGTACGTGTCTGCCATCATCCCACCTCATTAGCAGCAGACTTCCGGAATCTCTGGAGGAGCTTATCCCATGTAGTCTCGAAGGACTTGTGTCGATTATGGATCTAGATGCAAAAACTCCACTCTCTCGATCTTTGCGGAAACTATCCATTTATGGTTGCAGGGGTGTCACAACTTTGTCGGATAGCTTGCAACACTTGTCCACCCTTTCCGAGCTTAGTCTCATGGATTGCTGAGCATTAGAGATGGACCACTTCCCTGCTCTCCCAAGCAACCTGTTGAGTTTTGAGCTTGATAGATGTCCAAAGGTGAAGTCTTTGCCTGACGACATGCAAGACCTCACATCCCTCAAAACACTAATTATTCGCGACTGTGGCATCAAGAGCTTGCCGAGAGGAGGTTTACCTCGGAATGTGGAATCTCTTTGGATAGGGGGATGCTGGAGGCTGAATTAATCAATTGATGAGTGGGGCTTGCGGGGTCTCGCCACCTTACGGGAGTTGAACATCGAGGGGGAAATGGAATGCGTGGATGAGATGGAGTGCTTTCCTCCATCTCCTGATGCATGGCGTCGCCTGCTCCCTTCATCCCTCGTCAAATTGCATATTAGGAAACATGAAGAAGTTGGAGAGGGTGGTTTCTGGTTTATGCGTCCACCTTGCCACCCTTCAAACTTTGGAGATCGATTATTGTCCGAGGATGCGATGGTTGCCGGATGACGGAATACCTGACTCGCTCGAACAGATCATCCTTTCAGGCTGTCCACTGCTGGAGGAGAGATGCTCCAACCCCAATGGGGATTATTGGCCGCTTGTCTGACTCCTCCCAGATATAATAAAACGGTGGGTAGTCTTCTTAGGAGAAGACTACCTAAAATTTGACAAGAAATGACGGCTCTATCTGCAGCGAGCTTGTCTGTCAGGGGAGTCGCTGATGGGCTCAAACCACGTGCCATGTATGATGGTCCAGATTGAACCTCCTTATTCGCTCTGCATTTTCGTTCCTCTGTTAGGTTAGGATACACTTAACAGTGGTCTTGTCACTTACATGAGAGTCGCAAACCTACCATTTTTCACCGAAAGCACAAACCTGGGAGGTCCCAAGGGGATGCAGAAAGTTGTACAAAATCTTACCTGATACAATTGTTGCCAATGAGAATGAGAAGCGGTAGCAACACATTCTGAGCGATTCCATTAGACTTACTGTGTTCACTGGCATTTTACTCCTCCAAGTCTACCATGATTCCATTCACTAGCCAATCTAGCTAAATACTGCGAAAATGTGAACACCGTGCCTGATAGCGATGATAATGAACGGAAGCTACATCTCCATTGCTTCCACCGACGATGTTACCTGTGCAACATATGCCAGTTGCAAAGACCTCGGCAGTCGGTTTCAAACTATCGGAGGTTTTGAGTCCCGAAAACATTCATACATTTGTATAAAATCGATCGTCATCGAACATAATTCCGATACATGTCAACTCAACAGATTACCTGGTACGAAAAGCCTCACGGAAGAGAAGACCGGAGAAAACGAGCATTGTCGTGGTGGCGATCCTTCGTTTAGCTATCCCAATAACGATGGTAATGCTCGCGATCATGTCGCCATGAATAAGATAAGCTGTGATTGAATCTGAGTAGACGAGGAATGACGCTCCGATCTACAAGACAGAGCATGTCGGGTGATTAGGACGATGGTTTGGGAGAGAGCAAAGTTTTGGCTAGACCGGAACAAAAGATAAACCCAGAACAGAACAGAGGCAAAAGTGGCTGCTGTGGTGTTTAGTTTATATATTGTTTTTAAATTAATCATTTTGAATTTTTAAAAATTACACATAAAATTAAAAAATATATATTGAAATGGCATCTAAATTATTGCATGAATCGATATCTAAATTACAACAATAAAGCGAATCATCTGATTCGATACTCGAAAAATGTTGAAAATGACAATAATAAAGCGAAATGGTGATAGTGCTTATGGATGTGCTACTTATGGACAGTAATATTTCATGACCTGATTGATTCATCAATTGACTCCTTCTGTTTCGAGAAGCATCTGAATAAATGTTTCTGTTGATTTATGCGAAATGTGATTACTATTTAGCTTTGAATACATAATTACATGAACCGTTGTTTCTTTCTCTTTTTATCTCTTCCCCTTTTTATTCAGGCAATTTTTTCCTAAAAAATGTTGAAATACGCGGACTCGGATGACACGAAGATCTGTCTCCACTTCCAAATTAAAGATTTACAGGCCAATCATATAACAGTCGTTTAAATGCCTCAAATAATAATTATTAAAATAACCATCGTTTAGAAAATAATTTCTATATAAATGTTAAAACGAAATTAGCCTGTGGAACGATAATCAATTAATAAATCACGATGGCTAAAATAATTGATTTTTTTTTTAAAGTAGATCAGACAAACGTACGAAGGAAATTGATATTTAAATCATACGGGTTAAAAGTTGATTTTTTTTATTAGATTAAAAGAGAAGGTCTGAGAATTTAAATGTTTTAAAAAATAATCTGCTTCACCTGCTATTCATCCAATAAAGGTTAGAGTAAAAGAAATAAAATAGTAATAGTAATGATAATACACAAACCCACGAAGCAATCAGAAGAATCAAAAATATTTTTTTGAACTTGGACCAACATTGATGAGACTCATGGAGGACAACGATCCGAGGATTCATCCAGCACATGTAAGTAGCGGGTCAGAATACGATACCAACTTCTCATGGTGCCCACGTGCAGCCGCGAGAAGTTTCAAACGTCCATCATCATCGACAATGGAGGACGGGGCTAGCTAACTTAATTATGGCCAGTACAAAAACTTATCACGATGGCCCGCTAAAGTAAAACTAGAAGATGCAAACTCATATTAAGTCTACGGCATGTAACTCTACAAAGAGGAAAACGTTGCCAAGTCTACAAGAGATCAAACTGACAGGCAACGCTCCAGTCTATCAGGATCAAGTTGTTATCGAGATTCTTGAAGGTTAATTAAGAGAGCCACGTCTTGAAAAGATATCCTGCGTGAGGAAAATCTGAAACATGGCACACATCCTAAGCACACCAAGATTCAGTATAAAAGGGAAAAATCTTGCCTAAGAAAAACACGACAATCATCTAAGGCCAAAAAGTCTATTGATTGTTAATAGCTTTCGGTCTTCAGTCTTCAAGCGTCCAGACCATGATGAGCTTGTAGGGCCCTTGGTATCCTTTCCACCATCAGGGTGAGCCCGCAGGGCCCTTGATATCTAAACTCCGGTTTCACTCCATTACCAGGGTGAGCTCGTAGGGCCTTTGGTGCCCAAATCCGCCTTTACATCAATGCTAGGGTGAGCTCGTAGGGCCCCTTGTATCCAAATCCATCGCTACACTCATCCATACTCCGCCCGTCATACCACCGGTGACCATATTCCACCGCCACGTTCCGTAAGCTGCTGGCGTCAGCAGCAAGTCTACGGCATTAGCACAATCTGCATTATCAATCTTTTTGCTTATTCATGGCTGTAAGCTTTTTATTTCAATTGTAAGACATAGTTTGACATCGTTTGAAATGCGGCTGAAGGAAGCCAAGTTGGAACTACTCAACCCCCAGCGGCTATGCATACTCCTTCCGAGTTCATATCAAGCCTCAAATTTCACAAAAAATGTAGTGATATGAAGGGGAACATGGGGGATATGCATGGGAATCTGCTAGGTCTGTGGGAGAATTGCACGATATGTAGGGAAACCTGCGTAATGTGCCAGGAGATCTGCAGAATGTGCAGAAAATCCTGCGAAAAATAAGCATAGACAGGTGTATGGCTTGGTTACATGAGGAAAATATATGTCGTGCTGCCGAATCTCGAGAAGAGATGGCTGAAATATGGGAAATGATTAAAAACTTCTTCGGGCTAATTTCTAACTCGAGAAAAAACCCTATACTCCCATGTGGTAGTAGCTCAAGTGGTGGAACAAATGATGCTCGGAACTGTCTGACAGGATAACCTGTGTCTATACAGGAGCCTGTTCCCGGCGTATGTTGACAGAGATTTTCCCCCCACCCAAAGGATATCGGGTCCCTGATTTCACCCGTTTATCAAGGGACGATGAAATGACCCCTATGGAGCATATAACTCGTTTCACTCACCAAGCTAAGGATGCTGCTGCTAGTGACTTCTGGAAGTTGAAGTTATTTCCTAATTCATTAATAGGAGAAGCGTTCACTTGATACGCAAGCTTGCCTCCAGGGTCGGTGGAATCATGGGTAGAGATGCAATCCATATTCTAGAAACATAATCGACGATAATTGAGTAATATTTGATTGTTGATACAAAGATTATTGTCAACTCAACCCAGTAAATCGCAGAGACATCCTTTCGACTAGCAAGGCAGAAATGAACGGTTCTGCTCACATTCGAGCATTAATTGACGCATGCAAGGAGATTTCGGAACATCTGTTCACTAGAGGAAATATTAAATGCGAACGTCCATTCATCGAACTCGAGCTTTACTCATCTCAAGGATCAATCATTGGAAAAGGCTCCAGAGGGTGTGATGATGACATCAAGTCGATGTTCAGCATGCTGCGAGCTGTAGTCGAGTATCAAACCAAGTGCACATCTCAGGCAAAGCTTAATTGGGCAACAACTAGCTAGAGCGATGTTGCCCAAGTGTTCATTAAGAGAAGGACCGTCGGCGAACAAGTTAGCTCCAGCGAGATCAACAACAAAGAATACAATGAGGTGAAGAGGCCAGTTTGATCGAGATCAGTTTGTCAAGCGACAACCGAAGAGAGTCCCTACTCATTATCTATTCGGCCGATTTTTCAGTCGACAAGCTCGAGAATTTGCCATTAGATTTTCCCGTCGAAGAGGACTTCATTCAAGTAGTTGTTTGAGAAGAATCTGTGTCCATTCCCATTCATTTTCTATAAGTATCAATTTCAGATTTTGAGGTATATCCTAATGAGGTAGAAGATTCAGGCCCAATTTGGGACCCTGAAGAACTGCAAGCCGACCCACATGAGAACCGGGGGTTTGAGGACGATGTGATCTTAGAAGAGTCCACACATGAGTTGCTAATTGAGTGTTATCAGCCGACATGTTGTTTGAAGGAAAGTCGAGATGAGGGGACTCTAGAGACTCCAACCTGTTTCGACCAGCAGAAGATGAGTGGCGCTCCAGTCCTTATCTTGCCAGTCGATTCAAAGGTATTTAAGGAAGAAGCTGATCGGGGTCCCACCGCAACTACCCAGCCATTTTCAATTGAGATTACAACACTACGTCGTGAGAAATGAGAGAAGAAGGGGAGTCTTACGAGGCTGGTGCAATTGAATGTCCACTATATTGGAGATTTGGGTACGCATGCAATCTTACCCACATGGATGAGAAACAACATGCAAAGAATTTAGTAGATCGGGCATTTCTGAAGGCGCTTTTTAACAAGGCGAGTAGTACGTGAACAATGAATCCATCAACCAGTGTGAGGAGTACACCTTCAATTACCGGTATCTTCCAATCAAGTGAGAACAAAACTGGCCTTGGAGTTTAACTCATCGAGATAAGGGAGGAGCTTGGACAAACTTTCAGTCGATCAAGAACTGGTGGCCTAAAGCAGTAAGCGAAGTTCGAATGACGCCGCAAGGCCAGGAATATTTTTCTAGGGAACGGATCGACCATGATGGGAACTCTGAGTGCACAAATCACAATACCTGTAGAGTGGACAAGCCAGGAAGATGTGGAATCGTGGCCGCTTTACATGGCCTAGCGCAACTTCATGAGTATAAAGTCCTAAGTGCATGTCATTTTCTATTATGTGAATCACGTCAGTTTGTTCTACCAGCTCTATACGATGGATGTCGTGGCACCTACTCCATTAGAATCGCCGAGGACGATATCATGTTGTTATCTCTAGTGTCCACACCTTTCGAAGCGCTAATCAAGTTCGTCAAAGCTTCAACCGACCAGTGGCTCGTACACGTTATCAAGGGTGCATAGCTTGTGCAATCTCATCTAGACTTGTGCAATCTCATCTAGAGGGAGGAGAATCTCATGCCTTGTCCTTAGTTAACGCTATCAATGATCCGGTAAAAAGGTGTCATTGACTTGTAGCTCTACTCGAGATGTTTTCGAACGAGTCCACAGAAGGGATATCAGGTGAATTACTTCTTCAAGGAATTCATGTCGATGAGCATGTGGAAGAAGCGTTTATCGGGAGATTCCGCACTGTTGAACCTTTGGATGCAACGCATGACAACCGATTGGAACAGTGGAGGGGAGACTTCCATCCACGACTTCGAGTACTTCATACTCATGAATCATCGAAACACCATCGATTTGATAAGGTATTCTGTCATCTTCTGTTCAATCATGATAGTGACAAACTTGCAGATTTAAGGAGACAGGAGATGGAGAGAAAATCACCACATAAGTGTAAATAAAGGGAATCCCCAAGGGAGACTGTCGAAATTTTGAATTTCAGAGCACTAACCTAGAATTCCGATGAGTAAAAAGAGTAGCTAAATGCGGGAATGCTACAGGTCTACCACAATAATTTGGTTACAACACCCACACATTAGTCCTAGTTGTTGCTGCCCAGGATCGATTGAGAAGGTACTGCCAGGTAGAAAATCAAGTTCTTGAAAACAAAACAGATAAAGCATGAAACTGTGTCGAGGCATTAAATGAAGGCAAGTTGTTGGAGTTTTAAGGAGTCCACACGGCAGATGTAGTATTGGAAGAAGCAGACCAACAAGCACACACAATTGAGGTGAATTGACAAGAGCACACCATGACCGTCCATGGAGAGGTGCGACAAAGGGAGAACGTCGGACTAACTAAAAAGAAGCAAGAGAGTGTGGCGACCGAAGTTTTAATTTTGTTCAAATCAATCCAAGAGTCGACGAGAACTCATCTTCGAATAGATATTCTATCTAAGGTCCGGACGATTGTTTAGTATGCAAGTTTGAGGACATACTTTCCTCAACAAGGGGAGAACGATACAAAGATCACTGTCAACTCAACCCAGCTCTAGTCTCCAGTAAATCACGGAGACATCTGTTCGACCAGCAAGGCAAAAATGAACGGTTTTGCTAACATTCGAGTGTTTATTGACTTAAGTAAGGAGAATTCCTGACGTTTATTCACAGGAGGCAAGATTAAACGCGATCTAGTCTCGACTCATCGAACTCGAGTTTTACTCATCTCAAGGATCAATCATTGGAAAAGGCTCCTGAGGGTGTGATGAATACATCGTCCATGTTCAGCATGCTGAGAGCTGCAGTCCAATATCAAGCAAGTGCACGTCTCAGGCGAAGCTCAATTGGGCAACAACTTGGTGGCGTAATGTTTCCGGATCATTAATTAAGGACCATCGGCAAACCAGTCAGCTCAAGTGAGATCAACCAGAACATAATACAATGAGGCGACGAGGCCAGTTTGATCTTGATCAGTTTGTCGAGCGACAACCAAATAATGCTTATTATCGAGAGAAGCCATGTTCAAATGACCAGCATTAAGGACGGTTGTAGTTCCGAGGCCGCTCTGCCCCTTCTCGTTCATGCATCTTTATTTATAACTAGTTACATTTTCAATAAGTCATTTATTACCGGTTCACGAATCTGGCCATACATGCATTTTATATAGGTTCATTATTATCATTTAATTCTTGTCTTTCGAAAGCCCCTATATATATAGGGCGTCCCTTTGTAGCAGATGAAAGAAATGATCAGATTATTAACAAATAGACTTTGTCTTTTATCCGAAGTGAGTGCATCCTTCAACCTCTTTCTTCATTTGGTGGATTCCTAGTGCGTATTGAGTAGAGTGTTTCAACCGGTGTTGGTGTATCTGTATCCTTTGCGTTGTGCCTGACCCTCGTTCTTGTTCGTAGTAGTGTATCTATATCCGTATAACAGATGAATATCAATCCGAGTCATCTATCACGGTGACGTAACTATATATGTGGTGATTGTTCTCAACCTATCCTTTTCATCTAACTCCAATTCGTTCTTTCAGCCACCTCGTTTTGTCCCCTTTTCCTTGTCACCCTTCCTCACACACCTTATGACCATTCAGTCGTTACTCAATTCTACATCTTTAGTTACGTAGCCCGCATCATTTTGTATCTGAATTTTCTTTCCAGTCTCCTTCCCGTATTACCTTGGAGTCTGAGTGAGTTACCCCTTTCGTCCCCGCATCAATTGTTTATCAAACTTTGTCGATAACTTTGATTATTTCATTATAAAAAGAAATATTGCTATAACCGGTTAAATTGAAGCATTTAGCTCAATATAATTCATGGAAGATAGACCTGACATTGACAATCATTCAAGAACTATTTCTTCATACAGGAAAAGATTGTGGAAACCCGTTGGAACAACTATATAATTTAAGAAAACCACGTCCAGATCTCTTCCCCCGATCTTACCTATCGATAATAATTCAATTTCTTATTTCAGTTTCAGCATTCCATTCCATTCGTCCCAGTGTCTGCATTGGTGTGATTACGCTGCAATGGTTAGTTTCTAGGTGTTTCGGAGGACCGCGAAGCACGAAGAGGTCGAAGGCACTGAATGAATTTCGCAATGGCTTCTTCATTCTCTTAGAAGTAAGCCAGCTCTGATTCCTCGCTCAAGGAAAACTATTAGGGAAGGTTAAACGTCGCAGCGGATGACCATGTGGATGCTAGACGATGAAAGGAGGACTCTAGAAGCACAATGGGAGGAAGTAGCGTCCCAGCTGCTACCGCGTGAGGTACCTACAAAGTAAGAAGAGAACATTTGAAATAGGCAGCAAGCCTTAGTAAGAGAAGGCCAAAGGACTACGTTCCATTTTGTCCACATTGGAATACATGTCCACTTCGGGTAGGGCGTCAGGGCCAGAAGAGCCCAACTACTTCAAACACCTAAAGCGTCGCCTTTAGGGCATGCTCAGGACTTTACCAGAAGATGTTGTATCTGCGATGGCCGGATCTCGAAACTCGATTGGGGGAAGTGTTGGCCCAGTGATTTAGACTAAAACGGGGGGTGGATTAGCATTAATGTCCAAAGTGTAACTTTTAAAATTTTCACAGAACCCCCAAGGAAACAGAATCTTTGTGAGGTTTATGTCTGCTACAGAGGCAATCAAACAGAACCCGAAGTGATCTGTCATTTACGTCGTCAATCAAACCAATGGAATGATTTTTTACTACTTTTGAAACCTTAGAGGTTCAGGTTTAAACGGACATGGGAACAGAAGTAGTATAACATGTAACTCGTCAGTCAACCTTTTTTATCTGCACGGTTATCCTTCTATTCGCGATTTCTGTACGATTAACACTTATGAACTTATTAGTAAACAAAAGTAAATGAGCTCGAGTTTATAGTGATTTGATAGAGACTACCTATGTCCACTTTCACCCAAAAGTGGGGTGATTATCACTAATCAAAATGTATCAGTGACATAAAAGGTGATACAAGATCGACCCTCTATAACACACGGTGAAGCGGTCTTTCTTGGAGAGATGGGAAGGACTCCCGGAAAATCTTTCCCGAAAATCTTAGTGTCAGAGATTTTCTCTATTTTCCAAGGATGGGAAGTCATCGTTACGAAGGTCGAGGGACGTCCGAAAGAAATTTTTTGTCAGGGATAAGATGTTGACGGAAATCTTCTTCTCATTAGTAAACCCAATCATGAGACGAAAGCGATTATCGTCCCACTCAAGGGAGATGCCGCTCCCATTAATTAGTAAAAGCTTATTAACGAATCCGTGGGCTTAGTAAATCATTAGTACAAATGTAAGGACTTTTACTAAATTATGCTAATGGACTGGTAAAATATATAAAAGTATGTCTAATAATTTACTAAATAGTGTTATGTACTAAATTTAACCGGTAAAGTCGTACATTTTACTAATCAATATCTAAATAGGTTTAGTACTATTTTACTAAATGAGTTAGTAAATTGTTAGTTAATTACTAAACAGTAATGGAGCTTAGTAAATTGCCGCAATTTACTAACTCATTTAGTAAAATAGTACTATCCCTGTTAGTAACTTATTAGTAAAATGTACAACGCCCATTACGGTTTACGCAAGAGATAATTTACTAAGCCCAATGAGTGTTTAATAATTAACTAAGGAATTACTAAAAAAAATAGTAAGTAATTACTAAACATCACGTAAAGTGCTTGGTAATTTACTGAGCTTCATTGCTGTTAGTAATTTACTAACAATTTACTAACTCATTTAGTGAAATAGTAGTAAATCTATTAGTAATTGATTCGTAAAATATACAACGCCCATTACTGCTTACACAAGAGACAATTTACTAAGCCCAATGGGCTTTTACTTAGCCACGGTACTGTTTAGTAATTTATTAAGAAATTACTAAAAAAATTAGTAAAGCTTGGTAATTTACTGTGCTTCATTACTTTTTAGTAATTTACTAGTAATTTACTTACGAATTTAGTAATTAACTAATATTCTTGTCATGGTAATCCTGACAAAATATGTTCCTGGTGATGAAAATTGGTTTGTTGAAGAATAATCCCCTAGAGCAAGTCCTTTTAGAAGTTGCCCAAAATCCTCTTCCTTGACTACGAAGAGTAGAACATGTCATGAAAGTTCTCAGACCATTACGTACCACACCACCTGCTAGTTGGGATGATAATGTTGTCTATGTCAGGTGTTACAAGCAATGAAGGGTTCTACTTCTACCAGACCAGCCATTTTTGCAATGTCAAACCCGACGAAGAACGGTACAATAGTGATCCCCCACATATCTAACTCGTCCTCCTTGTAATCTAATCTACAGCAAATTGGAGAAGTTCATTATCTATTCTAAGAAAGATGTGCACTATAACCAATGATAATGAAATTGCAAAAACGTGTAAATGATGTTGATATGCATCATATAGAGAGTGGAGTAAGTCTGATTTTCTGGATATTACTCATTATAATAATATCCCGGGGGTGCCGAAAATGCAGTTTGGCTGCATACATGACAGAGGAGGAGGTTCAAAGAGGGGTCATATATCCATCAATCTCCAGGTGATACCTCAATCCCTTTCCAGGAATCATGTCTTCTGTTTTGCTCCAGGGTTGGTCGTAGTTATTGTTTCTTGGTGATGCAGCATAAGAGATATCACAATGCAAGTTGCCGTAATGGTGGTGAAGGAAGCTATCTAGGAGGATCTAGCTGAAGGATATCGCGGCGTTGATGCTTGGGACCTCCAGAAACTTAGCTAGGCACGAATCCTAAATCTCATCTCGGAAGTCGTTGGGCTATTTTACCTTGTGCATGTAACGACCCGAAAATTTTACGATGAAAATAAGAATATAAGCGCATTATTTTCTAGTAATTAAATATGAGTCGAACGGTTGACTGGATCAAAATCCGACGTGGCTCGAGAGTTAATATTCTCGTAGTCGACTGATGTTATTAGAGAATATTATTGAAATTTCGAATTCGATTTCGTATAACTAAGTCATGCAGGAAAGGGGACGCCCCAATTGGATTCGGGAATCGACGAGATTCGTTTTAAGGTCGTGGATTTTTGACCGGAAATATGATGATTAGTATTTTACCGATAGCGAGCATGATTACGAGCTAAATTTTAATCAGATGAAAGGAAAAAAAAAAACGAGGAAACCATCAATTTACCTAAATACCCCCATCCAACGATAGATAACATGACCAGATGAGATGTGGATTTCGTTTCTCTCTTGACCACCCACACCCCATCCAGTTCGGTGATTAAGTTGGGGCGGAACACTTTACTTCTTGTCGCGGAGGGAGCTCGACCAAGCTGAGAATCTAGATCGGTCGCCTCCGCATACAGGACGGGCAAGACATCGGAGGAGGAGCGCTGCGGGAGTTGGGAGGCTCGCTGAAGGCGGGGCTCAGGAAGGGGGATGTTGACAAGATTTTGATGATGAGTCAAACAGTAGGTTTGACCTGCTATGACTTTACAGAAGCTGAAACCTCCTGTAACGAAGATACGCTTCGTAAGAGAGGAAAAATATCACGAAAATATTTTATTCACCCTCCAAGGATCATTTCAGATCAAGAGACGTGATTAGAGAATATTTCCATAAATATATATTTCAATAATAAATTATTTGTTAATTAATTATTGATTATCTTAATTAAATTATTAATTCAAAAAGAGAATATTCTTAAGAATATTATTTGGATTAATATTTCGTCCAGATACAATGTTTTACTTGTCTGGAACGAATCAATTATTTTTGGGAATAAATCGTTGATTATTTCCTTATATAGAAGGTCAAGTTGCTGTTACTGGCCGAACCTTCTGTAATGCATTATCTGGGGATTTAATTGTCAAAATAAGACAAAATTAAATCTGGAGGTTCCAACTAGATATTTGCACGACCCCATCATCATATTTCTCAAGTTGGAAATAAAATATTCTTTCTTTCCAACTATAGAAGGTTGCTGACCGATTTAGGCTCTAACCTTCTGTAAGATGAGATCTCGTGATTGGATGATTCGATTGATCTGAAATCAATCGAATATTGTCCCTAAATGATTTTTACACGTTGGGGTTGAATCTGGTCATTTTACGTTTTTGGTAAAATAAGTTTCCTTCTTTACAGGAGGACGGAACCTCTATATAAAAGAAAAACCTAAAAACATTTAAAAAAAAAGGAGATTTTGATCAGAGGTAAGTCTTGGCATTTGGCAACGTTAGTGGTGTTTAACGTGTGTGCAAGTGTGCAGGACGGATTCTCCAGGCGAGAGTTCTCGCAGGAGGTAACTACAGCGGGTTGAGCGTGGGTGAAGCCGCTCCGGTGACTTCGTTGCGTACGGATCTGAGGGACTCGACCGGAACTTTGTCCGTGACGTCGGACTGCGTGCATCAAGGCCTGGGGAAGGGTTCGTTGGTGGCGAGTAGGCGTACAGAGTTGGTCGGAGAGAAGGAGTCCGTAGCAGGGGTTCAGTGGTGAGGGACCTTCAACCTTCTGTAGTTGGTTATTTTGTTATCTGTGCGTTTGCAGCAGGTGTGCTTTGGTGAAGGCACTCCGTAGGCGTCGTTGGCTGTGAATCCGAAGGACTAGGCCAGGAGTATTGTCCGTAACGCCGGGTGGGCGTACAGCAGATCCAAGAGAAGGTTTTTGCAGCAGACGTAAGTGGTGAAGGACTGAAACATACTGTAGACGGTCTATCTTTATTTGTTTTGCAGATTAAACCAAAAACACAAAAAGAGAAGCACATTAGAGATGTCAAACACTTGGAGAAAGCGTCATCGGATCTGTTCGCTGATCCACAGAATGAATAGCCCGCTACAGAGTCACAGAAGGCTGAAGCTTCCAGCCAACGTTCTGTGCTTGCTCAAGTCTGGTTGATTTCCTTGTGATTCGACCTAGACACATCCTAAACACAGCAAGAGAGTTTTTTGCATTGGTAAAGCTAGTCTTACCATCCCGTGGTCAAAGAAATTGTTTTCTTACACCACAGAAGGTTTTACCTTCTACACTGTAATCTCTATACGAGTTATTAGTGAAAAGTGACCGAAAGTGGACGTAGGTGATTTCACCGAACCACTATAAAATCCTTTGTGTTCTACGACTCATTTCGAAGTCAATTTCACATATTCCGTAATTACATAAGCTTGAAGGCTCTGTAAATTACAATAAGTTACTTCCGCTGTGAGGGTTGTGAAAAAGCGTTTAAGAATTCCTTAATTGGACTTAACACTAATTCACCCTCCTCTTAGTGTAATCTTTGGGCCAACAATTGGTATCAGAGCGAGGTTCAACGGAAGCTTAACCGCTCGTTGAGATCTTACAGCAGCTCGAACCTTCTGTACGCTCTCTGAGTACTACTACCTTATTGTATTCAACAGAAGCTTAGTTCTCTATTTGAATTCAACATTTAGAACAAAAGCAGTTTCAACAAAAGCTTTATAGCTTGTTGATTTCTTATAGGAGGTTGTACCTTCTATTGCTCTCTGTCTCTGTCTTACAGAAGCTTATGCTCTGTAATTGTCTCAAGTTTATTTTAATTCTACAGAAGTAGTATACTCTGATAGAATTCAAAAATTTGTGATTCAACAAAAAGTTTAACAGCCTGCTGAGATTCTATAGCAGCCTGTACCTTCCACGCGATAGATTTCTACTATACAGAAGCTTACGCTCTGTTACTATCACTATCTGTCTCTCTTCTATAGTAGCTCATTGCTCTGCTAGAAACCATTCAGTTATTTTTAGACGGGATTCAACAAAAGCTTGAGTGCTTAGTTACATCCTATAGAAGGTTATACCTGCTATACGCATATAACCGATTGTTGCGCTGTTTTCTTCTGCTGAAAACTTAAGGTTTCTGCAGAATTGAACTACTTGGCACTTTTACTCCATTTTACGGAGATTTGATTGCCAGCAATATCTGTTTCAATTTAACAGAAGTTTGTATGCATTAAGAATCAGTACAGTACCGTAAATGTTCTACTATTCTGCATAGAAGTCAAACCTTCTGGAAGTTGTAAAATGGGTGATAATTGCTATATACCGAAACCACACATTGGGAATCCTCCCATTTTTTATGGTAAAAATTTTTCCTATTGGAAAATTCGAATGAGTGCCTTTGTAGATGCAATCGATGATGATTTGTGGTCGTTCATTGAAGACGGTCCACCTATTCTACCAATTGAACTACAAACTGGTCCTGATGGTCGTCCTACACGGGAGTACCTTAAGATCAAACGACTCACTAAAACGGCTAAGTACTTAATGTTCAGTGCTATGTCGGAAAGTGAATTCGTGAAAGTCTTTACTTGCACTTCGGGCAAAGAAATCTGGGATAAACTTGTCACCACGTATGTTGGGACGAACCAGATTAGAGAAACCAAGATGAATTTCTTAATTCATCAATATGAGAACTTTACCATGAAGAGTGAAGAATCTGTAGAACAAATGTTCTAGAAACTTAACCTTCTAGTAGATGCCTTAACTCACTTAGGCAAACACTATACTAATTCTGAATTAGTAAGAAAGGTTCTACAAACTCTGCCCAAATCTTGGGAAGCCAAGAAAACGGCTATTGAGGAAGCTAAGGATCTATCTACTCTTCGATTAGATCAACTAATGAGCTCCTTAATGTCATATGAAATGGAGAGAACCTCTCAATCTGATGTAAAAAGTGCTTCAGTAGCCTTCAAAGCATCAGAAGAACCAATTGAAGACTCTGACAGTGAGGCATAAGTCGATTCGGATGATGAACTCACTATGATTGCTAAACGCCTTCTACGGTTCGCTTCCAAAAGACGTTTCAACAAGAGAAATCAGAAACGTGAAAAGCAGAATAATCCAAAGACGATCAGATGCTATGAGTGCAATAAGAAGGGACATTTCAAATCTGATTGTCCTTTACTTAAGGAGAAGGAGAAACCTTCTGTACAAACAAAACCCAAGAAAGCTATGATTGCTTGGGTAAATATTAAAGATTCTGATGATGAGGAAGAACAAGCACTGATGTGCATAACTACTCACACAGAAACTCAAAATTCTGTAGGAAATCAATTCTGTTTTCGAACAGAAGCTACAGAAAGTGAATGGTATCTGGATAGTGGCTGCTCAAGGCACATGACCGGAGATCCATCCAAATTTTCTAAGTTGACTTTACAGAACGGAGGTTCTGTTAAATTCGGTGACAATAGCAAAGGCTCTGTCATCGGAACAGAAACTATTGGAAGTCCTGACTCTATGGTTATAGAAGAGGTTCTGTTGGTTACAGAACTTAAACATAACCTGCTGAGCATTAGCCAGCTTTGTGATAAAGGCTATACTATAACCTTTGATCAAGATAAATGTTCTGGTATCCTAAACAATGAAGTCCGCTTCATTGGAAATCGGAAAAGGAACATCTACACTTTAACACAGGAGAGCTTCTATGCTATAGAAAGCTGTCTTCTGTCTGTCAAAGACGAAACTCATCTTTGGCATAGAAGGGTAGGACATTCCAACCTTCAGTTGCTATCCAAGCTTGTTAAAAAAGAATTGGTAAATGGCTTGCCTAATATCAAATTCGAGCAAGACAACTTCTGTGAAGCTTGTTCACTTGGTAAGTAAACTAAATCATCATTCAAGTCTAAGAATGAGATTTCTACTACTTAGCCCTTGGAACTTCTACGTATGGATCTATTTGGTCCGACTAGAGTTCAAAGTATTGGTGGTAGAAGATACTGTCTAGTAGTAGTAGATGACTACTCTAGGTACACCTGGGTCAAGTTCTTGACTCATAAAAGCGATGCATTTGAATCTTTCATAAAGCTCGCTAAGAAATTACAGAATGAAAATAAATCTTCTGTAAAAGCTATTCGAACGGATCATGGTACAGAGTTTGAAAACCATGATTTTGCTATCTTCTGTGATAAACATGACATTGATCACAACTTCTCTGCTCCTTACACTCCTCAACAAAATGGAGTCGCAGAAAGGAAAAATCGAACCCTTATAGACATGGCCAGAACCATGATTTGTGAGAGCAATGTTCCACAGAACCTTTGGGCTGAAGCAGTGAATACAGCCTGCTATATCTCTAATAGAGTACTACAAAGACCTAAATTAGAGAAAACTCCCTATCAACTATACAGAGGGAGAATACCGAATATTTCCTATTTTCATGCCTTTGGAAGTCCATGTTTTATACTGAGACCTTCTAAGGACAATCTCGGGAAATTCAATGCTAAATCAGATGAAGGTATCTTTTTAGGATACTCACTGACTAGAAAAGCTTATAGAGTCCTTAACAAAAGGACTTCTACAATAGAAGAGTCAATTAATGTAAAAATTAATGACTCACCAACAGAAGATAATATTAATCAAGTAATATCTTTTGAACCTACAGAAATACCTGTAGAACCCAAATCTTCTAAGGAAGGAAGAGAAGGGAACGAACATTCTCTTCACAATTCTCGAAGAGAATCTGAACAAACTGTTGAAAATTCTCCAGAAGCATCATCTTCGCAGAATAATCAACAGAATGATATAAGAGCACCTGCTTTATATCAAAAACGACATCCTATTGATCAAGTCATAGGAGAATTTGATAAAGGTATTCAGACAAGACGTTCTGTAAATGCCTACTATGAACATTCTGCATTTCTTTCACAGAAAGAACCAGATGGAATAGATGAAGCTCTAGATGATCCAGATTGGATCCTTGCAATGCAAGAGGAGCTAAATCAGTTCGAAAGGAACAAAGTGTGGACACTTGTTCCTAAACCTGATAACTGTTCCATTATTGGAACTAAATGGGTATTCAAGAATAAACTCGACGAGTCAGGTGTTGTTGTAAGATCTCAAGAAGAGGGTATTGACTTTGATGAGACGTTCGCTCCTGTAGCACGTCTAGAAGCAATAAGGCTACTGTTAGCCTATGCTTGCTACAACAACTTCAAGTTGTATCAAATGGACGTGAAAAGTGCTTTTCTCAATGGAGAAATCAAAGAAGAGGTATACGTAAGTCAACCTCCTGGATTTGAAAATCCACAGCACAAGAATCACGTTTATAGACTTTCCAAGACTCTATACGGTCTAAACAGGCGCCTAGAGCATGGTATGGAAGACTTAGCTCCTTTTTGATTGAAAAGGGCTATAAAAGAGGAAGAGTAGATACAACTCTCTTTCTCAAACACAGAGGTGATCATTTAGTGGTTGTCCAAATCTATGTCGATGACATTATCTTTGGATCAACGGATGATAAGCTCTGTAGAGAATTCTCTGAACTCATGACAAGTGAGTTCGAGATGAGCATGATGGGAGAACTTACGTTCTTCCTCGGCCTACAAATTCAGCAGACTGATGAAGGTACTTTCTTACATCAAGAGAAGTACACTAAGCAACTCCTGAAAAGATTTGGCCTAGAGGGCTCTAAGCCTCTGTCTACTCCAATGGCTACAAGTGCCAAGATAGACAAGGACGAAAATGGTAAAGAAGTAGATAACAAGCTATATAGATGCATGATTGGCTCACTTCTATATCTTACTGCTTCTAGACCAGATATACTATTTAGTGTATGTCTCTGTGCTAGATATCAATCAGCACCTAAAGAGTCTCATCTGATAATGGTCAAGAGAATCTTTAGATATTTACAAGGTTCTGTAATACTTGGCATATGGTATTCCAAGAGATCCGATTTCAGTCACATTGGTTACTCAGATGCTGATTTTGCAGGATGTAAGATCGACAGAAAAAGTATTAGTGGTACTTGTCAGCTAATGGGAAACATGTTAATTTCATGGTTTTCCAAGAAGCAGACTTCTGGTACTTTGTCCACTGCAGAAGCCGAGTATATCGTAGCTGCAAGCTGCTGTGCTCAACTACTATGGATGAAACAGCAACTTGAGGACTATGGTCCCTCACTTGCAGAAATTCTGATCATGTGTGATAATACTAGTACGATTCAATTAACACGCAATCCAGTCTATCACTCACGATCAAAACACATAGAACTCAGACATCATTTTCTGAGGGATAATGTACAACAAGATTCTGTAAGCGTAGAATACGTTGATACAGACAAGCAATTGGCTGACATTTTCACCAAACCCCTTGATAAGGAGAAATTCGTCTCTTTCAGGAATGAATTGGGGATTTGTTATCCATTTTAAATAACAGAGACGTTGTACAGCAGTTTCAACGTTCTGTATTAAATATATTTCGAAATTTTACCTCGAAATGCATTTTTCAAAAGAGTACTCTAGACAATATTATTCTAATGAAAATCTTGTCAAGAAAGAGTCCTTCTCATTAACGTAGATTCTTACAGAAACTATGCATAGAAAGTTATACTTTCTGTACTGGGTTAATTCGATACTACCGTTTCGAATTTAACAAAATATATTCCTTAATTTTGAAACAGAAAGTTAAACCTTCTGTTCAAAAGAATATTTTTGAAATCAGGGAGAATCTTATCTGATTCATCTCCTATTATATCAAGAATCGATAATCTTGATAAAAAATTGGGAATACATGATCTTATTGGAAGATTTTGTTCCAATTAATCAATTTTGGGAAATAAAATAATATTTTTTCAAAATTAAGACATTACCTTCTTCTATATCTTCTCACGGTGTCACTTGTGGTTCTCTACCACCATTGATACTCCTCCGAGAAACCCTAGAAGAAAATCTATCATTCCCACTCAATTTCTTAGCCAAATCGCTCGATCCATCTCTGATTATGGCACCTAAGAGAAAGTCCGGAGCTAGCCGCTCCTTCTCCCTCTCTGCCACACCACCTTCGGCTGAGCCTCAACCAGCCACCCCCGTGATTCCTACGGTTAATGAGGAAATCGCACCCCTGGACCCGGAAATCGCCGAATACTCGCTTGTCGAGGATAAGGAGATCTCCAACGTCGCTACCAAAGGGCAGCAAGACGAAGTCCCTATTTTGAAGGAGAACCCTATTTCTGAGGAGTCTTTGGAGGAATCTGCTGGTGAGGATGACGAAGCATCTCCTCCCACTGATGATCTCGTCTTGGAGGACGAAAATCCTCGAGAGAATACTGATCTGGAACAGGAAGCTGAAACCCCTGCCAGAAACAGAGTCGTCTCTGACGACGATGAGGACGAAGTGCAGGAGGTCACTCCCATAGCAGTTGCTGCTCCTCAACCTACTGTGTCACCCAAATCGAAGGTAAAAGGCAAGGCTGTTGCTGTGGAGCCTATCCCTGTCAAAGCCAAACGATCGGCCTCGATTTTCGTCTCTGGAAGTGTATCCTCCAGGACACGACACAAACGCAAAAGCCCCGAGTCTGTGAGTAAGTCCCTAGAGCAGGAGGTCTTAAAAAAGACCAAGCCTACAGTTGCAATCGCAGCTCAGGTAATACCTACTATCTCTCAGGCTGAAATAGAGCAGATCATGAATGCAGAAGCTGTTCCCTCCTGTGATGTCTCAAACAGGCAGATTGCTGCGTGCAAACGGCTAGATTTTAGCTGGTTTAGCGAGAATGATCTTGATATTCTGCCTCTATATGAGAAGTTGGATTTAAAGGTGTTCTGTGAAACTTACGTCGAAGTCGCTGTTACAAGGATTCGAGAATTTTATACAAATCTCACCTTTTTCAGGATTAACGACGTTGTTAAGTATGTCAGGACCATGATTGATGGTGTCTTCCTGGTGTTTTCAATTCATGATGTCAACACCCTGTATGGTTGCAAAGAGCACCCTGTTCTTCCTGTGGCAAACAAGAATCAGTCATACAGCGCCATACTTGGATCTAAAGTGAAGGTGCCGCAGTACCTTGAATCTGCTGCACTGAACCTTCCTAAACGGATCCTCCATCGATCTGTCATCTTCTATCTCCTACCAAGGACAGGAAGTCTGGATGCTGTAACAACCAGAGATGCTCAGATTATGGAGCATTTGTTGCTGGGAAAGACATTCAACCTGGGGGCGATGATTTTTGCTCACATGCAATCTTGTCTTAAAGCAAAGGACAAAGCTCTCCCCTATGGTCAGGTTGTAGCTGCTCTTCTCCGTCTTCGCAATATTGATCCAAATCCTCCCCCCGCACTGGAAAAATGGCGAGTTGTAAATTTTGGTCGACAAATTATTGTAATTATGCAATATGTAAGGACTCAAAGAGGCCGGATTCAGAAATCCAAAGGGAAAGAGAAACAGCAGAAGGAAGCACCTGCTACTTCTGACAAGAGTGGACCTACTGCTCCAAAAGCTACTGTTCCATCTTCTTCAACCCCGGAACAACCTCGAGAAGGCTCATCCTCCTTTTAGCCTAATCTCATCAGAGATCTGCAGCGACAAATTGTTGCACAGACCGAGGAACTTAAAGTCCTCAAGGATACGGTCGCTGAATTGGTCATTACTGTTGAACGTCAGGAAAAGCTCCTCCGTGACAATCTCCAGTAATGTGTTCTGCTTATTTTTTAGCACCCTAGACCTACTGTAATGGTCTTAAATAAGTGATTGATGATGTGTACCCCTTTTGGGATGAACTATTTTAAAATTCTGCAGTTTGGTTTCATTCTCTACATCTATTGTGAGAATACCTTCTACAGGACCTTAGATCTCCGCTTTCTATCTTCTATACTTTTTGATATGACAAAAAGGGAGAGTTATTTTGGAGAACTTTGAAAAATAGTAAGTAACAAGAAAGGGAGAGATAACACAGAGATATAGCGTATGCTAATCTCAAACCCACAAGAATTCTTGTGACATTTAGCGGGATAGAAGGACAAACCTACTATGAGGTTTATTAATCTTCTATCAGCGTATGCAAAATTTGAGTATAACTCATTTTTGCTGGGAGTGCAGAAGCTCATGCTACTGTCGGGCTAAATATACAGGAGCCTTGTCCCTGTAATCTGTACAAGCTGAATGCTTACACAGAAGCTTTTGCACTCTGCAAAAGTAAAAGCTTCTATAAAGTGTCAAACCCTTACTATCTCTATCTTAGGGGGAGTTTGATACGTCATCTTGTATGAACATATCTCCTATGGATGAAAGTTTTGTCATCATCAAAAAGGGGGAGATTGTTGACAAGATTTTGATGATGAGTCAAACAGCAGGTTTGACCTGCTATGACTTTACAGATGCTGAAACCTCCTGTAACGAAGATACGCTTCGTAAGAGAGGAAAAATATCACGAAAATATTTTCTTCACCCTCCAAGGATCATTTCAGATCAAGAGACGTGATTAGAGAATATTTTCATAAATAGATATTTCAATAATAAATTATTTGTTAATTAATTATTGATTATCTTAATTAAATTATTAATTCAAAAAGAGAATATTCTTAGGAATATTATTTGGATTAATATTTCGTCCAGATACAATGTTTTACTTGTCTGGAACGAATCAATTATTTTTGGGAATAAATCGTTGATTATTTCCTTATATAGAAGGTCAAGTTGCTGTTACTGGCCGAACCTTCTGTAATGCATTATCTGGGGATTTAATTGTCAAAATAAGACAAAATTAAATCTGGAGGTTCCAACTAGATATTTGCACGACCCCATCATCATATTTCTCAAGTTGGAAATAAAATATTCTTTCTTTCCAACTATAGAAGGTTGCCGACCGATTTAGGCTCTAACCTTCTGTAAGATGAGATCTCGTGATTAGATGATTCGATTGATCTGAAATCAATCCAATATTGTCCCTAAATGATTTTTACACGTTGGGGTTGAATCTGGTCATTTTACGTTTTTGGTAAAATAAGTTTCCTTCTTTACAGGAGGACGGAACCTCTATATAAAAGAAAAACCTAAAAACATTTAAAAAAAAAAGGGATTTTGATCAGAGGTAAGTCTTGGCATTTGGCAATGTTAGTGGTGTTTAACGTGTGTGCAAGTGTGCAGGACGGATTCTCCAGGCGAGAGTTCTCGCAGGCGGTAACTACAGCGGGTTGAGCGTGGGTGAAGCCGTTCCGGTGACTTCGTTGCGTACGGATCTGAGGGACTCGACCGGAACTTTGTCCGTGACGTCGGACTGCGTGCATCAGGGCCTGGGGAAGGGTTCGTTGGTGGCAAGTAGGCGTACAAAGTTGGTGGGAGAGAAGGAGTCCATAGCAGGCGTTCAGTGGTGAGGGACCTCCAACCTTCTGCAGTTGGTTGTTTTGTTGTTGGTGTGTTTGCAGCAGGTGTGCATTGGTGAAGCCACTTCGCATGCGTCGTTGGCTGTGAATCTGAAGGACTTAGCCAAGAAAGTTGTCCGTAACGCCGAGTGGGCGTACAGCAGGACTAAGAGAAGGTTTCTGCAGCAGGCGTAAGTGGTGAGGGACCGCAACCTCCTGTAGATAGTTATCTTTATTTGTTTTGTAGATTAAACCAAAAATACAAAAAGAGAAGCACATCACAAGCATCAAAACACTGAGAAAGCGTCATCAAATCTGTTCAGTGATCCACAGAAGAACAGTCCGCTATAGAGTCACAAAACGCTGAAGCTTCCAGCCAAGGTTCTGTGCTCGCGCAAGTCTAGTTGATTTCCTTGTGATTCGACCTAGACTCATCTTAAACTCAACAAGAGAGTTTCCAGCACTGGTTAAGCTAGTCTTACCGTCCCGTGGTCAAAGAAATTGTTTTCTTACACCACAGAAGGTTTTACCTTCTACACTGTAATCTCTATACGAGTTATTAGTGAAAAGTGACCGAAAGTGGACGTAGGTGATTTCACCGAGCCACTATAAAATCCTTTGTGTTCTACGACTCATTTCGAAGTCAATTTCACATGTTCCGTAATTACAGAGCCTAATTACTGAAGCTTGAAGGTTCTGTAAATTACAGTAAGTTACTTCCGCTGTGAGGGTTGTGAAAAAGCATTTAAGAATTCCTTAATTGGACTTAACACTAATTCACCCCCCTCTTAGTGTAATCTTTTGGCCAACAGGGGAGCTGGTCTCAGGCGCGAAGGGAGCGAACGCAAAGTACGTTCCATCCCCTCCCCTCGTCTTCTGTTGCTTCTTCTTCTCCTTCTTAGTGTGTGCTGTTGTGTGTGTGAATCGCTCGGGTAGGGCGACGGGGAGGCGGGTAGGTCGGGTGTTCATCGGCGTCGCCCTGAAATGCGAGCCGATTGTCTCTGAGACTGATCCCTTGGCCGCGTGGGTCTGGATCATGCCCTGTCCTTGTCTATCCGAAGCCGGGCAAGCTTGGCTTCGCTCTTGGAGCGTAGCCGCGGCCCGGCCTCGCTTCTGTTCGGCTGGCGGAACTTGTCCCGGAGCTGTTGGACGCAGTGGAGCGTGCGCTCACCCCCTCCTCTGTTCTCCCATGTTTTCGGAGCTGGGGCGTCCTGCGTTGTTGCGAATGTAAGTCTGTTAGGTGGGGGCGCACGGGTGTAGCTTCCAAATAGGTTTCGCGTGGCTGAGTTCGTCGATGTCTCGTCACTGGAGTCTCTGAGATCGGAAGGATGTGGGCTAATTGGAAATTCGAAAGGGGAATGTGCCCTGAGACGATCGGGACAGAGCCGAGCTCCGCCCCCGGGAGCCGGATTTTACTGTTCTGCGCCTTGCCCTGGACAGCTTCGTGAGATGGCGAGAGGGCTTCGTGAGATGGCGAGAGGAGTTGAGCCTGGAGAACTGGGGTGGCGCCGCGAAGTCTGCGGCCGTCCGCCTTTCTCCGTTGAGCAAGCAACGTTCCACTCCCTTCGGCTACTAAACCTGATTTCGGTTGCGGTTGCCTACTGAGGGGAGTCCATGAGATTGAACGATTGTTTATGGTTGGCTAGTCTCTTGGCCAGAATTGGGACGGGAATTCTATTAGGAGGTTGTTGGGTCTCGTATACCACCGGAGAGGATTTCGAACAAAGGGTCTGTTGGTTTAGGCCGGATGAAAAATGCGACATTCTCTGAGACTGGTTGTTTATCCCGGCCGAGGTAGAATTCGAGTGTGGTGGAATTTAAATTCCTTTGTATTCTCTGGTGAGGAACTTGATTCTATTGGTACGGCGGAATATGCCCGACTGTGATGTCGAAGGAGCGCGGGGAGGTGACGCCACTCGCGGCGGTTACCTGCTCCGATTTTCCGAGCGCTCCCGGAGGAGTGGGGAGGACCCACTGTGGTGGTCCTGGGACCGTACGAAATGTTGATATACGAGTGGTAACGAAACGAGGGAGTCGCTCTTGTGGATATATGTTTTCGGTTGACCTGATTGATTACTTCTACATATGCTGCTCTGGATATATGCTTGAGCCTTCGTATTCGTATAGTATTGTGGTTATGAATCGTATGGGTATAAACGGTTTTCAAAGATGCACGCTTGGATTTGTTAGCGTCTCACCGTTTTTGTGTCTGCATGATGGAACGTACTCAGCATTTATCGCTGACCCCAAATGGGGATTTTTTTTTTTTGGTGATGCAGAAATGCGGATCTAGTCAGAAGCTGACGTCACGGTAAAGGTTCTTAGTTGTCGTTTCCGCTGTTTGACTGGTCAACATCTTGAAGGATTTCTGAGTAATCTTATGAAAAATTCAGGTTGTTTCAATGTATCTTCGAAATCTAAAGAGGTCAACCTCATTACTATCCTGTGAGCAGCAGAGGATCGTCGTGTTTTTGCCCAAAATATGCCAGAAACTTTTGAAATTTGTTAAATAATATATTAACATCAAACTCACTTAAAAAATTACATATTAAAAAATATTGAATTATAAATGTTATTTATCGAATTTCGAAAGTTCTTTGGTGAAATATAACATTATTTTGTGAAGTGGGAGGGAGGGGTTTATAGAGATAATAACGATAATTTCATTTAAGAAAAAGTAATTGGGCCGAAGATCACTCGCCCGTGATTGTGGTGGGGACGAGGAAGATAGAGATAACGTTTAGGTAAAGACCAAAGACGACTTTTTAGTCTTTTTTTATGAAGTCGTCGTCGGTTTGGCAGACGAAACTTCATTTTCATGTTTTCCCAAACGAAACTTCTTCGTAATTTCCAACTTCTCCTCCCCTTCAATTATTTCCATCCACCCCTGCCTTTTGGTCAAAGTTCGATCATTTGTCGGCTGCCTTGGATGGCGGGGACATCGGAAGCAGGGACTAGCCGCGGCACTGTGAACACCCCCGACGGATCAGCTTACGATGTGTTCGTTAGCTTCAGGGGACCTGACACCCGGTACAACATCACCGACGTCCTTTATGTGTCCATGAGGGAAAAGGGGATACGCGTGTTCAGGGACACGGAGGAGGTCCGTAACGGCGAAGAGATCGGGGACGAGCTCCGTCGAGCTGTCCCGGACTCTAGGATCTATGTTGTTGTCTTCTCCAAAGGCTACGCATCGAGCGCGTGGTGCCTCCGAGAACTCGCCATGATGGTGGACTGCCGCAGGGACCCAGCCTCTAGGAAAGTCATCTTGCCCATCTTCTACGATGTAAGCCCCAGCGACGTGAAGCTGCAAACCGATCGGTACCGGGATGCCCTCGAGAAGCACAAAGAAAAATACAAGGAAGAGGATGTGAAAATGTGGGAGGAAGCTCTGAAGAAGGTTGGAGGTATCCGTGGTCTGGAATACAAAGGAGATATGGGGTATATAACTCATAATCTTTAATCTTTCTCTTCTTATATGATTATTTATGGATATTTCAATAGCTGGTGTTTCCTTTGAGCTTTTCCATGATGTTAGTCGACAGTTTTCTGAACAACTTGATCTCCATTTGATTTTTGGCAGGATGGGCGAGTTTGTTAGTGCCGTGGTTGCGGATATTCTAAACAAGCTGAACATCAAAGATAGGAGTTTGCCAGATCATCTCGTAGGGATGGATGATCGCGTGGAGAATGTAATTGGCATGTTGAATTTGAGTTCTCACGTTGAACGACATGTTGTGATGGTGCACGGCATGGGGGGTATAGGGAAGACAACGTTGGCTAATGTCATCTTCAACAGAATCTCTTCCCGATTCGATGGATGCTGCTTCCTTGCCGATGTGCGAGAATCCTTGTCCACTGGTGTGGGGGGTGTTGAAAGGTTGCAAAAGAAGCTATTGAGGGATATCTTCGACAAATCGGATGGAGAAATTGGTGACTCGAGCGATGGAATGAATGAGATCCAAAGAAGGCTCCGTAACAGAAGGGTCCTTATCATTTTTGACGATGTCAGTGAGAGTAGTCAGCTTGAAAAGTTGGTTGGAAATTTCAATTTCTTCGGACCGGGAACAATAATTATCGTCACGACGAGGGATAAGAGCGTTTGCGAGGGCCTTACGAGACCTAATGATACTGCTTATGAAGTGGAGGGAATGAGCGATGATCATGCTCTGCAACTCTTCAGTTCGCATGCATTTGATGGAGGGGCACCTCCAAATGACTTTGTTGATTTATCGAAGCGGGTTATTCGTATGTCCGGAAATCTTCCCTTAGCTTTGAAGGTGATCGGAGGGCACTTATTCCAAAAGGAAAAGAATAAATGGGAACATACATTAGAAAAGCTGGAGCGAGTGCCTCACAAAGACGTCTTGAATAAGCTGCGGATCAGCTACGATGACTTAGAGGAGAGTGAGAAGCATATTTTTCTGGACATTGCATGTTTTGACCATAAAATGATGCCAAGGAAGTATGCGAGTTACATGTGGGAAGCCTGTGTTTTTTTTTCTAAAAGTGGATTGGATGTCCTCCAGAACAGATCTTTGATAAAGGTACTGAATGCCGACGATGACGATATTTGGATACAAAGAGACAAGTATTTGATGCATGACTTAATTAGAGAGATGGGAAGGGAGATTGTTTGTTCAGAGAAACCCAGCAAGCACAGCAGACTATGGGATCCTGAATTGGCCCTTAATGTCATACGCCAAAAGCAGGTGAGATGATAATAATAATTAATAATGTTTTCCTGATTTATTGGATTGGACTCGATCTCTCTCTTTGGCTTCCTCATTTCCTTTATGTTATGTTACCAGGGCACCGATCAAGTTTTAGCCATCGACCTGCGAGGTAGTTACAAACTTTTAACCGGAAAGGAATTCAAGGGCATGTCCAATCTCAGGTTTCTCAACCTAGCAGTTGGAGCAGAATTAAGTGGGAAGTTTAGGAATTTCTGGACAAATCTATTGTGGCTACGTTGGGATGTGAAGTTGTATCTCAGACCTAATCCCTATTTCTTCCAGATGGACAGCCTCGTCATTCTCCAGATTTTGGGGAAGGGAATTACGGACGATTTAATGAAAGACATGGTACTAATTTCTTATCCCTTGTATTCATCTCTCATGAAGCAGAAAATCAACATTAACTAATCATGGGATGGTACTCGTTTTTTGTTTTGTTTTGATAGAGAATGGGTAATTTGAGAGTACTCGATATCTCGGGGGCGGAGATTACAAGACTGGCCGACCTCTCTCATTTCCCAAAGCTAGAGATAATTGATCTCTACTGTTGCTGGCAATTGGAAGAACTCCACAGTTCTATCGGTGTATTAGGGAATCTTAAATGCCTGACTATAGCAGTGTGTTGGAAGTTGACAAGGTTACCAGAAGAGCTTGGATCTGCAAAAGCTCTACAAGAGCTCAGTTTGATCTGGTGTGAAGGAATTTCGGAGTTGCCAGAGTCTATTGGGAGGTTAGGGGACCTGAGAATACTCCGTGGGATTGGGACTAAGATAAGGAAGCTACCTTTCTCGATCGGCAATCTAAAGAGCCTTGAGGTGTTGGAAATTGATGGATTTCCCATTTCTGTTAGCATTCCAATGTCAGAGGTGCCAAACATTGCAAGATGCCATCTTTCCGGACTTGCCAGCCTCCGATCGCTGACATTAATTGGTCTCGATGAGTACGTAGAGGGGATTGAGAAGCTATATGGGTTGCAGAAATTAAAGTTGGATGTCGGTGGTATTATTTCTACCAATTTGGGTTCCATGTCCAGGCTGGAAGATCTCTATCTGCGTTCTTGGAACATGAACATTTCATCCACATCGCAGCTTCCTTCGTCCTTGCGTAGATTGACACTCTTGGGATTTTGGCAGTCAATGCAGAGTGGGACTTCGCTGTATGGACGAGATAATATTGGAAATATGAGTTATCCTATGAGGTTGTCAGATTTAGGATCGTTGAGGAGGCTTTGCTCTTTAAAACTGTGGTTATGTGAACTAATCGACTTTTCCGGGGTTGAGAGGATGGAACTCTTGGAGGAATTAAATGTCTGGCATTGTGATGATTTCGTGGGTGAAATCGCAGACCTGTCAAACTTGAGAAGATTGAAGAGGGTGGAGTTTTATTCATGCAACTCTCTGAAAAGCGTGCCCTGCATGGCGGGAGACTGCCACTTGAAGATTGATCTCTGCAGGGAATTGGAGTCATTTGAAGGCCCGTATCGACAATACCACAACAAACCGAAACGGAGGACAACTGGAAGTTGAATGATGTACTCTGCCTCAACTGGATGATTAATGTTGTATTCAATCGTTGTCTCTCAGCTCAGGAATTCATTAAAGAGGCCAAAGACAAATATTATTATGTAGTGATTAAAATGATTTGACACAAGTTAAACTTAATCAATCAATTAATAAATATACATACATGAAAAATTAAACATCCCTCGTAAAAACCCAGAACAACACTTCCCCTACGTTTTTAAGCATTCACAAGATTAAATGATGAGAAAATATTAAAAGAGTTAGAATAATTTTTTTTATCATATTTGTTTCTTACTGACGTTTAAAGGTTTCTTATTCCTTAAAAAACCAACATTTGAAGACAAATATCAGGATAATATAGATTCTTGCATTTAGAAGACATCGTGCATGCATTTAGAAGGAACGCATTCCATTTGGCACTAGATCTTCGGATCTGAAATGGGAGGGTGAGAAGAATCGAGGTCCGGGGTCGGCTGCCTGCATTTTCTGCGTACACAATCCTGGTAGCAAGCTCGGTAGAATTGTTTACATTCTTTGTCGCAACCTGCCTCGCAGGGGGTTAACCCCGCTAAGGCCGCATCCATATAGAGCATCATTATCAAGAACAAAATAATCATCCGTGCCGTCGACACCGGCATCAATTTCTTCGAAGTCATATTTGAAGGAAGAAATTTCTTTGTACGGTGTGTTTCTTAGTTAGATGTAGATATCGAATGGGTACACCATTCATTTATATGTACCCGATTTTCCATCTAAAAAAGCTTTTTTTTCATATATGGGTATTTAGTAATACTTTAGAAAAATTTATTCTCTTTTATTTTTTGGTAAATTACCACCCCAACAAAACAATTACCTGAAATTATTCAAAATATAGCTAAAGGTTTAAAATGACTTGAAAAGTTTGCTTCTTATATTTTTTTTTTGGTTACCCGAGTTTCGTCTCGACTAATTCAGACTTGATCCGAGTAAGACAGTCGGCTATGGTGAATGTATATGGTATGTTTCAAACCCAATACTTCCTTAATCAAATTCAAGCTTCCTTTATTGTGGTTTCGATCGTTGGATGGGTGGAATCGGGTAAAACTTCCCGGGTACCGGAGCTGTATGACAACGAGTGATTTGGAATCAAAGCCTGGGCTTGTGTTTACCAAGTCATTGACAAGACGATTTCCATAAATGTTTACAATTAGATATACCAAAGACGTTTCTCATAAATGTTTTTTTTTTCTTCTGGAGCCTCAAAAGTCGCCCGTGATTAGGGGAGGGGGGACTTTTTAGTCCTTCTCGAGAAGTCGTCGTCTGTTTGGGAGAAGTGATGATAAACTTCTTCAAAGTTTCCAACTTCTCCTCCCTCTTTTCCTTCAATTATTTTCATTCGTTCAATCATTCGAAAGGATAAATCAATAATAGCAGACATATTCATGTAAAAAATATGTTGTAAAATATTTAACTATGAAAAATAGGAGTTTGATTCGAGTTCTAACCGTGGTCTCTAAAATTTTATAATTGAACATTAAACGGTAAAACACGAAACAAATACACTAACCTTGAAGCACACTTAATATGTCACAGGAATCTAGTGCTCGTAGAAAGAAAAAGAGAGAAAATCTGATGAATAATTCAAGTCTTCAAGACTCTTAAAGTAATTATTGCGTCTTCTGCTTAGGTTGAATTTATACAAAGACATTACTTTTAACTACCAATTTACGTATCTCAGTTTATAGGTTACGTTTCCTTATTATGCGGATTTAGTGGAGGGACATGTGTTTGACTCTTTACTCGCAACTTTCATTGTATCCTCATTGTAGTCCCTCGTCCTCACTTGGCATCTTCGTATTGACTTATTCTTTTTGACAAAATTAGGATGACAGTCCATTATCTTTGCTTGACATTTATTCTTCTTCACACAGTGGCTCTTCATCATGGTTTGTCTTTCTGGACTAGATTTTGCTCGCCGTCTTGCATGACCTACTCGAATGTACCAAAATTCTATTTACACAATCTGTTTATTGTTGCGAGGCTTGATGTTAACTTATAACAATTGATTGAAAACATAGTTGTGCATTTTCTGGCTTTGTGCAGGTGTTAATTTCAAAGATAGCAGAATATGCCCCGATTGTATATACCTCGACTGTGGTCTTGTTTGCCAAAACTATAGCAGCTTAGATGGCTTAGACGTCCTAGAGGGATGTTTCTTAGCTCTGAAGATCGAGGAGAAATGATGTCTATGGTCCTTGTTTTCCTGATTTACCTGTGAATGCTATTGCTTATCATGTCTTTTGTTGTTGGGGTTTTCAATGCCAAATATTCCTGTGGACTGCAGTGTTTGCTTACTTCTATTAGAATCATAACCATATTTTAGAATGAGGACTTTACCATTAGGGAAGGTGCTTTCCAAGTATCCATAAGTTTTTCTAGAGATATCCGGGTACCTTCTTCTGCATAGGGACAGGACAGTGCAAACCCTGAGAAAGATCCACATAAATCTAATAAAAAAATTAAATAAACAAATTAAACATGCTCCGTGAAAGACCCTCCCATTTCTCTCCAAGAAAGGAACTACAGATACAAAGAAAAGAGGTCAGGCTACCAAACAGGATTTGCTGGCACCCTCTGCTTTAGAAAAATTCGAGCAAAACAGCAGACGAAGAATTGTGTCACCCAAAACAGTGCCAAATATGTAAGTTAGATTTGCTGACATCACTCATTAAGATCCGTTGTAAGTGTAATAGCAACTACTCTCATGAAATCTAAAAACAAATATAATATTCGTATTACTATTAAACTAATCTCTCTTTTGCAGTTTTCCGTCAAAGTCGCTAATGCATGGAAATAATTTTGCTTACCCAATCTTGAGGTACTTCTTTCGATAGATACAATTAAAGAAAGTATCAGTGGACTCCGATGATTTAAAAAATTGGTGAATGGGAAACATTTTTTTGCCATGAAATTCCGTTGAAGGTTGCAACTATTCCTTGCTGCACATATAAAACTTTTTCCAAGCTGCCATGTCATGCTGTGCTAAAGTGTTACTCTGTCAGAAGTTTGGTTGAGATGTCATGAAAACATAAATTCCTGGGGAGGTTGACATGATTGGTGTCACAAATGGAAGTAGAATATTGAGTCTTGGCGATATGGGGATTCAAGGAATTGGAATTGATATTGGGTGCTGCTGCTGGAATAAACCCTCAAAGGGTGAGATCATGTCATTTTGTACTCATCTTATCCAATTTTTTGGTTGTTGGGACAGGCTAATACTTGTTTTATTCTTCATAATTTGGCTCCAAATTTGGGTTAACTTTGTGAAATGTGTGGATCTAATATTTACCATTTCCTATCCATTTTTCTTGAGTAATATCTTATGAGGTTGCCTGCACCCAATATCTTTGGGAATTGGAGTCATTTGTAGGCCCTTATCGACAATACCACAACAAACGAAAAAGGAGGAGAACTGGAAGTTGAATGATGTACTCTGCCTCAACTGGATGATTAACGTTGTATTCAATCGTTGTGTCTATCAGCTCAGGAATTCATTAAAGAGGCCAAAGACAAATATTATCATGAAGTGATTAAAATGATTTGACACAAGTTAAACTTAATCAATCAATTAATAAAAATACATACATGAAAAATTAAACATTCCCCCTAAAAACCCAGAACTATACTTCTCCTACGATTTTAAGCATTCATTAGATTAAATGATCAGGAAATATTAAAAGAGTTGGGATAATGTTTTTATCATATTTGTTTATGACTGACCTTTCCTTGTGAAGTCTGTTCTTTTGTATTTATTTTATTTTTAATGTATGGTCATGCAACGTTGACAAACTAACATATTTTGATTTAATATTTCGTTACCAGAGACTTTTCACGGCTTCAAATGTTAAAACATAAATATATGTGACTTTATAATACTTATTGTAATACAACAAAAAGTCTCGAAAATTATCCAAAAATAAAATCACTGTAATGGAATTTTAGGACACGGATAAGAACATTAGTTCTTGGATGAAAGATGGAATTGACATTGGCTAATCCATTTGTCTTAATCAACACCTATTCCGTTATTTTGGCTCGACTCATTATGAATTATGTCACTGCAAGTTACCCTTTGCACTTATTAGCTCGGATCGAATCCGTTGATGGCTCCACTGGTAGAATGAGCACGAATAATACGAACACGAGATCGCAAAGTTCGCGTTAACAATATACTGTTCGGCCAACACCATAAATACACCATTGAGATTCGAACCTAGGACCTTCAAGTAAATCATCAATGCGTTAGACCACTAGGGTGTCCTTTGCAGGAAGAGTTGTTTTGTCCTTAATAAAGTTATGTAATCATTTTGTGATCAATCAGGTTTAAATTTACATGGCAATAAAGACACTCGTAATTTTATTGGAATCAATCCCATCGGTCACTTAGTTCATATTTCTACTGAATTCCAAATGATTGGCATTTCGGCATAACATTTCGGGAAAATAATCTTTCTTTATTTAAAAAAACAATTTAACGTTTTGACCATCTGTATTTAGAAGAAAAAGGTACTTATTTAATATTTTTGAAAATTATTCAAATATTTAATATTCTTCTTGAAAACAAAAAAAAACTTATTCGGATGTGTTTGTTGCTCTTCAAATTTAAAAAATTGAAGAAGAAATCAGGAATTTGATACTGAAGTAGACGACGACCCAACCCGTCGAATGTTTAAATGTTCGACCTAGGAATTTGTATATTATATTTTTTTGGAGTTGTCTAGTTCGTTTGTGGGTTTTGTGTCGTGCATATTTTTTATGTCCAAGTGATGTGGTCATTTTTTGTTAATCTGGTTTCAATGTATTAGTGATCAAGACTTATTATTAATTAGGGGACCATTTTGACAAATTCATTCTATTCAAGAGTTTCTTATAATAATTATAGCTGAGATTCATCTGCCAGAAAGTTTGTTATGTTCAGAAAAGTTCGTCTGACATGATCGTGGAACAGATTTCCATGTGATAATTATCAGAGAACAAACTTTTTCGTTTACGGTCGATGGTAAAATAGGTCACAATTGACCGAAATCTCAGTAAAGTGAGAAAAAAGCAGCTCATGACATGGCACATTTACGGCCTCCTTTAGGTCTTGGTCATATTTTTTTGTTCGTAAAAAGTTGGCTTCTTGTCGTAACCTTAAAGGATGAAGTCTTAACAAGAATCCAATTTACATTAATTCTTGCAAAAGATAAAGTTCATCTCAAATATAAATATTTGACACCAAGCTGAGATTGCCAAACTTTTCTGCCATTAAAATCAACAAAACTCATGTAGAGATTCTCTAACTTCAAATAATATAATAATATCTTTCGTGCAATTAAAATACATAAAAAATATATAGAGAGAGAGCAATTAAAATAAGTAAAATCTATTCAAATTTCTGCTAACTTTTCTGCCATTAAAAAAAGCCATTTAAATTAGCTGTATGTTGTTTACCTATCAAATAAACGACTATCACAACCAAATTTATAAAATAATTAATTTTACTTGTAGATTTTGACAACAATAAAACATTTATATGTTGGAACAATATGAAGTTTGTTCAAGTTGTATTAAGCTTGAATTTGATTAAGGAAGTATTGGGTTCGAAACATACAGTATACATTCACCGCCGTAAGACGACCCACCCACCATAGCCGACTGTCTTACTCGGATCAAGTGCGAATTAGTCTGGACAAAACTCGGGTAACAAAAAAAAAATAAGAAGAAAACTTTTCAAATCATTTTAAACCTTTAGATATATTTTGGATAATTTCAGATAATTGTTTTGTTGGGTTGGTAATTTACCAAAACATAATAAAAGAGAATAAATTTTTCTAAAGTATTATTAAATACCCATATATGAAAAAAAAAAGCTTTTTTAGATGGAAACTCGGGTATATATAAATGAATGGTGCACCCATTCGATATCCACATCTAACTAAGAAACACACCGTACAAAGAAATTTCTTCCTTCGAATATGACTTCGAAGAAATTGATGCCGGTGTCGGCGGCACTGATGATTACTTTGTTCTTGATAATGATGCTCTATATGGATGCGGCCTTAGCAGGATTAACCCCCTGCGAGGCAGGTTGCGACAAAGAATGTAAAGGCAAGCAAGAACAATTCTACCGAGCTTGCTACCAGGATTGTGTACGCAGAAAATGCAGGCGGGCCGACCCCGGACCTCGATTCTTCTTACCCTCCCTTTTCAGATCCGAAGATCCAGTGCCAAATGGAATGCGTTTCTTCTAAATGCATGAACGATGTCTTCTAAATGCAAGAATCGATATTATCCTGATATTTGTGTTCAAATGTTGGTTTTTTAAGGAATAAGAAACGAACAAGAATAATTCGGATAATTTCGAATCATTCCGTAGTTGGATAATTTGCAAAAAAAAAAAAGAGATTGGGTTTTTCTGATATTATTATAGAATATCCACAAATGGAAAAAAGTTGCATTACGTATCCATATTATTGCATTACTTTTAGATGGAAAATTATATGTATATATATATATATATATATATATATATATAATAAAAAAATTATCGTAACTCTTTTAATATTCTCTGATCATTTAATCTTATGAATGCTTAAAATCGTAGGGGAACTATTGTTCTGGGTTTTTAAGGGGGATGTTTAATTTTTCATATATGTATTTTTATTAATTGATTGATTAAGTTTAACTTGTGTCAAATCATTTTAATCACTTCATAATAATATTTGCCTTTGGCCTCTTTAATGAATTCCTGAGCTGAGAGACACAGCAATTGGATACTACGTTAATCATCCAGTTGAGGCAGAGTACATTATTCAACTTCCAGTTCTCCTCCTTTTTCGTTTGTTGTGGTATTGTCGGTACGGGCCTTCAAATGGCTCCAATTCACTACAGCAATGAATCATCAAGTGGCAGTCTCCCGCCATACGGGGCACGCTTTGCAGATAGTTGCATGAATGAATCTCCACCCTTTTCAATCTTCTCATGTTTGACAGGTCTACGATTTCACCCACGAAATCACCACACCAGAAGACCCTTAATTCCTCCAAGAGCTCCATTCTCTCAACCCCGGAAAGGTCGATGCATTCACAAAACCACATTTGTAAAGAGCAAAGCCTCCTCAACGATCCTAAATCTGACAACCTGATAGGATAACTCATATTTCCAATATTATCTCGTCCATCCAGCGGAGTCCCACTCTGCATTGACTGCCAACATCGCACGAGTGTCAATCTACGCAAGGACGAAGGAAGCAGTGATGCGGATGAAATGTTCATGTTCCAAGAACGCAGATAGAGATCTTCCAGCCTGGACATGGAACCCAAATTGGTAGAAGGAATACCACCGACATCCAACTTTAATTTCTGCAACCAATATAGCTTATCTATCCCCTCTACGTCCTCATCGAGACCAATTAACGTCAGCGATCGGAGGCTGGCGAGTCCGGAAAGATTGCATCTTGCAAGGTTTGGCACCTTCGACATTGGAATTCTAAAAGAAATGCCTAATCCGTCAATTTCCAATACCTCAAGGCTCTTTAGATTGCCGATCGAGGAAGGAAGCTTCCTTATCTTAGTCCCAATCCCACGGAGTATTCTCAGGTCCCCTAGCCTCCCAATAGACTCTGGCAACTCCGAAATTTTGTAACAACTGATCAAAATGAGCTCTTGTAGAGCTTTTGCGGATCCAAGCTCTTCTGGTAACCTTGTCAAGCTATTACACCCTGATATATACAGACGTTTAAGAAACCCTAATACACCGATAGAACTGTGGATTTCTTCCAATTGATTGCAAAATCGGAGATCAATTATCTCCAGCTTTGGGAAACGAGAGAGATCGGGCAATCTTGTAATCTCCGCATTTGAGATATCAAGTACTCTCAAATTACCCATTTTCTATTAAAACAAAAAAAAAAAACGAGTATCATCCCATGATTAGTTAATGTTGATTTCTGCTTCATGAGAGATGGATACAAGGGAAAGGAAATTAATACCATGTCTTTCATTGAATCATCCGTAATTCCATTCCCTGAGATCTGAAGAACGACGAGGTTGTCCATCTTGAGGAAAGAGGGATTACGTCCGTGTTTCCACACCACTGACCAACGTAGCCACAATAGATTCGTCCGGAAATTCCTAAACTTCCCACTTAATTCTGCTCCAACTGCAAGAAACCTGAGATTGGACATGCCCTCGAATTCCTTTCCAGTTAAAAGTTCGTAACTACCTCGCAGGTCGACGGCTAAAACTTGATCGGTGCCCTGGTAACAAAACATATAGGAAATGAGGAAGCCAAAGAGAGAGATCGAGTCCAATCCAATAAATCAGGAAAACATTATTATTATTATTATTATCATCTCACCTGCTTTTGGCGTATGACATTAAGGGCCAATTCAGGATCCCACAGCCTGCTGCGCTTGCCGGGGCTCTCTGAACTAACAATCTCCCTTCCCATCTCTCTAATTAAGTCATGCATCCAATACTTGTCTTCAAAGTCATTAGTCGACATTCAATACCTTTATCAAAGATCTGTTCTGGAGGACATCCAATCCACTTTTAGGAAAAAAATCACAGGCTTCCCACATGTGACTCGCATACTCCCTTGGCATCACATAATTGTCAAAACATGCAATGTCCAGAAAAATCTGCTTCTCACTCTCGTCTAAGTCATCGTAGCTGATCCGCAGCTTATTCAAGACGTCTTTGTGAGGCACTCGCTCCAGCTTTTCCAATGTATGTTCCCATTTATTCTTTTCCTTTTGGAATAAGTGCCCTCCGATCACCTCCAAAGCTAAGGGAAGATTTCCGGACATACGAATAACCCGCTTCGATAAATCAACAAAGTCATTTGGAGGTCCCTCTCCACCAAATGCGTGCCGACTGAAGAGTTGCAGAGCATGATCATTGCTCATTCCCTCCACTTCATAAGCAGTATCACTAGGTCTCATAAGGCCCTCGCAAACGCTCATATCCCTCGTCGTGACAATAATTATCGTTCCCGGTCCGAAGATATCGAAATTTCCAACCAACTTTTTGAGCTGACTACTCTCGCTGACATCGTCAAAAATGATAAGGACCCTTCTGTTGCGGAGCCTTCTTTGGATCTCATTCATTCCATCGCTAGAGTCACCAATTTCTCCATCCGATTTGCCGAAGATATCCCTCAATAGCTTCTTTTGCAACCTTTCAACACCCCCCACACCAGTCGACAAGGATTCTCGCACATCGGCAAGGAAGCAGCATCCATCGAATCGGGAAGAGATTCTGTTGAAGATGACATTCGCCAACGTTGTCTTCCCAATACCCCCCATGCCGTGCACCAACACAACATGTCGTTCAATGTGAGAACTCAAATTCAACATGTCGATTACATTCTCCAGGCGAACATCCATCCCTACGAGATGATTTGGCACACTCCTATCTTTGATGTTCAGCTTGTTTAGAATATCCGCAACCACAGTACTAACAAAATCGCCCATCCTGCCCGAGATCAAGTTGTTCAAAAAACTGCCGACTAACGACATGAAAAAGCTCAAAGGAAACATTAGCTATTGAAATATCTGAAATGACATGAGTAATTATATAAGAAAGAGAAAGATTAAAGATTGAATTATATACCCCATATCTCCTTTGTATTCCAGACCACGGATACCTTCAACCTTCTTCAGAGCTTCCTTCCACATTTTCACATCCCTTTTCTTGTATTTTTCTTTGTGCTTCTCGAGGGCGTCTCGGTACCGATCGGTTTGCAGCTTCACGTCGCTGGGGCTTACATCGTAGAAGATGGGCAAGATGACTTTCCTAGAGGCTGGGTCCCTGCAGCAGTCCACCATCATGGCGAGTTCTCGGAGGCACCACGCGCTCGATGCGTAGCCTTTGGAGAAGACAACAACGTAGCTCCTAGAGTCCGGGACAGCTCGACGAAGCTCGTGCCCGATCTCTTCGCCGTTACGGACCTCCTCCGTGTCCCTGAACACACGTATCCCCTTTTCCCTCATGAACACATAAAGGACGTCGGTGATGTTGTACCGGGTGTCAGGTCCCCTGAAGCTAACGAACACATCGTAAGCTGATCCGTCGGGGGTGTTCACAGTGCCGTGGCTAGTCCCTGCTTCCGATGTCCCCGCCATCCAATGGAAGGGAGAAAGGAGTAAGAGAGAGAGAGAGCGGTTGATGATGATGATGATGGATGGGAAAATGGTGTTTGGGTGAGGGGTGGGATGGGATTTAGATAAAGTGGGTGTTCAAATGCAGAGGGAGGGTTCGAGGGAGAAGCAGGCGAGAGGAGATAATGATGATGATGAGGAGAGAAAGGGGAAGGGAGACCTCATGATTGCAATCATTAATACCATAAATAAATACATCATGCTTTTCCTTTCCTTTACTTTCCTTGTATTGTTTGGAACTCGTAATTCATCTGTTGTTTTCGGAAAATATTAGCAAACGGTGACTTTTTCCTTTTCCTTTTCCTTTTAATTTAATATATAAAAGAAAAGGAAAAAGAAAGGAATTAGTAAGCTCTGTTACTTTAACTCCACCCACCTTCCCCGTTTAAAATTAAAAATGCCAGAATATAAAAAAATTAAATGGGGGCAGGGTCTGACCGCCGACCACGCCAAAAGTGGGACCCAGACGACCTCTGACCGACCAGCTTTGCTCCCCCGCAATCACGGGCGAGTGATCTGACACACAGGTACTTTGGGCCTCCCGGGTACCGGGTAAGGCCGGTGTGCTGCGCCTTGACTCGGCCCCGCCACTAGCCGACGGTTGTTCGTCCGTCTTGATTGTCGAATAAATTAAATCAATGAATGAAGATGTTCTCCGTCTCTTCAGTTGTCATTTTGTGGGTGACCGGAGGACTAATTGTTGCGAGGGAAGGAAAGGTTGTCTGTTTTTCTTATTTCCTTTAGCGTGCAGTTCTCCCTTAAAAACAAAATACCATTTCGTTACGAAACGTGATTTCTCTTGGGAAGTGAGACCAAAAACTTTAAAAGAAAGACAGAGAGAGATGCCCTCCCTCCCACCACCCCCATCTGGTGTTGTGTTGTGTTGTTAGGGTTGACCTGACCGAGGTAGAGAACAGGGAAGGGCCTGATATAAGTTTTTTCCTCAGATATTGGGCTTGTAAAGTAACTGGAAGCCCATTGAGATTCATCCAGTCAAGCCCGTTAAAGAAAGGAGGGAGCCCATACGTCGTCCTGGAATCGGAACCATGGGGGCGGGGAGCTGATCTCGTCAAGAGTGGAGGAATGATGCCGCCGGGACTGCCTTCTGGAGGACGCTAAGAAGCCCAATGACTCCTCCGTTCACACCTCCAAGTCAAGGGCCAGGTCCCTTTCCTTCCTCCTTTTTGAGTCTTAGGTTTTGAAGTGTTTTTTTTTAATCATTCGTAGATTCAGTCGTAATCGTGGTGGGTGTTTGATAATAATCTCATCTTTTTCGGCTCAATCGATGCATCGGGGTTTAGGGTTTTATAGTTCTGTTGCATGGCTAAATTATTGGCCCAGATAAAGGGAGTCCATGCCCATGAAATGAGCAGGCTGGAACCGATTATCGAGCCGGAGCTATATGTGCAGAAAGTGAGATGAAAACATTAAGATTGTGGTCAGGCCCACGGACAAGCAAAGTTTTCGCTAGAGGCTTAACTATAGCGAAGTCAAGAAAAGAAATCATGGTTAAAGATTGGTACATTCGAGTAGGTCATGCAAGACGGCCAGCAAAATCTGGACAAACCATGATGAGGAGCCACTGTGTTAAGAATAATAAATGTCAAGCAAGTATAATGGACCGTCATCTTAATTTTGTCAAAAAGAATAAGTCAAGACGAAGATGCCAAGTGAGGACGAGGGACTACAATGAGGATACAATGAAAGTTGCGAGTAAAGAGTCAAACACATGTCCCTCCACTAAATCCGCATAATAAGGAAACGTAACCTATAAACTGAAATACGTAAATTGGTATTTATAAGTAATGTCTTTGTATAAATTCAAGCTAAGCAAAAGACGCACTAATTACTTTAAGAGTCTTGAAGTCTTGGATTATTCATAACATTTTCTCTCTTTTTCTTTCTACGAGCACCAAATTCCCGTGACATATTAAGTGTCTGCTTCAAGGTGAGTGTATTTGTTTCGTGTTTTACTGTTTAATATTCAATTATAAAATTTTAGAGACCACAGGAAGAACTCGAATCGAACCCTTATTTTTCGTAGTTAAATATTTTACGACATTTTTTTTACATGAATATGTCTCTGGCGACCATAATTGGAGTAGATCTTGTTAGTAATGACTAAAATGATTAATCGAAATTCTACAAATGCAGAAGACCCATTAGATGGAGGAAAGTCCAAGGAAGCATCCGTAAATTTGGGTGACAATGCAAGATGTTCGAATGATGGATTGGCAAATGTCCATCCGTTTGATGTAGGCAACATAACCCATTTGTATTTTTTTTAGATCAAATACAATAATTGGTCAAGGTATTAATATCTGGACAACAAAGGATGATAAACACACTAAACGCACAGGGAAAAGTGTCCTTTCCAATGTTCAAATGGGCAACCCTTCTCGAGAAGCTCTTAGAGTAGTTGTTGTTAAAGGGAAACAAAAGGTAGAATTTCAATACATGTAAATGTACGATCCTGATGGTGTGGAAGTTGATATCAATGAACACAGTTTATAATCAGGACAGCTACAAATGCATGCTCGATTTCATTCCTTCTTTACCAAAGATCCCGATGAGACTGATTCCATCAGGAAATGAGGGTCAATAAGCTATGCTCCTTCACATCGTCGACGAGAAAGCTTTTACAATCGCCAGGGCTATCAAATACATAACAACATAGTCCGAAATTTGCATGCTTATGCACCTAATATAAATGGAGGAGATGATATGTACTTAGAAATCGTCCGGTACATTGCTTGTTTGGTGGGGCAGTTAGTCCGCATAAACGAGTGAGGCGAAGAAATTGCAAAATCATGTCACACTAAACTCTATATGATATAGAATTACTTCACTTTGTTATAAAATTATGGCATTATCATTGTCACTCACTCTCTTCATCAAGTAAATGCATGTTTGTATGTTAGTAGTGAGGGAACAATTCATCGCTCTTTGATATCGATAAACTACTAGCTGGGCAAAGGTTCTATGTAATTTAGGGATAGTTATAAGCTGGTGGCTGGCTATGATTGGACCAGGTCGAGTGGGAATCATGGATAACGATGTGGTTGAGCTGAACAATATGCACAGTCAGGTACTTGATATGATCGCCAGGTATTTTGCTTCTTTTTGAGGTTGATTGCTCTGTTCTCTTTGCATGGACATACTCTTCAATGCCTGGTTTCCATTTTCTCCAAGATAAGCTTGAGCCTCTTGAGGACTTAACACTATCCCTTTCAAAAACATATCATGGAGGGAAGTCTCTCTTTCTTTCGTCAACAGCTCGAACAGCACAGTAGTAGGACCAAGACCATTTGAAGGTAGGTGGCCCGCCCCTCCTAGAACAGTCATGTTTGACTGGGCTTACACACGTTCGCTCACTTACGCTGTCCCTTCTCAGCTCACCCTAGCCCCCGGCCAAAGCTTCACTGGGAAAGATTCTACTTTAACCAACCGGATTTTGAGCTCGTCAATCAAGGGCTCCTAAACTCAAAAGGAGGAGACCCGGCAGTTGGGGAGATCGAATTCCAAACTTTTCTTAAGCGTGTTGATTTGGTTTCTATTGGTTTTTTTTTTTTTTTGTTGCCCGCCCGATTTTCGGAGCTTCGCTCCGACAAATCCGGACTCCAACCGGGTAGGACACCTGGCTATGGTGGGTGAGTCTACCAACAGAGGTGGCTGCGTACGGTAGGTTTCGAACCCGAGACCTCCTTAAGCGAATCCAAGCTCCTTGCCACTTCGACCAACCCCATGTTGGTTCCACACTGAAGCATACATTGGTCGATCAAAGGTCGAATCTGCTGCTGCTACCTCTAGGGCGTAAGTGCTCCTATAAAAGAGCAGAAACTTTTTACATATTAATTTTATCTGTGTCGGTGATTGAGCATTTCCTTCCGTGTGACATATGTGGGATGGCGGTTTCAGCATAAATTACAGTTTGGAGGTCAGAGAACACCGAGAGGCCTTGCGGACCTCTAATGCACTTGAAATTTTGAGCAAGTATGACATTGTAGTTGATGCAACCGACAATGCTCCAAGCCGATACATGATCAACGATTGCTGCGTTGTCTCGCGAAAGGTATAGTAACGTACAAATAAACTAGTTTTCTGGTGGCCGTTTGTCTTCCAGGTTCTCTCCTAATGGACTGTCAACAAAGTTTTTCAATCAGTTTGTCTTGTTGGCACATCCAGGCCCTTTGCGTGTCACAGAAGATACTACTTTTTCCTTGGGGGGGGGGGGAATGTTAGCCTAACTACCTTGAGATTGATCTTTTCTCATTTAAACCATACAGCCCCTTGTATCTGATGCTGCGCTTGGATTGGAGGGTCAGGCAATAGGAAAGCAGCATCCAGTCACCCTCCAGAATGTTGAGATTTCTATTGTCTTTATTTGTTTTTTCAGTTCCGGGTGTAATTGGCTGTCTTCAAGCGCTAGAGGCCATAAAAATTGCCAGGACGGATGCTGTTATTTGATTCCTTGTCTGCAAGAATACGTATTGTACGCTCTTAATTTCTTCATTTCTGTGTTGTTTTTCATCCAGTGTAGGTTCTTGTATGATTCTAGATTTTTCGTTCTGTGGTTCGTGAAGGTCAAGATCAGGGGAAGATGTTTTCAGTGTGAAGCATGCGGTGAGAATTCAGAATTCTCTAGACAATATTTCAAGGACTTCGACTATGAAAAATTTACCCAGTCCCCCTGTTTGTGTAGGAAAAGGATCACGCCGGAAATATTTGACAATAAGACTCACAGGGATTTGTAGATGTGGTTGCCAGTAAGTAATTGAAAAGATTGATTGAATGCAAACAGTTTTTACACGAAGTAAAGAAAGCTTACAGCCATAAAAGTAAAAATAAAGACGGTGGTAAGATCGTAAACTAGCTACAGTGCTCCGTAGACTTGGGGCGTCGTCGTAGACTTGATGGCAGAGCGCTGTAGACTTGTGCTCCTCGGGCAGCAGGACTTAGCTATTGGACTTGATGGACTGGATGCGGTAAGGGTGCTGAGGCGGACGTGGACACCAAGGCTGCGGTGGCTGACCCTGGCGGAGGCGTCGAAGGCGGAGATGCGTACCAGGACTACGGTGGCTCGTTCTGGCATTGGAGTCGAAGGCGGAGGTGCATACCAGGACTAAGGTGGCTCGTCCTGGCGTTGGAGTCGAAGGCGGAGGTGTGTACCGGGACTACTGTGGTTCGTCCTGGCGTTGGAGTCGAAGGCGGAGGTGTGTACCGGGACTACGGTGGTTCGTCCTGGCGTTGGAGTCGAAGGCGGAGGTGTGTACCGGGACTACGGTGGCTCGTCCTGGCGTTGGCGTCGAAGGCGGAGGTGCGTACCGGGACTACGGTGGCTCGTCCTGGCAGGGGGCTGTTACCAGAGCTACGGTTGCTCACTCTAGTGGTGAAAGTGAAGGCGGGGATTTGTTGCCCGAGCTACGGTTGCTCACTCTGACGGTGGAAGGAAGACCAATGAAACTTTAAGAGTTTCACCCAGGTCGGGGAATCCTAACAACTAACAACTAAGGGGTGACGAACAAGATAAGTTTCTATTGGCTTATTTGTTCGTGATTTTCTCTGAGGGAGATCCTCTCCCTTTTATACCGGGTTTGTTACGACATTCCGAAAATTTTTCAAACTCGATTCTCCACAAGAATCTCGGACCTAACTGACTTCCACTCGTTTGATCGTGGGTCGTAAACTCCTCTGACTTCGGGTTTAATTGGTTGTTTTTTAAGACTTGTGTTGATATAAGCGTGGGTAACAAGTCCCATTTATCTCGGGGCTGTGGAACCGTTTTCCTTTGACACGTGTCTTTTGCAGGTGTAGGCCTGTAAACTTTATATTCTTTGTAGGCGTAAGCCTGTAGTCTTTGTATCATTTGTAGGCGCAGGCTTGTAGACTTCCCTTGATTACAAGGTTATTACACAGACTTGCCTTCTCTTTCGGGCCGTTCTTTAAATTTCCCCTCAAGTGTCCTGATAATTCCTCACTTCTCCTTTCCATGGTGTTCCTTCTCTTAGACTTCCTAGCCTCTGTTTCTCCTTCAAAACTTGCTCTCGGCGAAGCCTCCTTAAACTCTGCTCCATAAAAGCTTCATTTCTTTCTACCTTCATGAGTCTTTTAAAGACAAGAGGTTCGCGTTACCCCTTTTCCATTGAAAATCGAACAACCCAGAACAAACTCTGGAGGTGCGAGGGTGGCCACTTCCAACTGTCTGAAGCTAAACAATCGTGCGACCCTGTATTAAGGTGTCTCCGTCCTATCAGAGACTCATCGGAGGTGTACATTACAACTAATTTCCTCTTCCCCCTGTTTGCCACATTCCTTGGCGAAGAAGGATCGTCCAACCACAGTGTATCCTCCTACGATATGTGGCCTCCATGCGCAACACAAAGACTGGACAACCACAGAAAGCTGTTTGGTCAGCCCAGTATTGTTGCAGATGGCCCAGATCTCTTTCTGGAGCAAATGAAGATCTCGGGGATTTATCATCTCCATCATCGGACATTACAACACAATGACCTCGCCAGGCAGAAAGTTGGCTATGTCCGGGCCTGTGAGTTTCCTCTTGGCCAAGTGAGACAGACTATAGGTATTCACAAGTTGACTTGCCTCTGCAAGACTCCAGGGAAGAGGGAGCGGAGGCTTAGTAAGACAGACCGAAGGTATTCACCGGTCGCCCCGCCTCTGTCAGCTTCTTAGGAATGCAGAGGCGTTTGCCCAATATGCCAAACTATAGGCATTCTTGGGCTTACCTATTCCTGCCAGACCCTCATAGCGAGCAGGCAGAAGGAGACAAGATGGGGAGGAAGAAGTGGAGCCAGCTAAGTCCACGATGTAGTAGTCGAAGCGCTACCCAAATCCGGGAAACAACAGAAGTAGACTTTACTTAGAGCCTCTTCTTTTTCTCCCTTCAGGTCCTCTGTTTTCTCTTTTTTTTTTTTTACTTCGACGCACTACTGAGAGCGTAGACTAAGACTAAGGTTTTCCTGTCATCGACTTAACTACTATATCATCGATGTAGACTTCTACTGTCTTGTCAAGCGAGGCATCAAATATAGTGTTCATTGCTCGCTGATAAGTAGCGCCAGCATTCTTCAAACCGAACGGCATTACTACCCACTCGAATATCCCTAAGGAACATCTGAATGCTGTCTTGTGTATGTCTTCTTCTGCGATGAAAAGTTGGTTGTAACTAGAAAATCCATACATAAATGACATAATCTGGTGCCCTGCTGCTTGTCTACAAGATCGTCTGTGATAGGCATAGGGTATTCATCCTTTGGGGTGGTGCGGTTGAGGTCTCTAAAGTCTATACAGACTCTGATCTTACCGTTCTTTTTAAGGACGGGCACGATACTAGATATCCATTCTGTATAGCGCGAGGTCCTAATATAACCTGCTCGAAAAATTTTTTTGACTTCTTCGAAGACCAACTGTGTAACTTCGGTGGTCATATGCCTAGGTGTTTGCTGCACTGGTTTAAAGTCTTTTTTTATAGGAAGAGTGTGTTCTACTAGTCTACGGTCCAACCCTGGCATCTCAGTGTAATCCCAGGCGAAATAGTATTTGAATTCCTCAAGTACTCCCCTAATCGCATCAAAAAGTTCTTTATTTAAAGAATAACTAATGAAAAGAACTCTAGGAGAGGACTCGCTTCCTAGGTTAATGCTGACCAATGGGTCGCATGGTGTCATCAAAGACTCACGTTCCTCTAAACCACCTAAGTCGGTAGACACGGGCTTATTACAAGCATTAAGCGCTCTATGCGCTTCTGAGTTTATTGAAAACCAAGAGACAGGTTTCCTTGGTAGACTTGAAGCCGTTGAAGGACATCGGCGACTGCTTCGGTTACTTTTTCATTCTGGTCCATATGTCCCTTCCTTCAGGAGTCTATCGGGCTCCAACTCCGCAGCACTATTTTGCTGATCTTTCTCTACTCCTTCATCTTTCGCCTTGCCAGTCGCTGCCGGGTTTTCCCCCGAGTTGACTTCCTGGAGAACCTCCTCTATGTCTTCGGCAGACAGCTCATCTCCCCATCCAGTTGGAACGATCGGCCATGTGTCCGGTTTGGGGTGCGATGTCCCATAGTCTACGATATAATCGAACTTTTCGGATGGCTCGCCAAGGGGTCCTACTATAGGGTCGCCAATCTTATAGCGCTGGTCCAGTGTAAGGTCCTTGACAATCTTGCTTGTCTCTGCATGCAAGATCCCCTTGTCACAACAGGAATATTCATCAGCCTTGATAATTTCAATCTCAAAGTCAACCCAAAGCAACAATTCTCTATGCAACGTAGAAGGAATAGCTGCAGCTTTATGGAGCCAGCCGCGGCCCAACAACACATTGAAAGTAGGAATTATGTCTATCACGAAGAAGGCGGTTTCCTTTTTCTGGCGACCCACTTCAAGGTGCACCGAGAAAACCCCCAGGCACTCGGATTTCCTACCATTAAACCCACTTACTGCGACATTGGTTTTAACCAAGTCGTGAGGCTTATATCCAAGCATTTTAAACCTGGACAAATGGAGCACGTTTATAGTGGCTCTGTTGTCTACAAGGACACGGCTCACTACTGTACCATCAAAGGTGGCAGTTATGTATAGTGAATGCATGTGTTGTTTCATGCTGTCAGATGACTTTTCTAACCAATTTAATGGAAAGCCTGCTGGGTAAACTGGAGAATAAGGAAGAGGCATTTTACCTACTAGAGTCATTGTGTCTCGCTTACAAGCGAACTCTACAGGCAGGGTAAGGGCGTTGCAACTCACGACTGGCCTCATCTCCCCATCGACATCACTTGGGATCTCGCTCCGGAGTGGGGTATAGTCAAAGCTCGAGCCAGGCTCTTTTGAATGGTCTGTGGACTGAATGCGCTCTGCCTTGGCGTTAACTCCATTCGCAGGCGCTCTAGCCGGTGGAGCTGCTCCTGAGAGGGTAGGCCTAGGCCTTTTGACAACGTGACTTAGACGTCTATTCCCCCTCTTGCGCGCCCTTGGTGGCAAAGTGGTCTTGCCCATTGCCTTCTGCCAATATTTCGAAGGGTAAACTACTTTAATCACCCTTGATCTCTTAGAACCAAGGAGAATTTGACGTACCACCACATAGTCGCCAACAAATGGGTCGTATCCCACTACTGTACGTGTGGGAAGCTGCTGCGATTCTGAGCAAGTGTTGTTAGTTTCACCAGTACCTGTAGTTGTAGGGCGCACAGGTTTGACCACGATTTCCCAATTTGTGGATAAGTCTACAAGCTTGAGAAAATAGTTGACGCAGCAGGAAGTGCAGAGTCGAGTGATCAGGATCTTGTTTTGAGCTATGAGCTTGCATTTTTTACAGAGGATCTTCGCCTCCAAGAACTGAGCAATTGGTGGGCCTGTCCGGACTGCCTAGATGTCTACCTTAGGCATTCCATATCTCGGCTTGCTCGCCCTCTCCTGCGGTCGTTCGAGCCATTGGGCTCTACTAAGGTTACCAGCTTCTGCGGTCCAGGGATGAGATTCGTCAGAATGGCCAAGCTTTCCTGCCCTGACTTGGCACCTTACTGAGACGAGGAGTCATTGAACTCCAGGTGTCGCCTGGGATGTTCGGGCGCACGGGGTTGCTGTTCCGGTGCTCGGCCTCGACCGTGTGGACCACCTCTTTCTCCCCGGATTGCGGGCCTGCGCTCCGCGCTTGAAGGGATTTTAAATCCCCTTTGTGAACCGTTGGAAGCGCTTCGCGAGTTTGAGGGCACTGCTCCCATTGTTACCTTCTCAAGTAGGGTCAAATCATACTAGGTATCCCCCTGATTGTTCTGGAGATACTTCCTAAAAGTATTGCATCGATTAGTGGTGTGCGTGTCATCCATATGCTAGCAGCAAAGGTTAGGCGCAACCTCCTTGACTGGGCAGGTGACTACGCCTTTGTCAGCCAGTCGACGAAAGAGGGCATTCGCCACCAAGGTCTCCCAGGGGATCTTTATGTCCTGCAGGGAATGATCTATATTAGTTTCGATGAAATTGATGTCTACATCAGCAACATCGAACATATGAATAGCAATTTCATCATCAAAAGGCCTATCGTCGACCATAGTGACTTCGTCGACTTTAGGGAAACACAATTCCTTAGACTCTATAAGGTCCTAGATTATATTCCTGAATGACAGGCAATCCCTGGTCATGTGTGTAAACGACCCATGCCATTTGCAATAGTTTCTAGTCTTTTCCCTTTCTGTCTGGAGAACTCTATGGCCCGGTTTAAGTTTGATGTGCATCCGTTGGATGAGCCAGTCGAAGATCGCATCTGCCTTGTCTACGTCGAAAGAATATTTTCTTTCTTCGCCAGACTTTGGGACGCTTTAGCTTTTGAATTTTTACTTGCCAGAGGCTCACAAACCGTTGCTTCGCCTTTCACGAATTCGGCCATGCCTACCTCAGTGGATTCCAGCTGAAAGGCATGCTTAGACTGTGCCTCTTCCATCAGTAACTGATGATACTCCATCTCCCTTCTGACCAAGTCATACAGGTCATTAAACCTTTCTCCCTGCATCTTTTTCTTGAAAGGCATAGACAATGCGTTTAACGCGATCATCAGCTGATCCCTTTCCGGAATCGCAGGTTTACAGCGTAGCAGTGCCTTGCGCAAGCTCCTGAAGAACTGTCCTGGGTGTTCTCCGGCAGTTTGCTTAAGTCGCATCACCTCGAAGATTAACATGGGCGTATCTAATCATGCGAATGCCTTCAAAAAAGAATACTGCATCTCTCCCCATGATGTTACTGATTCGGGAGGCAGACTCGCATACCATGTGAAGGCATCTCCTGTGAGAGAGTTCGGGAACAACTTTAGCTTCTAAAAGTCATGGGCTGCAGCGTCTCCTGCCTGATGAGTGAACCGGGCTATATGTTCTATGGGCGTCATCTCATCTTCCCCCGAAAAACTGGTAAAGTCAGGAACTCTATACCCCCTAGACAGAGGATATTCCCGGTCAATATAGGCAGGATAATGGCTTCTGTATAAACCAGGGTCCTCTTGCCTGACTGCTCCAGGTACCATCTGCTCCAAAACCTGAGCGATCGTCTCCCTCAGATTCGGTGGTGGTGGAAGAACGGGGTCGAACTGCTCTCGAACGTATCCCACTTTATCTGGAGGATACGGTACCTTTGGGGTTACTCGAGGTGGCTGTGGGTTTACTGAGACGTTAGTGTAGAAACTTTCTGTCCGTGGTAAATTTCCCACTATATGAGGTTCTCCTGGAGGAATCTTCTCAAAAGGCTCTTTACTAGGTCGACGAGGGGGTATGGCGCTCGCATACCTATTTGTCTCGTCCTGAGCCTCTACCTCATCATCTACAGGATTCACCGCGTACACCGCATTTGCTCACCAGGTAGGAGATCGGGAGATCGTAGGCCTTGACGGGGACATTTGGTCCCTGCTACCGACTTCGGTAGCACGTGGGTTAGTGCCACCCCAAGGCTCATTTCCTTGAAATGTTACATTGCGCCTTTCCACGCGCCGAGCATCTCCCATAAAGGAATTTTCCCTGTCTACAGGGATGCTTGGCTTCGTCGCGGCGCTTGGCCAACTCAAAGCACTAAGCTGTTCCAGAATCTGAGCCATGTTGTCTTGCAACCCAGTGATATGTCTGTCCATTAGGTTCCTCATATCATTGAATTCTTTATGGAATTCAATTCTGGAAATAAACTCGGAAGGAGTATGACCTCCAGAATCGGATTGATTCCCGGTTTCCTGGCTTCTTAGAGCTGTGTTCTCGACATTTAAGTCGGCTGGTGGGTGCTGATCATCTCCGTCTAATGAAGGAGGAGGAGGATCGCGACCAGTTCCACTCCTGATATTCTTTGCCATCTGAAAACTTTAAGTTTCACAACTCCCACTGTGGTCGCCAAAAACGTGTTCGCGTAGGAAACGCATCACGTCGGAAATATTTGACAATAAGATTCATAGGGATTTGTAGATGTGGTCGCTAGTAAGTAATTGAAGAGATTGATTGAATGCAAACAGTTTTTACACGAAGTAAAGAAAGCTTGCAGCCATAAAAGTAAAAATAAGGACGGTGGTAAGGTTGTAGACTAGCTACAGTGCTCCGTAGACTTGGGGCATCGTCGGAGACTTGATGGCAGAGCACTGTAGACTTATGCTCATCAGGCAGCATGACTTAGCTGCTGGACTTGATAGACTGGATGCGGTCGGGTGCTGAGGCGGACGTGGACACCAAGGCTGCGGTGGCTGACCTTGGCAGAGGCGTCGAAGGCGGAGATGCGTACCGGGACTACGGTGGCTCGTCCTGACGTTGGAGTCGAAGGCGGAGGTGTGTACCGGGACTACGGTGGCTCGTCCTGGCATTGGAGTCGAAGGCGGAGATGCGTACCAGGACTACGGTGGCTCGTTCTGGCATTGGAGTCGAAGGCGGAGGTGCATACCAGGACTAAGGTGGCTCGTCCTGGCGTTGGAGTCGAAGGCGGGGGCTGTTACCAGAGCTACGGTTGCTCACTCTGGTGGTGGAAGTGAAGGCGGAGATTTGTTGCCCGAGCTACGGTTGCTCACTCTGACGGTGGAAGGAAGACCGATGAAACTTTAAGAGTTTCGCCCAGGTCGGGGAATCCTAACAACTAACAACTAAGGGGTGATGAGCAAGATAAGCTTCTGTTTGCTGATTTGTTCGTGATTTTCTCTGAGGGAGATCTCCTCCCTTTTATACCCGGTCTGTTACGACCTTCCGAAGATTTTCCAGACTCGATTCTCCCCAAGAATCTCGAAGCTAACTGACTTCCATTCGTTTGATCGTGAATCGTAAACTCCTCTGACTTCGGGTTTAATTGGTTGTTTTTTAGGACGTGTGTTGATATAAGCGTAGGTAACAAGTCCCATTTATCTCGGGACTGTGGAACCGTTTTCCTTTGACACGTGTCTTTTGCTGGCGTAGGCCTGTAGACTTCGTATCATTTGCAGGCGCAAACCTGTAGACTTTGTGTCTCTTGGAGGCGCAGGCTTGTAAACTTCCCTTGATTACAAGGTTATTAACCCGCCTCTGTAGACTTCTTTTGCTGCATAGTTCATGTAGACTGCGGGCGCAGGCTTGGTATATTTGCCTTAGCTATAGGCCTCAATGGGCCTTTACGAGCTTTGTCAGAAATAGGCCCAAGATTGGCCCAAGATTACCATCACGTCAATCGCATGTCAACACCCCATGTCCATAGTACGAATAAATCGTTTTAAACTTGGGATATTTTGATGGAATAATGTGTCGTTGATTGAACGAACTCTGACTCACTGATGGCGAGAGTGGTTTGAACCATGTAATCTGGTCTCCTAGACATTCAACCTGCCCTTTCCAGTTCTCTTTCTCTTCATAACCGCATATCTGAGCCCGGGCTTTCTTTCTGCAGTCTGCACCCGTGAAGCTGAATTTGCTTGGGAACGATTCCAGGATAACTACCAAGGACTATAGTGAGATTGTTAGAAATGGGAAGCACACATTCTGGTGGACTTCCCAAGATTGTCTCTCTTCCCAACTTGATTAACATTCCACTTTCTAGCTTAGATAAGAGGGTCTCTGAAGTCTCTTCAGCTATGGAGCAAGAAAGAACTCAGAAGGTCGATGTTGAAGGTGAAAGGCCAAACTTGTATGTAATTTGCAGAAGAGGTAACGTTTCTCAGAGGGCCGTCCACTACCTCCAGAACATGGGCTTTACTTAGGCAAAGAATGTCATTGGGGACATCGAATCCTGGGCGCGAGATGTTGATCCTCAGTTACCGACTTATTGAGAGGGCCTAAATTCCTGTACCTAATACATAATTCAATGGGGATGATCATTTATGTCATAGTTTGAGCTTAATGCTCTTGTATTGTTATGCATGTTCTCGTAAATGAATGATGATGTATTTTCAATTGACTGTGATATAATATACCATCCATGCAAATTATGAGTACAAACTATGGTTTCAGAGAATTGAGAAAAAACATTAACTTAGTAATAAGAGTTTTGTAAACAAAAAAAGAGCAAGAGAACATGCTTTGCTGTAACATATGGAACTTTGATCTGGTCAAGTTTTCTCCTCGACTTCGGGCTGCTGATTTGGATGCTTTGCTATTTTCTTCAGAGGCCACTTGGGGGTCTTCCTTTGAGGCCACTTTGGCGGCCACTTCGGCGGCTACTCAGAAGGCGGCATAGGAGGAATCGGGAAGGGAAGTTTGGGCCACCGCTGAGCGTAGCCACACAACCCGAACCTGCACCGGCTGAACAAAGGGCACCTGTTAAAGCACTTACCGCAATGAAAGGGGTTGCGGTTTTTGTTCCTGCACCGGCCGCAGCAGCACTGCCAATTGAAAGGACATCTGATATTGCACAGGCCACAATGGTTAGGGTCCTCCCAGACATCGATGCAACGGTTCCAGCCGCATCGCATGCGAAACATGGGGAATTCCCCCTGGCTACACACCCATGGCCTTCTCCAACACCCTCCGGGTCTAAAGTTCTTCGTGACGGTCCTCAGCCATGGTGAAGGTAACGTCCCGTTCTTTTCCTGTATCAGGACTCCGGCAGTTGGCTTTCCTTCCGATGTAGACAAGAGAACAAGCAGCATGAAGTGCAACAACGTGACAAATGATGCCTGCTTTGGCCAAAACATCTCCAATCACCCAAGGAGGAGAATCGTTGAGGAGTCCCGGTTCTGGTTTATATTAACTATTCTATACAAGTCATGCCATGGGACAAGGCATGCCAATGCTACTAATGATCTTGATGTTGCTTGTGGAACAATCACTGGGAACGGCAGAGGCCATTGACAATTGCCAGCTCTCTTGCCTCGTTGGATGTATGGGTCGTTTGCCTTACACCCCATCTGTGCGGTAGTTTGCCTCCTTACGGTCCGGTGAAGCGACTCCTCCGGCATCTGAAAGCACCTTGATGCAGTACAAAAGCGGTTGCATCATGTCAAGATGCCTGAACCCGAATCACAGTAATTGCCAATGACCCTTTATTCTGCAAACAAGGCTTGCCAGGCATATAATTTTAAATTTCTCTGACGCTTTAATTTCGTGATAAGTGCCGATGATGAGAGCGCCAAGCGATGCGTTATACCTTGCTAGGACATCTGTGATAAGGAATACGTGATGTGTCCCTACAGATTGAAGAAACTGTCATATGTGAATAATAAGGAACAGCTAGCAATGACTGATGTTGATATGAGAAATAATCTTCACGCATGCACGCGTGATATAAATCGTAAGATTCCTTTGTTGAAACGACACTTTTTTAGTCGGTACGATCTTTCGATAAAACACAATAATATGATGTATCACTCAAACAATAGAAAGAATATCGAGTCCCTAAATAGTCGATAGCACGACGACGGTGTTAGGAAAAACCGAGTCCGCTCGCCTAATGCCTTTCTCTTGATACATCGACTCGAGTGTCGGGATATTGCAATAATATATATATATATATATATAAGTAATGCAATAATAGGAATACTTAATTCAAAATTTTCCCATTTATGGATATTCAATAATAATATCAGAAAAACCAATGCTCTTTTTTTGGCTAATAATCTAACCACGGAATGATTTTGAAATTATCGGAATTATTCTTGTACATTTAAAGGTTTCCTATTCCTTAAAAAAACCAACATTTGAATGCAAATAACGGGATAATATAATATTTTATATAATCATAATTGTTTACTAGGTAGGTAAGAAGCGTATAATTAATTTAAATTATTAAAGTTTTATATATTTACGTTGAATCTACCACAAATATTTGAATTGCACAAAAGTTGGGGAGTCTCTTCATTTTATTTACCATCTAAAGTTGAACCTTAAAGGCACCCATTTGATAAATCGGACAAGAAGTATAATTATTATTTTATTTATTCATGATTAAAAAATTATCATTTTGAATTCATGATTAATTTCTCTTGGAGGAATTAATTGTCTTCAGATGTCGTGATATCATCGTGGGTGAAATCCCAGACATGTTAAACTTGAGTAGATTGAAGAGGTTGGAGTTTTCTTCAGCGTGCCCGGTATGGTGGAAGAGTGTTGTTACTTGAAAATTTATGATTGCAGCGAATTGGAGTCATTCGAAAATTATGTACTCTGCCTCAACAAACGAAAAGGAGAATCGAACTCAGAATTATTATGTACCCTGCCTCAAAAGGATGATTGATGTTGTGTCAAATTTATGCATCCGAGGAGAAAATAAGAACTTGGGGAATTTTAATTGAGAACAACAACATTTTGGTTTATTTAAGAAAGGAGAGCGTCTCTTTTTGTTAGACATGTCGTAAAACTTTATTATTTTGCCAATCAATTAATAACTAGTGACAATAAATTATGATTTTCGATCTTTGACATAACTAAATAAACGGATCTGAACACATAACTAGAAAGAAAGAGATATGAATTGACTGACAACCCTACAATTATTCTGTTGATAATTTTTTAAAGATAAAAATATATTTACAAAAAAAAAAAACACAAGAGTATAATTCTTACCATGTCTTCCTTTAGCTGATTTCATGTTGTTGTTTCCACCCCATTTAAATAATATATTTGAGAGATTAAAAAGGAAATTCGAGTTTCTTTCATTTTTTTTTTCTTATATAAATTTATTATATTATTTTCGCTTCGGCACTCTCCAGGTTGTGTTAATATGATTTTGATTAAAAACTTACAGAAGCTAACTTCCATCAGTGAATGCAAGAGATAAATACTAAGTTGATGCGAAATTATTTTTGCACTTGGTATGTTAGTATTTAAAGCTTGAAATATTATATTAGATAAAATCAATGAATTATTTTGTAATATTTAGAAAGCATTTAGATATGAATGAAATATATTAATCATTATCAACCAATTTTTTATTGATAACAAAATAATACACCGGATCTATCATTTATTAAGATGATTAGTTGTATTTGAAATTTATTTAAATTCCAAAACAAGTCAGAACTAATTAATTTATTTCTCCCAAAATAATTGTTCGGGTCTAAGATAATTCTAGGATTACGATTTTTTAATTAAATCATTAATTGATTATTAATAGGGAACGTAATCAAATCAATTAATTGATTTGATTTCACATTAAGAATATTCTTGTTTTAGAATTCCCGCCCTAATCCTATATAAAGGCTAGGTTAAAATGGAGATAATATTTGTTGTCTTGATTGAGAGAAAACTTGTTAAGAGAAAGCATTAATCTGCTTTTAAGGGGCTACGCGTGTTTCAGGGACACAGAAGACACAGAGGAGATCCGTCACCGCGAAGAGATCGGGGACGAGCTTTGTCAAGCTGTCCCGTACTCTAGGATCTATGTCGTTTTCTTCTCCAGGGGCTACGCATCGAGCGCGTGGTGCCTCCGGAAACTCGCCATGATGGTGGACAGCCGCAGGGACCTGGTTTCTAGGAAAGTCGTCTCGCCCATCTTCTACGAGGCAAGCCCCAACGATGTGAAGCTGCAAACCGATCTGTACCAGGGCGCTCTCGACAAGCACAGGTAAAGGTACAAGGAAGAGGATGTGAAAAAGTGGGAGGAAGCTCTGAAGAAGGTTGATACAAAAGAGATATGGGGTAAATAACTCATCACCCATAACATCTCGATTTATTATTATTATTTTTGTTGTTGTTGTTATTATTGCCTATATTCCAACAGCTGCTGTTGTGTGTGAGCTTTTCCATGTTGTAAGTCGGCAGTTTGTTGAACAGTTCATCTCCAATTGATTTTGGGCAGGAAGGGCAAGTTTGTTAGCGATGTGGTTGTGGTTATTCTGAACAAGCTGAATATCAGTGACAGGAACGAAAATTATCGTCACAACGTTGGATTCGAGCGTTTGCGAGGGCCTTATGAGATGTAGTGATATTGCTTATGAGTTGGAGAGAATGAGCGATGATCATGCTCTGCAACTCTTCAGTCGGCATGCCTTTCGTGGAGAGAGGCCTCTAGACGAATTTGTTGCTTTATCGAAGAGGGTTACTAGTACTACCGGAAATCTTCCCTTAGCTTTGCAGGTGATTGGAGGGCACTTACACCGAAAGGAAAAGAATGTATGGGAATATACATTGGAAAAGCTTCAATGAGTGCCTCACAAAGACGTATTGAATAAACTGCGGATCAGCTACGATGACTTAGAAGAGAGTAAGAAACACATTTTTCTGGACATTGCATGTTTCGACCATTATGTGAAGCCAAGGGAGTATGCAAGTTATATGTGGGAAGCCCGTGGTTTTTATCCGAAATGTGGATTGGATGTCCTCCAGAACAGATCTTTGATAAAGGTACTGAATGACGATAACAAGAATTGGATGCATGACATAATAAGAGAGATAGGAAGGGAGATTGTTCATTCCGAGAGCCCTTTTCATAGCCCCGGCATGCGCAGCAGGCTGTGGGATCCGTTGGAGGCCCTTGATGTCGTACGCCGAAAGCAGGTAAAATAATAATAATTTCCTAATTTCTTGGATTGGACTTGGTCTTCATTTCTTTTATGTTGAACCAGGCCACCCATCACGTTTTAGCCATCAATCTGCCACATGGTTTTCACCATTTAACTGGGAAGGAAATCAAGTACATGTCCAATCTAGGATTTCTGAACCTACGAGATGCAGCAGAACTAATTGTGGCTAAGTTGGTATTTGTCATCGAAACAAATTCTTAATCTCCCTTTATTCAAGATGGACAACCTCGTCGTTCTCGACATCATGAGGGAAGAAGTTAACGGATGATTCATTGAAAGATCTAGTCTTAATTCCCTTTGTCTTGTATTCATCTCTGATGAAGCAGAAAATAAACATTGACTAATGGGGGACACATTTTTTTTTAACAGAGGATGAGTAATTTGAGAGTACTTGATATCACGAAAGGGAAGATTACAAGACTGCCTGACCTCTCTCATTGCCCAAAGCTGGACATAATTCATCTCAAATATTGCTACTTATTAGAAGAACTCCACGGTTCTATCGGTGTGTTATGGGAGCTTAAATACTTGAAAATAGATCATTGTTGTGCCTTGAGAAGGTTAGCCCAAAAGCTGGATCCATAAAAGCTCTACAAGAGCTCATTTTGATCTCGTGTGAAAAAATTACGGAACTGTCAGAGTCTATTGGGGGGCTAGGGGACCTAGGAATGCTCTCTGGGAAATGGACTAAGATAAGGAAGTTGCCTTCCTTGATCAGAAATCTAAAGAGCCTTGAGGTCTTGGAAATTGTCCAATCCCGCTCATCTGGTGGAATTCGATTGTTAGAAACTTCTTCAGAGGTGCCAGACCTTTGTAAGATGCAATCTTTCCAGACTCTCCAGCCTCTGCTCCCTTCATTTATCTGGCCTCAACGAGGTTTGGGACTTATTGTGGATCGAGAAGCTATGTGGTTTGCAGAAATTAGATTTGGATGTCGGTGGAAAGCTAGATCTTCTGTCTACAAAGTAGGGTTCCATGACCAGGCTGGAGGCATTCGGTCTGCGTAATTGGAGCATTTCATCGAAATCGCAGCTTCCTTCGACCTTGCATAAGTTGGAACTCTGCAATACCAGGCAAACGGAGAAGGAGGGCGGAAGTTGAATGATATACTCTGCCTCAACTGGATTATTAACGTTGTATCCAATTATTATGTCTCATTAAAAAGACGACAATAAAGGGGACCAACATATATTATTATGAAATGATTACAATGATTTGACACAAGTTCAACGTAATCGATCAATTAATAAAAATTACATGCATGAAAAATTAAACATCCCTCCTAAAAACACAGAACAATACTTCCCCTGCGATTTTAAGCATTCATAAGATTATAGGATCGTGTTTTGTATGATGCGGTGATCCGAGTCTGCTCATCTGATGCCTTCCTCTCTATATATCGACTCGAGCGTTGGGGTAATGAGAGTGACCTCATCCAAGGTTCTGCAGCTCCTGATTAATCTACGGTCCGGCTCTGCATTGTTGAAGTGTCTCCTGGAGATGTTACTAATACATGTTTTCATTTTAACTTATCTGTCATTAAAGAAAATATTCCCCTTCCATGCTGTGCTAATACTTCGATAAGGGTGAAGGAGCTGAGCTACCAACGTTGTTAAAACACTTTTAATAGAAGCTTTCCATTATCTTCCCGAAGTACTACTTCGATTGACTACGGCGACGCTACCCAGATCAGATGGGAGAGAACCTTGGTATGTGCCAAATGTTGCAACTAAATTTCTTTCCTAAAATTGACAACTAACTTTCACCTCTAATATGATTCTTTAGACTGCTGGGATATATACTGTCAAGCTTCCTTCCTTCCACCTTGGGCCGGCCGTTGTCGACTTCATTCATAAGCATCGGTTGGCTCTTTTGTTTCATAACATTTGCATGAATGGATTGATCTTATATTTGGGGTAAGTGTCATGTTTTCCATCCTCCTACTTCTTTCTTTCAAATTCTGCTACTTGAAATATTTCAAATCTCGTACCCGAGTACAACGAAGAAGCAAACAATGTTTTCCTTTTAATGTTACTTATAAAGCAACAGTTAATATTGGCAAGATTTCAGATGTATATTTCTTAGTTTATAAATTATTTTACGAAATATGGTCGTTAATTTCAAAATTCTTTGACTAAATCGTTGTTTCAAATACGGATATTTTGCTCGGGAAAAGAATGAAAAAACCGGCATTTGACTTCCCTCTCGGAGGTTAATATCGATATTTTAAATGTTGAGTTTCCTGATTTTTTTCAGAAGAAATTATTATTTTAAATATCAATTTAGGCGCATTACGGTGCATGAAAAAAATTTCACATCAGATATGATATATAACGAGGAAGGGTCCTCCCCTCGGCACATCCGAGCCCTCCCACACTTGCAAATTATTTTCACGACTAGCGTCATATTGGAACGAAGTAAACCCTTAAAAGTTTATCTACTTGGTCATTTTGATGTGACCTCGCTTTGTCTTTTGGATATTGATTACTTAAAGAAACAACAATAGGTATATCCACGAAAGTAACTTGTTTGAGTTGTCTTTCTTTGTGAGAGGTTGGTATCTAAAAATAATTTTTTTAGATAACTTGCTGGATTTGACACAATTTTTCATCTAAAAATAATGTAAAAATAATTTTTATACCTAATTCACTTTTTGTCCATTTTCCACAATAATTGTTTACTTGGTAGGTAACAAACGTAAGATTAATTTAAATTGTAAAAGTTTTATATATTTTTGTTGAATCATTAATCACCTATCATTCCTATTATTTGGGATTCTTTTTGACCAATTACCACGATTATATCTCCCATATTTTAATTGCATTAAATACTGATATTAAAATAATTTCATATTAAAATCACAATTACAATTTTCTTTTGATAATAATGATAAAATTAATTACCTTCGTTCCATCTTATACATATTTGCATTAAATAATTATAGAAATATATTCGTAAATGGCTACAAGTTTGGTAAATCGAAAATAATTTATTTATATAGGCTAAATATTATGTTCTTTTTTTGGTGTGGAATACTTTTTCTTGTATGAAAATTAATGTTATTGTCTTTTTGTAAAGATTTCACCGTGGTGTTATTGTAGATCCCTAAATTTTGGACTTCCAAATTCAAGATCGAACAAGAGACTAAATAATTTTAAATCGTCCCTAAACATTATTAGGTGATTGATTTTGAATTAAGGATTTTAATTTGATAAAACTAATTTCTTAGTTACAATAATTAATGCCCAAACAAAATGACTTGGGCCATCGTATACATTGCCAAGATGGCTAAAGTCCATTTAAGAAATTAGTCTTTTTCAAATTAATTTTAATTCTGGATGATATAAATCAATATTTTTTTTTCGTTTCATATTTTTAGTCATATTTAGCACATATATATTGGCTAAATATATATTGGCTCGGACCTTCAAATATGTGGCCAATGCACATAAATTCTCGGTTCTCAGTTATTTCTTAAGCCACAAAACTTTCGGTAAATTAAATTTCAAAAGATTATCATGTTTTATCGTCTTGGACATCCATAGAAACATCGTTTAGTAAAGGGGGTGCTCAACGAGAAGAAACCATTCATTCATAATTTTCTTTTGGGAAATTTTGAAACACACGGAAGACATCGTCCATCCATTTTGAAGAAACGCATTCCATTTGGCACTGGATCTTCGGATCTGGAATGGGAGGGTAAGAAGAATCGAGGTCCCGGGTCAGCTGCCTGCATTTTCTGCGTACACAGTCCTGGTAGCAAGCTCGGGAGAATTTTTCTTGCTTGCCTTTACATTCTTTGTCGCAACCTGCCTCACACGGGGTCAATTCTGCAAAGGCCGGATCCATATAGAGCATCATTATCAAGAACGAAATAATCATCAGGGCAGCCGACACCGGCGTCAATTTCTTCGAAGTAATATTCTACGGAAGAAATTTCTTTGTACGGTATGTTTCTTAGTTAGATGTAGATATCGAATGGGTGCGCCATTCATTTTATTTATATATACCCAGTTTTCTATAAAAGAAAATCTTTTTTTTTTTCATATATGGGTATTTAATAATACTTTAGAAAAATTTCTTCTCTTTTATTTTTTGGTAAATTACCACTCCATATTGATCAAACATATAAATTATTTTATTGTTGTCAAAATCTACAAGGAAAATTGATTATTTTTTAAATTTGGTTGTGATAGTAAGCGACATGCAACTAATTTAAATGGCTATTTTTTAACGGCAGAAAAGTTAGCAGAAATCTAGATAGATTTTGCTTATTTTAATTGCACGAAAAGTATTATTATATTATTTAAAGTTAGCGAATCTCTACATGGGTTTTGTTGATTTTAATGGCAAAAAAGGCTAGCAATCTAAGCATAGAGTTTGGTGTTAGATATTTATATTTGAGATATTTATATTTGAGAGAAACTTTTTCTTTTGCAAGAATTAATGTAACTTGGATATTTTGTTAAGACTTCATGATCTACCATTACGACAAGAAGCCAACTTTTTACTAACAAAGAAATATGATCAAGACATAAAGGCAACTGCAAATATGCCATGTTGTGTGACCATTTTATGGTCGACTGTGACCCATTTTACGGTCGACCGTAAACGAATAAGTTTCTTTTCTTATAATCATAACTAGAAAATTTGTTCATCGATCGCGTCATACGAACTTTTCTGAACGTAACTTACTTTTTGGCAAGTGAACTTCCAGTGTAATCATTATAAAAAAGTCCTGAATAGAATGCATTTGCCAAAAGGGTCACCTTTAATTAAATTAAAATTCATATTTGTAGGAATTAATTTTTTCAAATAAAAGAAGGCGATTAATTTTACCATTAAAGGACTATTAAATTAACAATATTTGAAAGCCTTAATTCCTGATACATTGAAACCAGATTACAAATGATCGCATCACTTGGACATAAAAAAATGTACGACAAGAATATTTTACAAAATTTTATTTGTGACAAGTTTTCAAAATTTGATTTGTAGTAAATCGTATAAAACTTAATTATTTTTTACTTGTAAAAGGAATGATTAATACGTTCTCTTTTTCTTTTTTATTTATTTAATAACATATCTATTAACAAAAATATAAAAGAAAATATTACTAAATAACCATAAATGTTTTACTTAAAAATTTAAATACATCTACAGAAAAATCAATCAAATACATTAATAAGATAACGTGTTATAAAACAAAGGAGCAGAAATAGGTTGAAGGAAACGAGAGAATGCAACAAAAAGAGAAAGGGGAGAATAGCTTATTTTTTTATTTTCAATCCATACATAGATATCCCTTTATTTATAGGGATCATACAAGAATGAAAGGAATAATAAATTATTACAATAAATGGGAATCATAATGACATTCGCAACATTTTTTCGTACATAGTTTATTATGAAATGATTAAAATGAATCTACACAAATTTTGAACTTAATAAATTAATTAATAAAAATACATGCATGAAAAATTAAACATCCCCTAAAAACCATAACAATACTTCCCTACAATTTTCTTATTTTATTAATTGATTTTCTCAAGGAATCAACCCAAGAAATTCAGACCTCCCGCTTTAATGGGCCTGGACGCAACCCACCCACAAAGCCCAAGAGGATATGCGTGTTCAGGGACACGGAGGAGGTCCGTCACGGAGAACAGATCGGGGACGAGCTCTGTCAAGCTGTCCCAGACTCTAGGATCTACGTTGTTGTATTCTCCAGGGGCTACGTGTCGAGCGCGTGGTGCCTCCGAGAACTTACCATCTTGCCCATCTTCTATGATGTAAGCCCCAGCGACGTGAAGCTACAAACCGCTCTGTACCAGGACGCCCTCGAGAACCATAGAGAAAAATACAAGGTAGAGGTTGTGAAAAAGTGGGAGGAAGCTCTGAGGAAGGTTGGGGGTATCAGTGGTCTGGAATACAAAAGAGATATGGGGTATAACTCAAAATCTTTAACCTTTCTCTCTCTTATATAATTATTTACGTCTTTTCGGATATTTGAACAGGTGTTGCTGCCTGCGAGCTTTTTATCCATGTTGTTTGTTGAAAGGCATGGGGGGTACTGGAAAGACAATGCTGGCGAATGTCATCTTCAATAGAATCTCTTCCGGATTCGATGGATGCCGCTTCCTTGCCGATGTGCTAGAATCGTTGTCGACTGGTATGGGGGGTGTTGAAAGGCTGCAAAAGAAGCTATTGAAGGATACCTTCGGCAAGTCGGATGGGGAAATTGGTGGCGATGGAATGAATGAGATCCAAAGAAGGCTCCGCAACAGAAAGGTCCTTATCGTTTTTGACGATGTCAGCGAGAGTAGTCAGCTCAAAAGGTTGGTTGGAAATTTCGATTTCTTCGGATCGGGGACTAGAATTATCGTAGCAACGACGGATAGGAGCGTTTGCGAGGGTCTTATGAGATCCAGTGACATGGCCTATGAAATGGAGGGAATGAGCGATGATCACGCTCTGCAACTCTTCAGTCGGCACGCCTTTGGTGGAAAGGAGTCGCCGGATGACTTTGTTGATTTATCGAAGCGGGTTATTCGTAAGACTGGAAATCTTTCCTTAGCTTTGGGGGTGATCGGAGGGCACTTATTCCAAAAGGAAAAGCGTGTATGGGAGGATACAATAAAAAAGCTTGAGCGAGTGCCTCGCAAAGACGTGTTGATTAAGCTGCAGATAAGCTACGATGACTTGGAAGAGAGGGACAGCCTCGTCGTTCTCCAGATCTCTGGGATGGAATTACAGACAGTTCAATGAAAGACATGGTATTAATTCCCTTTCCCTTGTATCCATCTCCAGGGGCTAGGGGACATGAGAATACTCTATTTCTATGAGACTCAGATAAGGAAGCTGCCTTCCTCGATCGACAATCTAAAGATCCTTGAGGAGTTGGATATTGAAAAATTTGTCTTATCCGGTGGAAGTCCAATGTCAGAGGTGCCAAACCTTGCAAAATGCAATCTCCGCTCGCTGAATTTATTTGGTCTCATCGAGGTTGGGGGCTTTCCAGGGATCGAGAAGCTGTGCGGGTTGAAGAAATTAAAATCGGATGTCTATGTCAAGCTAGGTCTTCTTTCTACCAAGTTGGGTTCCATGTCCATGCTGGAGGAACTCGGGCTGGGTTCTATGGACATTTCATCCATATCACAGCTCCCTTCGTCCTTGTGTAAGTTGACACTCGTGGGATACTCAAGTAGGCAGTCAACATGGGGTGGGACTTCGTTGAATGGATCAGATGATATGGGAAATATGAGTTATCCTATTAGGTTGTCAGTTTTAAGATCATTGATGACGCTATGCTATTTACGTCTAGAGGCATTGTGATCGCATCAACTTTTCCGGGGTTGAGAGGATGGAGGAGCTCTTGGAGAAATTAATCATCTTAAGGTGTCTTGATTGCGTGGGTGAAATCCCAGACCTCTCAAACATGAGAAGATTAAAGAGGGTGACGTTTTCTCACTACAACTGTCTGTGAAGCGTGCCCCGTATGGTGGGAGACTGTCACCTGAAGATTGTTAATAGCGGTAAATTGGAGTCATTTGAGGACCCGTATCGACAATACCACAACAAACGAAAAAGGAGAACTAGAAGTTGAATCATGTACTGTCTCAACAGTATGATTAGCGTTGTCTCCAATCAGGAATTCATTAAAAAGGCGAAAGACAAAAGACCAACATATATTGTTATGAAGTGATTAAAATGAACCTTCACAAGTTGAACTCAATCAATTAATTGGTAAAAAAACCAGATCAATATTTTCCTCCAAGAATTATGAAAATAAAACCACATTTGGACGATTGTGTTTCTCAACGAATCAACCCAATAAATTTAGACCTCCCGTTGTAATGGGCCTGGACTTAACCAACAAGGAATCCGGCCCATAAAATCACCTCCGATTCTCAAAAGAACAAGTTTTATACAAAAAATTCAAACAATAATGAAATGAGTGGAGATGAAGAGATTATCAGGGACTTATCTCTTTAATTTAATCGTTATCAAAGCATTAATAGAAGCTTTTGTGCTCTGTTCCACAAAAATCATATGGTTCTGTAAAATGTAAGACTCGTAGTCGCACCTATTTAGGAGGAGTCAGGGGGAGTTACGTGCAAAAATATTTCCTTCAATGATGTATGTTTTGTCATTATAAAAAAGGGGGAGATTGTTGAAGTGGTTTTGATAATAAGCCTTGACCTTCCGTGAAACAGAAGTTAACCTTCTACACGATAGAAGCTACTCCTAATAAGAACCTTCTGCAAGGAAATATTTTTGTAATTATTAATTTATTACGAAATTAAATGTGATATTTCATGAGAATTCTCCAAATTGATCACGATAATTATCTAGTCATAATCAAATGATTTTGTTACCAAAGAAATAAAAAGAATAATATATTTCCAATTGAAGAAAATAAATTATCTATTTATGAAAGGTTATATATGATTGACAAATTATCTTACGGACTTTATCTTCCATTAATACTTTTTCTTTGGACAACAAAAACATGTTATTTGTCCAGATTTGTCAAAATAAACTAATGAATCTAACAAAATAACTTGAGGAAATTGACTTTATTTATTTACATTCATAGAAGGTTATCGTAATCTGTAATCTTCTGCAGTGGTTATCGATGGAGATTTGATTAAATCAATTGATCTTAATCCGATCTCATCCCAACGAAAACTTACCGATGAGAGACGTCATTTACATATTAATAGAATAATGTAAATGATTTATTCTTTTTCGATTTAAGTGGAGAAGCTATTTTTGTAAATTAGACCTTCTATGATTAGCTCTTCGTCTAAGTGTATAAACAGCAGACCATTCGACCACATTGTGCATGGTGTTAAACATTAGACACATTTGTCAGACGTTGGAGCTTGTAATTTTTTGTTGGTATTAGACACATTTGTCAGACGTTGGAGCTTGTAATTTTTTGTTGGTTTGAGTCTTGTTAGTCACACACTAGGGACGTTAGCTGCAGAAGGCTGTATCGTTGGTGAAGTCTTCTGGTAGGTGACTCGGGGGCCACGAGGGACTCTTGGTTGGAGGGTGCAGGAGACGTTGGTGGAGGCGTGTGGCTAAAGGTCGGCGCCAACATGCAATGACCGAAGAGAAAGGCAGACACCTCGGGAGCACAGAAGGTGAAAGACTGACCAGCTTCTGCGATGTAACGTTCTGTGTGTAGGAGCCTAGGACAGAGATTGTTGTCGGCTTGCGTGGGGTTTGCCGCTTCCTTGCGTGTGGGTTGCCGCTTGCTTGTGTAGGGCTTGCTACGTGCTTACGTGAGGTTTACCATGTAGTCGCTATCTCTAGGAGGTCGCACAGGTCGTGTGGAGCCGCCGGAAGAAAAATTCATCCTTGGACGGGGGACATTGTCTGCTTGTGTAGGATTCGCTACGTACTCGCGTGGGGCACGCCACAAAGTCGTTGTCCCGAGGGGATTGCGCTTGGTTACTTTTGTTAGTCACGTTAACACGTGCATCTCACTATGATATAGAACCCTACGATATGTTATCTATAGTACAGAACCTTATGTTATGTGCTTTGAAAAATAGTCTTCTGGTCTGTGCAGTAGAGGGTTGACACCTTTGGCACAAAACCTTACTGTCTGTCACCTGTAGTACAGAACCTTACTGTCTGTGCTGTGAAACCAAGTCACTTGTAGTACAGAACCTTCTGGTCTATGCAATAGAAGGTACACTTTTGTGGTACAGAACCATCTGTTGTGTAGAACCTTATCGTCTGTATTGTGAAAGGCTGATCACGTATCACCTTCTGTAATCGTTACTACATTTTGTCTGAGTGGAACCATCCAAAATTTGGGTGAAGAGTGAATGTAAGTAAGTTGTTGAACCACTATAAATATCGTGGTGTCCATTGAATCAAATCGCAATCGTGTTCGTACGTTTTATCTTACAGAAGCCTGTCGTAAGGTTATGTTTTACATTAGCTTTCTTCCGCTGCGAGGTTTGTCGAACAGGGCTAAAAATCCTTAATGGAACTTCTAACACTAATTCACCCCTCTTAGTGTAACAAGTGGTATCAAAGTGGGTTTCAACAGAAGCTTAACCGCTTGTTGTAGATCCCACATAAGCTCGTGCCAACTACACGTTCTACGCTGCAGAAGCTTTCGTCTCTGCATATTATCTAAGCAGATTACTTCTATTTTTGGTTGGATTACTTTGTTTGGCATTCGTGTTCTTATTTTCAGGAACTTGATTACCTTAAACAACCATACTCACTTTCACTTTCACCCTAAACCTTAAATGTCTACTATTCTGTAGAAGCTTATGCTATATCATAATCTAGTTACTATTCAACAGAGGTTTACGCTTAGCCTGAATACAACGCTTGGTATAAGGGTTCTCTATTCAACAGAGACTGAATTGTCTGCTTGTTCCCACAGAAGCCTCTACTGTCTATACAATATTTTATGGTTGCCATTGTAGTTCTGTTCTGCAGAAGCCTACAGCTCTGCAAGAGTTTAACAATTGCTACCATAAAAGAAACTTAAGATCTGTCATATTGACACTCGTGCTCTAGCTAACAAAGGTTTTACTGTCGGTTTGACAACTATTCTCTTCTCAATAGATGCTTGAACTTGTTGAGGTTCTACATTGTAATCGTCAAGGTTCTGTTCGACAGAAGCCTATAAACTCTATACGGACTAAATTAATGGCCAATAACTACTTTGTACCAAAACCACAAATTGAGAATCCTCCCATATTTGATGGTAAGAATTTTGCTTATTGGAAAATTTGAATGACATTTGAAGATGCTATCGACGATGACTTGTGGTCCGATATAGAAGATGATCCACCTTCTATGCCAAATAACCAACAGAATGATCGAGATGGTCGTCCCACACAGGAATACATCAAGGTTAAACGACTCACTAAGACGACAAAGTACTTAATGTTTAGTGTTATGTGTGAAAGTGAATTCGTGAAAGTTCTACTTGCACTTCGGACAAGGAAATATGGGATAAGCTTGTCATAATGTATGTTGGGATAGGCCAAATAAGAGAAACTAATATGAATTTCTTAATTCATCAATACGAAAATTTTACTGTGAAAGGTGATGAATATGTAGAACAGATGTTCCAAAGACTCAACCTTTTAGTGATGCCTTAACACATTTAGGCAAATACTATAGAAATTCTAAACTAGTGCGAAAGGTTCTGCGTACTCGACCCAATTCATGGGAAGCCAAGAAAATGGCTACAGAGGAAGGTAAAGATCTTTCTATACTTCGACTAAGATCAGTTAATGAGCTCCTTAATATCCAATGAGCTGGAAAGATCCTCTCAATCTGATGTAAATAGACCCACAGTAGTTTTTAGAGCATCAGAAGAACCAACCGAAGGTTCTGATGATGAAGCAGAAGGTGATTCGGATGACGAACTCACTGTGATAGCTAAACGCCTTCTGTGGTTCGCCAACAAGAAACGCTTCAATAAGAGAAGCCAAAATCGTTATAAGCAATCTAATCCATAATCGATCATTTGCTATGAACGTAAAAAGAAAGGGTACTACAGAACATAATGTCCTTTACTTAAATTGAAGGAAAAACCTTCTGCACCATCTAAGGCCAAGAAAGCAATGGCTGCTTGGGCAGATTTTGATGATTCTGTTGATGAGGAAGAAGAATTAATGTGCCTCACCGCTCACACAGAAACTCAAAATGAAAGTCATACCTGCTTTCAAAAAGAAGGTGTTGAAAGCGAATGATATCTGGATAACGGATGCTCCAGGCACGTACCGGAGATCCATCTAAATTTTCTCAACTAACTCTACAAAATAGAGGGTATGTTAAATTCGGTGATAAATGCCAAGGCCCTGTCATCGGGAAAGAACCATTGGAAGTCCCGACTCCATGGTTATAGATGAGGTTCTGTTAGTTACAGAACCGAAACATAGTCTGCTGAGCATTAGCCAGATTTGTGACAAAGGTTATACAATAACTTTTGATCAAGATAAGTGTTCTGATATCCTAGATAATGAAGTACGCTTCATTGGAAATCGAAAGGAACATCTATACCTTGACACTGGATAGCTTATGTGCTACAGAAAGCTGCCTTTTGTCTGTCAAAGATGATAGCCATCTGTGGCATAGAAGGTTGGGACATTCCAACTTTAAATTGTTATCCAAGCTTGCTAGAAAAGAGATAGTAAAAGGTTTATCTAACATCAAATTCGAGCAAGACAGCTTCTGTGAAGCATGTTCACTTGAAAAATAAACCAAATCTTCATTTAAGTCTAAGAATGAAGTTTCTACAACGACCAACCGCTGGAACTACTACATATGGATCTATTTGGTCCTACTAGAGTCTAAAGTATTGGTGGTTGAAGAAATTGTCTAGTTGTAGTTCATGACTACTCTAGATATACATGGGTTAAATTTCTAACTCATAAAGTGATGCTTTTGAAAGTTTCATAAAGTTGAGAAATGACAGAATGAAACTGAATCTTCTGTAAAATCTATAAGGATGGATCATGGTACTGAGTTTGAAAATCATGAATTCGCTACCTTCTGTGAAGAAAATGGTATCGATCGTAACTTCTTTGCACAATACACTCCTCAGCAGAATGGAGTAGCGGAAAGGAAAAATCGAACACTTATAGATATGGCTAGAACCATGATATTGAGAGCAACGCTCCATAGAATCTTTGGGTAGAAGCTGTTAATAGGGTTCTAGTAAGACCTATACTAGAGAAAACTCCCTATCAACTCTACAGGGGGAGGAAACCTAACGTTTCCAATTTTCATGCCTTTGGAAGTCCTTTTTTATCTTGAGGCCTTCTAAGAATAATATAGGAAAATTTGAAGCTAAGTCAAATGAAGGTATCTTCCTAAGATACTCATCTAGCAAAGCCTACAGGATCCTTAATAAAAGGACATCTACTATAGAAGAGTCTATTAGTGAGAAAATTAATGACTTACCTACAGAAGATACTACAAAAGATGTAATATCTCTAGAACCTACAGAAAGCCCTGTAGCATTCCTACCTTCTGCAAAAGAGGTGGGCGAACCTTCTGTTCATGATTCACAAAAGGAACCTGAACAAATAATTGCTAATTCCGAAGAATAATCTCAGAATGATCAACAAAATGATAATGGAGAATCATGTAATGAGCTTTCAACCAATGACTCCCATGTCAGTCGGTTCAAGGCACTAGGTGATAAACCCCCCGAATCTAATGACTCAAGCCACCATCATTTGACTCACACCACAAGTACTTATTCAAGCATTTTAATGAATTCTGAATAATTTTATTTTTCTTTTACGCCTGAACATTGGTGCTTAGAGCCTTGGCAAATGGACACTTTTTTTTCTTCTTCTTTTTATGCATTCCACCCGAGAGTTTCCTTCACAAGGATATCTAGGTGGCTCTACTCCCCCCTAACTTACGTGTGCTCTAAGAGATTACACTTGTTGCCGCTATAAAACAGCTTCAGACGGAAACACAATCTCACCTCACACTGGATCTTACGTGAAGGCAACTCTGCGGTGACTCATCCATCAACCTTTACGAAATGGCCATTATATCAATTCTATCCTGTAGTTTGTAAGGTTTCTAGTTTACCCAAACGTTTAGAAAATATCCTACAACAGCCTAAACTTTTAACTTTGTTTCAATAATATCCACCATAAAATTTTAAACTTTCTAAAAATTCGAATTTAGTTCCCCAAATTTTGAAAATTACAAAAAGGTCATCAGAATGTCTGGAGAAGGAAATTCATCGAATACTCCTTCTAGAGCACCTAGAAAATTGGTGTTCGTTCCCGAGTCTAAAGCGATCCTTCGGAATAGCCAAAGATATAAATGATTTATTAACTCAATTATCTATCCAAGGGAATACGAAAGACTTAGAAGGAAGAACTCGCCTAGCTAATGAAGTATGTGAAATAATTAATAATATGCTAGACTCGGTGGAAAGGGAAAGAGATTTGAAAAGGCCGGAGACTGAGGCGACCTCTGGACTGGCCAGTGAAGCTGGAAAACCAGTTGACAAATTAAAACTGGGAGGAAGAAATTCCAAACAGTGTTAAGGGAATGGTGTTGATGAGATGTACAGGGATTATGTGGCTCCTTTCATCTTAGATCCACGAAAGCGATATGCAAATCTAAACTCATCAAGTGGTGAGTTAGTAAAAGACCTAAGGAAAGCTTTAGGTCTGACAAGCCAAACTATCCCCACAGAACAAAGCAAGAATTTGTTCCTTGGAATAATATGTTAAAACCTATAATTACTCCTAGCATGCACATTATTAACCTGGTGGCTAACAACGGCAGCCATACCATCCACATTGACTATCTGGATAGGCCTTTGCAGTGGTTTCCAACATCATCTGGTAAGGCATTGAGTCTAGCACAACTTATGACACACTCAGTGTCTATCAGAGTATATAGAGATACTCATAATATCCAGGGAACTTGAATGTTAGAGCCGCGTAATTGCTCAGGTATTCATCCCTCATACTAAAAGAAGTGAGTCTGGGTACTTCTTGGGATGGTTCTATCATCCACCGGATTTCATCTACAGGAATAGACCTTTGTACAGCTATCTGTTCAATAACCTTACAAACTTCAGGAATCTTACTCAAAGGATTACTAAATAGGTAACCCTCATCATTCTTAAAGATTCCTCTCAGTTGATCTATTGGGTCTTCATAGACTGATAGAGACACCTGTCTATACCCGCAAATTCTTCCCGAATGTTGTGTCGACGGCCTAAAATCAACAGATCTCTGAGCCATCTCCTCATCTAGTGGTGGTGTAGAGGCTTCCACTGGTCATGGAATTATTACCTCATCGTCCACATCACTTACTCTTTAGGAAACATCATAGAGACGATAACCACGAATATTATTGGGCTCTCTCATAGACAACGCTCTCATAAACAATTGTTTATCAAGCCTAGGAATACTAGACAACGGTTCTCCTAACATTAAGGTAATCTGACTATCTCTTTATTGGATGTTTGCCGCCCTAATAGGTCTAGAGCTTGTAGAAGGCTCATTCATCACCCAACTTCTGGGCCAGGTTAATTCCAAAGGATTCATCCAAAAATTTGGATGCTTGTACAAGTCTGTATATAATTCTGGTATGATACGACAAAAATTTGGCCTGGGGATTCATTTTGTCCATATTCAATAACTTTAATCTCAAGGTTAACGAATTCCCCAAACATCTGTCGTTCAAGGCCACCAAGTAATTTGGATGGACTTGAAACCATACAGGACCATGTGCTATATTGGCTTGTATTCCTAATATCAGCTGATCTCTAAACTCTCTCCATCGTTTATCGATCACCGCTGTTACCACAGGACTGTCCGCTGGAAGATGAAATAGCGGGATGAATCCAACCTGGATCAATCCAATGTGTATGTAGTTTATACACACCTCTTGCACGTTGCATAGTTTCCCTAATGCGTTGTACATTATATAATGAAATATCCAGAGTCTCAAGCTCCGTAGTTGTAACTTGAGCTGTTGCCTTTGTTTTTGAGATGCTTACTATTAAATTGAAATTGAACCTCGAAATATTCTAGACATCTCTAACATTAGTGTTAGGCAACCTCCATTCCAAAATAGTTTAGGATGGATCTTCGTACTGGTGAGCTTCTTCCAGTACTTGACTCGTTGATTCTAAAGGAACCAATTCGTCGCCATATCCATTTGCTTCTACTCTCATCATGAATAGATACGATGTCCAGAGATCAGAATCATCTTCAGAGTCTGTATCATAATTTGATACTGCCCCTAGATTGATTCTACTTTCGAGTCTAAATCACAAATATCGATAAGCCTGGATTTCTTCTTCACAACTCATGTCATCCAGAAAAACCCTCCTAAGCCTTTCTTTCCTCTGGTTTTTCTCATGACATGTATCCGCTTTATGGGCTATTGACCCACAAATCCAACAGCAATTGTAGCTGTTTAACGGTTTCCCTTTTGGACACTTTGGTTCTCTGCCATGCTTTCGCTTAAAGGCATCGATCATATCTTTGTCCTTAAGGTTATCCCGTCTCCTTACAAACCTTTTGGGTTTGTAAGCAAGACTCCTCCTTTGGACGTCCTTCTTTGGCCACACTTTCCTTTTATTGATCCAATAAACTTTCGTTTCTTAGAAAAGTGCCTTGCCCTCTTTGGCTCATCAGGAGTATCACAACCATACCTTCTAGGCACATACTCTATTTGAGAGCAATAGCTCTTACTTTGGTAGGGAAGCTTTTTAACTGCTTCTTTTACCTCGACCTCAGTACACGCTTTTCTCATCGCGTACTTGACCTTCAAATTTTACCTCTTAGTCCAGGAACTATCTTTTCCTTCATTTGAAGTAATCCATAGGCCTTTTGCACTACTTCTGGCCAGGGCTCAGGAAGTTTTGCAAAAAAGATTCCTAATATGAACTGTTGAAATACTACGTCTAAATTGTAGTAATACTTCTAAAACTCGCGAACGTAGTTACCAGACAAAGCGCAGATTAGATATTTGCAGCTTAACCAGAGCAGGTAAAGAATGCTCTTGTTCCACAAATTTCAATGGATAAAAGATGCCACAAAACTCTCGTTTTAGTGCATCAACAATAATAGCCAGAACACCATCAATCTACAATGCCTAATCTATCTTTTCTTTGATGTCCGTATGGGCAACCAAAGACTTCAAATATTTCTGCACTATCCCCAAGAGGGCTGCTACACATAATTCATAGACGACTCGGGGTGTAACCATGTGGCAGATGCAGTTATTCGAATTAATGATAACCATTCATCTATTCTTTTGGATACATGCTTTCCATAATCAATGTCCAGAAAAGTACCGGAAGAAATTATGTCTTTATTAGCGGACAAAAGTTCGTTATAAAAGAGCTTCTTGCACACCCCCCTTTTGAAGCAGATATCATTATTAGTAATGCTTTTCTTAAGAGACAAAAGGAAAACCGTCCTTTTGTGCAGGATATCCACGATGTTGCTATTAGTCGGGTAAAAATCAATACCCTAAGTAATCCCTAGTTATGGTTGAAATTTGGATTCTATCCGGTAAAAGTGACGGAGTATTGTGGTGATTCACCATGTGAGAAGGCTTTTAGAGTGCGAGCTCTACGTGGTGAGTACACGGTTGAAAATGATGAATGTGTGCAAACTTTGTTTTATCCAACGAATACCCGGACTTGTAGCTGGTATAACGTCTTGTTTCCTAAACAAGGAGTGTGTATGGCAGTTCAGTTGACTGGAAAATAATGGGATAAGTTTATGGTTAAACTTGCCGACAATTTCAGTGAGGATCCATTAAAATTGTGAAGTTATAATGGCCTTAAAACAATACTCGAATTAAAAGATCCCAAAATAACCATAAGAGCCAGAATATCACATATACGGTTCAGATAGTTGAGGCGTTTGACAAACAAATTCCCGAGTTGCTTGGAAAGGGCTTGATAAGGGACAGTTACAGTCCACATTCTAGTCTTGCATTTATGGTGATAAATCATGCCGAACAGGATCATGGCAAAGCACAAATGGTTAGGGATTATTGTCAGCTTAATCAAGCTACAAAAGACGATGGCTATAAGATTCGTACTATGGGAGATCTTATTGATAAAATAAGTTTGAGCCAACCGAAATTCACTTCCAAATTTGACAGGAAAAGTGTATACTGGTAAGTCAAGATGGAAGAGGACTCGATTCCTCTTATTGCATTCAATGCTCCGCATGGAATGTTTGAATGGTTGGTGATGTTGTTCGACCCGAAGAGTGCTCGAGGCGCGTTTCAGCGCAAAATGGATAATGCCTTCAAGCATGTCCGAAAATTTTTGTGTAATCTATATTGACGATATGCGAGTCTATAGTCAAACTGAAGACGAACACATGGGGCGCCTAAATTTTTCCCAAGATTTAGGAAGAATTTCTAAGAAAACTTCTTCTAAGAATCCTTGGTTGAAGAGTTAGTCTTGGAAATTAATGCTTCAAATGAATTCTGGGGTGCAGTACTCAAAATAAGATGAAGAAAACCAGAACCCATTTGTAAGTATTGGTGGGGTTGTTTCAAGGGGTACGAACTTCGATACCCGATACACGAAAAAGAGGTATTTGCCTTAAACTACGGAATAAAGGCTTTTTACATCTTTTTGGTACCAAAGAAATTTTTAGTGCGGTCTGACTCGACTTATGTAAAATGGCTCATGAGTCTGAATCTAAAAGAGGTTAGGCAGACTTTTTGAGGTTACAAGAGTATTTTAGCTATTATGAATCGATGTTGAGTTTATTCCGTCGGACAAGAACATAATAGTTGGCTCTCTCTAGAGAACTTATGGATGGATCCCCCCGCGAAGAGGAAGATTTGCTGGGAATGCAAGCAGGAGGGGCACTCCAAGACGGTATGTCCCAATAAGAAAGAGAGTGAGCCTCGTGAGGCTGGTTCTGAGTATGGAACGGAAGCAAAAGTAGTCATCTGCTGACAATTTAAGCAACCTGGGCATCGTTCATTCGAATGTCCGAGTAAGCTGAAAATTGTGGATTCCCATAAGGGAAAGGCTGCTTCTTTGGAGAAAGCTTCTGCTAACTCCAAAGAAAAGTCGAAAATAGAAGGGAGTAGCTGAACCTAAGGGGAAGCTGATTACTAACTTCGAAGGAAAAGCGAAAATGAATTCCCAGAAAGGGAAGGCATAACCCTAGGAGAAGAGTAACGCCAACTCTAAGGGTAAAGTGAAAGTGGTAGTCGAACCTAAGAAGAAGGCGAAAGCCACACATAAAGGAGAGACGAAACTTCCTCATAAGAGGATGGCTGAACTTGAGGAGAAAATCTCCAAGGGAAAGGCGCAAGTAGTAGATCTAAAGGGGGAAGCTTCGGCTAAATCCAAGAGAAAAGCTAAGAGGTCAATGAAGGATAAAGTTTCTAAACCCTCTGATCTTGAGAAGGATGCTCCGGTAAAGGAGGATATGGTTGAAGAACCTTGGTGGTACCCACTTATCATACTGCAGTTCAATTATTGTCGTGATCATCTGACAAAGGAATGGAAAGTCTCCGTCCGGGATGCAGTAAACTCATACAAAGGGATGCTGCAATGACAAAAGGAGGAGAATGAAAAGGCTGAGGCTGGGTTGCTTGGGAAGAGGCAGAATTCAAAGCCTTCATTGGCCAATCCAATCATATTGAGGAGGATACGACAGAAATGGAGTTTGACGACTATTTTGGGTAGGGAATAATCGCTATACTCAGAGAAAGAACCTCTGGATTTTTGAAAGAGGACCTTGAGGAAGTAATTCCTGAGAAACAATCGGTAAAGGAATCTGGTGAGCAGTAAGCTTACGATGATGAGAATCATAAGGAAACAATTCCTGAAAGTCAAGGACTCTCGTGAACAAGTTCACGATGATGAAAGTCATGAAGGCTCGGAAGAGGCTTGGTATTTTGATGCTGATGCTATGGAAGACGATTCTCTTTCATGGGATGTAACGACAATCTGCGGTGGACTCAAATGAGGAATCAAACATAAATTGGTTTGACATATTGAGTGGTTTGCTGAAGGCTATGGCATACATCAAAGGTCTGGAGTCCAGGCTACATTTATGTGCTTCAGATGGAGAAGAGTTGTTTATACAGGCAACATTGCGACAACGAATTCTCACGACCACTATGTCCATTGCTCCATGGGAGGCAAATAACTTTAAGTCTTCAGTACTAGTGGATATGAGAGAATCCTCACTTGAGGAACGCTCCGTACTTCAACCTTACCTAAACAAGAAGTGGCCGAGTTTGAGAATCAATTTAGAGTTGGTGGGATTTGTTTTACCACATCTCTATGCAGGCTTTTTGGATATAGTGGAAATAGACAGATCAGACGGAGAGTCTATATCACAGTTGCCTTTATTGGTAAAGTTTTTACTCGGATGCCTTGGTTATGGAGCAAAATACGCCACGGTATTGATTACTAGCACTATGAGAGAACATGATGAACAAGGAGCTATAATGATGAACAGACGAATTTGGGACATGCACCCTACTGAAGGTAAGCCTCTAGTAGAACCCTGCAGATAGGACATGGCAAAAGTATTATCGAGAAAAAGTAGTACGAAAAGCCATCAAAGTGGAATTCTTTAAGGAATATTATTGTTTGCTTAGTGACATATACGACGTCGTCACGATCCAACATTCACACATAAGTTATGAAGATCTAGAGATCAACGAACGCAGATGGGAAAAAGGTGTTAGATCTCCTTGATAGCTTCTGGAGAAGAGAAAACACTTAACGAAATTTCCGGACGGACGCCTTTGAAGTCTGGAAAGAAATCGCTGACAACATAGACAAATCATGGGATCAGCGATTTAAGGAAGCAAGGTTGAGAGGCCAAAGAGATCAAGAGGAATATCTAGCAGAACATGTATTCTCAAAGGAAGAAGGCGAAGCATCATCCATGACGTCAAACGCCAATAATGAAGGAATCTTCCAGGACAAAAAAGTGATGTAGTACAATGTTAGGACAAATTAGCTTTCTTTCCAGTAGTTTTTGGTTGGTTGGACAATTTGCTTTTAGTATTTGTCTGGGTTTAATAAATTATATTCCTTTACTTTTGAGCCGACAAACAGTGAACAGACACCGGCATTTGTATATATATTTCACAACCCTCTACCATATTCAGGGAGGCAATCTAAATAGAAGATTTTCTTTCACATCTCCCTGAGTCGAAATTCCTTAATTAGCCTTCAAGAATACCTAAGTGAATCAAGTGGACATACAAATGTGGTTAAGGGTAACAAAAGGCAAGATCATTTGATCAAACCTTGAAGGTTGCCTTCGGGCTGGAACCTTGTTGAGGAGGAGTGTTGTCTATATAAGACCGTCAAGGGAAGGACATTTCTTACAAGTCATAAGAGCCTCTCCATTCTGCAATTGCTTCACTCAAAAAAATTATGTAAAACACTTGAACTCTGAATCTGTGAGGACTTAATAGTAAATATACAAAACATTAGGGAGTCAATTTTAAATTAGCAAAGTAGAAAAATTCTAATTTTGGATAAAATCGTAACAAGGTAAAACTACGGGCTGCGTGAAGATATATTTTTAATTATAGGATAGTTCAGATAAAACAGATAAAGTTGAGGATATATTTGATAATTAAGCCTTACGAAATGCCCTGCGACAAGAATCCCCTCCACCATGCGGTCTAGAAGTATCTTTCCTGGGACTACCAAGAAGGACGACAACAGTGATCTTGTTCCCACATCCCCGACAGAGAATCCACAGCAGACAAGGGTATAAGAATAATCGGACATTCACTTTTTCCCAACGGTTTTCTGTGGACAATGATCTTCCCTAAGTGGCTATTTCTTTCATCCTTCTAATGATCAATTCCATCCCATCGAAATCAATCTAGTTTTCAACTAAATCAATTGGACCCAACGAAAAGCCCAAGCCTCATCTCCTTCTTGCCCCATCATTCTTCAATTTTTAAGAAAAGGAAAAGGAACCGGATACCAGACGAAGAGGGGATCTCTCCTCCTTTTCACCCGGGGACTTCACTTAGAAAAGAAGAGGACACTGCCATCTTCTTCATTACAAACAACTACAGACCACCATCATTTTTGCAAATTTTCCCCGTGTCACGTCTTCTCCCAAACTCCCTGCCCCTCCAAGATCAAGCGTCCCCAGTTCCAAGGTAAGCCTAGCGACCACATGCACACCCCTTGAAACCAACCTTCAAGCAAGCCACTAAGAAACTTTCCAGAAGCCTGTCTCAAGGAGAACACAAGCAGGAAGACTGGACTTCATCCACACTGGAGCTGAGCTTCATCATTAACACAAAGCAGGCAGCTGTAGATACATGGTGACGTTATTCGATGATTACCGAAGGAATGTCTTGGTAGACTTTATGTAGGAGAGGTCAGCGATTTTACAGAAGTTTAGAGAGTTCGACCTCAAGGTAGAGAGCCGCTTCCAAATGAAGCTGAGGTGTCTGCGCACCAACAATGGAAGAGAATACCATCAATCAAACAAAGGGTTGGGTGGGGGGGGACACCATGAATTGATCGTGTTTGTGGAGTGTAATTGTTGTTATAACGCTCAAAAGACTAGTTATCATGACAATCCTTAAGTATAATTAAAAGAAATAGGAAATTTTGGAATATCAATCCCATGTTACTTCAACAAGAAGTTAGGAAACCGAGTTACTTCAACGAGATATGCTTAGTGAAATTAGTGTGGTCAGCAATCCTAGTGGCGAAATCAGTTCTCAATCAAAATGCATCGACATCAACCAAATATAAAATTTATAAGTAATAATAACCAGTGTGGATATTGAGATTCGAACTTGGGAGAACCCTCAGTGCCCTAACCACTGGGGTGTCCCTTAAGGGACAACGTCTTTCATGGCTTACTTTAAATACGAGAGTGTATATATAATTACATAGCAAATCATTTTGAATCAAACGCATCTAATCCCTAATATTGATTTGTGGGATGAGTCGGAGGTGGGGCCAATATTTCCCTTTGCCCTTCCTGAATTTCTCCTTCAACAAGGGACAGCTTGAAATGCTGAAACATTCCAGGGAGTCGGGGAGTCCATCGCCTGGCAACTGTCTCAGCCTCTCACAATTATTAATAGTCAAACATTGAAGGGAGGTGAGGTGGTGTCTCAGTCCCCCACCCATCCTATCCAACTTCTTCATTTCCCCAATAGTCAATCTCAAGGGGATGAAGGGAGTAGGCGACTCCAGTCTTCATCATTAGGAGGAAAACCCTCCATCTCATCCACACATCCCATCCCTCCCTCAATCAACAATTCTTGTAAGACGGAGAGACCCCTCAATCCCCACTCCTCGATTGGTTGACTCAGATTTCGGCATCTCCCAATCCAAAGAGTCTCCAAATTGGGAGGCAGACCTCCTCTCGGTGGTAATCTCGTGATGCCTTCGCATTGCAGAACATGTAGTGATTTGAGGCATGCTAGTTGGTGCATTTCAGCAGGTAAAGACTCCACCTTTGGACAATTTGTAAGATAGAAACTCGACAGGTTGCAGGGGAGATCAGGCAAACTCGTAATGCCTTGGCAGTCACCAATAACTAATGTTACGAGGGATGTGAGGTGGTGCATGTCCTGAGGCAAATACTTCACCTTTGGACAACTGTCAAGATATAACATGGACAGGTTGCAGGGGAGTGAAGGGACTATCTCCATCTCCAATGCTGGGCAATTTTCAAGCTTAAGATAGGAGAGGGCAGACATTTGTTGCAAGCTGTCCGTGAATGTCGTTAGGCTTCTGCATGAGTAGATCTCCAATTCCCTTAGAGACCGAGAGAAGGGACTACCAACATCAACTAATTCTGTAATCGACACCAGTCCATCCAAATTCCATAGGGAGAGCTCCTCGAGAGAATCTGGAAGCCTGCTGCTAATCATCTCTGAGTGCGGCAGTCTCGGACAACCGCCAAGTACCAGTTTTTTCAACGAAGGAGGCAGTCCCCCACTGGGTAAGGAATTGAGCTTCTCACAATCAAAAACACTCATCTCATTGAGAGATGTAAGCCCACATAAATCATTCGGCAGCTTCTCTATATCTCCACAATGACTTATTTCAAGATTCTTTAGCTTAGGAAGAACTTGTTCCCCTCCACCCCCTTCCACCAAGGACTTAAATCGAGGACAACTCTGAATCCTCATCTCTTCGAGCGCAACCCAAGTGGTCGACAAACTCCCCTCAAAGTGAACCAGCTCGGGGATTTCACTAATTTTCATCCTGGTCATCAAAGTAAGGCCTACTAGACATTTCAAAAGTCCATCATCGCAGCCGTCAATATTAATCTCTACGAGGGATGGAAGGCTAATACTACACTGTAATACCTCAAATTGAAACGCACCAGGAAGCAGTACTGTTAGTGTGTGCACATATATGCCAAGACATTTTGTAATATATGTGAATAGTTGTTAATAAAGGCAAGTATTTACTGTTTATTAATTATTTTTCTGCTCGTAATTAATTTTACAGTAAAGTCCCATATATTGATTATTTGTCAATCTAAAATTGTCCTTGATCGGATAGATGTTTAGAGGGGACATAAACATTTAGATCAACGCCGAGTATAACTTAGGTCGAGTTAGACCAAGGGATGGATGTCCAAGTTATACTTGGGGGTGCCTAAGTTTAGGGTACACTGGACACGACCCGTTTATAGGGAATACCACATATTAAGCGTTATTGGTCACTTCTCTTGTTGAACGAGTGTAACTGATCCCCTGATTTGAGACCTTCATTTATTCTATGCGTGGAGTTGTCCACTTTGATGCCGTTAAATACAATCTTTAATCGGACTGTGAGTAATGCGGTTATTGGGTGTGCAGTGAAACGTAGAGATGATAGTGTCGAGTCAATATAGGTAAAGTCTCATAGATTGATTATTTGTCAATCTAAAATTGTCCTTGATCTGATAGATGTTTAGATGAGACATAAACATCTAGATCAACGTCGAGTATAACTTAGGTCGAGTTAGATAAATGGATGGATGTTCAAGTTATACTCGGGGATGCCTAAGTTTATGGTACACTAGACACGACCTGTTTATAGAGGATACCACATATTAAGCGTCATTGGTCACTTCTCTTGTTGAACGAGTGTAACTGATCTCCTAACTTGAGACCTTCATTTATTCTATGCGTGTAGTTGTCCACTTTGATGCCGTTAAAAGCAGTCTTTAATCGGATTGTGAGTAACACGGTTATTGGGTGTGCAGCGAAGCGTAGAGAGGATAGTGTTGAGTCAATATAGGTAAAGTCTCATAGATTGATTATTTGTCAATATAAAATTGTCCTTGATCGAATAGATGTTTAGAGGGGACATAAACATCTAGATCAACGCTGAGTATAACTTAGGTTGAGTTAGACCAAGGAATGGATGTCCAAGTTATACTTGGGGGTGCCTAAGTTTAGGGTACACTGGACACGACCCGTTTATAGGGAATACAACATATTAAGAATCATTGGTCACTTCTCTTGTTGAACAAGTGTGACTGATCTCTTGACTTGAGACCTTCATTTATTCTATGCGTGCAGTTGTCCACTTTGATGCCGTTAAAAGCAGTCTTTAATCGGATTGTGAATAATACGGTTATTGGGTATGCAGCGAAGCGTAGAGAGAATAGTGTTGAGTCAATACAGGTAAAGTCTCATAGATTGATTATTTGTCAATCTAAAATTGTCCTTTATTAGATAGATGTTTAGAGGGGGACATTAACATCTGAATTAACGCCGAGTATAACTTAGGTCGAGTTAGACCAAGCAATAGATGTCCAAGTTATACTTAGGGGTGCCCAAGTTTAGGGTACACTAAACACGACCCGTTTATAGATAATACCACATATTAAGCGTCATTGGTCAGTTCTCTTATTGAACGAGTGTAACTGATCTCCTGAATTGAGACCTTCATATATTCTATGCGTGGAGTTGTACACTTTGATGCCGTTAAAAGCAGTCTTTAATCGGATTGTGAGTAACACGGTTATTGGGTGTGCAGCGAAGCGTAGAGAGGATAGTGTTGAGTCAATATAGGATTCATCGCTCTCTTGGATTAGAGAATTGACATCATGGCCTCTTGATTGAGATATTAGTGATTTTAAACACACGGCCGTGGAGGAATGTTTATCATTCAAGTTAAGATCTATTATATCTCAGAAATCAAGTAAAATGATTAATTCAGTGATGACACATAATGCACTGAATTAATCAGGATGTCGGTGAGATGAAGAGATTGAATTACACAGAAATCGGTTCATAGTGGTTTTGGTTCATGACCAATATTCTATTACGTTGGATGGCTGAAAACTGTTGCTAGATGGTTACCTCAGTATGTGTATGGATGTACATTGCCCTCGTATGTAGAACCTAGAGGGTCGCACGCAAAAGCACGTAGACACGGACATTGTTATTTAATTCTAATGAATATTAGAATTAAATAATATAATAATATATAATTATAATATTATATTATTGTTTTCTACTGTACACGTGGACTGTATTTCAATTAACACAATCGTGCTACATAAAATTAAATCCTAAGGCGATGCCCATCTTTTAAGAAATAATAATTACCTAATTCTAGTTGTAGCATAGCTTTGCTACTTGTTACGTTGTCAATTAAATTTTAGTTATTAAAATAAAAAGAAACCTACACTATAAATAAAGCAAAGGAAGGACAAAACTTAGTGAGAAAACACAATCAGAAAAAATTCGGCCACAGAAGGGAATGTGGTATTTTGCCAAAGGGCTTCCGAAAGAAAACAGTTGAAAGAATTCCGAAGGCTAGCACCGAAGGGAATTCGAGTTTTCGTGTCACATGTGCGTGGATACTTCTAGAGGAGTCACGGTTGGGACTCTCGAAGACGGTCTAATCCGCAACATTCGTTGTTTTCAAACAACAAGGTACGAGTTATTAAACTTATTTACTATTCGATGTATACATATCACACAGATCCGGGGTGTGTTTCGAATAGCATTTTTCGAAACAAGCTTCCGCTGCGCCAGGTGGAAACCCAACAGTGGAAACCTTTCGCTGCGAAGTATTTTAGAGAAAGAAAATATCCTCCAAGGACCAAACTACCTGGACTGGTATTAAAAGCTCAAGATTGTACTGAAACAAGAGAGAAAGTTTCATGTACTAGATTTTGAGCCACCAGCAGTGCCAAATGCAGACACTTCAGAAGCAGATCGAATCATCTATGACCATTATGTGGAAGATGCCATTGATGTGCAATGTCTCATGTTATCTGCAATTCTCCAGAGTTGCAGAAGCAGCATGAAAATATGAGCGCTAGGGAGATTGATATCCATTTGCGCGAGCTCTTCCAAGAAAGTGCCCGGACGGAGAGATTTGAAATCTCTCGAGCATTTTTCGGAATGAAATTGCAGAAAGGGAACCCTGTCGGGCCTCATGTACTCAAGATTATAGGGTACATAGAGAAGCTCGCAAGTTTGGGTTCCAAGATGGATACTCATTTGGCTGTTGATGCCATTTTGTATTCCCTGCCTCCATCGTTCGCTCCGTTCGTGATGAACTTCAATATGAACAACATGGAGAAGAGTCTTGCCGATCTGTTGACCATGCTCAAGACTGCAGAGAAAGACATGAAACAGAAGACTGTTTCAAATGCAATGTTGGTGAGAAATACCAACAAGAGAATGAGCAAGGGGAAGTTCAACCCCAAGGTCAAGAAATCAAGTATGTCTGCTTACCCGGGCCAAAAGCCCAAACTGATGAAAGGCCAATAGATTCCCCAATTTGATGAGAAGGAAGCTATATGCTTTCACTGTGGCAAGAAAGGCCACTGGAAGAAGAATTGTTACATCCTTCAAAAGAAAAATACCAATGGGGCAGGTGCTTCAAGTATTTTTATGATCGAATGCAATTTTTCTGTTTCATCCTCATGGGTCCTAGATTCAGGATATAGTTCTTATATCTGTGTAAACCTATAGGGACTAAGTGAATGCAGACGGTTGTCCAAGGGCGAGATGGACCTACAAGTGGCTAATGGAGCAAGAGTAGCTGTATTAGCTGTAGGGACTTACAAAATAAGTTTGCCCAGTGGACTTGTTTTAAAACTAGAAAACTGTTGTTATGTTCCAAGTTTTTCTAAGAACATCATCTCGGTGTCCAATTTAGACACCAAGGGCTTTGTTTTTGAATTTAAGGACAAGATGTGTTCATTTTATCTAGATGATGTTTTCTATGGATATGGATCTTTGAACAATGGTTTGTATGTTCTAAACTTACATGAGCCGGTACATTGCATCGAGATTAAGAAACAGAAATCGTGTGACTCAAACCCAACTTACCTTTGGCATTGTAGACTTGGTCATATAAACGAGAAGCGCATTGCTAAGTTACTCAATGATGGGTATTTGGATTCATTTGAATTAGAATCCATAAATACATGCGAAGCTTGTTTACAAGGAAAGATGACCAAAAAGCCTTTTTCCAAGATTGGAGAAAGAGCGAATGAACTGCTAGAACTCATACATAGTGATGTGTGTGGATCATTGTCAGTTCAGGCCAGAGGAGCTTATATCTACTTCGTGACTTTTACCGATGATTTTAGCAGATATGGATATATCTATTTAATGCGGCAAAAGACAGAAACTCTTGAAAAGTTTAAGGAGTTTAAGAATGAAGTAGAAAACCAAATTGACAAGAAGATTAAGATCATTCGAAGTGATCAAGGGGGCTAGTATCTTAGTCAAGAATTCATTGATTACCTCAAAGAGTGTGGCATAATTTCACAACTTACACCTCCTCGAACGCCAGAGTGGAATGGTGTTTCAGAAAGGAGAAACCGCACACTCATGGATATGGTTAGATCAATGATGAGTCATGCAAGTCTTCCATTATCATTTTGGGGCTATGCCTTAGAAACAGCAGCATACATGCTTAACCGAGTTCCAACCAAAGCTGCAGATAAAACACCATATGAGTTATGGTTTGGCAAGAAACCAAATTTGTCTTATCTCAAAGTATGTGGTTGCGATGCTTATGTGAAAAATGATAGTTCTGATAAGCTTGCAGCAAGATCCATCAAGTGTATGTTTGTAGGTTATCCCAAAGAAACAAAGGGATACTATTTTTATCTTCCAAGTGAGCACAAAGTTATTATTGCTCGATATGCTACCTTCTTAGAAAGAGAGTTTATTTATAAAAGGGGTGGGAGTAAAATAAGTTTGGAAGAAATTTCAGATACTACAGACAGGTTGGAAAATGAACAGTTGGATATGGAGATAGTACGACAAGTACAAGTAAATCCATTACCAGAACCTGTTCAAGAAACGCAAGATATGCGTAAGTCTATGAGAGTACATCGAGAACCCGAGAGATATGGGTAGATCGTAACACAACATGAGGATGTACTACTCGTCGAGTACGACGAACCTTTAACTTATGAGGAAGCAGTTGCTTCAATAGATTCCGAGAAATGGCTAGATGCCATGAATTCCGAAATAGACTCCATGTATACCAACCAAGTTTGGGAGTTAGTAGATGCACCAATTGGGGTAAAACCTATTGGATGTAAGTGGGTCTTCAAGAAGAAGATCGACATGGATGGGAATGTTAATACCTATAAAGCAAGGCTAGTGGCAAAAGGTTTCACTCAACGTCAAGGAATCGACTATGATGAAACATTTTCGCCGGTTGCAATGCTGAAATCTATACAGATTTTACTTGCTATTGCAGCTTACAAAGATTACGAGATCTGGCAAATGGACGTTAAAACTGCTTTCTTAAATGGAAGGCTAGAGGAGGAAGTGTACATGGTACAACCTCCTGGTTTTATAATGTCCGAGAATACAGATAAAGTGTGTAAGCTGAAGAGATCCATTTATGGATTAAAGCAAGTTTCTCGGAGCTGGAACATAAGATTTGATGAAGCGGTTAAGGATTTTGGCTTCATCAAGAATCTAGATGAACCTTGCGTTTACAAAAGGGTTAGTGGGAGCAGTATTGTCTTCCTAGTGCTGTATGTTGACAATATACTTCTTGTTACAAATGATAAGTTCAGCCTAGAATCTACTAAAGATTGGCTGAATAAGTGTTTTGCAATGAAGGATCTTGGGGAAGCGACTTATATCTTAGGTATTAGAATATACTGAGATCGACAAAGAAGACTGCTAGGGCTAAGTCAAAGTACATATATTGACAAGGTACTAAAGAGATTCAATATGCGAGATTCCAAGAGAGGACTCTTACCACTGTCACATAGTATACAACTCTCCAAGGCGATGTGTCCACAGACACTAGAGGAGAGAAATAGAATGGGTAAGATACCATATGCTTCGGCTATTGGATCCATCATGTATGCTATGATATGTACAAGACCTGATATATCGTATGCTTTGATCATGACAAGTAGATATCAGGGTGATCCTGGAGAGGGTCATTGGACAGCAGTCAAAACTATCCTCAAGTATCTAAGAAGAACAAAAGATATGTTCTTGGTCTATGGAGGAGATGATGAATTCGTTGTCAGAGGATATAATGATGCCAGTTTCTAGTCAGATCGTGATGTTCTAAAATCGTAGCTAGATTACATATTTTGTCTAAATGGAATAGCTGTTTGCTGGAAAAGTTCGAAGCAAGAAACAGTTGCAGATTCTACAGTATATTCCGAGTACATAGCAGCTTCAGAAGTGGCAAAAGAAGCTGTTTGGACCAAGAATTTTACGACAGAACTTGAAGTGGTTCCTAATAGTTATGGTCCAGTTCTGCTATACTGTGCAACAATGCTGCCATGGCACAAGTAAAGGAACCAAGGTCTCACCAGCGATCCAAGCATGTATTGCGGAAATATCACATCCTCAGAGAAATAGTTCAGAGGGGTGATGTGTTGATAAGTAAAGTAAACAACAGTGAAAATATTGCAGATCCACTCACGAAGGCTTTACGTCATTAGAAACATGAGTCCCATGTGAGGGGCCTAGGACTGAGAGTCCATAGTGCTCGGCAAAAGTGCAAGTGAGAGATTGTTAGTGTGTACACATATGTGCCAAGACACTTTGTAATGTATGTGAATAGTTGTTAATAAAGGCAAGTATTTACTGTTTATTAATTACTTTTCTGTTCGTAATTAACGTTACGGTAAAATCTCATAAATTGATTATTTGTCAATCTAAAATTGTCCTTAATCCGATAGATATTTAGATGGGACATAAACATCTAGATCAACGCCGAGTATAACTTAGGTCGAGTTAGACCAAGGGATGGATGTCCAAGTTATACTTGGGGGTGCCTAAGTTTAGGGTACACTGGACACGACCCGTTTATAGGGAATACCACATATTAAGCGTTATTGGTCACTTCTCTTGTTGAACGAGTGTGATTGATCTCTTGACTTGAGACCTTCATTTATTCTATGCGTGCAGTTGTCCACTTTGATGCCGTTAAAAGCTGTCTTTAATCGGATTGTGAGTAATACGGTTATTGGGTGTGCAGCGAAGTGTAGAGAGGATAGTGTCGAGTCAATATAGGATTCATCGCTCTCTTGGATTAGAGAGTTGACATCATGGCCTCTTGATTGAGATATTAGTGATTTTAAACACACGGCTGTGGATGAATGTTTAACATTCGAGTTAAGATCTATTATATCTCAAAAATCAAGTAAAATGATTAATTCAGTGATGACACATAATGCACTGAATTAATCAGGATGTCGGTGAGATGAAGAGATTGAATTACACAGAAATCGGTTCATAGCGGTTTTGGTTCATGACCAATATTCTATTACGTTGGGTGACTGAAAACTGTTGCTAGATGGTTACCTCAGTCTGTGTATGGATGTACATTGCCTTCGTATATAGAACCTAGAGGGTCGCACGCAAAAGCACGTAAACACGGACATTGTTATTTAATTCTAATGAATATTAGAATTAAAAGTATAAATTTTAGAATTAAAATTTGTTGGACTACAAATTTATTCTGAAATATCAGAAGTAATAAATCCTAGTGTTGGATTTAAATTGATCAAATATGTCTAATTTATTAATATAATATTATATAATATAATAATATATAATTATAATATTATATTATTGTTTTCTACTGTACACGTGGATTGTATTTCAATTAACACAATCGTGCTACGCAAAATTGAATCCTAAGGCGGTGCCCATCTTTTAAGAAATAATAATAACCTAATTCTAGTTGTAGCATAACTTTGCTACTTGTTACGTTGTCAATTAAATTTTAGTTATTAAAAAAGAAAGAAACCTACACCTTAAATAAAGCAAAGGAAGGACAAAACTTAGTGAGAAAACACAATCAGAAAAAATTCGGCCACGGAAGGGAAGGTGGTTTTTCGCCAAAGGGCTTCCGAAAGAAAACAGTTGAAAGAATTCCGAAGGCTAGCACCGAAGGGAATTCGAGTTTTCGTGTCTCGTGTGCGTGGATACTTCTAGAAGAGTCACGGTTGGGACACTCGAAGACGGTCTAATCCGCAACGTTCGTTATTTTCAAACAACAAGGTATGAGTTATTAAACTTATTTACTATTCGATTTATACGCATCACATAGATCCGGGGTGTGTTTCGGATAGTATTTTTTGAAACGAGTTTCCGCTGCGCCCGGGGGAAACCCAACAAGTACTCCTGGAGACCTTCATGATGTGTTGGGCGTGATAAGCCTGTCTGTTTTCTTAATATACTGAATTTTCTTGGGGATACATCCATGTCCACAACTACAGCATAACAATGAAATCTCATCATTTACATATTATTACTCCTTTTTAGACGAAAAAGAAGGGAAACAGAGGCGTAGAAGAAGGCTATGACATGCCATAACTTCTTCAAACCGCATAAAGTCGTCGTCGTCCCAGGCATTTCCGACCAGATCTGGGTTGCGTCTATGGCCGCTCCTTCCTCTTCCTCTGCAGTCATAAGGCTCCCCAAAGTCAGCGATTTCACAGAACAGCCCAACATTTGTCGAAATCTGCATCCTTTGCACTGCTTAGACTTGGCTCTGACAAGTCAAACAAGCTACACATGAAGCAGTAATTTATCGATTCGCTCAAGACTATTCAAGGACTCCACTACGACAAGAACTACCAGAATGACATAAGGGAAGAAATCCTGTTGGTGGGAGAAAACCTGACTAGAGACAAGCGTGTTAAAAAGTCCACGTTGGTTGTCTCACCTAGGAGCATGCACGCGACCAAGCGCTCCAACGACAGTACTTCCCAAGGTGAAGTCACTGATAAATATCCAGCTTCAGCTTATACCGACCGAACACACGAACGACCTGATGCAAGGCCCCAGCTCACGCATCGAACTAACACCACCAAGAAGACAACAACAGACTCTACAGCAACCGCTCCTGCAGCAACATCAATTTCAGCGGCAACAGCAGATTCAGATGCAACAACAACATCCACAGATGCATCATAAGCAGCTATCGCAAATACGGCATACATCCCCCAAGCGTGCAATGGTCGATCCAGATCTTCCCAGAGCAGTAGACAGTGGTGCCATCACCGTCAGACCCGCCACTTGCAACGACTCCAGTTGGGCTTTTCCTGACTTCAGCTTTGCCAAAGGGTTTGCAGTGATGACCTGACTTAGGATCAGGCAGCTGAAACCGGTTGTCTGAACATTGGCTCCTCGACCATCAATGGTCTTGAAGCTTTCGACCAAAACCTCCTCAGCTGGTTTAAATGCCACCTGCCCAAACCAGAGGAAGGACAAAAGGAGAACAAACAAGGGCAGCCCGGCCCATAGAAGAGAGCCGAAGCAAGCCCGAGCCCTATTAAAAGACAGCCTAATCCAAAGAAAAAAAGGGCTGAAGCGAATTCAAGCCCGGCTAAAAGATCACCCGACCCAAAGAAGAAGGTTGAGGCAAACCTCAGCCCTGGGAAAAGGTAGAAAAAAATAAAAATGGCAGGGCCGGGCAAAATCTGTCAAAACCAAGCCCAGCCCGACCCTAAAAAAACAAACAAAAGAAAAGCCCACGCCCAAGCCCTCAAACTTACCTTGCTCCCGACAGGATCCTGCCAAAGACGATCTCAATGCATTCATCCCCTCCTCTCTGATAGTTGCAGGCTGAAACAACCTCCCCTGAGTCCTTGGCTCCCGCCTTGTCATCTGATGATCTGCAGAGAGAATCACCTCGCCGACATCCAAAGCGATCCTGTCCCCTAACGGATTGGGTTCCCAAACCAGAAGTTAACTAGAAACCAACTAAATGAGGAGGAGAATTGAAGCAGAATTAGAGGAATCGGAGGAACTCTCAGGGGGAGAAAAAGGGACTAACCAGATAGTCTCTAAGGAAGGAGGAATGGGATGGAGGTTCAAAGGTCTTGAAAAGAACATTGGGGTGCTAAAAAACAGAGGGAGGCCAACTCTTCTCTCTTTGGGGGGTTCTCAGCCAAAGTTTCTCGAGATCCTTCCCCTCTGCTTTCTCAAAAACCTCCCTCCCTGCCACGACGACGGAAATAACGACCTCCGTGTCTCCAGCCAACCTATCCTGTGCAAGGATAAAAAATCCTCCCCCTACCACCATCCTCCGGCTCTCTCTTCCCATCGATCACTCAAGAACCGGACCACAACAAAGGTCCCACAGCAGCAAATGATCCAACTCCTGCACCGACGACCGATAGCAAACGGTGTCCCTACACCTCCGGCCTTCGACAAAATCACTTCAATGTTTCACCCCCCTTTAGCAACGGAGAACAAGTTCTCCCGATAGCTCCTCTGGTTCTAGTTCAGTCCACACCAGAATTTGGGCGCTTCACATCAGCGGTCGTTCCTCAACAATCAGAGTAAACAAGACTCCAAGACCGCTCACTCAGCCAACGACGGTTGCTCCTTTCGACCTTGACATGAACCAGCTCCCATCTCGGCGGCAACCACAACTCCTTCCACAACTGTCGTCACCGACTCGTTTCGGCGGCAACCAGAGGCCAAGACCCCCCTGGCATCATTCCAGGCCAATCGAGGGATCCCCAAGGCGGTCCCTCAGCAGCGGCCATCCACCTGACCAGCGACCTCTCCTCGCCCCAGTCGTCCCTTGCCGATCTTCCAAATCCAACAGCGGCAAGCGCACGTCACTCCCCGGCATCCCCAGATCCGGTACATGCAGGTTCATGTTCTTCCCAGCACTACACCAACGGCCGCAGCGTGCTCTCCTCCCAGGTGCCTCCCCCAGATCCGGCGCCGGACCCATTCGCCCAGCCGTCCCGGAGAACCACAGAGCAGCCACCAGCTCTACCTCCCCTCTTCCCCCCGATCTAGGTTTCTGGGACGAGACTCCTTCTCCAGCGACGCCCCGCGACAAAGCGTTTTCTCCCTCGAGGTCCGGCAGCCAAGGTCCGTCCTCCCCGGCGTTCTCCAAGTGACGGAATCTTCAGACCGGCAACAACCCATCCGGATCGACCTCATTTGGACTACGTGTGGGAAGAAAGAAGTTTGACATATCAGGGGCGGATTCGGGAGAAGTCTCCAGAGAGGTAACATCCCTTTTACCTTTTTTTATTTTATTTTATTATTTTACTATCTCTTTTGGTCATATCCTTGATTTACAAATCCCGCATTAATCCGTCTTATTCCTTAATAATCGTTATTCGTTAAATAATCCATTTAGGATTTAAATTGGGTGCGATCAGAATATGTTTATTATTCTCTTAGCCATCAACAAAAGTTTTAATCCCCTTTTTAACATTATCTTATTTCCATTCATTTGTGTGAAAGTCGATATATCATTAACATCCATATCTCTTGGTTTTGCATATAAAACACGGGGAAACTTCTCGGATGTTATCGACAATTCACGCCAAGTGCACATCTCCGATCAGAACGGTAAGACAAATCTTACCTTTCTCAATTCGATTGAATTTCATTTGAGTTTGATCAATATTCCTGCCATCGGCATCTTCCTCTACTTTGCATGTAAACACCGAGGAATTACTACCAAGGAATGTCATCCTTCGACGACGCGGATGATCGACATCAACGGGCTCACAACGCCCCGTAAGTATCGCTCTTATTTCATTAAGTCCTAATTATTTACTTCGATTTAAATTAGGACTTTCTGACCACTTCTTTATTTTTCTTCATATGTACATAGAGTTATTAATCTCGGAAGGTTGACCCCAAATTTCAAAGATTAACTTGAAGGCGCGTGTATCAAACCGCGTTGATCTACCCCGGCCTAAAAACCGCAGGCTTGAAGGCTTAAAGCGGCCTCAACCTCAATCAAAGGTACAAAGGGAAGGTGCGGGCCTCCCCGAATTTTCTTTAAGCCCATTTGTAACGGAATGTGGGCCCAAGTGTATAGGCCCGCAATCACCGCCCTTCCCCGCTCTTTTGATCTAAATACGTGTTTGTGATTGCGCGTTTGTCTAGGCTCTAGGATTTACGTCGCATGTTTGTTTTAACCAAACCAACCTAAATTCGGGTCCAACGCCCGTTAAAACGTCGATTAGAGTCCGGCCTACTCCCGGATCGGGCCCAACACCCGTCAATCAAAAGTTAAACTTTTTTGGACAAATCGCCACCCTTTTCGCATGTTTTAGAAAACAAAGGTTAGTAAATAGGAATCCTCGAACCCAAACTCTGATTTTTCCGACTTAAAATCACCATTTTTAAATTAAGTCGGTGGCGACTCCGAACAAGTTTTCCAAAGTTAAGCTAAACTACACCCATTTTTCGGAGCCATTTAGGATGAGGTGACGGCAGGCCGAGCCGCTCCTTGGGCCTTCCCCAAAATTCGTGAGCGAGGTCTTAACGCAGTCTTTCGCTCGCCACCTTTAGGGAACTGGAGATGGTTGGCGAAACGTCCCGCGGACCCATTCGCGAATCAAGGGAATGCTCAACCCTGGGTCCTTTTCCGCAGCGTCAGGCGTTCGAGCCGTAACGTCGATCGGGCAGGGACTCGGGGGAGCGGGCCCGGATCCTCGGGTTGCCCGAACCGCAGTCCGCGTGCTAGGCCGGAGGGCGCGCGTACTACACCCTCCTTTCAGTTTGGGACACTTCCTCACGGTTAGCTGACGGAGGCAGGGGAATGGCTGGTCATTCTCATCGCCTCCATGGGACGACCACTCCTCCCAAGCACCCATGTCCTCGAAGCTCAAGCTCCTCAATGATAGAAAAAATGGCCTTCTGGACCCGTAAAACTCAGGACCTATGGTAGATATCCCTTCAAGATTGATCATTTCCATCCTTTCCAACAAGGGGAGTTGTCCAAAGGCTGGCAATGAATGCACACTTCTGCAACCAGTAAGGGTTATGCTCAAGATATTTTGCAAACAACTCTGATTATTAAACCAAGATGGAAATCTTTTGCCCCTGTAGCGACATATAATGAGGGATTCAGTCTTCCTCGGAGGTTGCAGATGGTGGATGAGCCTGAATTGATGGTGATCTTCACGAGAAATTTCGGAATTCGATCCCCAGTCCAAGCTTATTTTCAGAACCGCTTCCTTACCAAATAGATTGGCAATCCTCGCGTCTTCAACATCATCTACATTCAGCAAATTATGAATGTTCAACTCTCGCTGAAGGTATCCGAGTGGTCCCAGCTGCTTCAACTCTTGACCGGCTTCGTTCCCCACAACAAAGTCAGAGAGTATCTCGAGATTGGTCAAATTGCCGATCCGCGGCGGCATCTCCAGCAACTTACTTGTGCCGATTATGTCGAGGTGGAGAAGATTGGACAGCTTGAGAATGTTTCTCGGCAAATTCTTAAGCATCTTACACCCTCGAAGTAAGAGAGATTGCAATTCCACCAAGTCACATAGTGATTCCGGTAGCATTTGGATATTTGTATGAGAAAAATCGACCGAACGCAGTAATTTCAACTCTCCAATCTGGTTGGGCACCTGCGTAATTTGAAAGTACCGCAAGGACAAATGCTTGAGGCTCTTCAAATGCACGATCAAGTCTTGTATCACATCCTCCGAAATATAGACATTTGGATGTGGGTCTTCGGTGATTTGAAATGGCATGAACGTTCTTAATTTCTTCATTGAGTGGAACACCTCAAATCTTTTCGAAAGACAACTTTCATAACGTGTTGTAACCATTGCCGCATAACGCACTTTGTCGAGAGACCCTTCATGGGAGGTGGAGCCTTCTTTATCTTCATCGGAGCTGAAACATGAGCAGGCGTCAATCGATTTTACGAGATCGTTGATGAGATCATGCATTAAATAGCGGGTCTTCTCATCTCTTGCTTTTTGAAGGAGCGACGCGGCCTCCAACCGACGAAGATTTTCCATCCCCACCTCTTGGTAGGTTTTTGCAGTTCCTTTTTGTAATAAACCTTGTATGATCCACAATTGAATTAACTCATCCGGTGCACGCCAGAAGTCTCGTGCATCAAGAATAGAGTAGGAGTTGGGAATGCCGCCAGAATGGAAAGAACTCCTCCCAAGCACAGAGGTGCTGTCCGAAGTCTCAACCTCCTAATATAGAGGGATAATAGAGCAGGTTGCGTGGGAGCCGTAAGTGATGAAAACTCCACCCTACGTACTGGGTGTGTAGTGCAGTGAGTCACGGTGGTGGTAATCGTGCACGTCCGAACCGTATGTAGGACATATACCTCGATTTCATTGTGAGAGAAGTCAGGTTCCGCTATGTGAGGAACCAATCTTTTCTGTTGTTTTAATTTCTATTCTAAGTGATCTTCTTTGTGGTTGTCTTGTGTTGAAAGACAGGTTCTCATCTTGAGAAGATACAAAAACCGTGTGTGCGATTAAGTGATGAAGCATTCCTCTGATGTGAACAAGAAACGAGTTGCTCTTTGATAAGTTGTTCTGTCAATATAACAAATAACTCTGTGAGGATTTATTTAACAAACGTTGTCTTTGTCCTTCGATAGATAGGTCTGCACTAAACCGACAACGTGCTGCGTGAGAATCTGTTGAGCTACCAAAAGCTGAGCGTGGGCATCCATCTGTTGAAAAAGAAGGTATCCACTGAGTGAGGAGCTGATAGTTGCCTATAAGGGATCTTTAATTTATTCAAGGATTCCTGTGAGAAACTGAAAGTCTAGTGCAAGGTCATTTTGTACCCATTATATTTACATAGTGGAATCATGTCATTCGTGGAAAGTAGACATAGGCTTGTTATGGCCGAACCACTATAAACAATTGTGTCCCTTACGATCGTGCTTACATCCATAGTATATATAACGATAAACATAATAACGCTTTCAACGAGCCAACCTCATTTCTAAGTAACGCATTGCTGTGACACGGTACGCTTCCGTATAATCTGAGAAATGACAAAAAAGGAATAAACACTAATTCACCCTCTTCATAGTGTTGATAAACGATCCAACAAGTTCCTCATTTGGCATCAAAGTTGGGTTGTCAGGGTCGAGTTGTCGAAGTCCAGCGAAGGTTTTGCCAAAGTCCAGTGGAGATTCTGTCAAAATCCCGCGGAGGTTCTGAAGAAGTATAACGAAGGTTCTACCGAAATACGACCGAAGTTCTGTCGAGAAAGCTACAATCCAAGATTGCGTTGGGCATAGGTTGGGGACCAAGCTACGCTTGCAGAAGTCTAACCTGGTATGGCAGAATTTAATACTGTCGGCATGGTGAAGAAATTAAATAACCAAAATTATAGCACGTGAAAGACGTGCATGGAGTCCTATCTCCAAGGCCATGATCCAAGGGAAATTATTGGCGGAAGTGAGATGACAGCACCAGAGGAGGATTATGCTGCACTAAGGAAATGACGAACTAAGGCAGAAAAGGTCATGTTCGCTATTAAGACTACCATAGGGGAGGAAATGCTTGGGCTATAAAGTACGCCACTACGTCAAAAGATGCCTGGGACATATACTAGCAACTAGGTTCTTGAAGAAAAATGATATGAGGTTACAGTTGCTAGAAAATGACTTGCTGACAATTAGGCAAGGAGACCTAGGAGTTAATCAATATTTCCTAGAGTAAAGTCCTTATGCCGGGAGATTTTAGAGTTAGAGCCATGATCTAGGATTAGTGATGATAAAATGAGGATGATTATCATTCATGGTTTAAGGCCATAATATAGGGGATTTATTGTGGCAGTGTAAGGATGGCCCACGCCGCTGTCCCTAGAAGATTTAGAAAATTTTCTAGCTAATCAGGAGATGTTAGCAAAACAGCTGACAGGTGTTACCTTAAAAAAATGAAGAAGAAGCCTTATATAGTAACAAGGGAAGAAGCCATATTAAAAATAAGAGGGTTGAGGAGGGAAGATTGCCACAAGTCAGTAGTAAGTGGGAGACGTGATCGATAATTAAATAGACAGGGTAAAGAGAACGAAACTGCAAACCAATGGTATGAGAGACTTGGCACATCGAATATCACAATTTGAAGATCATGATGAACAAGGAGATGTTAAAGGACCTTAATCAGCTGAAGGTAAACGTTGACAATGTCTGCTTAGGCTGCTAGTACAGTAAAACACATTGATTACCGTACGACGAGTCCAAGTATAGGGCCGAAGAACCACTACAGCTGATACACTCTAATGTATTTGAACCGGTGAAACACCATCAACCAGTAAGGGTTATGCTCAAGACATTTTCCAACCACTCTGATTATTAAACCAATACGGAAATCTTTTGCCCCTGTAGCGACGTATAATAGAACGTGAAGTTAGCAAGCAATAATGTAACCCCTTAGTTAAGTAGGTGACACGAGTTGATTTTCTAGTACCATAAATTAATGAAGCAATAGCTGACCTAGTAGTTGCTTCCCTTGCGGCAATAACCGAAATTGCATTGCACATTCACAATAGGCATAAGAAAACATGATCCCTATATGTGCATATTAAAATGGGGCAGATTTTTAGTCGAAATAGAGCATAGACCTAACCCCGCCACTACTCTCAAGACGAGATTAACGCTTTAAAAAAAACGAATCGTATTATCATACAAAGCTCCAATATCTTAATAGACCATTTCGAAACACGTTTAACGCTTAATTGTTAGTCGATAACAGTTAGAAAAAATAATCCGCCTAAATCGTTATTTTTGCGATTATTTAGTTAAATTGTTGTTTTAGACAATGATTTTAGGTTTGTCAAAATTTTCTAACTTTTCATGAGTTGCTCTTTTTCGTGATTTGAAACCGAGACGTACGAAGACCTAACAGAGAAACGACTTTAATTCTGATAGCAACTTTATCAGACACATTTTGTAAATTAAAAATTACTTTTTCAAATATTAACATATCAAAATTTTTCTAAGCAATTTAGTAAAATGCTTTTAATTAAATTTATATCAATCATTCACTTTTTTAAAAAATGGGCAATATCTGTTGTAAATTATCTCCCTACCCACCACTCTCTAAAAGCCTCGTGGATCCTATCTGAATAGAGAAATGTTAGGTAAAGTAAAAGGTAAAAAATAAAGAAACGTGACCGGGATTTGCCACTATAAAAAGGGGATGCATTCCCCATTTTCGTGTGAGTCCAACTCAAGTAAATTGATGGAAACCGCACATCATTCCCACTCCAAGGAAAACATGAGTTCGTGATACGAATGAACTGCTCCGAGCACAATATAAGGTCTTTAGCCAGACGTTCGGGTTCATGAAGTCCGCGATGCTCAAGTGTGCCATCCAGTTACGGATCCCCGACCTCATCTACGAGCAAGGCCGCCCCATGACTCTCCCCGAACTGGTTCACGCCACGCGCATCTACCCAGAGAAATCCCACGGTTTGTCCCATCTCTTGCGCTTCCTCGTCCACTGCGGCTTCTTTGATATCATGCAGTCTGAAGGCAGAGGAGAGCCGACCTACGCCTTAAACAGTACTTCGGAAGTCCTTCTGAGTGATAACGAGTTCAGCATGCAGCCACGGGTGATGATGATCTTGAATCCTTCAGTCATGACCCCATGCGACCAGTTTGCTGAGTGGCTCCAGAATGATAAGTCCACGGCTTTTGGAATGGCTTTCGGGTATGAATTCTGGGAGGGCACCGCCCGTGACTCCTCGTGGAATGATTTGGTCAACAAGGCTATGGCAAGCGATGCGTGGTTGGTGTCGAGCATTTTGGTCAACGGGGAAGGGAAGGTGGTCTTCGAGGGGATCAATTCCCTGGTGGACGTCGGTGGAGGGACCGGAACCCTGGCTAGGGTGATCGCAGATCCATTCCCAGAAATAGAGTGCACCGTCCTCGATCTTCCGCATGTTATCGGCAGCCTCGAAGGTCATAACAACGTGAAGTATGTGGCAGGGGACATGTTCCAAGAAGTCCCCCCTGCAGATGCGGTTGTACTAAAGGTGAGTCTACCGCTTCTTTTACATGATTCTTTTTTGAGAAAATATCAAGTCGAGATTTCCTAACGATCTAAATTTTAAACCGTTGGCCGGCCGGAAAAAGTCGACACTCCATGACTGGGGAGACGACGATTGCCTGAAGATACTGAAGAGATGCAGGGAGTCGATCTCGCAGCAGAACAAGAAAGGGAAGATGTTGATAATTGACGTGGTGATCGGGGACACGAGCGGGAACGGGAGCAAGGAAAAGACCGAATTGCATCTGTCCACCGATATCGCGATGCTGGCTCTCTGCTCCGCAAAAGAAAGGACTGAGAAGGAATGGGCGAAGCTATTCAGCAATGCCGGATTCAGCAGGTATGAGATCAGTCCCATTGATATTGGTTTAAAGTCGGTAATCCAGGTCTACCCGTAACTTCAAGTCTTCGTCGAACTTAGCACTATGTTCATGCATTGTCTTAACAGCCCGTTTGGTTTCCGGATTTTGTACCGGAGTGGAATGGAATGAAAATAAAAATTCGATTTTGAGATGAAAGTTTTGGGATTATCTTCTATATTTCGGAAAAAAAGCTCCCGGCCTTTATGGGGTACACGTTAATGTTTAGAAAATCAATAACTTCTTCAAGACAAAAAAAAAGCAATGTCAGGCCATGTATCACAACTACTTATAAATAAATTGAAGTAGTTTGCTACGAGCTCTAGGAGTGTCAGTCGAGGCAATCCGAATGAGTTTGTTTCTGTTTTCGTTGCGGAATAAGGCTCGATCATGGCTTTATTCTTTGCCGGAAGAGGCAGTCCGATCATGGGAGGATGTTTCGAAGCTATTCTTGGCCAAATACTTTTCACCTAGCGGAACTGTAAGGATCATGAATGAGATCACAACCTTCCATCAACATTCAACTGAGTCCATATATGAAGCTTGGGAGCGTTTCCAGGAATTGCTACTATATCCGCATCACGATTTCCCGAAGTGGATGCTCGTGCAAAGCTTCCACGATGGCTTGGTAGATCAGCTTCAATCCACGGTGGATTCCGCAGCAGGAGAAACTTTGATGAACAAGACACCTGAGAAATTCTTGGAGTTATTTGAACAAATTGTCAACAATAGATAGCGGAACACATCAACAAGAGGAGTCGCCAGGATGAATCGATTGGATACAATGACATCCATAAACGCCCAGCTTGAGAAACTCACCAGGGAAGTTGCTGCTCTCCGAAACCGGTATTTAATAGCATATATTCTGATAGCAGATAGATGAGGATCAGGGATAAGTGCCGGAGATTAATTATGTAGGATTCAATCCACATAACAACCCGTATGCCAACACCTACAACCCCGGATGGAGAAACCACGCAAACTTCTCATGGAGGAATAACGCAGCCCCACAAGAACCAATTCAACCGAGGATGAATCAGCTTCCTGGTTTTATGACCACAAAGCAGCCACCTGCAGGTGAGAATAAACCTAACATTGTTGATTTACTAATGTGCCAGTTAGAAGGAAACCCGAAAACAACAAGAGGAGGTTCAAAAGCGTTAAGAGATGATCCTAAAAGACCATGCCACGTCTATTAAACAGCTGAAAATGCAGATTGAATAAATTGAAAGTTCAATAACAAGCCGGCCATACGGAACTCTACCGAGCGACACCGAGGTAAATCCGAAAAGAGAGCATTGCAACGCCGTCAACCTTCGCAATGGTCGTGATTTCAAAGAAGTCTTCGAGAAGATGGAGGTGGAGAAGGAACAAGCCAGAGAGAAACGCCGCCAACCCAAAACAAGCGAAGGAGGCGAGAAAAACGATAAGCAGCCAGGCGACATCATAGTCACAAAGATACATACCTCAACACCCCCATTCGTTCCCAAAATTCCTTTTCCACGAAGGCTTAAAAAATCTACTGACGGGCAATAATTTAGAAGGTTTCTAGATGTTTTTAAGCAGCTGCAGATTAATATTCCCTTTGCAGAAGCTTTAGAGCAAATGCCCAAAGATGCCAAATTAATGAAGGAGGTGTCAAGAAAGAGAAGAATCGGTGAGCATGAGACTATTGCACTTACTGAGGAGTGCAGTGCCATCTTGCAAAAGAAATCTACCACCGAAATTAAAGGGCCCAGGTAAGTTCACTATCTCATGTCGAATTGGAACTCAATTTTCATGTTATGCCCTCTGTGATTTAGTTGCAAGTATCAATTTGATGTCATTTTCCAATCTTTGAGTAGTTGAACATCGGGAAGGTTAAACCGACATCCTTGACTTTGCAACTAGCTGATCGGTCTTTCACTTATCCAAAGGGCATAATTGAAAATGCGTTGGTAAAGGTCGATAAGTTTGTTTTCCCAGGTGACTTGTCATTCTAGATTATGAAGAAGATCGAAAAATTCCTAATATATTGGGAAAACCTTGCTTAGCCACATGACGAATTCTGGTTGACATACAGAAGGGCGAGCTTATCATGCATGTCCACGATCATGAGGTAACTTTTAACATCTGTAATGCCTTGAGTATGCGTAACGAGACTGATGAATGCAGCTTTGTAGACGTGAATGATGAAATCTTGTATGGAGACTTGTTTGAAACATATGTGGCTGCAACGATTGAAGAGTGGCCATAAGAGGATGCGCTAGAAGTTGTTGAATCGAAGAGTGATGAATCTGAGGCAGAGCATACTGCATATTTGCATCATATGCCAAGGGTTGAACCATTGGAATGCGCCATCTCCGCAGCAAAATCATCAACAGAAAAGCCACCGAAGTTTGAATTTAAACCTCTATCGAAGCACCTGAGGTATTCATTCTTAGGTTCATCTAGTATTCTTCCGATTATTATTTCGGCTGCATTATCTAACAAACAGGAAGAAAGCTATTGCAAGTGCTTCGAGAACATAAAACAGCTCTAAGATGGAGCATTGCAGACATTAAGGGAATTAGCCCTGCGATATGCAATCACAAATTTAGGCTTGAAGACAACAAGAAAGCTTCAATCGAGCAACAGAGGAGGCTCAAACCCTAATATGAAAGAGGTGGTAAATAAAGAAATAATAAAGAGGTTGGATACATGAATCATATACCCCATCTCAGATAGTTCATGGGTGAGTCTAGTACAGTGTGTTCCAAAGAAAAGGTGGCATAATGATGGAGAACGAAAAGAACGAGCTAGTCTCAACGCAGACAGTCACCGGTTGGAGTGTTTGCCTGGATTATCGCAAACTAAATGCTGCCACCTTCAAAGATCATTTTCCTATACCTTTTATTGATCAGATGCTTGATCGATTAGCTGTAAAAAGTTTATATTGTTTTCTTGATGGATATTCAGGGTACAACCAAATCGCAATCGCACCGGAGGAACAGGAAAAGACAACCTTCACCTGACCTTATGGAACGTTCGCCTTCCGCCAGATGTCGTTCAGTTTGTGTAACGCACCTGCCACTTTTCAAAGGTGTATGACTGTGATTTTTTATGATATGATCGAACAAAGTATTGAGGAATTCATGGACGATTTCTCTGTTTTTGGATTATCTTTCGAGAATTGCCTTGATAATTTATTTGCGGTATTTACTCGATGTGAAGAAACTAATCTTGTTCTCAGTTGGGGGAAAAGTCACTTTATGGTTCGTGAAGGAATTGTTTTAGGCCACCGAATTTCAGAATGTGGAATTGAAGTCGATAAAGCTAAGGTCGAAACAATTGAACGCTTGCCACGGCCTTCATCTGTTAAGGGAGTGTGGAGTTTTCTTGGCCATGTAGGTTTTTATATATGGTTCATCAAGGATTTCTCCAAGGTAACGAAACCACTTTCCAACCTATTGGAGAAGGATACCGCATTCATCATTGATGGCAAATGCATGGAGGCATTCCTCAAACTCAAGAAGAAGTTAGTTTTTGCACCAATTATTGTTGCACCAGATTGGTCAATGCCTTTTGAGCTAATGTGTAATGCAAGTGACTTTGTCGTGGGAGTTGTGCTTGGTTCGAAGAAAGATAAGGTAAAACCTTGAATAGTGTATAGGTAAACTACACAACAATGGAGAAAGAAATGTTAGCCATAGTTCATGCTTATAATAAATTCAAATCTTATCTTATTAAATTGAAAGTCATTGTACACACTGACCATGCTGTAATAAAATACTTAATTTCAAAGGCTGATGTAAAACCGCGACTAATCTAATGCGTTTTATTGCTTAAAAAACTCGATCTTGAGATTGTAGACAGGAAAGGAGCGACAATGAGGTGGCAGACCATTTATCAAGGCTGGAAAACGACAACAGAATCCCAGTTGGAACACTTACAAATTATGCGTTTCCTACGAACAACTGTTTGGTGTGGATGTCAGCACACCATGGTATCCTGATTACGTGAACTACATTGTGGCTAATATCTTACCACCCGATCAATCATACCAAAAAAAGAAGAGGTTCTTAAATGATGTTAGATATTACTTTTGAGATGAACCTCTTTTATTTAAAAAGTGTGCAGATCATTTGAAGATGTGTGCCAAAGGAAGAAATGAAGCATATCTTCGAACAATGTCATCCTCGCTTATGATGGACACCACGATGGCCACAAAACTACGGTCAAGGTTCTTCAATCAGGTTTCTTCTAGCCTTCATTATTTAAGGATGCACACCAATTTGTTGCTCATTGTGATTACTGTCAACGTTTTGGTAATATATCTCACCGCAATGAATTGCCTTTGAAAAATATTTTAGAAGTAGAAATTTTTGACGTATAGGGGGTTGATTTCATGGGACCATTCATTGATTAGAAGCAGAAGGCGCTCTGGTGGGGGATCTCACTATAGGCTCGGGAAACAAAGAGAAGATGGGTAGGAACGGGATTCCACATGCCCCATGCTACTCGGGCCCAGCAGAGTGCTTTCGCCGTTTTGAGAATTTCCAATGAATCCAGTCGGGTAAGTTCCGAGGCGCACGAAAGGCGTAACACCGTTTAGAAACTGATATATTTTTATAGCTGTGGATTATGTGTCTAAATGGGTAGAAGTTATTGCCTTGCCTACTAACCATGTGAGTGGATTTTTTAAGTTTCTAAAGTAAATATTCACACGATTCGGGACACCACGCGTAATAATAAGTGACGGAGATTCACACTTCTGTAATTCCAAATTCAATGCCCTCATGAAGAAATATGGCGTGAATCACAAGCTAGCTTTTGCCTATCAACCTCAGACAAGTGGTCAAGTCGAGGTATCCAACAGAGAAATTGAAAGGATCTTGGAAAAGACGGGTAGCCCAAATTGAAAAGATTGGATGACGCCTTATGGTCTTATAGGACGGCATACAAAACACCAATTGAGACTCCACCTTACATATTGGTCTACGGGAATGCTTGTCACTTACCTGTTGAATTGAGCTAAATCATTTTGGGATATTAAGCAGCTTAATATGGATCTTGAAATTGCAGGTGAACAACAATTACTTCAACCCGATGAACTCAAAGAATTCCGACTAGATGCATGCGAGAGTTCTAGGATCTATAAAGACAAAACAAACATATTTTTCAGGCCAACTTGTTTTACTTTTTAATTCATGTTTAAAATTATTTCCCCGCCAACTCGTTGGTCAGGGTCGTTTAAGATTACCTATGTGTTTCCGTATGGAGTTGTTGAATTGGCGAGACCGAATGATCAAAGTAAGTCCTTCTTGGGAGGCAACCCGAGTTCTTTTTCATTTTTTCGTTTTATTAGGGGTAATTCCTTTTATTTCAATTTAAGTTCTTCACTTATTATGTTTAGAGGTGAAAGACATCAGGGATCCAAGACTAAATCAAGCAGCAAGATGCTTTGTGCAGCTGCGCCGACGGGGAGCAAGGACAGAAACCTTGTGCAGCTGCATCAGAATTTCATGCTGCTGCACCGCCGGGAACCCAAAGGCATAGAAACTCTATGCAGTTGCACAGAAAATTCGTACAACTACACCGCTTGGACACCAAATGCACAAAAACTTCGCGTAGCCGCACGAAAATCTAGTGTCGCTGCACCGCATTTTCAGAAAAAATTAAAAATTTTAATGAATTAAATTAAAAAAATTTAAATTACAAAAAGAACCTCGGACCATTTTTCCTTTTTACCCTAATCCATCTATTTCTTGTTTAAGGAAAGTGTTGACACCACCTTTAGAGGAAACAACAACTTCAAGATCGAGGCGCCAATTATCGAAACCACCCTCGCGCCCACGCAACCAAGACGTCGCCACCACCGAACCTCATACCAAAAATATTCATGCAAACCCATTCGTACTTATACTTTCTTCCAAACCGAGGACGTTGCTCTGTTTAGGTTTGGGGGTGTGACGTTGTGTTTTATTGAGTTTGTAAGTGGTGAGTCCTGCTTAGGTCAGATTTTTTTTATCCTTTCCTTAGCGTAACCTTAGAAATTTGAAAAAGGAATGTCTTTATTTGATGATGAGCTTAAGATTTGCATTCTTCAAGTGTGGAAAGATGAAATTCTTTGCATGGCAGCTTGTGACGAGTGGAGTAGCTTGATTTATCGCTTGAAACGAAGTCTTTGATCAATGTGGTGAAAAGAAAAAAAAAGAAGAAAAGAGAAAATAAGGTTGCCAAGGCTCTGAGTACCAATGTTCGGGTGCAAAAAAAAGAAAACGATATTGCCAGAATATGTGCTTGTGGTGTGAGACTTGTGTGCTAGCTTGAGTTATTGATTCGATTGGTGCTTTATCACCTAATGCCTTGGTTCAACTAAATTAGGAGTCATTGATTGAGTGGGCTATCTGAGCTTAGCCAAAATTAGATGAAACATTTAAAGTCGTGCATCTTGACAAAAAAGGTTTGGGATCTTTGTAAGTTACTGGTTGATATGAGCTATTTGGAGTGTATGCTTGTTAATGTTGAGTGTGCAACTTGCTGGGATGAAGATACAACGTTTTAAAAGTTTTTAATAGAGCATGTTGGTAGTGAATGGAATCTAGATGCATAAGGAGGATGCGACCATTTCAGAGAATGTTCTGAAAAGATGTTTTCACATTTGAGCGACTTGAGTTTGCTGAGGAGAGTCTTTAAAGTTTTGTTTTTATTTTCTTATCTTTGCTCGGGACTGCAAAATTTAGGTTTGGGGGTGTGATATCTCTATAAAAGTAGAGTTATTTATGTTAATTTCATACCTAGATTTTATTAGATTTATGAAATATTGCGTTTATTGCATAATATATCTTTGTATTTCACATTATTCTCAAGAAGTTGGGATACTGTTGAATTTAAGGATTATTTCAGGAAAAAGAAGATACAAGAAGATTTGGCTATCTACGAAGATTTTGAGGGTTATAAAAAGACTATATTCACCTTCTTGCTAAGGAGAGAACGATTGGGAGGAAAAGACATGGAGTTAGACTATCGTTTTTAGGATGCATTTCTTTTCTTTTATTTGTGTTCCGAGAACGATGATCGGCTAGACTTTCTTTGCTAGGATTATGTTGAACCGGATTGTGTAGTTGAATTTTCCGATCTCGTTTTAGACTAAATTCGTACTTTGGATGTTTATTTATTTCGGATCTTAATGCATGCAATTTGTCTGATCAACGAGTTGTATTAATTTGTTATTCTAATTTAAATTCAGGAGAGGAATTTTAGGAGAGAATATGAACAGAGTAGCCTTGATATCGGGAACAAATTAGCTAGTAAGTAGTATCGGGATATATACTTCTAGGCAACCATTAAAGGATTGAGTTCTTAATACGTTTCTTGCCTTTGTAATTCACTATAGGGATATAGGTTTTATGGTGGTTTGGAATAGTCTTTATAAATTCTGGAGAGGCACTTAGGGACATAAGAATCCGGTTTGTAAACAGAATTAATATGAATTTGGGATAAATGAGTAAGGGGATTTAACGAAACAAGGAGGGGATACGTGATCCTAGGCTTTTTCGACTGATTGAATTCAGATTTATTTGCTTTTGATTTTTCTTTTCATTTAGTTTTCAACGTTCTAAACTTAGTTTTCTTATTGGCTTGGGTACATAAGGATTGCGATTATGTATGCTAAAAGGTTTTATTTACTATCATCGTAGGAACGATAACTCCACTCATCTCTATATTGCTTGTTTCGATCCGTATACTTGCGGTGTGTGAATTTAGCGATCACTGCCTGCATTTTCTATGTACATAGTCCTGGTAGCAAGCTCGGTAGAATTTTTCTTGCTTGCCTTTACATTTTTTGTCGCAACCTGTCTCACACGGGGTCAATCCCGCATAGGCCGCATCCATATAGAGCATCATTATCAAGAATGAAATAATCATCAGTGCCGCGGACACCGGCATCAATTTCTTCAAAGTAATATTCTACGGAAGAAATTTCTTTGTACGGTATGTTTCTTAGTTAGATGTAGATATCGAATGGGTGCGCCATTCATTGATATATACTAGAGTTTCGTCTTGACTAATTCGGACTTGATCCGAGTAACACAGCCGGCTATGGTAGGTGGGTCTTCTTACAGGGGTGAATATATACGGTATGTTTCGAACCCAGTACTTCCTTAATCAAATTCAAGCTTCCTACCACTTGGACAAACTTCATATTGTTCCAACATATAAATTATTTTATTGTTGTCAAAATCTACAAGTAAAATTAATTATTTTATAAATTTAGTTGTGATAGTCGTTTATTTGATAGGTAAGCAACATACAACTAATTAAAATGGCTATTTTTTAATGGCAAAAAAGTTATCAGAAATTTAGATAGATTTTGCTTATTTTAGTTGCTCTATATATATATTTTTTGTCTATTTTAATTGCACGAAAAATATTATTATATTATTTGAAGTTAGAGAATCTCTACATGGGTTTGTTGATTTTAATGGCAGAAAAGTTTGGCAATTTCAGCTTGAATCCAAATATTTGGATTCTTGTTAAGACTTCATCCTTCAACGTTTTGACAAGAAGCCAACATTTTACGAACAAAGAAATATGACAAAGAACATAAAGGAAGCCATAAATATGCCATGTTGTGAGCTACTTTTTCTTACTTTATTGAAATTTTGATCGATTGCGACCCATTTTACTGTCGACCATAGATGAAAAAGTTTGTTCTCTCATAATCATCACGGGAAAATTTGTTCCCCGATCATGTTATACGAACTTTCCTGAACATAACGAACTTTCTGGAAACTGAATCTCAGTTGTAATTCATTAAAAGAAAGTCGTGAATAGAATGAATTTTCCAAATCCCCTTTAATTAAATTAAAATTCATAGTTGTAGGAATTAATTTTTCAAATTAAAGAAGATTAATTTAACTATTAAAGGACTATTAAATTAATAATAATAATTCTTGATTACTGATACATTGAAACCAGATTACACAAAATTGATCGCATCACTTGGACTTAAAAAAATGCATGACACAAAACTCAAAAACGAACTAACAATTCCCAAAAAAAGATAGTATACAATTGTTTCATTGATGCATCATATTATTGTGGTTTTAGCGAAAGGTCATACGGACTAAAAAAGTGTCGTTTCAACAAAGGAATCTTAGGTTTTGTATCACGCGTGCATGCGTGAAGATTATTTCTCATATCAACATTACTCATGCTAGCCGTTCCTTATTATTCACATATGACAGTTTCTTCAATCTGTAGGGACACATCACGTATTCCTTATCACAGATGTCCAAGCAAGGTATAATGCATCGCTTGGTGCTCTCATCATCATCGGCATTTATCACGAAGTTAAAGCGTTTGAGAAATTTAAAATTATATGCCTGGCAAGCCTTGTTTGCAGAATAAAGGGTGGTAATGGACAGTTACTATGATTCGGGTGCAGGCATCTCGACATGATGCAACCGCTTTTGTACTGCATCAAGGTGCTTTCAGATGCCGAAGGAGTCGCTTTACCGGACCGTAAGGAGGCAAACTAGCACACAGGTGGGATGTAAGGCAAACGACCCATACATCCAACGAGGAAAGAGAGCTGGCAATTGTCGATGGCCTCTGCCGTTCCCAGTGATTGTTCCACAAGCAACATCAAGATCATTAGTAGCGTTGGCATGACTTGTATAGAATAGAGAAGGAAGTAGTAGGGAAACCAGAAAAAATTATCCGGCCAAATTGAACTATTTTAATTTTTTGTATTTAATTAAAAAAATGAACCTAATTTTATCTTTTTTAGAAAAACCGGGGACATTGCACCTACTCTGCCTCTGGAAGGAAGCGTCGCTGAGAATTACATAACCAAAAAGGACATGTACTATAAATAGAGTTACGCGTTCTTTCGGTGCACTGTAAATCAAAAAACTGAGAAGGATGCGTTCACGAGCATTATATGGATTACAAAATCAAGAAGAACGAATCCTCCCTACATAACCAAGAAGAATGAATCCTTGATGTTTTAATTTTTTAATTCGTTTTATTGAACTCGGTCTTAACATCGAGTTAATATTATTCTAGGAATTATGAATAATTTTATGAACTAATTCTCTATTTCTTCCCTTGAATCCTTTTAGGAATGAAATGTTTCGGAAACTATTGGGAAGTTCTCTTTTTACTAAAAAAGGGATGACAAAAACTAATAAAATAAAATAATTAACTTTGAGCATGGGTTTTAATTCCACCTTAAAAATTCTGCAATGATTTAAAAAATTCTTCACATTAAGTAAACCTCAAGCCACATAATTTTAAAAAATTACCAAGGTTGAATTTTAAACGTTAGATTAGAAAATATTTTTTTATGACATGTGTGGAAAAATGAAATATTCATTAAAGTTTTAGTACTTGAAAAAACTTATAAATGTTATTGAGCTAGATTTCCATGAATCCATTAATCGATGGTATGGATGGATTGATTAATAATAACAATAACAATAACAATAAAAAATAAAAATTATTTTAATTTATACTTACATAACAATTTGCATCATTTTTCATAATGATGGCATCATATAGCTAACCAAAGATGAAAGTGTAGCATAAGTTGTGCTAGATTCAATGCCTTACCAGATGATGTTGGAAACCACTGCAAAGGCCTATCCAGATAGTCAATGTGGATGGTATGGCTGCCGTTGTTAGCCACCAGGCTAATAATGTGCATGCCAGGAGTAATTATAGGTTTTAACATATTACCCCAAGGAACAAATTCTTGCTTTGTTCTGTGGGGATAGTTTGGCTTGTCAAACCTAAAGCTTTCCTTAGGTCTTTTACTAACTCACCACTTGATGAGTTCAGATTTACATCTCGCTTTCGTGGATCTAAGATGAAAGGAGCCACATAATCCTTGTACATCTCATCAACACCATTCCCTTGACACTGTTTGGAATTTCTTCCTCCCAGTTTTAATTTGTCAACTGGTTTCCCAGCTTCACTGGCCAGTCCAGAGGTCGCCTCAGTCTCCGGCCTTTTCAAATCTCTTTCCCTTTCCATCGAGTTAGCATATTATTAATTATTTCACCTACTTCATTAGCTAGGCGAGTTCTTCCTTCTAAGTCTTTTGTATTCCCTTGGATAGATAATTGAGTTAATAAATCATTTATATCTTTGGCTATTCCGAAGGATCGCTTTAGACTCGGGAACGAACACCAATTTTCTAGGTGCTCTAGAAGGAGTATTCGATGAATTTCCTTCTCCAGACATTCTGATGACCTTTTTGTAATTTTCAAAATTTGGGGAACTAAATTCGAATTTTTAGAAAGTTTAAAATTTTCTGGTGGATATTATTGAAACAAAGTTAAAAGTTTAGGCTGTTGTAGGATATTTTCTAAACGTTTGGATAAACCAGAAACCTTACAAACTACAGGATAGAATTGTTATAATGGCCATTTCGTAAAGGATGATGAATGAGAGTCACCACAAAGCTGCCTTCATGTAAGATCCAGTGTGAGGTGAGATTGTGTTTCCGTCTGAAGCTGTTTCATAGCGGCAACAAGTCTAATCTCTTAGAGCACACGTAAGTTAGGGGGGAGTAGAGCCACTTAGATATCCTTGTGAAGGAAACTCTCGGGTGGAATGCATAAAAAGAAGAAGAAAAAAAAAAGTGTCCAGCCAAGGCTCTAAGCACCAATGTTCAGGCATAAAAGAAAAATAAAATTATTCAGAATTCATTAAAATGCTTGAATAAGTACTTGTGGTGTGAGTCAAGATGATGGTGGCTTGAGTCATTAGATCCGGGGGGTTTATCACCTAGTGCCTTGAACCGACTGGCATGGGAGTCATTGGTTGAAAGCTCATTACATGATTCTCCACTATCATTTTGTTGATCATTCTGAGATGATTCTTCGGAATTAGCAATTATTTGTTCAGGTTCCTTTTGTGAATCATGAACAGAAGGTTCGCCCACCTCTTTTGCAGAAGGTAGGAATGCTAAAGGACTTTCTGTAGGTTATATAGATATTACATCTTTTGTAGTATCTTCTGTAGGTAAGTCATTAATTTTTTCATTAATAAACTCTTCTATAGTAGATGTCCTTTTATTAAAGATCCTATAGGCTTTGCTAGACGAGTATCTTAGGAAGATACCTTCATTTGACTTAGCTTCAAATTTTCCTATATTATCCTTAGAAGGTCTTAAGATAAAAAAGGACTTCCAAAGGCATGAAAATAGGAAACGCTAGGTTTTCTCCTCCTGTATAGTTGATAGGGAGTTTTCTCTAGTATGGGTCTTACTAGAACCCTATTAGAGATATAGCATACGGTATTAACAGCTTCTACCCAAAGATTCTATGGAGCGTTGCTCTCAATATCATGGTTCTAGCCATATCTATAAGTGTTCGATTTTTCCTTTCTGCTACTCCATTCTGCTGAGGAGTGTATTTTGCAAAGAAGTTACGATCGATACCATTTTCTTCACAGAAGGTAGCGAATTCATGGTTTTCAAACTCAGTACCATGATCCATCCTTATAGATTTTACAGAAGATCCAGTTTCATTCTGTCATTTCTCAACTTTATGAAACTTTTAAAAGCATCAGTTTTATGAGTTAGAAATTTAACCCATGTATATCTAGAGTAGTCATGTACTACAACTTGGCAATTTCTTCAACCACCAATATTTTGGACTCTAGTAGGACCAAATAGATCCATATGTAGTAGTTCCAGCGGTTGCTCGTTGTAGAAACTTCGTTCTTAGACTTAAATGAAGATTTGGTTTATTTTTCAAGTGAACATGCTTCACAGAAGCTGTCTTGCTCGAATTTGATGTTAGATAAACCTTTTACTATCTCTTTTCTAGTAAGCTTGGATAACAATTTAAAGTTGGAATGTCCCAACCTTCTATGCCACAGATGGCTATCATCTTTGACAGACAAAAGGCAGCTTTCTATAGCACATAAGCTATCCAGTGTCAAGGTATAGATGTTCCTTTCGATTTCCAATGAAGCGTACTTCATTATCTAGGATATCAGAACACTTATCTTGATCAAAAGTTATTGTATAACCTTTGTCACAAAGCTGGGTAATGCTCAGCAGACTATGTTCCGGTTCTGTAATTAACAGAACCTCATCTATAACCATGGAGTCGGGACTTCCAAAGGTTCTTTCCTGATGACAGGGCCTTGCCATTTATCACCGAATTTAACATACCCTCTATTTTGTAGAGTTAGTTGAGAAAATTTGGATGGATCTCCGGTACGTGCCTGGAGCATCCGTTATCCAGATACCTACCATTCACTTTCGACAGCTTCTGTTTGAAAGCAGGTATGACTTTCATTTTGAGTTTCTGTGTGAGCGGTGAGGCACATTAATGCTTCTTCCTCATCAACAGAATAAGATCTGCCCAAGCAGTCATGGCGTTCTTGGCCTTAGATGGTGCAGAAGGTTTTTTCTTCTCTTTAAGTAAAGGACATTTTGTTTTGCAGTACCCTTTCTTTTTAAATTCATAGCAAATGATCGATTTTGGATTGGAACTTTGGCTTTTCTTATTGAAGGGTTTCTTGGTGGAGAACCGTAGAATGCGTTTAGCTATCATAGTGAGTTCATCATCTGAATCACCTTCTACTTCATCATTAGAACCTTTTGTTGGTTATTACGATGCTCTAAAAGCTACTGTGAGTCTCTTTATATCATATTGAGAGGATCTTTCCATCTCATATGATATTTAGGAGCTCATTAACTGATCTTAGTCGAAGTATAGAAAGATCTTTAGCTTCCTCTGTAGCCATTTTCTTGGCTTCCCATGAATTGGGTAGAGTACGCAGAACCTTTCGCACTAGTTTATAATTTCTATAATATTTGCCTAAATGTGTTAAGGCATCACTAGAAGGTTGAGTCTTTGGAACATTTGTTCTACATATTCATCACCTTTCATAGTAAAATTTTCGTATTGATGAATTAAGAAATTCATATTAGTTTCTCTTATTTGGCCTATCCCAACATACATTATGACAAGCTTATCCCAGATTTCCTTGCCCGAAGTGCAGCTAGAACTTTCACGAATTCACTTTCACACATAACACTAAACATTAAGTACTTTGTCGTCTTAGTGAGTCGTTTAACCTTGATGTATTCCTGTGTGGGACGACCATATCGATCATTCTATTGGTTATCTGGCATAGAAGGTGGACCATCTTCTATATCGGACCACAAGTCATCGTCGATAGCATCTTCAAATGTCATTCAAATTTTCCAATAAGCAAAATTCTTACCATCAAATATGGGAGGATTCTCAATATGTGGTTTTGGTACAAAGTAGTTATTGGCCATTAGCTTAGTTTGTATAGAGTTATAGGCTTCTGTAGAACAGAACCTTGATGACTACAGCGTAGAACCTCAACAAGCTTCAAGCTTCTATTGAGAAGAGAATAATTGTCAAACCGACAGTCAAGCCTCTATTAGCTAGAGCACGAGTGTCAATATGACAAATCTGAAGTTTCTTTTACGGAGTGGTTGTTAAACTCTTGCAGAGCTATAGGCTTTTGCAGAATAGAACTAAAATGCCAACCATAAAATATTGTACAGACGGTAGAGGCTTCGGTGGGAACAAACAGACAATTCAGTCTCTGTTGAACAGAACCCTTATATCAAGCATTGTATTTAGGTTGAGCATAAGCCTCCATTGAATAGCAACTAGATTCTGATAGAGCGTAAGCTTCAACAGAATAGTAGATGTGTGATTCTTACAAAGCTTAAAGCTTATGTGGAAGTGAGTATGGTTGTTTAAGTTCCTGAAAATCAGAACATGAATACCAAACAATGTAATCCAACCAAAAGCAGAAGTAATCTGCTTAGATAATATGTAGAGACGAAAGCTTCTGTAGCGTAGAACATGTAGTTGGTACGAGCTTCTATGGTATCTACAACAAGCGGTTAAGCTTCTGTTGAAACCCACTTTGATACCACTTGTTACACTAAGAGGGGTGAATTAGTGTTAGAAGTTCCATTAAGGATTTTTAGCCCTGTTCGACAAACCTCGCAGCGGAAGAAAGCTAATGTAAAACATAACCTTACGACAGGCTTCTGTAAGAAAAAAACGTACTAATATGATTGCTATTTGATTTAATGGGCACAAGGATATTTATAGTGGTTCAGCAACTTGCTTACATCCACTCTTCACCCAAATTTTGGATGGTTCCACTCAGACAAAATGTAGTAACGATTACAGAAGGTGATACGTGATCAGCCTTTCACAATACAGACGATAAGGTTCTACACAACAGATGGTTCTGTACCACAAAAGTCTACCTTCTATTGCATAGACCAGAAGGTTCTGTACTATAGGTAACTTGGTTTCACAGCAGAGACAGTAAAGTTCTGTATTACATATGACAGACCGTAATATTCTATACTAAATGTGTCAACCCTCTACTGCACAGACCAGAAGACTATTTTTCAAAGCACATAACATAAGGTTCTGTACTATAGATAACATATCGTAGGGTTCTATATCATAGTGAGATGCACGTGTTAACGTGACTAACAAAAGTAACCAAGCGCAATCCCCTCGGGACAACGACTTTGTGGCGTGCCCCACGCGAGTACGTAGCGAACCCTACGCAAGCAGACAACGTCCCCCATCCAAGGATGGATTTTCCCTCCAGCGCCTCCACACGACCTACGCGACCTCCTCGAGATAGCGACTACATGGCGAACCTCACGCAAGCACGTAGAAACGCCCTACGCAAGCAAGCGGCAAACCACACGCAAGGAAGCGGCAAACCCCACGCAAGCCGACAACAATCTCTGTCCTAGGTTCCTACACACAGAACGTTACATCGCAGAAGCTGGTCAGTCTTTCACCTTCTGTGCTCCCGAGGTGTCTGCCTTTCTCTTCGATCATTGCACGTTGGCACGCCGACCTTTAGCCGCACACCTCCACCAACGTCTCCTGTAGCCTCCAACCAAGAGTCCCTCGTGGCTCCCGAGTCACCTACCAGAAGACTTCACCAACGATACAGCCTTATGTTGGTCTTTTGTCTTTCGCCTTTTTAATGAATTCCTGATTGGAGACAACGCTAATCATACTGTTGAGACAGTACATGATTCAACTTCTAGTTCTCCTTTTTCGTTTGTTGTGGTATTGTCGATACGGGTCCTCAAATGACTCCAATTTACCGCTATTAACAATCTTCAGGTGACAGTCTCCCACCATACGGGGCACGCTTCACAGACAGTTGTAGTGAGAAAACGTCACCCTCTTTAATCTTCTCATGTTTGAGAGGTCTGGGATTTCACCCACGCAATCAAGACACCTTAAGCTGATTAATTTCTCCAAGAGCTCCTCCATCCTCTCAACCCCGGAAAAATCGATGCGTTCACATGCCTCTAGACGTAAATAGCATAGCCTCATCAACGATCTTAAAACTGACAACCTAATAGGATAACTCATATTTCCCATATCATCTGGTCCATTCAACGAAGTCCCACCCCATATTGACTGCCTACTTGAGTATCCCACGAGTGTCAACTTATACAAGGACGAAGGGAGCTGTGATATGGATGAAATGTCCATAGAACCCAGCCCGAGTTCCTCCAGCATGGACATGGAACCCAACTTGGTAGAAAGAAGACCTAGCTTGACATAGACATCCGACTTTAATTTCTTCAACCCGCACAGCTTCTCGATCCCTGGAAAGCCCCCAACCTCTATGAGACCAGATAAATTCAGCGAGCGGAGATTGCATTTTGCAAGGTTTGGCACCTCTGACATTGGACTTCCACCGGATAAGACAAATTTTTCAATATCCAACTCCTCAAGGATCTTTAGATTGTCGATCGAGGAAGGTAGCTTCCTTATCTGAGTCCCATAGAAACAGAGTATTCTCATGTCCCCTAGCCCCTGGAGATGGATACAAGGGAAAGGGAATTAATACCATGTCTTTCATTGAACTGTCTGTAATTCCATCCCAGAGATCTGGAGAAGTGTGGGAGTGGCGGGTTTTGTTTTGTTAGGGCAGACCTGACTGAAGTAGATAATTGGGATGGATTCGATATAAGTTTTTTCCTCATATATTGGGCTTGGAAAGTAACTGGAGGCCCATTGAGGTTCAACCAGTCTAGCCCGTTAAAGAAAGGAAGGAACCCATATGTCGTCCAGGTTTCGGAACCATGGGGGCAGCTGATCTCATCAAGAGTGGAGGAATGATGTCGTCGGGAGTGCCCTATGGAGGACGCTAAGAAGCCCAATGACTCCTCTGTTCACACCTCGAAGTCAAGGTCCAGGTCCCTTTCCATCCTCCTTTTTGAGTATTGGGTTTTGAAGTGTTTTTTTTAATCATTCGTAGACTCGGTTGTGATCGTGGTGGGTGTTTGATAATTATTTCAGTCTTTTTTGACTCAATCGATGCCTCGTGGGGGTTTAGGATTTTATAGTTCTGTTGCATGGCTAAATTATTTGCCAAGATAAAGGGAGTCCGGGCCCATGAAATGAGCAGGCCGGAACCGATTACCGAGCCGGAGCTATATGTGCAGAAAGTGAGATGAAAACATTAAGATCGTGGTCAGGTCCACCGACAAGCAAAGTTTTCGCTAGAGAGTTAACTATAGCGAAGTCAAGAAAATAAATCATGATTAGAGATTGGTACATTCGAGCAGGTCATGCAAGACGACGAGTAAAATCTAGTCCAGAAAGACAAACCATGATGAAGAGCCAGAGTGTTAAGAAGAATAAATGTCAAGCAAGGATAATGGACTGTCATCCTAATTTTGTCAAAAGGAATAAGTCAACACGAAGATGCCAAGTGAGGACGAGAGACTACAATAATGATACAATGAAAGTTGCGAGTAAAGAGTTAAACGCATGTCCCTCCACTAAATTCGCATAATAAGGAAACGTAACCTATAAACTGAGATACGTAAATTGGTAGTTATAAGTAATGTCTTTGTATAAATTCAACCTAAGCAGAAGACGCAATAATTACTTTTAAGAGTCTTGAAGACTTGAATTATTCATAACATTTTCTCTCTTTTTCTTTCTACGAGCACTAGATTTATGTGACATATTAAGTGTCTGCTTCAAGGTTAGTATATTTGTTTCGTGTTTTACTGTTTAATGTTCAATTATAAAATTTTAGAGACAACGGTTAGAACTCGAATCGAACCCCCTATTTTTCGTAGTTAAATATTTTACGACTTGTTTTTTACATGAATATGTCTCTGGTGACCATAATTGGAGTAGATCTTGTTAGTAATGACTAAAACGATTAATAGAAATTCTACAAATGCAGAAGACCCATTATTAGATGGAGGAAAGTCCAAGGAAGCATTCATGAATTTGGGTGACAATGCTAGATGTTCGAATGACGGATTGGCAAATGTCCATCCGTTTGATGTAGGCAACATAACCCATTTGTAGATTTTTTTTTTAGATTAAATACAACAATTGGTCAGGGTATTAATATCTGGACAACAAAGGATGATAAACACACTAAACGCACAGGGAAAAGTGTCCTTTCCAATGTTCAGAGGGGCAACCCTTCTCGAGAAGCTCTTAGAGTAGTTTGTTGTTAAAGGGAAACCAAAGGTAGAATTTCAATATATGTAAATGTACGATCCTGATGGTGTGAAAGTTGATATCAATGAACACGGTTTATAATCAGGACAGCTACAAATGCATGCTCGATTTAATTCCTTCTTTACCAAAGATCCCGATGAGACTGATTCCATCAGGAAATGAGGGTCAATAAGCTATGCTCCTTCACATCGTCGACGAGAAAGCTTTTACCATCGCCAGGGCTATCAAATACATAACAACGTAGTCCGAAATTTGCATGCTCATGCACCTAATATAAATGGAGGAGATGATATGTACTTAGAAATCGTCCGGTACATTGCTTGTTTGGTGGGGCAGTTAGTCCGCATAAACGAGTGAGGCGAAGAAATTGCAAAATCATGTCACACTAAACTCTATATGATATAGAATTACTTCACTTTGTTATAAAATTATGGCATTATCATTGTCACTCACTCTCTTCATCAAGTAAATGCATGTTTGTATGTTAGTAGTGAGGGAACAATTCATCGCTCTTTGATATCGATAAACTACTAGCTGGGCAAAGGTTCTATGTAATTTAGGGATAGTTATAAGCTGGTGGCTGGCTATGATTGGACCAGGTCGAGTGGGAATCATGGATAACGATGTGGTTGAGCTGAACAATATGCACAGTCAGGTACTTGATATGATCGCCAGGTATTTTGCTTCTTTTTGAGGTTGATTGCTCTGTTCTCTTTGCATGGACATACTCTTCAATGCCTGGTTTCCATTTTCTCCAAGATAAGCTTGAGCCTCTTGAGGACTTAACACTATCCCTTTCAAAAACATATCATGGAGGGAAGTCTCTCTTTCTTTCGTCAACAGCTCGAACAGCACAGTAGTAGGACCAAGACCATTTGAAGGTAGGTGGCCCGCCCCTCCTAGAACAGTCATGTTTGACTGGGCTTACACACGTTCGCTCACTTACGCTGTCCCTTCTCAGCTCACCCTAGCCCCCGGCCAAAGCTTCACTGGGAAAGATTCTACTTTAACCAACCGGATTTTGAGCTCGTCAATCAAGGCCTCCTAAACTCAAAAGGAGGAGACCCGACAGTTGGGGAGATCGAATTCCAAACTTTTCTTAAGCGTGTTGATTTGGTTTCTATTGGCTTTTTTTTTTTTGGTTGCCCGCCCGGTTTCTGGAGCTTTACTCCGACTAATCCGGACTCGAACCGGGTAGGACAGCTGGCTATGGTTGGTGAGTCTACCAACAGGGGTGGCTGCGTACGGTAGGTTTCGAACCCGAGACCTCCTTAAGCGAATCCAAGCTCCTTGCCACTTCGACCAACCCCATGTTGGTTCCACACTGAAGCATACATTGGTCGATCAAAGGTCGAATCTGCTGCTGCTACCTCTAGGGCGTAAGTGCTCCTATAAAAGAGCAGAAACTTTTTACATATTAATTTTATCTGTGTCGGTGATTGAGCATTTCCTTCCGTGTGACATATGTGGGATGGCGGTTTCAGCATAAATTACAGTTTGGAGGTCAGAGAACACCGAGAGGCCTTGCGGACCTCTACTGCACTTGAAATTTTGAGCAAGTATGACATTGTAGTTGATGCAACCGACAATGCTCCAAGCCGATACATGATCAACGATTGCTGGGTTGTCTCGGGAAAGGTATGGTGACGTACAAATAAACTAGTTTTCGTGTGGCCGTTTGTCTTCCAGGTTCCAGTTTTTTTATCACTACCTTTTGAATGAAATAATTATCCATCAAAGACACATGACTTCACTCTAACTGTAGTCATACAAAACAAATTAGAAGAATTGTCACTCTAATTTATCAGCAAGTGTATAGCAAATATTTTAAAATGAAAATACATGATCCCAGACGGAACACATATAAATAAAATTATTTCCATGCATAAACCATATTGAAGAACCTTCACCGTAGTTTTGTTGCCACCGTGATGTCCACCATACAGCGATGCATGACATTGTTCCAAGATATGCTTCATTTCTTCCTCTGATACACATCTTCGAATGATATGATCTGCATACTTTTTGAATAAAAGAGGGTCATCCCAAAAGTAATATCTAACATCATGTAAAAACATCTTCATTTGTTGGTATGACTGATCGGGTGGTAGGATATTAGCCACAATATAGTTCATGTAATTAGTATACCATGGTGTGCTGACGTCCACACCAAATAGTTGTTCGTCGGGAAACGCATAATTTATATGTGTTCCGTCTGGGATCATGTTGTCGTTTTCCAGCCTCGATAAATGGTCTGCAACCTGATTGTCCGCTCCTATCCTGTCTACAATCTCAAGATCGAATTCTTGAAGCGATGAAACCCATCGGATTAATCACGGTTTTGCATCAGCCTTTGGAATTAAATATCTGACTGTTTCATGGTCAGTGTGTACGATGACTTTCGATCCAATAAGATAATATCTGAATTTATCAAAAGCATGAACTATGGCTAACATTTCTTTCTCCGTGGTTGTGTAGTTTACCTATACACTATTCAAGGTTTTACCTTATCTTTCTTCTGACCAAGCACAACTCCCACGACAAAGTCACTTGCATCACATATTAGCTCAAAAGGCATCGACCAATCTGGTGCAACAATAATTTGTGCAAAAACTAACCTCTTCTTGATCTCGAGAAATGCCTCCATGCATTTGCCATCAAAGTGCGGTATCTTTCTCTAACAGGTTGCAAAGTGGTTTCGTTATCTTGGAGAAATCCTTGATGAACCTTCTATAAAAACCTACATGGCCGAGAAATCTCCACTCTCCCTTCACATATGAAGGCGGTGTTAAGCGTTCAATTGTTTCCATCTTAGCTTTATCGACTTCAATTCCACATTAAAATTCGGTGGCCTGAAACAATTCTTTCACGAACCATAAAGTGACATTTCTCCCAATTGAGAACAAGGTTAGTTTCTTCGCATCGAGTAAATACCGCAAATCAATTATCAAGGAAATTCTCAAAAGATAATCCAAAACTGAGAAATTTTCCATGAATACCTCAGTACTTTGTTCGATCATATCAGAAAAAATCGCGGTCATGCGCCTTTGAAAAGTGGCAGGTGCATTGCACAAACCGAACGACATCCGACCGAAGGCAAACGTTCCATAAGGGCAAGTGAATGTTGTCTTTTCCTAGTCCTCTGATGCGACTGCGATTTGGTTGTAACCTAAATAACCATCAAGAAAACAATAAAAACTTTTTCCAACTAATTGATCAAGCATCTGATCTAAAAAAGGAATAGGAAAATGATCTTTGAAGGTGGCAGCATTTAGTTTGCGATAATCCAGGCAAACACTCCAACCGGTGACTGTCTGCGTTGAGACTAGCTCGTTCTTTTCGTTCTCCATCATTACGCCACCTTTTCTTTGGAACACACTGTACTAGACTCACCCATGAACTATCTGAGATGGGGTATATGATTCATGTATCCAAACTCTTTATTATTTCTTTATTTACCACCTCTTTCATATTAGGGTTTGAGCCTCCTCTATTGCTCGATTGAAGCTTTCTTGTTGTCTTCAAGCCTAAATTTGTGATTGCATATCGTAGGGCTAATTCTATTAATGTCTGCAATGTTCCATCCTAGAGTTGTTTTATGTTCTTGATGCACTTGCAATAGCTCTCTTCCTATTTGTTAGATAATGCAGCCGAACTAATAATCGGAAGAACACTAGATGAACCTAAGAATGAATACCTCAGGTGCTTCGATAGAGGTTTAAGTTCTAACTTCGGCAGTTCTTCTATTGATGATTTTGCTGCAGAGATGGGCCGCTCCAATGGTTCAGCCCGTGGCATATGATGCAAATATGCCGCCCGCTCTGCCTCAGATTCATCACTCTCTGATTTAACAACTTCTAGTGCATCCTCTTGTGGCCACTCTTCAATCGTTGCAGCCAAATATGTTTCAAACAAGTCTCCATACAAGATTTCATCATTCACGTCCACAAAGCTGCATTCATCAGTCTCGTTAGGCATACACATGGCATTACAGATGTTAAAAGTTACCTCATGATCATGGACATGCATGATAAGCTCGCCCTTCTGTATGTCAACCAGAATTCGTCCTATGGCCAAAAAAGGTTTTCCCAATATATTTGGAATTTTTCGATCTTCTTCATAATCTAGAATGACAAGTCACCTGGGAAAACAAACTTATCGACCTTTACCAACGCATTTTCAATTACGTCACTTGGATAAATGAAAGATCAATCAGCTAATTGCAAAGTCAAGGAAGTCGGTTTTACCTTCTGATGTTCAACTTCTCAAAGATGAAAAATTGCATAAAATTGATTCTTGCAACTAAATCACAGAGGGCATAACATGAAAATTGAGTTCCAATTCGACATGAGATAGTGAACTTACCTGGGCCCTTTAATTTCAATGGTAGCTTCTTTTGCAAGATGGCACTGCACTCCTCAGTAAGTGCAATCGTCTCATGCTCACTGATTCTTCTCTTTCTTGACACCTCCTTCATTAATTTGGCATCTTTGGGCATTTGGTCTAAAGCTTCTGCAAAGAGAATATTAATCTGCAACTGCCTAAAAACATCTAGAAACCTTCTAAATGATTGCTCGTCAGTAGATTTTTTAAGCCTTTGCGGAAAAGGAATTTTGGAAACGAATGGGGGTGTTGAGGTATGTATCTTTGTGACTATGATGTTGGCTGGCTGCTTATCATTTTTCTCGCCTCCTTCTTCGCTTGTTTTCAGTTGGCAGCATTTCTCTCTGGCTTGTTCGTTATCCACCTCCATCTTCTCGAAGACTTCTTCGAAATCACAATCATTGCGAAGGGTGACGACATTACAATGCTCTCTTTTCGGATTTACCTCGGTATTGCTCAGTAGAGTTCCGTGTGGCCTGCTTGTTGTTGAACTTGCAATTTTTCCAATCTGCAGTTCCAGCTATTTAATGGACATGGCATAGTCCTTCAGGATCATCTCTTGACGCTTTTGAACCTCCTCTTGTTGTTTTCGGGTTTCCTCTTGGCTGGCAAGCGACCGCGTTAGTAAATCATCAATGTTAGGTTTATTCTTACCTATAGGTGGCTTCTTTGTGGTCTTAAAACTAGGAGGCTGGTTCATCCTCGGTTGAATTGGTTCCTATGGGGCTGCGTTATTTCTCCATGAGAAGTTTGGTTGATTTCTCCATCCGGGGTTGTAGGTGTTGGCATACGGGTTGTTCCGTTGGTTGGATCCTACATAATTAATCTCCGGCACTTCTCCCTGGTCCTCATCTATCTGCCATCAGAATATATGCTATTAGATACCGGTTTTGTAGTTCGGAGAGCAGCAACTTCCCTGGTGAGTTTCTCAAGCTGGCGGTTTATGGATGTCATTGTGGCCAATCGATTTATCCCGGCGACTCTTGTTGTTGAGGTTTTCCGCTATCCATTGTTGACAATTTGTTCAAATAACTCCAAGGATTCATCAGGTGTCTTGTTCATCAAAGTTTCTCCTGCTGCGGAATCCACCGTGGATTGAAGCTGATCTGCCAAGCCATCGTAGAAGCTTTGCACGAGCATCCACTTCGGGAAATCGTGATGCGGATATAGTAGCAATTCCTGGAAACGCTCCCAAGCTTCATATATGGACTCAGATGAATGTTGATGGAAGGTTGTGATCTCATTCATGATCCTTACAGTTCAGCTAGGTGAAAAGTATTTGGCCAAGAATAGCTTCGAAACATCCTCTCATGATCGGACTGCCTCTTCCGGCAAAGAATAAAGCCATGATCGAGCCTTATTATGCAACGAAAACAGAACCAAACTCAATCGGATTGCCTCGGCTGACACTCCTAGAGCTCGTAGCAAACTACTTCAATTTATTTATAAGTAGTTGTGATACATGGCCTGACATTGCTTTTTTTTGTCTTGAAGAAGTTATTGATTTCCTAAACATTAACGTGTACCCCATAAAGGCCGGGAGCTTTTTTTTCCGAAATATAGAAGATAATCCCAAAACTTTCATCTCCAAATCGAATTTTTATTTTCATTCCATTCCACTCCGGTACAAAATCCGAAAACCAAACGGGCTGTTAAGACAATGCATGAACATAGTGTTAAGTTCGACGCAGACTTGAAGTTACGGGTAGACCTGAATTACCGACTTTAAACCAATATCAATGGGACTGATCTCATACTTGCTGAATCCGGCATTGCTGAATAGCTTCGCCCATTCCTTCTCAGTCCTTTCTTTTGCGGAGCAGAGAGCCAGCATCACGATATCGGTGGACAGATGCAATTCGGTCTTTTCCTTGCACCCGTTCCCGCTCGTGTCCCCGATCACCACGTCAATTATCAACATCTTCCCTTTCTTGTTCTGCTGCGAGATCGACTCCCTACATCTCTTCAGTATCTTCAGGCAATCGTCGTCTCCCCAGTCATGGAGTGTCGACTTTTTCCGGCCGGCCGACGGTTTAAAATTTAGATCGTTAGGAAATCTCGACTTGATATTTCGTCAAAAAAGAATCATGTAAAAGAAGCGGTAGACTCACCTTTAGTACAACCGCATCTGCAGGGGGGACTTCTTGGAACATGTCCCCTGCCACATACTTCACGTTGTTATGACCTTCGAGGCTGCCGATAACATGCGGAAGATCGAGGACGGTGCACTCTATTTCTGGGAATGCATCTGCGATCGCCCTAGCCAGGGTTCCGGTCCCTCCACCGACGTCCACCAGGGAATTGATCCCCTCGAAGACCACCTTCCCTTCCCCGTTGACCAAAATGCTCGACACCAACCACGCATCGCTTGCCATAGCCTTGTTGACCAAATCATTCCACGAGGAGTCACGGGCGGTGCCCTCCCAGAATTCATACCCGAAAGCCATCCCAAAAGCCGTGGACTTATCATTCTGGAGCCACTCAGCAAACTGGTCGCATGGGGTCATGCCTGAAGGATTCAAGATCATCATCACCCGTGGCTGCATGCTGAACTCGTTATCACTCAGAAGGACTTCCGAAGTACTGTTTAAGGCGTAGGTCGGCTCTCCTCCGCCTTCAGACTGCACGATATCAAAGAAGTCGCAGTGGACGAGGAAGCGCAAGAGATGGGACAAACCGTGGGATTTCTCTGGGTTGATGCGCATGGCGTGAACCAGTTCGAGGAGATTCATGGGGCGGCCTTGCTCGTAGATGAGGTCGGGGATCCGTAACTGGATGGCACACTTGAGCATCGCGGACTTCATGAACCCGAACGTCTGGCTAAAGACCTTATATTGTGCTCGGAGCAGTTCATTCGTATCACGGTGGCCAATGCCTTGGGCTGGGGAACTCATGTTTGCCTTGGAGTTGGAATGATGTTCGGTTTCCATCAATTTACTTGAGTTGGACTTACACGAAAATGGGGAATGCATCCCCTATTTATAATCCCGGTCACGTTTTTTTATTATTCACCTTTTACTTTACCTCTCTATTCAGAGGATCCACGAGAGGCTTCTAGAGAGTGGCAGGTAGGGAGATAATTTACAACAGATATTGCCCATTTTTTTAAAAAAGTTAATAACTGGTATAAATTTAATTAAAATCATTTTACCAAATTGTTTAGAAAAATTTTGATATTTTATTTGAAAACGTGATTTTTAATTTGCAAAAAGCGTATGATAAATTTGCTATCAGAATTAAAGTTGTTTCTCTGTTAGGTCTTCGTGCGTCTCGGTTTCAAATCACGAAAAAGAGCAACTCATGAAAAGTTAGAAAATTTTGACAAACCTAAAATCATTGTCTAAAACAACAATTTAACTAAATAATCACAAAAATAACGATTTAGGCGGATTATTTTTTCTAACTGTTATCGACTAACAATTAAGCGTTAAACGTGTTTCGAAATGGCCTATTAAGATATTGGAGCTTTGTATGATAATACGATTCGTTTTTTTTAAAGCGTTAATCTCGTCTTGAGAGTAGTGGCGGGGTTAGGTTTATGCTCTACTTCGACTAAAAATCTGCCCCATTTTAATATGCACATATAGGGATCATGTTTTCTTATGCTTATTATGAATGTGCAATGCAATTTCGGTTATTGCCGCAGAGGAAGCAACTACTAGGTCGGCTATTGTTTCATTAATTTATGGTACTAGAAAATCAACTCGTGTCACCTACTTAATTAAGGGGTTACATTATTGCTTGCTAACTTCACGTACTATTATACGTCGCTACAGGGGCAAAAGATTTCCGTATTGGTTTAATAATCAGAGTGGTTGGAAAATGTCTTGAGCATAATCCTTACTGGTTGATGGTGTTTCACCGGTTCAAATACATTAGAGTGTATCAGCTCTAGTGGTTCTTTGGCCCTATACTTGGACTCGTCGTACGGTAATCAATGTGTTTTACTGTACTAGCAGCCTAAGCAGACATTGTCAACGTTTACCTCCAGCTGATGAAGGTCCTTTAACATCTCCTTGTTCATCATGATCTTCAACTTGTGATATCCGATGTGCCAAGTCTCTCATGCCATTGGTTTTGCAGTTTCGTTTTCTTTACCCTATCTGTTCAATTGCTGATCACGTCTCCCACTTCTACTGCCTTGTGGCAATCTTCCCTCGTCAACCCTCTTATTTTTACTATGGCTTCTTCTCTTATTACTATTTAAGGCTTCTTCTTCATTTTTTAAGGTTACGCTCGCCAGTTGTTTTGCTAACATCTCCTGATTAGCTAGAAAATTTTCTAAATCTTCTAGGGACAGCGGCGTGGGCCATCCTTACACTGCCACAATAAATCCCCTATATTCTCGACTTAAACCATGGATGATAATTCTCCTCATTTTATCATCACTGGATTATGGCTCTAGCTCTGAAATCTCCCGGCATAAGGACTTTACTCTAGGAAATACTGATTAACTCCTAGGTCTCCTTGCCTAACTGTCAGCAAGTTATTTTCTAGCAATTGTAACCTCATATAATTTTTCTTCACGAACCTAGATGTTAGTATATGTCCTAGGCATCTTTTGGCATAGTGGCGTACTTTATAGCTCAAGCATTTCCTCCCTTATGGTAGTCTTAATTGCGAACATGACCTTTCCTGCCTTAATTCGCCATTTCCTTAGTGTAGCAGCATCCTCCTCCGGTGGGGTCATCTCACTTCCGCCAATAATTTCTCATGGATCATGGCCTTGGAGATAGGACTCCATGCACGTCTTGTACGTCTTTAATTTTGGTTATTTAATTTCTTCAGCATGCTAACAGTATTAAATTCTGTCGTACCAGGTTAGACTTCTAGAAGCGTAGCCTGGTCCCCAACCTATGTCCAACGCAATCTCGGGTTGTAGCTTTCTCGACAGAACTTCGGTGGTATTTCGGCAGAACCTTCGCTATACTTCTTCAGAACCTCCGCGGGATTTTGACAGAATCTCCACTAGACTTCGACAAAACCTCTGCTGGACTTCGGCAACTCGACCCCGACAACCCAACTTTGATGCCAAATGAGGAACTTGTTGGATCGTTTATCAACACTAAGAGGATGGTGAATTAGTGTTTATTCCTTTCTTGTCATTTCTTAGATTATGCGGAAGCGTGTCGTGTCACAGCAATGCGTTACTTAGAAATGAGGTTGGCTCGTTGAAAGCGTTACGATGTTGATCGTTAGATACACTATGGATGTAAGCACGATCGTAAGGGAGACAATTGTTTATAGTGGTTCGGCCATAACAAGCCTACGTCCACTTTTCACGAATGACATGATTCCATTATGTAAATATAATGGGTACAAAAATCCCTTGCACTAGACTTTCAGTTTCTCACAGGAATCCTTGAATAAATTAGAGATCCCTCTGAGGCAATGATCAGTACCTCACTCAGTGGATGCCTTCTTTTTCAACAGATGGATGCCCACGCTCAGCTTTTGGTAGCTCAACGGATTCTTACGCAGCACGTTGTCGCTTTAGTGTAGACCTGTCTATCAAAGCACAAAGACAATGTTTGTTAAGTAAATCCTCATAGAGTTATTTGTTATAGTGACAGAACAACTTATCAAAGAACAGCTCGTTTCTTGTTCACATCAGAGGAATGCTTCAACACTTAATCACATAGGAGAGGATTTCCACACGGTTTTTGTGTCTTCTCAAGATGAGAACCTGTCTTTCAACACAAGAGACAACCACAAAGAAGATCACTTAGAACAGAAACTAAAACAACAGAAAGATTGGTTCCTCACATAGCGGAACCTAACTTTCTCACACAATGAAGTCGAGGTATATGTCCTACATACGGTTCGGACGTGCACGATTACCACCACCGTGACTCACTGCACTACACACCCAGTACCTAGGGTGGAGTTTTCATCACTTACGGCTCCCACGCAACCTGCTCTATTATCCCTCTATATTAGGAGGTTGAGACTTCGGACAGCACCTCTGTACTCGGGAGGACCTCTTTCCACTCTGACGGCGTTCTCAACTCCTGCTCTATTCTTGATGCACGAGACTTCTAGCGCGCACCAGCAAGTATATGTCTAACTACTCAAACTCCGTAGGCTCGAGACTTCCCAACGAAAAGACAAAACAAGAACAGCTTCTTGCTGATGGGTTAGCAACTGGTTACTGAATTCAGAATAGGTACTCACTTAGCTTCCCTCAATCGATTCGCCAGCCGCTCGGTACCGAGGACACCCAGTCCTTCTAACCGCAACCAAGGTAGCACCCAACCCTTGACACTCCCTCACGCAGTTATAAGAGTGAGAATCGGGTGATCACTTATCAACTTCCGCTCTCTGCCGCACTCAGCTGAGACAGCTACAAAACTTCGCTCAGATCACACAGGCTTTGGACAACCACACAGACCACTTAGTTTTTTTGTAAGAATATCGTCCGATTTTTAATGAAGAGTGAATTTCCCAATTTACTAGATTTCAGCACATTGTGGTCAGTCTCAACGGACAGCTGTTCAACTGTCATAGTGACCAAGAAGGAAAGTCCTCAAACACTAACTTCCCTTAAATAATTAGTCTCATCTGAAATGAGATTATTAGTTTTTGTATTTTATAATTAACTGACCTAATAAGATCCTATCATATCAGATATTAAAATAAAAGCGTAATCAAAATTATTGATTCAACAATTTGTATATAATTAGATGATCAGAACTTTCCAAAATAAAATATTTTGTTCCCAAATCTCGAAATATTACTATTATGAGTTGCCTTCAGAAGATTTGGCATATTCAATGTATTTAGACATCTCATAATATTAAGCGTATCAAGATAATAGCAGCATACTATAATGCAACAAGATACGACTTACTTTTATGCCTCAGCAATACTTTGGACAAACTCATCACCAAAGATAAGCACATAATTTATGAAGTCATAACAATTCATTGTCATTTAAATTCATCATCAAAACTAAAATGAATAGAACTAAACCGTCGAAGTGTGATGTTGGTCTTGAGCTGGACAGTTAGTTTAACCCACCAATTTCTACTCTGAATTGGAGAGAGGAAATGGAAATAAGTGATCGATTACTACTAGTGGAGGGATGATTTACAAATGGGAAATTGGTCCCTATTTATAGGGAAGGATTGCCCGTAGAATATGTAGTAGAGTTAGCCACGTAACTCTTACTTTTACCACAAATATGAAAATATCTTCACCTGCTGTCAGAGGAAGGATCGAGAAGTGAAGCTGTTTGAGAAGGTGTTGATATTTTAAGGTTATTATGATATACTTATTCGATGGCGTTACATTTATTGGTATGCGTCATACTTTTGTCCGTAACTTACACATATTCAAGCAACTTAAATTCAATACTAGAATTTATTATTTTCAATATTTCAGAATAATTTTTGTAATCTAACCTATTATAATTCCGAAACTTAAAATGTATTAATTCTAATGGATTAGAATTGAACGAAGAGGTTTTTTGTTACATGATTTTGTGTGGACACTCTAGATGGTGTATACGAAGGTAGTGTTCATGCATATACATACTAAGGTAAATCATAATTTTAGTCATCCACAATTACAGAATAATAATCATAAATCAAAACTATTTTAAACTGATTACTGTCAAGTGTAATGTTTTCATCTCACTGACATCCCGATCATTATTTCTGAGATATAATAAATCTTACTTAAATGACCAATATTACTTAACAGTCGTGTATTTAAAATCACTAATATTCTAATCTAAGATGTCAAGTTACTAATCTAAGAGAGCGATCTGTATTGACTTAATATTATTCTCTCCACAGTTTCGAGACACCCAATATCAAAAATACATCAAAAGTAAAATTAATAAATACACTCTATAGCACCACTTTCTGGCAATTGACCAAGATAGATGATCACGAGAGTGTTAGTAGCATGGGTTCCCACCCGCCACCTCTTGATTGTATAGTAGTGGCTTATCCTGTATGCGATGAAGTTGTTGCTTATCCGTGAGGAAATTGGTCCTTCTCTCGCAAGCTTTCACGTATAATAATATCTTGTGCAGCCTCATCGTATGCAACCGACAACATTAATTCTCACATTACAACCATGTTTCTCACTATATAATATTTATAATTTTTTTTATGAAACCAATTTTTATACCTCCAAAGACTAGCAATTTTTATATCACTGTATAAGTATATTATTTTTCTAACATGAATTTATTACTTAATAATACTAATTTACAAAATATGAAAAAATAATTAAAATAAATGGGTTGATTGAAAATATAAAAAATTAAAATAAAAGAATTTAGGGGCATTTTGAGGAATGTGTAAAATTAAAATGAAGAATCCATGTTCCACAAAGTGGGCATTCCATGACTATTACATGTTCTTAAGATATTTGTTCATTTCTTTACATGTTTCACTGCTCATGTTGCTCCAAAAATTCCCCATCTTGCGTGCGGATTTGAATATTAATAACTTTAATGACTTTTTTGGTGGTACCATTCGTTTCTTAATAATTGAGTTTGGATGTAGCCTTGAAGGCAAAGCTAAGAATGAAATAAAGGGATCTCTGTTGGACACGACGACTCTTTTTCTTGGAAAAGATTATTCCTTCAACCTAAAGAATACAAAAACCTAAAGAGACAAAGAAAAAACACACACGATTGCAAAAACTTCCAAAGAGAAGGATGGATTTCTTCTTCCCCGTCCTCGACCTGATCGGCTCTCAACTCATCGCTGAATATGCCCATATCAATGGCATCTCCGACAAGCTCCACTCGTGGAGTGAGAAGCTGCCGATGATCCAAGCTGTTTTGGATTCTGCTGAGGAAAAGCAGATGTACGATGATGACCGTGCTACAGTCCACTGGCTCGCCAACCGTAGGGATGTTGCCTACGACATGGAAGACCTGCTCGACATGTTCTATCTTGATGCAAAGCGGGATTCGTCCAAGGTGCAGGCCTCATCGAAACTCCCTCACCGCCTGATCGCATGCTGCTCTCCTTTCCGCCCGCGCACTCTGATCTCTGGTCATCGTATGGCCAATGAGATCGAAGACATAGACCGAAGACTGGACCAAGTAGTTGCACGCATACCCATTCTCGGATTAGTCCAAAATTGGAGGAGCAGGTCTCACAGGGACCACCCACGTTTCGTCACCACTTCCCTTCCCGAGCCCAATTTTGTGGGCAGGGAGAAGGAAATGGCGGAGCTACTCACTCGTTTGACCGGATCCGAAGCAACCAATGATACTGTCCGACCCTTTACAGTAGTTTCGATCGTGGGGATGGGCGGACTCGGTAAAACTACCCTCGCACAAGAGTTGTATAATCACGAGTCTTTGAAAATGGCCAACTTCACCGTAAAAGCCTGGGCTTGTGTCTCTGACGTCTTTGACAGGGCCGCCATCACAAAGAGCATCCTAGACCAGGTACACCAGCCTTCGTTCGGTGTGGAGAAGGATCTGAATCAGCTTCAAAGTTCTCTGAAAGAGAAGTTGTCAGGAAAGAAGTTCCTGATTGTAATGGACGATGTGTGGAACAATAAGTATGACGAGCTCGAGTCTCTGCTGAAGCCCTTGTTGAAACGACCTACAAAAATTTTCAAACTTTATCAGAGTAGTTCTCCGTCATTTGACGGTCAAACCGCGGAAGACGACATATCTATACCTCCACCGTGGCATCCTCTACAGCTTTATCTTGCAAATCTGAGCCACGTGTTTCTCGTTCCCTGCAAGACTGAAATAATTTCCCCAAATTGGGGTCAGCGATAAATCGCCGAGTACGCCCCACCCATGCACATGCGAAAACCATGAGACTACTAACTCGCCCACTTGTGCACATTTATAAATCAGTTATGCAACACACGGCACAACCTAGCAGTATAAGGAAAACACTGAGATTCTAGACTCATCCTATCGTGGACCTTTGAAGTAGCCTTAGGCACACGAACATTTGAATCCACGGCAATACAACAAATCATATAGATGCAACTATCAAACCACAGAATATATCGAGTTATAATTAGCGAGCATATATAGCGGTAGGCGGAATAGTAACAATAATTAGGCAATAAATAATGTAACGCGCTGAAAGCAGTAAATAAATAAGCGACTCCCTCATAACACCGGTGCCTCATATATCAACACTTCGTATGGTGCCAGGACCACCGCAGTGCGTCCCCACCCCCTCCTCCGGGAGCGCCCGGGTCAACGGCAGCAGGTGCGACCTCGAGTGGCGCCACCTCCCCGTTCTCCTCCGACACACAGTCGGGAAACCACAATACCCCATCACAGTCTCTCTCACGGACTCGAGGCACAGAAGCAACTCTCCTGTAAGACCCCGGGGTAATTCTTGTTTGTATACCCAAGGAACAGAAGCAATTCTCCTGTAGGACCTCAGGACATTTCTCAAAGATTCCTCACACTCATACTTAACAGATGGGGTACAACAACATAACTTAAGCTTGCGATCGGACATAAAAATATTACGGCCAGTCGACATCTGATCCCATGATTCTCACTGTTGACTCAACGGCAACCTCAATAAACAATTTGTCCGTAACTCTGCCCAAATAGCTTCACGTGACAAATCCCAATAACAAGATTCTAATTGACTCTCCAAAGCAAGAGAGGGAAGAAAGACGCCAGCCATTAAAAGAAACCCAATTATAAAAGCTGCTAGACAACTTCATTGAGGACAATAGCGGACAGAAACTCAATTGATCAAAATCATGATAAGAGAAGACACAGGGTTGCCCGATTCTCTCTAATTACCATGCTGTACCACGTTTTCGTTGAGGGGTAATCATCTCTGATTACTGGTACTTGGCTGTTGTCCGAGACTGTCGCAGTTACAGTCTCGGACACCGGTCCATCCAAATTCCATAGGGATAGCTCCTCGAGAGAATCCGGAAGCCTGCTGCTAATCATCTGTAACTGCGACAGTCTCGGACAACAGCCAAGTACCAGTAATTAGAGAGAGTCGCCTGCTGTCGTGCGGACCTCCTCGTTCGGCCCCTATTCTTGCTTGTGCAGAGACAAAGGATCGCCTCAATCCACGCTCCAGTCTTCCTTGTAGGTCATTCGCAAGGTCGAAGAGGAAATATGCATTATTTATGACAACTCCGACACGAAATAGGTGGAGAGGGCCGCCCACCGCCAACAGCAGGCACTTATGGACAATGTAAAAGAGTCAGGCTCAATGGCTGATGTATGATGGTCACGACCACCGTCCGCCTCCCATCACTAGTCCACGTACCTGTCGCACGATCTTCTGAGCGGCAGCCCTCTCGTGTCTAGAGTTCGGTTCATTGAGCAACCCCAAACTACGGTTAAGTAACATCACCTGCCCGATATGATGGCCCCCTCGTTCTTATATAATATAACATAATATATAATCTAATATGATAAATTCGAAAATCCGGAATAAATCAATAAATAAATAAAGAAGATATAAAATTTCTCGTTCAAAAATATGTTCCGTTAAAATTGTATAACTAAATATTTATTTTCCAACTAATGACTGAGTTCAACAAAATATAGAATCTATCTGTCTTGACAAACACTAATTTGAATTTGAATTTTAAAAAATTATTTTCTCTTTAACATCTCACACCCAAAACGCATCGAGACAAAATTAAATGGTCTCATTTGAAAAAGTGATGACCACCAAACTCCCAAAGCGGCCCCACAAATTAATGGCGTCTTTTGCGACCGGATATATTAGAGTTTGAATCGGACAAAACCCGAAAAAGACCGTTAGTTAGTGGTTGCACTTTTTTTACCTTCCTTTCATGTACTAAAGTTTTTACGATAAATTTTTCTGGAATATAAAGTCCAATATGTAATTTTGATTTGGAGAGTTAAATCACCGAAATCTAAAGATTTGATTTTTTTTGTTATTAATCAGTACGTGATAAAATGATTCCGGCAACCTCTTTGATCATTAATATCTTAAATATTTTTATTACAGGGAGAAGAGAATCTAAACACTCATATTGTTATATTAGATATATTTAACTAAATGCACTTATATTTTAAACAATTAATTCAATATTACTTTTCCTAACCCTTTTGTAATTCTTCATAATAAAATATAAATTTTTTTTAGAATAGCTACCTTTTTCGCACTTGTTTACTTAAATTACGAAGATTAGAGTAAATTTTTTTGAAGTTTTTAGTAAATTATAATATTTTTTATTTAAAGTTCCTTTTTAATTATAAGATTTTTTATGATTGTCACGAAAAATAAATATTTACACAAATTGTTAAATTATAAATTTATTGAAATTATAAAATGACGTAACATCATCGTTGAATTTTTAAAAAATCAAATTTCATGTCTGAGTTAATTTTTTTTCTGTTTTAAATTATATGATTAACCCGCAAAAAACTCGATGTAGTTTTCATAAAAATTTTATTATAATAAAGAAAGTAATTCTTTAATTTTTGTATATACAAATTTTTTACCTTGTTTGTCGTGGAAGTGCTGGCTATTATTGTTGATGCACTAACATGAGAGTTTTGTGGCATCTTTTATCCATTGAAATTTGTGGAACAAGAGCAATCTTTAACTGCTCTGGTTAAGCTGCAAATCTCTAATCTGTGCTTTGTTTGGTAACTACGTCTGCGAGTTTCAGAGGTATTACTACAATTTAGACGTAGTATTTCAACAGTTCATATTAGGAACCTTTTTTGCAAAACTTCTAGAGCCCTGGCCAGAAGTAGCGCAAAAGTCCTATGGATTACTTCAAATGGAGGAAAAGATAGTTCCTGGACTAGGAGGTAAAATTTGAAGGTCAAGTACGCGATGAGAAAAGCGTGTACTGAGGTCCAGGTAAAAGAAGCAGTTAAAAAGCTTCCCTACCAATGTAATAGCTATTGCACTCAAATAGAGTATGTGCCTAGAAGGTATGGTTGTGATACTCCTGATGAGCCAAAGAGGGCAAGGCACTTTTCTAAGAAACGAAAGTTTATTGGATCAATAAAAGGAAAGTGTGGCCAAAGAAGGACGTCCAAAGGAGGAGTCTTGCTTACAAACCCAAAAGGTTTGTAAGGAGACGGGATAACCTTAAGGACAAAGATATGATCGATGCCTTTAAGCGAAAGCATGGCAGAGAACCAAAGTGTCCAAAAGGGAAACCGTTAAACAGCTACAATTGCTGTTGGATTTGTGGGTCAATAGCCCATAAAGCGGATACATGTCATGAGAAAAACCAGAGGAAAGAAAGGCTTAGGAGGGTTTTTCTGGATGACATGAGTTGTGAAGAAGAAATCCAGGCTTATCGATATTTGTGATTTAGACTCGAAAGTAGAATCAATCTAGGGGCAGTATCAAATTATGATACAGACTCTGAAGATGATTCTGATCTCTGGACATCGTATCTATTCATGATGAGAGTAGAAGCAAATGGATATGGCGACGAATTGGTTCCTTTAGAATCAACGAGTTAGGTACTTGAAGAAGCACACCAATACGAAGATCCATCCTAAACTATTTTGGAATGGAGGTTGCCTAACACTAATGTTAGAGATGTCTAGAATATTTCGAGGTTCAATTTCAATTTAATAGTAAGCATCTCAAAAACAAAGGCAACAGCTCAAGTTACAACAACGAAACTTGAGTCAATGTACAACGCATTAGGGAAACTATGCAACGTGCAAGAGGTGTGTATAAACTACATACACATTGGATTGATCCAGGTTGGATTCATCCCGCTATTTCATCTTCCAGCGGACAGTCCTGTGGTAGCAGCGGTGATCGATAAACGATGGAGAGAGTTTAGAGATCAGCTGATATTACGAATACAAGCCAATATAGCACATGGTCCTGTATGGTTTCAAGTCCATCCAAATTACTTGATGGCCTTGAACGACAGATGTTTGGGGAATTCATTAACCTTGAGATTAAAGTTATCGAATATGGACAAACTGAATCCCCAAGCCAAATTTTTATCGTATCATACCAGAATTATATACAGACTTGTACAAGCATCCAAATTTTTGGATGAATCCTTTGGAATTAACCTGGCCCAGAAGTTGGGTGATGAATGAGCCTTCTACAAGCTCTAGACCTATTAGGGCGGCAAACATCCAATAAAGAGATAGTCAGATTACCTTAATGTTAGGAGAACCGTTGTCTAGTATTCCTAGGCTTGATAAACAATTGTCTATGAGAGCGCTGTCTCTGAGAGAGCCCAATCTCAAGAGCAAGTGATGTGGACGATGAGGTAATAATTCCATGACCAGTGGAAGCCTCTACACCACCACTAGATGAGGATATGGCTAAGAGATCTATTGATTCTAGGCTGTCGACACAACATTCGGGAAGAATTTTCGGGTATAGACAAGTGTCTCTATCAGTCTATGAAAACCCAATAGATCAACTAAGAGGAATCTTTAAGAATGATGAGGGTTACCTATTTAGTAATCCTTTGATTAAGATTCCTGAAGTTTGTAAGGTTATTGAACAGATAGCTGAGCAAAGGTCTATTCCTGAAGATGAAATCCGATGGATGATAGAACCATCCCAAGAAGTACCCAGACTCACTTCTTTTAGTATGAGGGATGAATACCTAAGCAATTACGCGGCTCTAACATTCAAGTTCCCTGGATATTATGAGTATCTCTAGATACTCTGATAGACACTGGGGTTTGTTTTGTACACAACCTGTATACATTTTCATACATGAATTATTATTCGGAAAAATAATTTGCCCAATAGAATAGTAAAACGTAATTGTTTACATTTGGAATTCATTATTCTCAACAACGATATATCACCCTATTAAAGGAATTTCAAAACCTGTATTTTTTGCTAACTAACGTTATAATAAAACAAACCTCTCACCGTGGTATTTGGTTGTAGTCCGACTAAGAAATCATTTTAGGCCACAAAAATGTAAGGATGCTTTTGGGAAAACATTTCTTCTGTCATTTAATCATTGACTAACTAAAAAAAAACAAGAGGGAAATCAATAAAAAAAAAGAAATAGGAAAAAGAAAGTGGGAATGTTGTGTTTCAACTTGAAATTCAACAAATAATAATGATGCCCCACCAAATATTAAGGCACAAAACAAAGTAAGATGCTAGAAATAGCAATGGTTAGTGGAGCAATAACCTTTTCTCGACCAGATTTTGTCGGTCTAAGATTAGATTACATTGAATTAAGACCACAAAATCTACCTAAAGACCTAAGCCTCGACTTTAGGGTGTTCCAGAAGTTTTTGAAGTAGTTGGAAGGCTTGCGATTGTACGATTCATTCTGAACCTAAATAGCACAACGGAGGAAAACAATTTATGAAATATGATAGATTGTTTCGAAAATTCAGAGATAAGGCCTTGAAACTGGACTTATAAAATCTGATTTTACTAAAAAAGGAAGTTGGACTTTATAAGTCCGATTTTCAAAAATTAAAAAGTAAGAAAAGGAAAGTCAGACTAAAGTTCGACTTCCTTAAGGGGTTTTTTGAAGTCGGACTTTGTAAAGCCGACTTTTTTCTTTAGCAAAGTCGGACTTTATAAGTCCAGATGCTTTATTTCCGGAATTTCAAAACTATCTATTTTATTTCATGAATTTTTTTCTCCAACTACGTTAAAATGGAGTAAAGCCCAAGAACAACATGTATAATTAATGAACTTTGTGTTATAATGTAAATCTCATGCATCTAATATTCTTAGAGGAACTATGATCCAGGTTTGGATGGATCAATATTAAGTTTTCCTTGAGATCTTCCAAATATCGATATATTTACTCGGAATAGTACCAATGAGTTGTCTTTTCTTGTGTTTCACGGGGCATGTGATATTTATATATCAAGTTGACTATGACCAATAATTGAAGTTCACACCCCAACTTTAATTCCTTCTTAGAAGGGATGAGGAGGACTTCTTCTTTCCTTTAGCATTGAATGCTAACCAAACTCACGAATCCAAAACTTCCCCATCTCCCATGTATAAATTTTTCACATGGGTTTGTCTCGCGGCAACGCGAAGTCGAACTTCATGCTAGATTCAAGATGTGCACGTTATATAATGCTTTCATGGCAGCCTATATATAAGGATTGTACCCATCTCATCTGGATGTTCGCGTTTTGCACCTAAATACCCGGTTTGAAGGAAAAAAAATGAGTAAAGAAGGGGGCAACAAAAAAAATTATGATTATACTAAGCTAAATTCGTCATTCATTAAAATTGGAGGTAAACTCAGTTATACTCATGTAAAGGACGACTTTCTCCAGTTTAGCGAAAGTCCTCGCTTCAAGTAGCAAGTTAAGGGTGTTTTAAAAGTCATAACTTTGAGGGAAACTTTATCCGGATACTCGAATTTTTTTATCGCCTCTTAAAACAATTTTTTCCTAAGTAGGGTATGTGAGTGCAAACTCCTAGATGCTCCATTGCCTAAGTATTTATGTTGTATACAATAAGTTTAATATTTGTTACACATATTTTTTACTCTTTGGAAACATTAAAAGTTAAATACTTAAAGCTTTCAAATGACATAACTTATGGGGCATATGGAAGTAGGATAGTTAATTATATTGGCTGTATGTTTGAGGAACTGTCATAAGAATCTTTGCAACGCCATTAAGAGACAAGAGAGAAAAAAAATAGGTTCTTCATTTGAAACATTTTCGATATGCTTATTTAGACCGAAGGTGGAAAGCTATTTTTGCAAAACTTACATAAAAATACAATTTTTTTCCATAATCGAATAATTCTTACTTATTTGTTCATTAAAATTTGAATTAAAAGTAAATAATTTTATACCCTGTATTAAAATATAAGTAAGTATAAATATTGTTATAATTTTGCTAAAATGATTCATAATATTTCAATTTGATTTTCATATATGAAATATTTTTAAATTATTTTCCTATTTTTATTAAATTTTTGTCACTTTTTTTTTAATTTTATCATTTAATCATTCTTTCTAATAAAATTCCAAATAGCTTATGTTCCTATGAAAATGAATGCTTACGATAATTTTCGAACCCGAAAACTCTTTAAGCGAATCCATTTACCAACAATCATTCATTCAGTCAGTCATATTATTAATCAATGTCCACTCCCGACCGATATGCCAACTCTCGAAGACTGTGGTAAGACCCCATTACTGAGGAGATGGGATCACAATGCCCAACTCCCACAGCCAGGTCAAGGCGGCCGCTGGGGCAGTTCCCGTGAGGCATTTCACCAGACGGCCCTGCGATCATCCACAAGTGGAGCACGAACATTCTCCATGACCCCCGGGATAAAAAGGGGAAGTTTATGTTCGATCTGACGCCAGGCTAAGGGAGTGACCGGATTGTCTTTGTGGGTGTAGGGGACGGCATTCTCCATGACGGAGAGGGATCTGCTGGACCTCTGTGGCCTCCTTCCGCCGAATGTCATGTCTCCCGTGAACAGATCGAGCGTGTTTTTCGCTGTCACTCAGATGACTCCTTAGCTTAGCTTAGTTTTTGCCCTGGATAGATTACTTGACCGATTATAGTACAATCAGATGCCATTTTGAATGGTCTACTGAAATTTTGAGCCTCTTTTTGTCTTGGTATCCCGGGTCACAGCTTGAAAATTGCAGCTTAGTATGAAAGCTTCACATAGCTGCCTATGAAATGTAAGCATGGTTTAATGATTAGACGGCGATTCCTTTACTCATAGTAGGCATTTCAGTGGATAATGCAATTGTTTGTGTAATCAGTTGGAAAGTGATTCGGTAAGTGTAGGTTGAGATCCATGAAAGAGTCTGAGCGTGTGAATTCCTTCAATGATGAATATACATTCTATTAGCCTTTAATATACCACTCTGTGGATGGTCTGTCGATCCTTCACTTTGTCTTTAAAATGTGTTTAAAATGTAAACTGACCATATTCTTCTGAAATATCTGGTGTATATCACCATCCATGTTTCCTTCTAAAGTTAGATAATTGAGGAGACTAAATCATGTTTGATAAACCTCCAACAAAGATTGATGGTATTCTTCCTAAAACCTCCAAACAAACTAGAATCATATTAAGGCTTAGTCATTCTAAGATTTAGAAGATATACGATGATTATGGCGTAGCATCTTTTATTATGTGTGTATGGATTGGTTGCATTGTCCTGAGCCGTTTCAGGCGAATTGTGACATTGGTAGAGCAGATGGAATTACTGCCGGTAGGTCATTTTGAGCTTTCTTTTCTGCTATATTGGAAAGAGAAATACTTCATATTTTTGCTTTTGTGGTGTATTACTCCATGTGTCGACATTGAAACCAACCAAAACTGCATTGACAGTGGCTGATTTGAAGAGGATAGAAGAACAAGTTAAGATGGCCCATCTGATCCTACTGCTCCTGGCAATGTGGCGAATTCTAAACCGTCTCCATGATAGAAATGAAACAATGTATTATAAAGTGAGCCATCTGATCTCTCCATCTTTTTCCTTTGGGAAGTTTCCTTGAATACATGCGGATGTTATCTCTTTTGTTGCTTATTTCTTTCTCATTTCTTATTTGTCTTAAGAATAGTAACTATGAATTGCGTATGTTTTTCTGATTTACCCGTGAATGCTATTCCTTTTCATGTCTTTCGTTGTTGGGGTTTTCAATGCCTAAGATTGCTGTTGATTGCAGTGTTTGTTTACTTCCGTTAGAATCATAATCATATTTTAGAATGGCGACTTTACCATAAGTTTTTCTAGAGATATTCGGGTACCTTCTTTTGCATAGGGACAGGACAGTGCAAACCCTGAGAAAGATCCACATAAATCTAATAAAAAAATTAAATAAACAAATTAAACATGCTCCATGAAAGACCCTCCAGTTTCTCTCCAAGAAAGGAAGTACAGATACAAAGAAGAGAGGTCAGGCTGCCAAACAGGATTTGCTGGCACCCTCTGCTTTAGTAAAATTCGAGCAAAAAAGCAGACAAAGAATTGTGTCTCCCAAAACAGTGCCAAATATGTAAGTTATATATTCTGACATCACTCATTAAGCTCCGTTGTAAGTGTAATAGCAACTACTCTCATGAAATCTAAAAACAAATATAATATTCGTGTTACTAATAAATTAATCTAACTTTTTGCAGTTTTCCGTCAAAGTCGCCAATGCATGGAAATAATTTTATGTACCCAATCCCGGGGTACTTCTTTCGATAGATACAATTAAAGAAAGCATTAGTGGACTCAGATGATTTAAAAAATTGGTGAATGGCAAACATTAGTGTTACTCTGTTAGAAGTTTGGTGGAGATGTCCTGAAAACATGAATTCCTAGGCAGGTTGACATGATCATTGTCACAAATGGAAGTAGAATATTGAGTCCTGGAGATCTGGGGATTCAAGGAATTGGAATTGATATTGTGTGCTGCTGCTCGAATAAACCCTCAATGGGTGAGATCATGGCATTTTTTACTCATCTTATCCAATTTTTGGGTTGCTGGGACTAGTTAATACTTGTTTTATTCCTCATAATTTGGCTCCAAATTTGGGTGGACTTTGTGAAATGTGTGGACCGAATATTTACCATTTCTTATCCATTTTTCTTGAGTAAAATCTTATGAGTTTGCCTGCACCCAATATCTTATGGAAAAAGGCTTTTCAAAGCAATATTGAGTTCAGCTTCTTGACAATTATTTTTCATTCGCAACTTTTCTTTTTCATGCCATTTTAAGTATAATGTTGCTCGTCTTGAACATCTCGACATTGTTTCACAAATGTTTTTCATTTGTAATCTTCAATTCCAGGCACTTCCAGTGATGATTGATGTTGGTACTAACAATGAGAAACTTCTGAAAGACCCATTATGTGAGTTACAATTGGTGGGTAATGCTTGTTGATTGTAGTGGTGAAGATCGCGTCTTATCTTTATATATCTTCTATATGCAAATTTCTTTCGAGTATCCTCTCGGCTAGCGAGATGTATGAGAGCAAATGTTCGTATACGTGTAACATTAACCTTACAAATATTTGCAGAGAAGATATTTTCTAATCTTGAAACCGTATCTTTTGTAGCTGTGCCCTGGCTTGTACTTATCTAGTGATATGCAAACTTGCAAATCAACTACTTGAAGGGAATATATTTTTATTTATAGTTAAACGTAATGAGAAGATTTTTCAGCTATATCAAAAGACACAATAATGGAAGATCATAACAATAATGTATTTTCATTTTAAAATAGAGTGACAATTCTTCTAATTTGTCTGGATGACTACAGTTAGAGTGAAGTCGTGTGTCTTTGATGGATAATTATCTCATTCAAAAGATAGTCATAAAAAAAACAGTTGCAGAAGTTGTGGTGTTTTATGAGTATCATGTATTTAAACTTCATCCTCAGTCATTGAGTATGTTGTGAATGTCAGACAAACAAATTATTATACACAAAATTTTAAATGGAAATCTCAACATTCTATATGGTGACTGGATGCTGCTTTCCTATTGCCTGACCCTCCAATCCAAGCGCAGCATCAGATACAAGGGGCTGTATGGTTTAAATGAGAAAAGATCAATCTCAAGGTAGTTAGGCTAACATTCACCCCCCCCCCCCTAAAAAAAATCCCCAAAGAAAAAGTAGTATCTTCTGTGACAAGCAAAGGGCCTGGATGTGCCAACAAGACAAACTGATTGAAAAACAGGGTTGACAGTCCACTAGGAGAGAACCTGGAAGACAAACGGCCACCAGAAAGCTGGTTTATTTGTACGTTACTATACCTTTCCCGAGACAACACAGCAATCGTTGATCATGAAATGGCTTGGAGCATTGTCGGTTGCATCAACTACAATGTCGTAGTTGCTCAAAATTTCAAGTGCATTAGAGGTCCGCAAGGCCTCTCGGTGTTCTATGACCTCCAAACTGGAATTTATGCTGAACCGCCATCCCACAGATGTCACACAGAAGGAAATGCTCAATCACCGACACGGATAAAATTAATATGCAAAAAGTTTCTGCTCTTTTGCAGGAGCACTTACGCCCGACAGGTAGCAGCAGCAGATTCGACCTTTGATCGTCCAATGTACGCTTCAGTGTGGATAACCTAATCAAAACAAAGCCAATAGAAGCCAAATCAACATGCTTAAGAAAAGTTTGGAATTCAATCTCCCCAACTACCGGGTCTCCTCCTTTTGAGTTTAGGAGCCGTTGATTGATGAGCTCAAAATCCAGTTGGTTAAAGTAGAATCTTTCCCGTTGAAGCTTTGGAGCTTAACATTAGAAGAGCAAAAGGCCGGGGGCTAGGGTGAGCTGAGAAGGGACAGCGTAAGTGAGCGAACGTGTGTAAGCCCAGTCAAACATGACTGTTCTAGGAGGGGCGGGCCACCTACCTTTGAATGGTCTTGGTCCTACTACTGTGCTGTTCGAGCTGTTGACGAAAGAAAGAGAGACTTCCCTCCATGATATGTTTTTGAAAGGGATAGTGTTAAGTCCTCAAGAGGCTCAAGCTTATCTTGGAGAAAATGGAAACCAGGCATTGAAGAGTATGTCCATGCAAAGAGAACAGAGCAATCAACCTCAAAAAGAAGCAAAATACCTGGCGATCATATCAAGTACCTGACTGTGCATATTGTTCAGCTCAACCACATCGTTATCCATGATTCCCACTCGACCTGGTCCAATCATAGCCAGCCACCAGCTTATAACTATCCCTAAATTACATAGAACCTTTGCCCAGCTAGTAGTTTATCGATATCAAAGAGCGATGAATTGTTCCCTCACTACTAACATACAAACATGCATTTACTTGATGAAGAGAGTGAGTGACAATGATAATGCCATAATTTTATAACAAAGTGAAGTAATTCTATATCATATAGAGTTTAGTGTGACATGATTTTGCAATTTCTTCGCCTCACTCGTTTATGCGGACTAACTGCCCCACCAAACAAGCAATGTACCGGACGATTTCTAGGTACATATCATCTCCTCCATTTATATTAGGTGCATGAGCATGCAAATTTCGGACTACGTTGTTATGTATTTGATAGCCCTGGCGATGGTAAAAGCTTTCTCGTCGACGATGTGAAGGAGCATAGCTTATTGACCCTCATTTCCTGATGGAATCAGTCTCATCGGGATCTTTGGTAAAGAAGGAATTAAATCGAGCATGCATTTGTAGCTGTCCTGATTATAAACCGTGTTCATTGATATCAACTTTCACACCATCAGGATCGTACATTTACATATATTGAAATTTTACCTTTGGTTTCCCTTTAACAACAACTAGTCTAAGAGCTTCTCGAGAAGGGTTACCCATCTGAACATTGGAAAGGACACTTTTGCCTAAAATGTTACTATGCCTCACAAACTCATTCAGTGCGTTTAGTGTGTTTATCATCCTTTGTTGTCCAGATATTAATACCCTGACCAATTGTTGTATTTAATCTGAAAAAAAAAAAATCTACAAATGGGTTATGTTGCCTACATCAAACGGATGGACATTTGCCAATCCGTCATTCGAACATCTAGCATTGTCACCCAAATTCATGAATGCTTCCTTGGACTTTCCTCCATCTAATAATGGGTCTTCTGCATTTGTAGAATTTCTATTAATCGTTTTAGTCATTACTAACAAGATCTACTCCAATTATGGTCACCAGAGACATATTCATGTAAAAAACAAGTCGTAAAATATTTAACTACGAAAAATAGGGGGTTCGATTCGAGTTCTAACCGTTGTCTCTAAAATTTTATAATTGAACATTAAACAGTAAAACACGAAACAAATATACTAACCTTGAAGCAGACACTTAATATGTCACATAAATCTAGTGCTCGTAGAAAGAAAAAGAGAGAAAATGTTATGAATAATTCAAGTCTTCAAGACTCTTAAAAGTAATTATTGCGTCTTCTGCTTAGGTTGAATTTATACAAAGACATTACTTATAACTACCAATTTACGTATCTCAGTTTATAGGTTACGTTTCCTTATTATGCGAATTTAGTGGAGGGACATGCGTTTAACTCTTTACTCGCAACTTTCATTGTATCATTATTGTAGTCTCTCGTCCTCACTTGGCATCTTCGTGTTGACTTATTCCTTTTGACAAAATTAGGATGACAGTCCATTATCCTTGCTTGACATTTATTCTTCTTAACACTCTGGCTCTTCATCATGGTTTGTCTTTCTGGACTAGATTTTACTCGTCGTCTTGCATGACCTGCTCGAATGTACCAATCTCTAATCATGATTTATTTTCTTGACTTCGCTATAGTTAACTCTCTAGCGAAAACTTTGCTTGTCGGTGGACCTGACCACGATCTTAATGTTTTCATCTCACTTTCTGCACATATAGCTCCGGCTCGGTAATCGGTTCCGGCCTGCTCATTTCATGGGCCCGGACTCCCTTTATCTTGGCAAATAATTTAGCCATGCAACAGAACTATAAAATCCTAAACCCCCACGAGGCATCGATTGAGTCAAAAAAGACTGAAATAATTATCAAACACCCACCACGATCACAACCGAGTCTACGAATGATTAAAAAAAACACTTCAAAACCCAATACTCAAAAAGGAGGATGGAAAGGGACCTGGACCTTGACTTCGAGGTGTGAACAGAGGAGTCATTGGGCTTCTTAGCGTCCTCCATAGGGCACTCCCGACGACATCATTCCTCCACTCTTGACTAGGGGTGTAAATGATCAGAACGGTTCGAGAACGGTTCGTAAACGGCTCGAGAAAAGTTCGAGCTCGGCTCTATTATAAACGAGCCGAGCTCCAGCTCGAGCTCGACTTGAATGTAAACGAGCTCGAGCTCAAGCCTTAAAATTATTATTAGAACTATTCGTGAGCTTATATGAACAAAAAATATTTAATAGTCTAGATGATAGAAGTTTTGTTACCTAACCAATAGGTAAGGGGTTCGAACCCCACGGGCCACGGCACCACACTAGCTAGTAGTTTCTTTCCTCTTTTATAAGAAAGAATCGTCCCACTATCAGAACAATAATATATCACCCTATCCCACTATCAGAACAAGAATCGTCCTCTATAATAATAATAGTAATAATATTTTCTTCACCCTAATTCCAAAATTATAAATCTAAAATAGTAATTTCAAAGTGTTAAATCTAAAATATTAAAAGTTAAATCATAAATTATAAATTCAATATATTAAATCCGAAATGTTAAATATTGAACAATAAATTTCAAGAAACTATGTTGGAACACTACTTTGATACTTGGTTTTGCTTACGTTCTCATATATTGAAGATTATTAAGATTATTTGGGACTTTCATAGTTATTCAGAGATGTTATATGCTTAATCATGCCACTTTAATCTATTGTTATATGGCTTTATGAGGTAATTTTGAGTTTCATTTTGGTTACCAATTAATATCGAGCTTAAAAAGAGCTCGAGCTCGAGTTCTAATCGAGCCCTAAACGAGCCCCAGCTCCAAAAAAATAAACGAGCTCGAGCTCGAGCTCGTATATACGAGTTTTTATCGAGCTCGAGCTCGAGCTCGTATATATGAGTTTTTATCGAGCTCGAGCTAGTTCTCTGACGAGCCCGAGCCCGAGCCCACCACTGTTCGGGCTCGGCTCGGCTCGTTTACACCCCTACTCTTGATGAGATCAGCTGCCCCCATGGTTCCGAAACCTGGACGACATATGGGTTCCTTCCTTTCTTTAACGGGCTAGACTGGTTGAACCTCAATGGGCCTCCAGTTACTTTCCAAGCCCAATATATGAGGAAAAAACTTATATCGAATCCATCCCAATTATCTACTTCAGTCAGGTCTGCCCTAACAAAACAAAACCCGCCACTCCCACACCAATTAGGAGTGATGGGAGGGAGGACATCTCTCTCATTCCTTTAAAGTTTTTGGTCCCACTTTCCGAGAGAAATCACGTTTCGTATCCAAATGTTATTTTGGTTTTAAGGGAGAACTGCGCGTCAAAGAAAATAAGAAAAACAGACAACTTTTCCTTCCCGCGCAACAAATAGTCCTCCGGTCACAGGACCCGGACCCACAAAACGAAGGCCTTACCCGGTACCCGGGAGGCCCAAAGTACCTGTGTGTCAGATCACTCGCCCGTGATTGCGGGGGAGCAAAGCTGGTCGGTCAGAGGTCGTCTGGGTCCCACTTTCGGCGTGGTCGGCGGTCACACCCTCCCCCATTTCATTTTCTTATGTTCTGGCATTTTTAAATTTAAACAGGGAAGGTGGGGGGAGTTAAAGAAACAGAGCTTACTGATTCCTTTATTTTTTTTTTAATATTAAAATTAAAAGAAAAAGGAAAAGGTACCCCATTTGCTAATATTTTCCGAAAACTACAGATGAATAACGAATTCCAAACAATACAAGGAAAGTAAAGGAAAGGGAAAGCATGATGTATTCCCCCTCCCCTCAATTTATGGTATTAATGAATATATATATGCCAATACAATCATGAAATAATGGCAATCATGTCTCCCTCAAACCCTTAATTTATACAGGAGTTTATGAAAAAACAGGGGGGTGGGCGACCCACCACAAAAGACCAGTCCAATCTTCCACCTCCGCCCTTCTTCCCTCTAATCCCATCCCAACCCTCACCCAAACACCATTTTCCCAAACCCTCTCCTTCTAAACCCATCCATCATCATCATCATCATCATCAAGCTCTCTCTCTCTCTCTTACTCCTTTCTCCCTTTCATTTTTTATTAAAGATTGGAAATTTGGGATCTGCCTTGGATGGCGGGGACATCGGAAGCAGGGACTAGCCACGGCACTGTGAACACCCCCGACGGATCAGCTTACGATGTGTTCGTTAGCTTCAGGGGACCTGACACCCGGTACAACATCACCGACGTCCTTTATGTGTTCATGAAGGAAAAGGGGATACGCGTGTTCAGGGACACGGAGGAGGTCCGTCACGGCGAAGAGATAGGGGACGAGCTCCGTCGAGCTGTCCCGGACTCTAGGATCTACGTTGTTGTCTTCTCCAAAGGCTACGCATCGAGCGCGTGGTGCCTCCGAGAACTCGCCATGATGGTGGACTGCCGCAGGGACCCAGCCTCTAGGAAAGTCATCTTGCCCATCTTCTACGATGTAAGCCCCAGCGACGTGAAGCTGCAAACCGATCGGTACCAGGACGCCCTCGAGAAGCACAAAGAAAAGTACAAGGAAAAGGATGTGAAAAAGTGGGAGGAAGCTCTGAAGGTGGTTGGAGGTATCCGTGGTCTCGAATACAAAGGAGATATGGGGTATATAACTCATAATCTTTAATCTTTCTCTTTCTTATATAATTATTTATGTCATTTCGGATATTTCAACAGCTGTTGTTTCCTTTGAGCTTTTCCATGTTGTTAGTCGGCAGTTTTTTGAACAACTTGATCTCCATTTGATTTTGGGCAGGATGGGCGATTTTGTTAGTACTGTGGTTGCGGATATTCTAAACAAGCTGAACATCAAAGATAGGAGGTTGCCTGATCATCTCGTAGGGATGGATGATCGCGTGGAGAGCGTAATCGACATGTTGAATTTGAGTTATCACGTTGAACGACATGTGGTGGTGGTGCACGGCATGGGGGGTATTGGGAAGACAACGTTGGCGAATGTCATCTTCAACAGAATCTCTTCCCGATTCGATGGATGCTGCTTCCTTGCCGATGTGCGAGAATCCTTGTCGATTGGTGTGGCGGGTGTTGAAAGGTTGCAAAAGAAGCTATTGAGGGATATCTTCGGCAAATTGGATGGAGAAATTGGTGACTCTAGCGATGGAATGAATGAGATCCAAAGAAGGCTCCGCAACAGAAGGGTCCTTATCATTTTTGATGTAGTCAGCGAGAGTAGTCAGCTCAAAACGTTGGTTGGAAATTTTGATTTCTTCGGACCGGGAACGATAATTATCGTCACGACGAGGGATAAGAGCGTTTGCGAGGGCCTTATGAGACCTAGTGATACTGCTTATGAAGTGGAGGGAATGAGCAATGATCATGCTCTGCAACTCTTCGGTCGGCACGCATTTGGTGGAGAGGGACCTCCAAATGACTTTGTTGATTTATCGAAGCGGGTTATTCGTATGTCCGGAAATCTTCCCTTAGCTTTGGAGGTGATCGGAGGGCACTTATTCCGAAAGGAAAAGAATAAATGGGAACATACATTGGAAAAGCTGGAGGGAGTGCCTCACAAAAACGTCTTGAATAAGCTGCGGATCAGCTACGATGACTTAGACAAGAGTGAGAAGCAGATTTTTCTGGACATTGCTTGTTTCGACAATTATGTGATGCCAAGGAAGTATGCGAGTTACATGTGGGAAGCCTGTGGTTTTTTTCCTAAAAGTGGATTGGATGTCCTTCAGAATAGATCTTTGATAAAGGTACTGAATGTCAACGATGACTTTGAAGATAAAGATAAGTATTGAATGCATGACTTAATTAGAGAGATGGGAAGGGAGATTGTTAGTTCAGAGAGCCCCGGCAAGCGCAGTAGGCTGTGGGATCCTGAATTGGCCCTTAATGTCATACACCAAAAGCAGGTGAGATGATAATAATAATTAATAATGTTTTCCTGATTTATTGGATTGGACTCGATCTCTCTCTTTTGGCTTCCTCATTTCCTTTATGTTATGTTACCAGGGCACCGATCAAGTTTTAGCCATCGACCTGCGAGGTAGTCCAATCTCAGGTTTCTCAACCTAGCAGGAGATGGAGCAGGATTAAGTGGGAAGTTTAGGAATTTCCGGACGAATCTATTGTGGCTACGTTGGGATGTGAAGTTGTATCTCAGACCTAATCCCTATTTCTTCCAGATGGACAGCCTCATCATTCTCGAGATTTCGGGAAAGGGAATTACGGACGATTCAATGAAAGACATGGTATTAATTTCCTTTCGCTTTCCTTTTCCTTGTATTCATCTCTCATGAAGCAGAAAATCAACATTAACTAATCATGGGATGATACTCTTTTTTTTTTAATAGAGAATGGGTAATTTGAGAGTACTTGATATCTCGTTTGTTGGGATTACAAGACTGCCAGACCTCTCTCGTTTCCCAAAGCTGGAGATAATTGATCTCCGCTTTTGCTGGCAATTGAAAGAAATCCACAGTTCTATCGGTGTATTAGGGGATCTTAAACGCCTGATTATAGCAGAGTGTTGGAAGTTGACAAGGTTACCCGAAGAGCTTGGATCCGCAAAAGCTCTACAAGAGCTCATTTTGATCCGGTGTGTAGGAATTTCGGAGTTGCCAGAGTCTATTGGGGGGCTAGGGGACCTGAGAATACTCCGTGGGATTGGCACTAAGATAAGGAAGCTACCTTCCTCGATCGGTAATCTAAAGAGCCTTGAGGTGTTGGAAATTGAGGGATTACCCATTTCTGTTAGAATTCCAATGTCAGAGGTGCCAAACCTTGCAAGATGCAATCTTTCCGGACTCGCCAGCCTCCGATCGCTGACGTTAATTGGTCTCGATGAGGACTTAGAGGGGATAGAGAAGCTATATGGGTTGCAGAAATTAAAGTTGGAGGATGTCGGTGGTATTCTTTCTACCAATTTGGGTTCCATGTCCAGGCTGGAAGATCTCTTTCTGTATTCTTGGAACATTTCATCCGCATCGCAGCTTCCTTCGTCCTTGCGTAAATTGACACTCGTGGGATGTTGGCAGTCAATGCAGAGTGGGGCTTCGCTGGATGGACGAGATAATATTGGAAATATGATTTATCCTATCAGATTGTCAGATTTAGGATCGTTGAGGAGGCTTTGCTCTTTAAAGCTGTGCTTATGTAAACGCATCGACTTTTCCGGGGTTGAGAGGATGGAACTCTTGGAGGTATTAAGTGTCATCTGTTGTGGTGATTTCGTGGGTGAAATCGCAGACCTATCAAACTTGAGAAGATTGAAAAGAGTGGAGTTTCGTTCATGCAACTCTCTGATATGCATGCCTTGTATGGCGGGAGACTGCCACTTGAAGATTGATCTCTGTAGGGAATTGGAGTCATTTGAAGGCCCATATTGACAATACCACAACAGACGAAAAAGGAGGAGAACTGGAAGTTGAATGATGAACTCTACCTCAACTGAATGATTAACGTTGTATCCCATCGTAGTGTCTCTCAGCTCAGGAATTCATTATAGAGGCCACAGACAAATATTATTATGAAGTGATTAAAATGATTTGACACAAGTTAAACTTAATCAATCAATTAATAAAAATACATACATGAAAAATTAAACATCCCCCTAAAAACCCAGAACAATACTTCCCCTACGATTTTAAGCATTCATAAGATTAAATGATCAGAAAATATTAAAAGAGTTAGGATAATTTTTTTATCATATTTGTTTCTGACTGACCTTTCCCTAATTCGGGTGTGAAGTCTATTCTTTTCTATTTATTTTATTTTTAATGTATGATCATGCAATGTTGACAAACTAACTGATTTTGATTTAATATTTCGTTACCGGAGACTTTTCACGGCTTCAAATGTTAAAACATAAATATATGTGACTTAATAATAATTCTTGTTATACAACAAAAAGTCTCCACCCATGTACACGTGCGTGGTTTGTATTACACGAGGATCCGAATCTGCTCACCTAATGCCTTCCTCTTGATACATCGACTCGAGTGTCGGGGTACTGCAATAATATTTATGTATATATATATAATTTTCCATCTAAAAATAATGCAATAATATGCATACGTAATGCAACTTTTTTTTCCATTTGTGGATATTCTATAATAATATCAGAAAAACCTAACCTCTTTTTTTTTGGCAAATTATCCAACTACCGAATGATTCCAAATTATCCGAATTATTCTTTTACATTTAAAGGTTTCTTATTCCTTAAAAAACCAACATTTGAATACAAATATCAGCATAATATAGATTCTTGCATTTAGAAGACATCGTTCATGCATTTAGAAGAAATGCATTCCATTTGGCACTGGCAAATTATAATGGAAGGAGAACCTACGGTTCCTCCACCTAATCCCAACGATACTCGGCATGAAATTGAAAGAAAGAGAATCACCTCTCTCAATACTAAAGCAAGACACTACTTAGTGTGCGCTCTTGCTGGAAATGAATTTCATCGCGTCTCCACTTGTAAGACTTTGAAAGAAATGTGTGATAGACTTGCTTTGATCTATGATGGAACAGAACAAGTCAAAGAATCCAAAGTGAATGCATTAGTAACTCAATACAAAGCATTCAAAATGAAAAAGGATGAGTCGATAAATCAAATGTTTGATAGACTCACCGAAATCACTAATGCCATGGAATCTCTTGGCAAAATCATTTCTAACTCTAAGCTGGTCAGAAAAATACTTTGCTCTTTACAAATCTTGGGAAGCCAAGAAAACGGGAATTGAAGAAGCAAAGGACTTGACGAGCTTAAGTCTTCAACAACTACTTGGTTCTCTTGTCGCTTATGAGAAAGAGAACAAGTTCGCTGAAGAAAAGAAATCCAATGTTGTTGCATTTAAAGGGAGTGTGGAATTCTCCGATGAATATGAGGATGAATCTTCATCTGATTCAGATGATGAAATCTCCTTATTGGCTAAGAAATTTAAGAAGTATCTTCGCAAAACTCGTTTCAAGGGTAAGTGAGATGCTAAGAAGAAAAACACAAAACCACACCAAAGTAAAGGTGGTGTGTGCTATGAGTGCAACAAACCTGGTCATATGCGACCAGATTGCCCACTATTAAATGAGAAAGGCAAATCGTCCAAATACAAGAAAAATGCCGTGATGGCATCTTGGAGTAATAGTGATGAGGAATCAGATCAGGACGGAGAACAGCAAACATCTACTATATGGCTCAAACTGATGCTGAAACTGAGAAGGTAAATGTTTTCTCTCCCTCTGATCTATCTACTGATGATATTGAGAATCTTTTCTCAGAACTCTATGCCAAAATTGAGTCATTGATCGCAAACAATAAGGCTCTCAAGAAGGAGAATAAACTCTTGAGTGCTGAGAACGCTTCTCTTAAGGAAGAGTTATCAGCAAAGACTAAGAAAGCGGTAAAGCAACTTTCTCAATCTAAATCAAAGATTGAGGAACTACAGCAGCAACTCAGTGTTGTGCACAACAAAATTGATTTATGCGTGCATGAGATGCATGATTCTGGAAATGAGAATCATTCACCTCATGGGAAATATATTCCTCTTCATGTCAGGAATGGTGATTCTCATAATATTATTCAAAGGCTACCTAGGCTTTTCTACTATTGTAAAAGGCCGGATCACTTTATCAAAAATTGTCATGTCAGGCGAAATGATGTACTTGGAATTACCTCAAAAGTTGATGATTCTATTGTTAAATGGAAACAACGACTTAAGTTCTTTCTCTATTTCAAGGATGCTTCAAGTCCATTGCTAAGAACTATGTATGATACTTAGATAGTGGCGGTTCAAGGCACATGTCAGGAGATGTCTCCTTGTTTACCACTCTGAATTTCCAGGATGGTGGTGCTGTCACTTTTTGTGATAATGGAAAAGGTGTTTAAAGGAACATGAACTATTTGTTGTTCTGACTCCCTAACCATTGAAGAGTTTTTTATGTCAAAGGACTCCAACACAATTTGATTAGTGTAAGTCAATTGTGTGACAAGGGCTATCATGTTGCCTTCAATGAGAAAACATGTACTGTTTCACGGGTGTTGTTACGTGTTTCATTGCTGAACGCAAGAAAAACATCTATATCCTGTCTTTTAAGAACATCCGGAGAAAATTGTCTTATGTCCATAAAGGACGAAGATATTCTATGGCATCGAAGGTTAGGACATGAAAAACTATGACTTGCTATCCAAACTAGCCAGAAAAGATGCTATCAAGGGATTACCTAAAATTAAGTTTGACAGTGACAAGATATGTAAAATTTGTGCAATTGGCAAACAAACAAAGGTGTCCTTTAAAAGAAAAAATATGGTTTCAAGTAAGGAACCACTTGAATTACTTCACATGGACTTGTTTGGTCCTACAAGGACTCAGAGTCTAGGAGGCAAACGATATGGATTAGTTGTTGTTGACGACTGCTCTAGCCCACAAAAGTGATACGTTTACAACATTCGAAACTCTAGTTAAACAACTTCAAAATGAGAAAGGTGTTTCTCTACGAAGTATTAGAACAGATCATGGTACTGGTACTGAATTTGAGAACCGTGACTTTACTAATTCCTGTGAGGAGTGTGGTATCAATCATAATTTCTCAGCTTTACATACTCTATAACGAAATGGAGTCGTAGAGCAAAAGAGCAGACCTTACAGGATATGGCGAGAACCATGATGCTGGATGTACGCGCGCCTTCCGGCCTAGCACGCGCGTGGCGGTTGGAATGACCTGAGGATCCGGGCCCGCTCCCCAAGGCCCAGCAGGTCGACGTCATGACTCGAGCGTCAAACTCTGCGGAAGGGAATTGGGTGATCCTTCCCTAGGTTCCTAACTGGGCCTGCTCGGGCCCTGTTCCTAACCGCAGGTGAAAGGCGGACCATGTTCCGCCTAGGTAAACTACACGGACTCGCCACCGACTTTATTTATAAAATCTGTTTTAAGTCGAAAAGAGACAGTGGTTCGAGGATCCTTAATTACTGACTCTTACACTTAGACATGCGAAATGGTGGCATTTGCTCCAAAAAATTTGTTTATGATTAATGGGCGTTGGACCCGATTCGGGCATCACTCCGAACTCATGTCTTTGTTTTACGGGTATTGGACCCGATTCGGGCTTTTTTGGGCCCTAACTCATGTTTATTTGTTTTACAAATAACAAGCTGTTGACACGCGATTAACGTGTTGGTAATCTCAGGCCAATCTTGGGCCTAATTTTGACAAAGCCCACAAAAGTCCATAGCCATATACTAGGCCTGTGCCTGTGAAGAGAAGCCTACAGAGGTAATATAGTAACCTTATAATCAAGGGCCTGCGCCTGCGACACCAGGTCTAGAGGCTTGCACCTGAACTTAAAGTCTACAGGCTTGCGCCTGAACTTAAAGTCTACATGCTTGCGCCTGAACTTAAAGTCTACAGGCTTGCGCTTGAAACACGAAGTCTACGGGCCTGCGCCTGCAAGAGACACGTGTCAAAAGAAAACGGCTCCATGGCCCCGAGATAATTGAAACTTGTTACCCACGCATGACACTAACGCACGTCTTAAAGATAATCAGATAAACCCAAAGTCAGAGGAGCTGATCCACTTTTAAGTGAGTGGGAATCAGTTAGCTCCGAGATTCTTGGGGTGAGTTGGGTCTGGAAGATCTTCAGATGGTCGTAATAGACCGAGTATAAAAGGGAGGAGATCTCCCTCAGAGAAAATCACGATCAAATAAGCCAACAGAAGCTTATCTTGCTCGTCACTCCTTAGCGTAGTTGTTAGGATTCCCCGACCTGGGAGAGACCCTTAAGGTTTCATTGGTCTTCACTTCCACCATTAGAGTGAGTAATCGTAGCCCTGATAACAAACCTTCCGCCTTCACCTCCACCATCAGAGTGAGCAACCGTAGCTCTGATAACAACCCTCCGCCTTCACTTCCACCATCAGAGCGAGCAACCGTAGCTCTGGTAACAATCCTCTCCCCTCGACTTCAACGCCAGAACGAGCCACCGTAGTCCCGGTACGCATCTCCGCCTTCGACACTCCCGCCAATGCAGACCGCTACAGCCTTGACGTTCACGTCCGCCTCAGCACCTGACCGTACTTAATCACGTCCGCCTCAGCAGCTATGTCCTGCCACCAGAGGAGCGCCAGCCTGCAGTGTTCCACCATCAAGTCCGCGACGACGTTCCATGTCTACGGAGCACTGTAGCTAGTCTACGACTTTCCGTCCTTATTTTATTTTTATGGCTGTAAGCATTCTTTACTTCCTGTAAAAACTGTTTGCATTCAATTAAATTCTTCAATTACTTATTGGCGACCACATCTATAAAATCCCTGTGAGTCTTATTGCCAAATATTTCCGACGTGATCCGTTTCCGACGCGAACACGTTTTTGGCGACCACAGTGGGAGTCGTGAAACTTAAATTTTTCATATGGCAAAGAACACCCGGAGCGGACTAAATCGTGATCCTCCTCCCCCTCCATTAGATGGAGATGAACAGAATCCGCCGGCCAACTTGAATGACGAGAGCATGGCTCTAAAAAGCCAAGAGACCGGGAATCAATCCGATTCTGGAGGTCATACTCCTTTTGAGTTCATTTCCAGAATTGAATTCCACAAAGAATTCAACGATATGAGGAGTCTAATGGACCGACATATCACTGGACTGCAAGATAACATGGCTCAGATTTTGGAGCAGCTCAGTGCTTTGAGTAGGCCAAGCGCTGCGACGAAACTAAGCACCCCCGTAGGCAGAGACAATTCCTTCGTGGGAGACGCTCGGTGCGTAGAGAGGCCCAGCGTATCGTTTCAGGGATATGAGCCTTGGGGTGGTACTAACCCACGTGCTACAGAAGTCGGTGGCAGGGACCGAATGTTCCCATCAAGGCCTACGACCTCCCGATCTCCTACCCGGAGAGCGAATGCGGTGTACGCAATGGATCCTGTAGACGATGAAGTAGAGGTTCATGACGAGACGAACAGGTACGCGAGTGCCATACCCCATCGTCGACCTAGTAAAGAACCTGTTGAGGAGATTCCTCCAGGAGAAACTCCCATAGTGGGAAATTTATTACGGGCAGAGAGCTTCTACACTAATGTCTCAGTGAACCCTCGGCCACCACGAGTAACCCCGAGGGTGCCGTATCCTCCAGATAAAGTAGGATACGTCAGAGAGCAGTTCGACCCCGTTCCTCCACCACCTCCGAATCTGAGGGAGACGATCGCTCAGGTTTTGGAGTAGATGGTACTTGGAGCGGTTAGGCAAGAGGACCCTGGTTTATACAGGAGTCCCTACCCTACCTATATTGACAGAGAATATCCTCTTCCCAAGGGGTATAGGGTGCCTGACTTTACCCGTTTTTTCGGGGGAAGATGAGATGACGCCCGTGGAGCATATAGCCCGGTTCACTCATCAGGCAGGGATGCTGCAGCAAACGATTTTTGGAGGCTAAAGCTCTTCCCGAACTTGCTCACAGGAGATGCCTTTACATGGTATGCAAGTCTACCTCCTGGATCAGGGACAACATGGGCAGAGATGTAGTCTTCTTTTATGAAGGTAATGCGACTTAAGCAAGCCGCCAGAGAACATACAAGGCAGTTCCTTATGCGCCTGCGAAAAGCGCTACTGTGCTGTAGACCTGCGATTCCTGAAAGGAATCAGCTGATGATCGCATTAAACGCGTTGTCTATGCCTTTCAAGAAAAAGCTGCAGGGAGAAAGGTTTAATGACCTGTATGACTTGGCCAGAAGGGCAACACAGTACAATCAGTTACTGATGGAAGAAGTGCAGGCTAAGCATGCCTTTCAGCTCGAAACCTTTGAGGTGGATATGGCCGAATTCGTGAAAGGAGAAGCGACGGTTTGTGAACCCCTCGCAAGGAAAAACTCCAAAGCCAAAGCATCCCAAAAGTCCAATGAAGAAAGAAAGTATTCGTTCGACGTAGGCAAGGCGGATGCGATTTTCGATTGGCTCATCCAACGGAAGCGCATTAAACTTAAACCGAGTCATAGAGTTCCCCAGACAGAAAGGGAAAAGACCAGAAATTATTGCAAATGGCATGGGTCATTTACACATACGACCAGAGATTGCTTGTCATTCAGGAATATAATTTAGGACCTTATAGAGTCCAAGGAATTATGTTTCCCTGAGGTCGACGAAGTGACAATAGTCGATGACAGACCTTTTGATGATGAAATAGCTATTCATATGTTCGATGTTGCTGATGTAGACATCAATTTCATCGAAACTAATATAGATCATTATTCCCTGTAGGACGTAAAGATCCCCGGGGAGACTTTGGTGGCGAATGCACTTTTTCGCCGACTGGCTGATAAAGGTGTAGTCACCTGTCCGGTCAAAGAGGTTGCGCCTAGCTTTTGCTGCTGGCATATGGATGATACGCACACCACTGATAGATACAATACATTCAGGAAGTATCTCCAGAACAATCAAAGCAACACCTGGTACGATCTGACCCCACTAGAGGATGTAGCGATGGGAGTAGTACACTCGGGCTCGCGAAGCGCTTCCAACAACTCGCAAAGGGGATTTAAGAGCCCTCCAAGTGCAGAGCGCAGACCGGCAAACTGAGGGGGAAGAGGTGGTCCACATGGCCGAGGCCGAGCGCCTGAGCCACAACCACGCGCGCCCGAACGTCCCAGGCGACATCTAGAGTTTAATGACTCCTCGTCCCAGCAAGGTGTCAGGTCAGGGCAAGAAAGGCCTAGCCATCTTGACGAGTCTCGCCCTGGAAGCGCATAAGCAGATAATCCTAATAGAGCCCAGAGGCCTGAGTGAACACAAGAGAGGATGAACAAGCCTAGACAGGGAATGCATAAGGTAGACATCCAGGCGATCCGAACAGGCCCACCGATAGCTCAGCCTTTGGAAGCAAAGATGCTCTGTCAGAAATACAAGCTCATAGCTCGGAACAAGATCCTGATTACTCAGCTCTGCACTTCCTGCTGCGTCGAATTCTTCCTCAAGCTTGTGGACCTGTCCTCAAATGGGGAAATTGTGGTCAAACCCGCACGCTCTACAGCTACAGGTACTTGTGAAACTAACTTAGAATCGCAGCACACTCCCACGCAAACGGTGATGGGATATGACCCATTTGTTGGCGATTATGTTGAGGTACGTCTCCTTGGTTCTAAGAAATCAAGGGTAATTAAGGTAGTTAACCCTTCCAAATATTGGCAGAAGGCAGTGGGTAAGAATACTTTGCCACCAAGGGCGCACAAGAGGAGAGACAGACGTCTAAGTCACGTCGCTAAAAGGCCTAAGCCTACCCCCTCAGGAGCGACCCCAATGGCTAGAACGTTTGCGAACGGAGCAAATGTCGAGGCAGAGCGCATCGAGTCTACAGACCATTCGGAAGAGCCTGGCTCAAGCTTCGGCGATACCCCACTCCGGAGCGGGATCCCAAGCGATGCCGACGGAGAAATGAGGCCAGTCGTGAGCTGCAATGCCCTTACCCTGCCTGTAGACTTCGCATGTAAGCGGGATGCAGAGGTTCAAGGAGGTAAAGTGCCTTTCCCTCGCGCTCCCATTTATCCATTGGGCTTTCCACTAAATTGGTTGGAAAAGCCATCTGACAGCATGAAACAACACATGCATTTATTATATATTACTGCTACCTTCGACGGTACAGTAGTAAGTCGAATCCTTGTAGACAACGGGGCTACTATAAACGTCCTCCCTTTATCTAGATTTAGAATGCTTGGATATAAGCCTTGCGACTTGGTTAAAACCAGCGTCGCAGTAAGTGGGTTTAATGGCAGGAAATCCGAATGCCTAGGGGTTTTCTCAGTATACCTTGAGGTGGGTCGTCAGGAAAGAGAAACCGTCTTCTTCGTGATAGACATAATTCCCACTTTTAATGCGCTATTAGGCCACGACTGGCTTCGTAAAGCTGCCGCTATCCCTTCTACGTTGCATAGAGAGTTGTTGCTTTGGGTTGACTCCAAGATTGAAATTATCAAAGCTAATGAATATTCCTGTTGTGACAAGGGTATCTTGCATGCAGAGACAAGCAAGATTGTCAAGGATCTCACACTGGATCAGCGCTATAAGCTTGGCGACCCTACTGTAGGACCCCTTGGCGAGCCATCCGGGAAGTTCGATTATATCGTAGATTACGGGACATCACACCCCAAGCCAGATGTAGGGCCAATCGTTCCAACTGGATGGGGACATGAGCTGTCTGCCCAAGACATTGAGGAGGTTCTCCAAGAAGTTAACTCGGGAGAGAACCATGTGGCGATTGACAAACAAAAAGAAGAGGAAGTGGTGAAAGACCAGCGCAATGGTACTACGGAGTTGGAGCCCGATAGACGCCTCAAGGAAGGAACCTATGGACCGGAATGAAAGAGTAACAGAAGCAGTCGCCGATGTCCTTCAACGACTTCAAGTTTACAAAGGAAATCGCTACTGTAAACAGCCTGTCTCTTGGTTTTCAATAAATTCAGAAGCGCTTAGAGCGCCCAATGCTTGTAATGTGTCTTACGACTTAGGTAGTTCTGAGGAATGTGAGTCTTTGATGACACCTTATGACCCATTGGTCAGCATTAACCTAGGAAGTGAGTCCTCTCCTAGACTTCTTTTCATTAGTTCTTCTTTAAATAAAGAGCTTTTTAATGCGATTACGGGAGTGCTTGAGGAATTCAAAGACTGTTTCGCCTGGGATTACATCGAGATGCCAGGGTTGGACCGTATACTTGTAGAACACACCCTTCCTATTAAAAGGGATTTTAAGCCGGTGCAGCAAGCGCCCAGGTGCATGATTACTGAAGTCACGCAACTAGTCTTGGAAGAAGTTAAAAAACTTTTTCGAGCAGGTTATATTAGGACCTCACGCTATACAGAATGGATTTCCAGTATAGTTCCTGTCCTTAAAAAGAATGGAAAAATCAGAGTCTGCATACACTTTCGAGATCTCAATCGCGCCACTCCAAAAGATGAATACCCAACGCCAATCGCAGACGATCTTGTAGACAAGGCAGCAGGGCATCAGTATATTTGATGCTTCTCTTGGCAAAACGGTAGAAATATACATCGATGATATAGTAGTTAAGTCCACAATAGGAAAACCTTAGTCTTAGTCCACGCTTTCAGTAGTGCATCTAAGTAAAAAAAAAAAAAAGAAAAGGAACAGAAGAGAGAAAAGGAGGAGGCTCTAGGTAAAGTTTACTCTTGCGGTTTTTCAAACTTGGTTAATCCTTCAACTGCTGCGTTGCAGACTTAACTGGCTCCACTTCTTCCTCCCACTTCTTGTTCCCCTCTGCCTGCTCATTATAAGGGTCAGGCAGGAATAATCAGCCCAGGAATGCTTGCGGCTAGGCGTAATCTGCAGCAACCTCTGCATTCCTAAGAAGCTGATGGAGGCAGAGCAACTAGTGAATGCCTCCAGTCTGTCTTACTTAACTCCTACTTCACCCTCTCTAGAGTCTGGCAGGGGCAAGTAAGCTTGTGAATACCTCCCGTCTGTCTCACTTGGCCAAGAGAAAACTCACAGGCCCGGACATTGTCAGCCTTCTGCCTGGTGAGGTCAGTCTGCTATAATATCCAATGATGAAGATGATGAAGCCCCGGAAGCTTCGTTTGCTCCAGAAAGAGAACTGGGCCATTTGCAACAATACATGACTGGTTGAACAACCTTTTAAGGTTGTCCAAGCATTGGATTGTGCATGAAGGCCATATCTCACGGGGAGGGATGACGTTGCGAAGTGACCCTTCTTCGCCAAAGAATAGGGCAAACAAAGGGAAGCGGAGATCAGTCGCAGCACATTCTTTTAAAAATCTAGTAGAACGAAGGCGTTTAGTGCAAAGATGAACAGCCGTCTATTCCTGGTTGGCTGAAGACGGCCATCCTCGTGCTCCCAGAGGAGATTTTGGGCCATTTGTCTCCTCACGGAAGGGTGGCGAAGAAGACTGCTTTTTGTTAAAAGATTCAAAAAGAGGTTTCTGATAGGAAGTAAAGGGACTTTCTCTGGGATATGGGTGCGAAAGGCTGAAGGAAGGCAAGGTTTGAAAGGAGAACCAAAAAACATAGAAGTTTAAGAAATGAGAAATGAGAAATCCTCGGGAGGTTTGCGAGGGGATTTAAAGAACAGCCCGAGTGAGGAGTAATTGTGAAAAGTTCCGAGGAAGGAAGGCGAAAAGTCTTCCTCTCGGGAAGGGAAAGAAGACAAATGGTATTTGAAAAAGGGAGGTGAAAAGACACTTTTACAGAAAATATCTTTTAGCAGGGACAATATCCTGTCTGCAAAAGATCGAATATTTTGCTTACCGAAGCGCATAATGTCAGAAGTGTCAGAAGTGCTCAGGCGACGGAAGTCCCCTCAGTAAAAAGGGGGGCTTATGTTGACACGCGATTAACGTGCTGGTAATCTCAGGCCAATCTTTGGCCTAATTTTGACAAAGCCCACGAAAGTCTATAGCCATATACTAGCCCTGTGCCTGCGAAGAGAAGCATACAGAGGTAATATAGTAACCTTATAATCAAGGGCCTGCGCCTGCGACACCAGGTCTACAGGCTTGCAGCTGAACTTAAATTCTACAGGCTTGCGCTTGAAACACGAAGTCTACGGGCCTACGCCTGCAAGAGACACGTGTCAAAAGAAAACGGTTCAACGGCCCCGAGACAATTGGAACTTGCTACCTACGCATGACACTAGCGCACGTCTTAAAGATAATCAATTAAACCCGAAGTCAGAGGAGCTGATCCACGTTTAAGTGAGTGGGAATCAGTTAGCTCCGAGATTCTAAGGGTGAGTTGGGTCTGGAAGATCTTAAGATGGTCGTAACAGACCAAGTATAAAAGGGAGGAGATCTCCGTCAGAGAAAATCACGATCAAATAAGCCAACAGAAACTTATCTTGCTCGTCACCCCTTAGCGTAGTTGTTAGGATTCCCCGACGTGGGAGAGACCCTTAAGGTTTCATTGGTCTTCACTTCCACCATCAGAGTGAATAACCGTAGCCCTGATAACAAACCTTCCGCCTCACCTCTACCATCAGAGTGAGCAACTGTAGCTGTGATAACAACCCTCCGCCTTCACTTCCACCATCAGAGTGAGCAACCGTAGCTCTGGTAACAATCCTCCGCCCTCGACTTCAACGCCAGGACGAGCCCCGTAGTCCCGATACGCATCTACGCCTTCGACACTGCCGCCAATGCAGACTGCTACAGCCTTGACGTTCACGTCCGCCTCAGCACCTGACCGTACTCAGTCCATCAAGCTCAACAGCTAAGTCCTGCCACCAGAGGAGCGCCAGCCTGCAGTGTTCCACCGTCAAGTCCGCGACGACGTTCTAAGCCTACGGAGTACTGTAGCTTGTCTACGACTTTCCGTCCTTATTTTACTTTTATGGCTGTAAGCGTTCTTTACTTCTTGTAAAAACTGTTTGCATTCAATCAAATTCTTCAATTACTTACTGACGACCACGTCTATAAAATCCCTGTGAGTCTTATTGCCAAATATTTTCGACGTGATCCGTTTCCTACACGATCTCATGCGACAATAAACCTATGGGCCTAAGGCATGCGGACAGGCACAGACAATTATGTAGATTAAAGGGAGGGGAAGGGTGGTGATCGTGGGCCTATGCGATTGGGCCCACGACCCGTTACACGTGGAAATAAAGAAAAACGGGAAGCCCGCACCTTCCTCATATACCTGAGGCCAGCCGGGATGGCATGTCATCGGCTAAGGCACCATCGGTTGGGGCCGCTTTTGAGACGTGCATCCACCACGATTTGTTTTCCGCGCGCCTCCAGTCTTTGAGCTTTGTCTTCGTGGTCGCTTCGTCAAATCCTTGAAATTGTTGGTGATTTTTTTATATAATAAAAAAAACGAGAATTTGCTTAGAATATTCAAACAGTTATAATTAATCCGTATGAATGTTTTTGTATGACATCATCGAATTTTATTAAAAAATTAAATTATTTATGATATCACAAGAGAATGAGGGATTGACAAAAAAATGAATTAATGTTTTTTTAAATGAATTAATTGATAATTAAAACCAAATGATTTAAAGAAATTTTAAAAAAAAAAATAAAAAATAATAATAATAATTAATATTCCGTTTTTTAATGAAAAATGCTTTGCAATTAAAAAATGAAACTTTATGCTAAAAAAAATCTTAAAGATTTTAGATAAAACGGATAATGATAATAATAAAATAAAAATGAAGAGAAAAGATATTCAATTTTTATGCTAAGGTAAAACAAATAAACAGAATGTGAATTTCACGGTTGCCATTTAAAAAATTTAATTTAATAATAATAATAATAATCAGATAGTAATAATGAGATAGACAAAAATAAAATAAATAAATCAAACTAAATTCATACGCGGGAAAATGCACCACCTGATTTCTCCTTGGTTAAGGAACGCTCTCTTTTTTTCGGATTGGCGCTGAGGCAGATGGTGGCAGCGACGAGAAGAAGTTGATGGCCGGACGGAAGGCGGATCCGAGACTGGAAGACGGCGTCGCTGGATTGAGAAACGTTCGGGATAAGACGGGTTCACCGCCGGATGGGGGTTGCGTCATCCAGTACCTGTTTCTTTTCGTTCTGCACAAGTAGGTAAGTCCATCAGAATATAAAACGACTTCTCGCGGTGCTAATGTGCAGCCGCGAGAAGTTTCCGGCTTTGGTATTAATTGACGTTGTAGAGTGGGAACGGCTAGGCTTGGGATTTGTCATTGCCGCTGGTCTGGGCTTCACTAATGTCCGTGGCGACTGGTGAACCGTTGCTGCAGGAGCTTTGGCCACTTGCGGCCGCTTGGAGAAAGAAAGCCGGGCTGCTGGTTGGGTTCAAGTTGATGATGGGGGTTCCTTCAAGCTTTGGTTGCTGGACCTACCTTGGAGTCGTTAGATGTAAGGGGAAAAGAACGTCTGATGGCAAGAGCATCTCTGTGTCTGAAAGTGGGAGCGTCTCTCTCTGAAAGTGGGAGCCTATCTTCCTGGTGTGTCTGTGATGTCCCTATATAATTGATTTTTTTTTGGGGGGTTGAGGGGTAGAAGATTGATGATCACGATTCCCCCAATTCATCCCAAAAATCTGCGGTTGCTTTCCTTGAGTGAATGGATATCTGATTGGGGAATTTAGGGGATGGGATTGATTTCTTTTTTTAATTGTAAGATTGTCTGATGAGGAATACGATAAGGCATGTTCAAAAAGGAAATCAGCTAACGATGATTATGCAAAGGATTGAATTAAAGAAATTAAATCGCAATCTTATTATTATTATTTTTGACCAAATTTGAAGGATTACACTGGAAAATGAGGTAGCTAAGAACCTCTGGGCTGAAGCTATAAGCACGACCTGTTACATCTCAAACCGAGTGTTCTTAAGGCATTCTATAGGCAAAACTTATGAATTATATAGAGGGAGAAAGCCAAATACCTCATACTTCCATCTATTTGGAAGTAAATGCTATATTCTAAGACCCATAAGAGATGGTGTCATAAAATTTGATGCTTGTTCTGATGAGGGTATTTTCTTAGGATATTCTCTCACCAGCAAAGCATATAGAGTTTTCAATAAGAGAACACTTGTTGTTGAAGAATCAATCAATGTTAAAATTGATGATTCTCTAACTGTGGAAGAAGATGTTGTTGAAAAAAGCATCAGGATCCTCAAACACAGAACCAATTGGAGAATTACAGCAGACGCCTGCTGAAAGTGCTCCAAATGAAAATTCTGTGGCAGAAAGACAAGATATTCCTACAGTAGAAAATAATTCTAATGTCTCACGGGATGAACAAATAAGGGACCGTGTTCCCTCCTTACATAAGAAAAGACAACCTATTGACCAAGTCATATGATCCTTGCACACTGGAGTGCGAACTCGAAATATAGCAAATCTGTTCTGTGAACACTCTGCTTTTATCTCTCAAAAGGAACCTCAAGGCATCGATGATGCGCTTGATGACGCAAATTGAATTCTTGTTATGCAAGAGGAACTAAACCACTTTGAAAGAAACAAAGTTTGGGATCTTGTGCCTAGACCAAACGATCGTTCCATCATTAGAACAAAATGGGTTTATCGTAATAAACTCGATGAGTCTGGAAATGTTGTGAGAAATAATGCTAGACTTGTAGCTAAAGGTTACTCTCAAGAAGAGGGTATCGATTATGATGAGACGCTTTCTTCTGTGGCACCTCTTGAGGCAATACGTCTACTCTTAGCGTATGCTTGCTATAATGACTTCAAATTATTTCAAATGGATGTGAAAAACGCATTCCTTAATAGTGATCTAAAAGAGAAAGTGTATGTTGAACAACTTTCTAGATTCACCGATTCAAAACATCGTAATCATGTTCATAAGCTCTCTAAAGCCTTGGCCTTAAGCAAGCACCAAGAGCATGGTATGAAAAGCTTAGTTCTTTTCTCATTGAGAAAGGCTATAAGCAAGGAAAAATAGATACAATCTTGTTTCTTAAGAAACAGGATGCTGATATTTTTGTCGCTTAAATATATGTTGACGACATTATATTTGGTTCAACTAATGAAAAACTATGTACCGAATTCTCTAATCTAATGAAAGGAGAATTTGAAATGAGTCTCATGGGAGAATTAACCTTCTTTCTTGGACTCCAAATTAAACAAACTGAAGATGAAATTTTTATCCATCAAGTAAAATATAGCAAACAGTTGCTCAAGAAATTTGATCTTGAGAATGCTAAATCTTTGTCCACTCCTATTGGTAGTAATACCAAAGTCGATAAAGATGAGGATGGAAAGGAAGTTGATTCCAAACTATATAGAAGCATGATAAGGTCATTACTCTATCTTACTGCTTCAAGACCCGATATCATGTTTAGCGTGTGCTTATGTGCTAGATATCAGTCTGCTCCAAAAGAGTCACATCTTGTTGCAGTTAAGAGGATCTTTCGATACCTCGCAGGAACTATTAGCTTAGGTCTATGGTATCCCAGAGGATCATTGCTGGATCCTGTAAGATATTTAGACGCTGACTATGCTGGATGTCGCATTGATAGAAAACGCACATCGGGTACTTATTAATTATTAGGAAATATGTTGATTTCCTAGTTCTCTAAAAAGTAGACATCAGTTGCTTTATCTACAGCAGAGGCTGAATATGTCGCAACAGCTAGTTGTTGTGCTCAATTATTTTGGATGCGACAACAACTTGAAGATTATGATCTTCATTTTGATAGTATTCCAATAAAGTGTGACAACACAAGTGCAATTAATTTGTCACGAAATCTTGTCTATCACTCAAGATATAAGCATATTGAGTTGAGACACCATTTTCTACGTGACAATGTGCAAAGCGGAAAAGTTGATATTCAGTATATTAATACTGAGCAACAACATGCTACCACTCGATAAAGAGAGGTTTATTTATTTACGAAATGAGTTAGGAATTTGCAATCCTAACGCCTAGAATAAAATTCAAACGTGAATCTTATCATCTCTCTAGGTAGAGAATTATTTGTTGCCAAAAATGGGTGATTTATTTTTATTCCTTCCACTTAAATCACGTTCTCCACTTTCCAAATCTTAAAAATCAACTTCCAAATTTATATTAATCTCTCCTCTTTATTTTCGTTTTTACCACAAACCGAAATCCCTCTCTTCGTTTTCTTACCCATTCTCTCTTCCAAAACCCTAAAAACTCTCTCAACCTCTTATCATCACCCATGGCACCAAAATCAGCAACGCCCGCGAAGGGAAAGGCAACCCCCAAACGACGGTCCAAGGCTGTGGCCGCTACTTCAAAGGTTTCTCATTTTGAGTAACAACCCCCTGTTTCTGAGGGGGAGACGCCCATGCAATCTGTGATTGCTCCGGCACCAACTAAGACCGGCTCTGCTGGGAAGGCTAAGGCAACTTCTGTCAAAGTCTCCAAAGGGCCCTCCGCTGGCGTCGAGGTCAGTACTACTACTAAAATCGCTCCGGCCAAGGCTGATGTTGCCGCACATGTCAAGGCTGGGAAAGTAGTGGCTGAGGAAACTCTCCCTGATATCGTAAAATCTGGGAACCCTATGGAGGAAATCCAAGAAACCCCTGAAAAGGAGGACTCTACACCCACTAAGGTGTATGCCACTTCTGAGGTTGACCAAACTTCAGGCAATAAGGATGTGTCTCAAGATGAGGAGACAGACTTGCCTGAGGAGAAGGATCTCCTGAGGATGCTGGGGATGAGATTGAAGTGACTGATGTCCATTTCTGACAGAAACCGCATGCTCCTGTCACGGGGGTTGCTTCTCGCACTAGAGGAAAACGCTCCTTACCAGGTACTCCGAAATCTGGTCCTGATGGAGCTAAAAAGCAAAAGCTTGCTAGAGATTCTGATGTTTTCCTGCCGGAGATTGATCAGTATGTTTCTATGGCTGAGATTAATCAAATTCTTGCTGTGCAGAAGCCTCGACCACCTGAGGGACAGTAGAACAGGTTTTCCACCGTACGCACTGGGTGTGCTGTGTAGTAAGTCACGGCTGTGGTAACCGTGCACGTTCGACCTGAGTGTAGGACGGATACCGAGACTTCGCTGAGTGAGAAGTGAGGTTCTACTGAGTGAGGAACCAATCTCTGTTCTGATTTCTTTGTGAACTAAGTGGTTATATTTGTGGTTGTCTCTTGAGTACTTACAGGCTCATCTTGAGAAGAGACTAAGCTGTGTGGAAATCCTCTACTGAGATATTAAGCGCTGGAACGTTCCTCTACTGTAAAACAGAAACGGTCTGCACTCAGAGAAGTCATTCTTCACTGTAGGGAATCACTTGTGAGGATTTATACTCTAACATAACATTGTCTGTGTGCTTTAATAGACATGCTTGCACTTGAGTGACAACGTGCTTTGTGGAATCCGTTGAGCTACCAACTGCTGAGCGTGAGCATCATTATGCTGGAAACGAGAAGACGTCCACTGTGTGAGGAGCTGACCGTTGCCCAAGAGTGATCTCCTTTTAAGGATTCTAAATCTCACTTTGTGAGAAACTGAACGCCTAGTACAAGGGCTCTTTGTACCCATTATATTATATAGTGGAATCACCTCTACGATGGAAAGTGGATGTTGGTCGATTATGGCCGAACTACTATAAATTATTGTGTCCATTACGATCGCGCAACACTCGTCCGAAAACCTACTCGATCAAATCGTAACGGTTACAGCGAAGTAGATCTCATTCTGAAAAATGCATTGCGGTGATACAGTACGCTTCCGCTTACATTGAGGAAGGGCAAAAAAGTGATAAATACTAATTCATCCCCCTCTTAGTGTACACAAAAGATCCAACATGAAGGATGTCTTTGGTAAATCGGAACTCATATTTCTTCTGAACTTACCGTAGCAACCATTTAAAAAATGAAGAAACTCGATGTTTGAATTTTTTAATTTGTTTTATTGAACTCGATCTTAACATTGAGTTAATATTATTCTAGAAATTTTGAATAATTTTACGAACTAATTCTCTTTTTCTTACCTTGAATCTTTTTAGGAATGAAATGTTTAGGAAACTATTGGTAAGTTCTCTTTTTACTAAAAAGGGATGACAAAAAATAATAAAATAAAATAATTAACTTTGAGTATGGGTTTTAATTCTGCCTTAAAAATTCTTCACATTAAGTAAACCTCAAGTCACAAAATTTTTAAAAATTACCAGGTTTGATTTTTAAACGTTAGATTAGAAAATATTTTTTTATGACATGTGTGGAAAAATGAAATATTTATTAAAGTTTTAGTACTTGATAAAAACATTCGCTGGGAGCGCTAATGTTGAGCTTGTAGCCAGTGAAGTTATGGCAACCCAACAACCCGAAGTGAAATCCCATGCTGTTCACAGACGTCAAGCCTTCGACGTAAATGTTCTTTACTTTGCTGAATTTCAGCGACTGCAGGCAGAGGTTTGCCAAACAATTTTATTCCACCGTGTCTCTACGTAAATTTAGCCGATGGTTTCAACCAGAAAACAGGAAAGAAGGGAGCTTACCATCGGGAGGTGCTGGCATGGCTTCCTCGGATTGCAGCCCGCGTATCCCCAGAAATTCTGGCCTTGCCCATCGAAGACTCCACCCTTGACATTTAGACCATCAATCGACTCGAAGCCAAACCAGTCGTCGGATGTGTATGCACTGATATCGCTGTATGATTTAATGGTTCCTTGGATTTCGATCTCCATTGGCACGCCATTGTTACAAGGTCCTTGGAAAACAACCGGACCTGCAACATATGTCCCTGATGGGATCAACATCTTGGCCGGCTCCCCGGACTTGCAATGTGCATCCCACGTCCTTATGAAAGCCTGCAGGCAACACACGCGTAAGCATGATGATCCTTTGATGAGGCATGGTAACTTTGCTTTAGGGTTAAACCAGAACTATACCAATGCATTATCAGTCTCTTCGTCGGCCTTGGCACCATATTGGGTGACATCAAAAACTCCATTTACGGGAGGCGGGGTATTGGAAGCCAGATCCTGATCAGTGGATTCAGTGTCACCTTCGTTGGGAATGGCAGGAATGGGACCACCGGCAATGGGACCACCGGCCCCGACAAAAACAAGGCTGCGCTGGCCGGTCATATCCCCAAACACAAGTTGGCGACATTCACCTCCTCTGACCAGGCAGGCCAGAAAAATCAAACCCAACTCCAACAAGTTAATGACGAGGTCCGAACTCCTTGTTCTTGTGGCGATCTCCATTGCCTTTAGGATTCTGCGACAATGTCTTAAGCTCTAGTTTCCGTAACACCCCGTATCACAAGAACAATCTCGTGGCTTCCTCTCGCCCTCCTCCTCGACTCCGTGAGATGTTGACTTCAACCTCTCGTGCCATTGTCTTTTATAAAGCGAAATTGCCCAAACAACTTCAGTAACAAAGGGAGCGTATCTGTTATTGTTTTCGAAACATGGCCAGAAGATTTTCGCGGCCGCCTTAATCTCCAAATATTTAGCTGAAGAAATGAAAAAGGAAAACCCTAATAAATCTGCAAAAAATAACTAACAATCTCCCAAACCCGATATATTCCCCAGCTTCTTGTTCGGACCTTCTGTTATTCTACCTGTCTGTCCCACCAATTCCATTTGAAGTTTGTGTACTTGTTTAAAGAAATACAGCATAAAAGAACATCATTTTCTAGAACATAAAAATGACAACCGCTGTTATAAAATGGAAAATATTTTTAAAAATTTTTCGGCGAAAGTCTGGAAAAATGCAAACTTACAGTTATGTTTTTGAGATACACAGTTCATGTTTTTCTCAAGGGTGGTTACTATTGTGAAAATCTCACTCATCCAAAGAAAAGAAAATTAAAACTAGTCTATAGGCTGATGTGATTTTGTTAAACTAATAGATTGTTGTCGTAAATTTTTTGAAAGATCTTTGTTAATAAAACCACACACATTTTGGAAATGAAAGTATATGTCCTTCAGAACATGTAATTTCATTTGTTCTTTGTCGAGTTCCATGAATTTACTAAAATTTAGAAATGTTTTTGTAAGGTAATTTCTTTCTTTGATAATACAAATCTCAGCATTTGTGAATTTACCACCAGATATTTAAAGTTTTGTGACTTGAATAAATTAGAATATTCGGACAAATATTTTTGTAATTTACTGTTGTTTTTGTTTCTTCTAGAAAGTGACTAATTATATCATTTGCAACTTACTGTCCAACTAGACGTATATTTATTGTAAGTGCAATTATTTCATACCTTTTATCAAATAATTTGTAAGGAAGAAAAACAAAATTGCTCAACTGACATTTTTAAAGAAATTTAGGTAGGATAAATATTTTATTTTTAATTTGGTACATATATTTTTTATTATTCAAGAAAAAGTAATTTTGAAAAAAAAAAGTTAAGTTGTCCTGTAGCAAATATCATATGGTAAAAATAAAGAAAATATTATGGAAATACAAATTTATATTTACTTTCAAATTTCTAACTTTAATCAAAGATTATCTAAATATTTAGAGATTGATACCAGTTATTTAAAAAAATGAACACGATAAATTTAGTGAAACTAAAATATATATAATTAGTTATGTCAAATCCAAAAATTAAAGATAAAAGATTTGTTTAGATTTTATTAGCAAGAACAAAAAAAATTATAGCTTCCTAGGATTATACTAAATAGAAAAGTTTTATTTTGTAACTTTTACAAAAAATGCGAAGGATTTCCTTCGACATTATTACTAAAATTTCACAATCCACACGACACATAATTCTCTATTTGTTAGGATGCCACAAAAAAAAAATTTATCATCATCAAAACATTAATTCAAGTTAGTAAGTATCATAAATATATCCACCCAAGTCATCTACTTTCGTTTCGTATTCAACCTGTCTAATTTTTAATATTGATGGTGAATATGACTGAGGATAAAGAATGATGGATCCACTTAGAAAACTCCGGCGGCCGCAAATGATGCTGCCTAACAACAATTACATCTCTAAACTTTAATTCTTCAATATAATATCTCAAAAATAACTCCAACGACACTATTATATTTTGTTTTAAGAATCAAATGTAAAAATTTCACAATAAAACATTTCACATAAATGGTTGCGATGAATGCATGAGGAACTTGTCCGACATCAACAGTCGCCCTCATAGGATACTCCCGTGCTATGTGTTGTCAAAGCTATTATGGGTGTTTGGATTTCTACCAATGGTATCCTCGGGCACATCCCTTGAAGATGCATCGCCTATAGCTCGCCGAGGGTTGGCTTGCAAATCCTATTCGCGAACTACCCACGGTGTGAGATCAGGGCCGTGTGGTTGGCTGCATGAAAACTCGTCGAAATGTCAAACCACGGTCTTGCAAGGAGAGTAATTGGAATGGGCGATTATATTGAATTAGATTTGTTGTGTTTTCCCTCCATGGGTAATTTGACAAAAATACCCTTTCTATTCAGTATTTGTTCGATAACAATGAACACCTCGCCTTCTTAATTGTGCTCGAGGACATAAGTTGACTTCGATACAGTCATTCGAGAGTGGTTTTTTGGGCAATGACCACTAATTCTTCTTCTGGAACGACAGTTTTACATTTCAACCTCGCCATTCAAAACTTTGTTAAGAACAACAAGTCTGCTGTTTCACCTGGTTGATGTCGCATTTAGACATAGTCGAGTTTTGGGAAAGCTGTCATGAACTAAGCCGGCATCTCTCTCCTGGCTGGGATTGAATTTGGAATGAGATGAGTGTACCTCAAAAATGCTACTTCAATTAACAAAATTTGCCAGTCATTTCTCCCCCTTGATGGGTAATCGAGTTATGCGTTCAATTGGACTCATCCCATCCTCTCCCGAGAGTCGAGTGAACTCTTGCACTTTATATCCTCAAGGATAGGGATGCTCTTAATCTATATAAGCAAGGTAAGGCACATGATCAAAAGTCATTTCTTCTCGACAAACAACGTTCGGTATTATTTACTCGATCATACGATTCAAACAAGCTCGGGCATCCACCGACAAGATTGGTTCTACTGGATTAGGTCGGAGTGTAAAAATTTTCATGCATATCCTATACCTATCAAAGAAATAAAATTCATTATATGAAGTATAATTATAAAAAGAGGAAGGGTACTCTTGTTTTTGGAGATGAGAAGAAGAATATGTTTGGTATCTATCTATCCTCAGGGTTTGTTGGATCTCCATTCTCGAATCGAGAGCCTGCAAAAACTGCAGAAGAATCAGGTAGAGATCGTCCATGACTAACCTCCTTGAACTCGACTCCATTTTCTTGTAGAATCCTTCCAAAATCTCCTTCCATTTTCCTTCTACGATATCATTTCTTCGAGTACCATGACCAGGCGAATCTCCATTGACACTATCAGGGGATCTACTCAACTGAAATTTCTTGAATATTTTGCATTATAATCCTTAAGTCATTTTCTTGATATTTGCTCACTTGAGTTAAATCTTTATTTACCTGAATTAAATCCTTGTTAACTTGAGTAAAATCTTTGTTAACCTGGGTAAGTTCTCTCGTACTACTAGTGTTTTGCTTTACCCTCATCATCATTTTTTTCAACTTCGGTATCATTTTTCTGTTCGAGTTCACTATTCATTCCTTCACTAATCATTTTTTAGTACTGCATTCCTTGTAAAATGCTTAATCATCCTACTAACTTCTTAAAAATAACTTAAAGTCTCTCACTGTAATCGTCAAAAATGTGTTCGCACACAAAAAACGTGAGCAACCAGAGCATTCACCGGAGTATGGGAATATGTGTTAAATGTGGTTGACAGTAAAATTTAAGGACATGAAACACAAGAAGATGACGACAAAGATTTCAATCATTGAAAACATAAACACTTACGACCATGATCCTTGTACAAACAGGAACAAAAATACTGAGAAAAGAAATGGTGGAAAAATGAGAGAGGCATGGGACAAAAAGTGATTGATGAGAGAGTTAATGTGCATACCCTTAAATGAAGAGTAAAAGACATATTTATAATAACCTAATACTAGTTGCCAAAGGATCGTGGTAAACTGCTGGTGAAGTTGTATTGACATCAGGAAACTGCGCTACAACATGTCATCGTGGGGTGCTAGGAATGTCAATTTCGAGTTGTCAAAGGGATCATTTCGTCCTTGATCTCTGGGTAGGCGCCTGCTCTTACTGTCAGAACTCAGAAGTGTCTTCTCAAACACATCTTGCTGGATTGATGTCAAACTCGAGCCGTTGAAGGATTGTTGAAGGGCTCATGTCGATCTTGATCCTCAAATAGGCTCTCGTGGGCATCCTCTCGAATACGTCTTACTAGGACAATATCTCATTCGAGCTACTAAGAAGACTATCTCGACATCGACGAGTTGCTGAAAGGACCATCTCAACCTCAAACGTATTACATGCTTTTCTCATTGATGGACATATGAACTTGAATCTGGGGATTGAAGCAACTCGACTTAAATGTCATGTAACGGTTGATCCAAGCGACGTGTCCCCTCCATGATACAACGACTCAGGGGAAAACCGACGCGACTAAACATATTAGGCTCTTTGCTCAGGCCTCAAATTTTCTTGTACAAACAGCTGAGTCTAAGTCGGGCAAAACTCTACGACCGGTTAATGAATCTCTTAGTTATAAAAAAAACAAAAATGACATAAAGCAAACGAAATAAATAATATCTTTTACAAATTCGCTTTGATGCTTCGAATCACGTTTGCCGTCCAACTCCAACCAAACAATGCCGTAAAAATATTATAGTGTCTTATCATACGCATTGGCAAAGGTATGTTTGAGTCTGAAACGGAAGAACATTGCTTACACACGATAACTGTACGGGGACACAGTTCGAGGCGAAAATCTCACCCAGATGACTAAGTTCGTTCCGTTCAACATTTTACAAGTCGAGGCAAGCCGCAGCTGTCGAGGCCAAATTTCTTCTAAGTCGAGGCAAGCCCCAGCTGTCGAAGCGAACCAAGGTCAAGAGCAAGGTGCTGGTGGTCGGTGGGAAGGGCTACATCGGTCATCGGATCGTGAAGGCTAGTCTCGAGCTTGGCCACCAGACCTTCGTCGTCATGCGCCCGGAGGTCGGACTAAACATCGAGAAGTTCCAGGCCCTATTGTCCTTCAAGATGCAGGGCACCCGCCTCGTCGAGGGACATTCTCAGACGTGGAGAGCCTCGTGGATGCAGTCAGGCAGGTCGACGTCGTCGTCTCTGCCATGTCGGGCGTTCATTTCAGGAGTCACAACATCTTGCTGCAACTCAAGCTGGTTGAGGCCATCCAGAAGGAAGGAAATATTAAGGCGAGGCCTTGTTCCATGTCTTTGAGTAATTTCTATTTTTACCCCTTGCTATTAATTTTTTTACAAAAATATTTATGTGTTTGGTTTAAAATCAGAAGATTAATAGACTGAAAATAATAATAATAATCCTTTATAACAGAAAGGATGATTGTTCCAGTTATAAGGGATTAAAGTTAAGCTTATGTTATTGGGAGCTTTTGTTCCTAATTAGCGTTTGTTATCAAAATATTTCGCGATTTAAGCACACGTTTCTGATATTTATGAGAAAATATCCCGATCTCGGCTTTTATAAAACCAACTTCATCTTTCTCGAAGTTTTATTATAAGTTTTAGATGTTTTTTTTATAAGTTCCTTACAAGTTAAAGAACTTTTTAACAGATAATCGGCTTTTTAAAAGTCAAGTTCAATCACACAACAAGGATGTGTCAAAATTTCGAAAGTATGTGCCCTAAAACGTGAAATAATTTCACGACCAACGCTAATTAGGAACGAAACTCTATGTTATTTAGAAACCGTAGTTTAATATCACGACGCCCTCAATTTTTGTTGGCCTTCAGCTATTTTACAATTAGTAACCCGAGGGATTGTGATTTGTAACCAATTTGGGTTGTGCACATGAGTCATGTGACTAACTCCAGAAACTCTCTGGTAGAGGTTATGCACTAAGGATATTGGCTAACTCCATAATCCCTATGGTTTGGGTTCTGCACTATCAACAATGACAAACTCCAAAAGCCCTCTGGTTGGGTTTAACTCGTGGCAGCTCCACGCAAACACATAGCGAACCCTACGTAGGCAGACATCACCCCTTCTCCAAGCCCACATTAGGTACCACCCGATCTGTATAACACCAAAAGTGAGTATCTCATCGGTTCCTCCATACGCGGCCCTTCTCTTGCTCCCTGGCCTGACACATCTATACCCCGACTTCTTTCTAAGCTAGATGCATGTCCACCTCGCTACGGTGTAGCCAATTCCCTCGCAACCTCACTCACGCCTAGTCACAGCTTATACCCTATACACTAGCTTTTTGAATACACAAGGAAATCAGTTACAAAGCCCACAGGCACTCCTCATGACTTTTCCACCAAGCCTGCAACAAGCCCGTCATGCCACAATGCGACCAAGTCCTTCGCAGCCTCAATCATGTCCAGCATAACTTGCACCCGTGATACCAACCTTCTACAACCGAATGCTTCACCTCGACGAAAACAAAAAAACTCACAAGTCTCGCTGTACCAGATCACCTGTCTCTCTCTCTCTATCATGCTCTTTCTAATTTACAAGAGAACCTCTATTATAGACTTACAAGAATTATGCATTGAACGAAAATTGTTGATCAAAGGTTCTGCAAGATAAAGAAATAAATTTTCAGCGAACTATATCGTTTCCTATGTTCTGTATCAATTGTGGATCAATTGTGTTCACGATCCCAAGGAGATGGTGCTTGTAGAAGGATTTGATAGTAATGCTTCGTTAGACTTTTGTACATAGAAATATTATTTCTCATAACTGTCCAACCTTATGTATAGAGACACGTGGGGATGTGTCCATATTTAGATGGCTCGTCCTTTGCCATGAATCTGGACATGTTTGGATGCAAGAGAAAACTTTGATTGAACGTTGGATAATCCCAAGTCAATCTGCATAGTGATGCATATATTAGTTTCCATATTTGAAGTTATTTGTTACCTTAAAGAGAGTGTATCAACTCACATGAAAATAAATCTTAATAAAATGATTTTAAACCATTTTATTTTAGGTAATATACCACATGAATATATTTGGTTAATTAGATGACTAATTAAATCATTCATCTTTGTTAATTTGGTGAGAGAATTGGCATACAGACTATCCATATAGATTAATTTTCTGTAAAGAAGTAAAAGCTTACCTACTATTTAACTTTAGCTTATCTTTTATATGAAATCATGAAAGTCATACAAACATACGATCCTATAACAAACTAAGTTAAGACCTAGATAGAAATTTGACTAATAAATAGCATCAAAAATTGATAATTTGCCTAGTAAGAATTATTATTTTATATTGCATTAGGCCATGATATGAGGAATTTATCGCAATAGTACCACCATGGCCAAAATCTCCCACATTGGATAACTTAGAAAATTTATTAGTTAATAATGAAGTTTTATCGTAACAGTTGTCTAGTTTTTCCTTAAGAAAGAATGACGAGACATGTTTATGGCTGGCAATTTGAGATATGGGCACATTAATTAGGACACGACAATACTCGGTTTAAAAGGGGTTCTGATTTACTTAAATGTGTCTTCACATAAACGGGTTGAGACACAACACGACACGACAAAATATATATTCCGAAACAATATATGAACATGTTTAAAATTTGAAAATATATAAAAAGAATTTAGGATATATATATATTAGTTTCTTTTCTTTATGATCTCTCTCATGTAAATTCTCTTATTCGTCGTCTTTCTTTTATTCTTTCTCGGAAGAATCGTCATCATTTCTCGCCAAGACTTCAAAGATATATTTAGTTGTAAGTAAGCTAATTTTATTTTATTTTTTTTCAAAATTTTGAAATCTCTTTTAATCGTGTGATTATTTTTTACATCTTATTTTCCTTGGTTTGTTTGAGAACTTCACGGGAAAAAGATTTAATACATGTCGCATTTCAGGGTTAGTTTTTTGAGACTGTGATGAGATTAAAAAATTAGGGGATATGGATGATAATGTTGTGATGGTAGTAAAGAAAAAATTGCAAGGCAAAATATATTTTTAAGTTAATTTTTTTATTATACAAACCATAGTGTGTTTTAATTGTATTTTTAGTCTGAAATACTATACTTGTTGGATTTAGTTTATTGAATTTTGGAGCGCCACGTATTTGTGGATCACTTTTGATCGACTGGATTTTCAGAAAATCATGTATTCATTGAGTCCCTTAACAATTGTTTGCCAATTTTCAGTGAGGACTTGATAACTCTACGAAAGTAAAGTTATTAAGGCACTCTTGTGGGCATTAATGTGACTAGTTCGTTGAGTTTTGATTGTTTTAGTTGCTTTTGCATCTTTTTATCTTTAGTAGTTGAGTCTTTAGGTGTTTGAGTATTTTGGTTAGTTTATTAAGATTAAGTCTCTAATATGTGAGTGTTTGAACGAATGTTAAATGTGGAAAGGATGAGCCAAAGATGAGACCAAGAAGTTGGATATCATCGACTTTCAGGAAGATTAGAGAAGAACACATCTGTCCTATAAAATTATTTTGTGTAAGGGTATTTTAGGTTATCTAGGGGAATATTTTATGAGGGAATCCTAGAATTTTTAGGGGGGTCTTTTGGTTTAGGAGGAAGACAATTTTAGGACATAAAGACGGCTGAAGAGTATTGGAGAACGAGATTAAGGTGACAACGCTCAGATCGGAAGATTGAGGGGTCCCTCTTTATTTTCGTTATCCTATTTTCGATGTCATCATCTGTGTTTCTTGCTTTGTCTTTGGATCTTGATTTCATTATTATGAACTAATTTCTCATTCTAGGACTATGAAGAAACTTTGTATTCCTATAAAGCTAGTGGACTTTCTTTCTTAATGTGATTCGAATTGTTGTTAATTGTTTATCCAGTTTGTTCTTAATGCATGTTAATTGACTAGCCACTAATTGACATTGATCAGATAATCTAGGGAGACTTGGGAGGGTAGTCAAGGTTAGATTTCGACATGGATAGCCTAAAGCAGTCCATGTGTTGTAAAACATGACTAATTGTGTGAATGGAACACTTTAGGTAATCGATTAGGATTGCATCATAATGGGTCACCCCAAGTTTCTTGCCTAAGAGTATAGTAAGGAATTTGATAAATGATGATACGTTCTTGATCACGCTTGTCGAAGGCGGCAAATTAAATACTCTAGCAAACCTAACTAACTTGTAGATAGAGTAAGTAGAGGTCGATCCCACAGAGAATCAACAGAGAAAAATTCCTAACGGTCGCACGTTTAACAATTTCGAGGTCAAGTCAAACAAGATTGAATTGAGAGTAAAACTGAAAAAGAGAGTGCAAATAACGATGATTAAATCAATTAATAAAAGCCTAGGACTATCAATTTCCCCTAACGAATTATCTAACTCGTTCATTCCTTTCTCCAGTTATCAAATTCTTAAGTTACTAACCTAGGGTTCGTATATCTCTTTACGCCTCTCCCGAGTGCTCTAAAGACGTATTCCCTGTATCGAGCTAATCACTCTATTCCTAGGCAATTAACTAGTGGGAACCCATTATGCAACAACCCTAAATGGCTACCTAAGGCAATCAGGTATATTCCTATCCTTCTCGCTAATTAGCTCCGTTTTCCAACGAGACGCTAACTTAGGCTATTCAATCCACGGCTTAACCTAAACAACTTTTCCAAGCCCGAATGGGTCTCCAGATCAAATTAATTGGTGGCCAGTCAATCAACCGCATTAAGAACAAGATATGAATAAGTAACCACACGAATTTGCATAACACGGAGAAAAGGAATTCACTCGTTAGATAAAATCGTTAGGTTCCATTGAAGTCCTAGAAAACGAAATTAGTTCATAACGTAGAAGAAATTCAACTCAAATTCAAAAGAAAAGGAGAGCGACATAATAATCAAAGAGGGGCAAGAAAAGAAAAACGCCCTCTCGAATCCTCCGATCCGAGAAGTAGTCGCCTAGTCTTGATCTCCGCTTCAACTCTAGCCGTCTCCGAGTCGAATGTCTCCCCCGTTCTTCACCAAAAGAAAAGACTCTAAAAGCTAAAGGGAAGCTTTCCTTAGAGTTACCTCTAAAACTAGGATATATAGATCTCCTAGAAAATATTTCCTAAGATTCTCCAAATCTAGGCAATATTTCTAGGGAGAATAAAATAAAATAAATCTAAAACTACCAACTAAATAACTAGTTGATCCTCTATATCTCCATAATGCAGTCTTAGGAAGACTTGAAGACTCCTCAAGCGGTTAGCCTTCAAAACTCGCAAGAAAGCTTCGTCAGCTACAGAACCTCCAGGGACGCGTCCCTGAGATCTGAAGGACGCGTCCCTCAGCTCTCTGTCCATTGTTCGCTCCTCTTCGCTTTTCTTCGTCCGAGCTTCAAAGTCTCCTTCATTTTCCTGCATTAACACATGACAAACCAAGATGCATCAACAAGATAACCGACTCGAGACGAAATAGAAACAAAAACTAAGAAAATAACAAAGATCAACTTAAAATAAAACTAAACTAAAAATGACTCAAATCCTACCAAATCCCTATCAATACTCGTCCGACTACCCACATAAAGCCTCGTTAAGGATACTAAATAACCCTACTTTCACAGAGTTATCACACCCCCAAACCTACAATTTGCTAGTCCTCGAGCAAATGAAAAGAGATAAACACCAAGATAACTCTTCAGCAATACCCCACTCAATCCAATATGAGCAACCCTCTTTCTATTCTCAGCTATACACATGCTCACTTCCGTTGGTCGAGTCATTTGTCAATAAAAACCATTCAATTTTGATCAAACTTCGCAGAAATGTTCACAACGATCAACTCGGTATGTCATATAGTGAACTCAACAATAAAAGACTTCCAATAAAACATATTAGATCGGTACTTCGTAGAAAACCAACCAAACACTAATCATCCACTCGTCCTCAGGATTTTCAACAACTTTCTCAACACAAACTTTATTCCAGCTACACGACTCTAAATGTTTCATCACATTCTAATGTACTCATGTAACGAGTATTTGATCAATGACTCCCGGTCCAGTTGGACCAAGGCATTAGGCGATGAAGCACCCCTCGGATCTCATTCTCGAGTACACCAAAAGGACTCACACCACAAGTACATATTTAGGCGCCAATCACATTTCAATCACTTTTTTTTCTTTACTTTTCTTTTTCACACGCCTAAACATTGGTACTCAGAGCCTTGGTAGCCAATTTTTTTTTTACTCACTTTTTTTTTTTTAAGAACTTGTTTCAAATCAATGCCTAGCCAGCCCCACTCAGCACCAACTACTATGCGTTATTAGATTTCGAGAATTGTTTTCACTCACTACCAATCCATACCGAGGAATTATTACCCACTAAAAAAAACAGTTTAATCACTCAATTAAGCTCAATTTTCACTCTTCCATAAGTCGTAAGCATGTGCATAATAAGTCATCATCGAATAAGGGTCAGCTCACCAAAGATATCGTCAAGTCTACTGAAGAGTTAGACACACCTAAGCTTACTCTAGAAATGACCTAAAAAAATCAAGACTAAAAATCAAAACACTACTAGCAAGCAATAAATTAGAAATGACTATCAACCCAAACCACATAGATAAGCATACTTGCAGCACAAACAACACCCCCAAACCTAGACTAGACATCGCCCCGATGTAAATAATGAATAAAAGATGAAGGGAACGAAGTACTCCCCTGGGGTGAGCTAGTCATCGTTGGTATCATCAAAGTCGGGGGCGTTGTCCTTTCTTTAATCAACCTCTTCCTCAATCTGGAAGTCAGCTAGTGAAGGGATGCTTGGATGACCCGTCAGGTCGATCCCAGATGCTGCACCATGGAACCGAAACATTTCCTCCACTCTCTGAAAACAAAACTCCATGTATGATGACTGGATTTCGTTGTTGATTTCCAATTGATGCATCCGCTCCTCTATGCTGGATCCGATCCCTCTTGAACTTGATGCTCTGGCCTGTCGAGCCTGTAGAACCTCCGAGCGTCGTCTGGGCCGATTCTCTGTTACCTGCACAAGACTGTTAATATACCTCTCATTCATTAATGTACCTGGTGGAATGAGCTCCTCATGTGCAGCCATTGGGACACCAAATTGCTGACAAAGCATGGTAATCAAGCAGGGAAACCAAAATCCCCATCTGGTGCTGCTAGCTGATTGCAGAATGGCATTGTGAATGAGGTTTCCCACATTGATCCTTTTTCGTTTTAGAATTGCATAAATCAAAATGGCTCGGTTCTTTCTGCACATGTTGAGATTAGTAACCGGCAACATTGTATGAGCAACAAAGTAAAACCAAACCTTGGCCATATGCGTTAAAGCTTTTCGTGGAATCGCCATGAATTCATTGTGAGACATAATCCACGATCCGTCCGTGTTCGTCAAAGCTTGACTTACCATCGCCGCTTGTGTTGTCGTGAATTCACCGGTTACGAACTCCTCGTAATCGTCCACCTCAGGAATAGGTATATTGAAACACTCGTTGATTGTTTTTCCATCGAATGGCACTTGCTTTCCCCTCACCTGCACCTTAAAATTCCTGTGGTCGGGAACATTAGCATAAAACTCGCGAACTATTGGGTTAACGGCCGGGTTACGCGGTGCGAGAAATTGATCCCATCCCTTGTGGGCAATAGGGGTTAACACCCAATGCACAAATTGAGGTTCACTACCTAATTGCATCCCACGCTCCACAATAAATACCTTATTTTTCGTCATGGCCTCGGTGAATCGGCTCCTTGCCGCCTCAGAGACAAATTTGGCGTCTACACCTTGCCTCGATCTCTTCGATCCCATTTTCTACTTACCAATAGAAGACTAGGATGACACAGAGAATGCACGAGAACTTACCTGAACGGCCGAGGAAGTAGATTTGGCGTTGAAAATTATGTAGACAGACCCTGGGCGACGTGTATTGCTTGATTTCAGCGCTGGTCGTGGATGGGTAATGCTCCGCCACTTCAACGACGGCAACCGAAGAGGATGAGTGCAGCCCTAATTATGGATGGGTGATGCTCCTCCTGCTTCAACCACGGCAATTGGAGAAAGGAGGGGGAGGCTAGAGGCGGCGGCTGCAAAAGAGAAGAAAATAAGTTAGGGTTCTCACCGAACGATTTATAATATTTTCTCTCTTTTTTTTTTTTTTTTTTTATTTTATAGGAGGGACGCGTCTCTGAGAATGAAGGACGCGTCCTTCATTAGTCTGTAAGATTACAGAATGCCCAAGGACGCTTCCTTGGGTATGAGGGACGCGTCCCTCAGCTTCCTGTAAAATAAAACGAAAAGTGTCAAAAATCTAAAACGATAAGACGAAATAATGCGCAAATAATAATAAAAAAATAAAACTCGGGTTGCCTCCCGATAAGCGCTTGATTTATAGTCATCGGCTTGACTTTCTTGTCGCTTTCAGGCCTCTTTTAGGTGAATCGAGGATGCTTCACGATCAAAACTTCCCCTATAATGTTTTAACCTTTGCCCATTTACCTTGAATATCCTTCCAGAACTCTCTTCTAAAACATCTACGGCTCCATATGAGAATACCTCAACAACTCGAAAAGGGCCCGACCATCGCGATTTCAGTTTTCCAGGGAATAATTTGAGTCGGGAGTTGAATAACAATACCAATTGGCCTGGCTCGAAGTGTCTGGGCAATATCTTACCATCATGCCATTTCTTTGTCCTATCCTTGTACACTCTTGCACTGTCATATGCCTGCAACCGAAGTTCATCGAGCTCGTTCAATTGAAGTAGTCGTCTCCCACCGGCTTCTTCGAGATTTAAGTTCAACTTTTTCAGAGCCCAATACGCCTTGTGCTCGAGTTCCACCGGAAGGTGACATGCCTTGCCAAAGACCATTCTGTACGGTGACATCCCAATTGGATTTTTATATGCTGTCCTGTATGCCCACAATGCATCGTCTAACTTCGTCGACCAATCCTTTCTCGTTGGACATACTGTTTTCTCTAGAATCCGCTTGATTTCCCGATTAGAAACTTCGACTTGCCCGCTCGTTTGTGGATGATATGCTGTAGCTATCTTGTGCTTTATCCCATACTTCTTCATGAGTTGATCAAAATAGCGGTTGCAGAAGTGCGTCCCTTCGTCGCTTATGATAGCGCGTGGTGTGCCAAATCGAGTAAAAATCTGCTTTTTCAAAAACTTGCACACGACTTTAGAATCATTAGAAGGCAAAGCTACTGCTTCCACCCACTTTGACACATAATCAACAGCCATAAGAATGGATTTATTATTAAATGATGAAATAAAGGGACCCATGAAATCGATACCCCACACATCGAATAGCTCAACTTCAAGGATGCCTTGCAACGGCATCTCGTGTCTCTTGCTGATGTTTCCCACACGTTGACACCTGTCACAAGATGCAACAAAATTATATGAATCCTTGAAAAGAGTTGGCCAATAGAATCCTGATTGTAGAACTTTAGCCGCTGTTCGATCTCCTCCAAAGTGTCCACCATAGGGTGACGAGTGACAATGTTCGAGGATGCCTTTGATTTCTTCTTCTGGCACACATCTCCTGATAACTTGATCAGCACAATGCTTAAAGAGAAACGGTTCATCCCACATGTAATAGCGTACGTCATGCAAAAATTTCTTCTTTTGTTGAGGAGTAAAGTCAGAGGGAATATGGTTAGAAACAATATAATTCACAAAGTCGGCATACCAAGGGCACGACACATCGTTCATAGAAAACAATTGTTCATCAGGAAATGATTCATTAATTGCCGCATAATTATGAGATGACATCACATTTTCTAACCTCGATAAATGATCCGCAACTTGGTTTTCGGATCCTTTTCTGTCCCTAATTTCAAGATCAAACTCTTGTAAAAGAAGAACCCACCTGATGAGCCTTGGCTTTGCCTCTTTCTTTGAGATCAAGTACTTGATGGCAGAATGGTCAGTGAAAACAATAACTTTCGTACCAACAAGATAACTACGAAATTTATCAAAGGCATAGACAATCGCAAGCAACTCTTTTTCTGTGGTAGTGTAATTTACCTGAGCATCATCAAGAGTTCGACTTGCATAGTAAATGACATGAAATACCTTATTCACTCGTTGTCCTAGAACGGCTCCGACCGCGTAATCGCTTGCATCACACATTAGTTCAAATGGTAAATTCCAATCAGGTGCAATAACTATAGGGGCAGAAATTAACCTTTGCTTGAGCTCGTTGAAGGCACTAAGGCAGTCGTCATCGAAAATAAAGGACCTGTCCTTTTCTAAGAGATTGCAAAGTGGTTTGGAAATTTTGGAAAAGTCCTTGATAAATCTTCTGTAAAATCCTGCGTGTCCAAGAAAACTCCGGATTGCTTTGACTGATGTTGGTGGCGGCAATTTCTCGATCGTTTCTATCTTTGCTCGATCCACTTCAATCCCCTTGTTTGATATCCTGTGTCCAAGAACAATACCCTCTCGAACCATAAAATGGCATTTTTCCCAATTTAAAATAAGGTTTGTTTCTTCACAACGTTTCAACACGCGAGCTAAATTTGTCAAGCAATCATCAAAAGACATCCCAAAGATGGAAAAATCATCCATAAAAACTTCAAGGCACTGCTCAACCATATCAGTGAAAATAGACATCATGCATCTCTGAAACGTAGCTGGGGCATTACATAGACCAAAAGGCATTCGACGAAAAGCAAACGTACCATACGGGCATGTAAAAGTAGTCTTTTCTTGATCTTCTGCTGCTATGGCAATTTGGTTATATCCAGAATAACCATCTAGAAAACAGTAAAATCCTTTACCTGCCAGGCGATCCAACATTTGATCTATAAACGGAAGTGGGAAGTGATCCTTTCTTGTGGCTTTATTCAACTTCCTATAATCCATGCAAACTCGCCAACCAGTCACCGTTTGCGTAGGAATGAGCTCATTCTTTTCGTTGGAGACAACGGTCATCCCACCTTTCTTAGGTACACACTGCACAGGACTCACCCAAGAACTGTCAGAAATCGGATATATTATACCTGCATCAAGCCATTTGATTATTTCCTTCTTGACTACTTCCTTCATGTTTGGGTTGAGTCGTCGTTGATTCTCCACCGAAACCTTATGGTTTTCCTCCAACAGAATCTTGTGCATGCAGATTGACGGACTAATTCCTCGAATATCAGCAATTGTCCACCCTAATGCTCGTTTATATTCCCTCAAGACTCGAAGTAATTTCTCTTCCTGTGTCATTGTTAGTGCCGACGAAATAATAATGGGTAGAGTTTCATTACTTCCAAGATATGCATACCTCAGGTGTTCAGGTAATGGTTTCAGCTCTAATTGGGGTGGTTCTTCAATAGATGGTTTCATCGGATTATGCGGCCTCTCCAAGGTTTCAAAATGCGCCCCTCTCAACATGTGTGGTATTGCATCCATTGCTGTTATCACTTCTTGTACTTCTTCATTGTCGGATGACGTTGAGTTCATTGCTATTTCAAGTGGATCCTCATATGGAATCTCTGTAGAGTACCGGCTCAAAACATCTTCAATCAGAAAGCATTCATCAATTTCATTCGGGCACTTCAGTGATTTTAAAACATTAAATGTCACCTCCTCATCATTAACCCGAATGGTCAGTTCACCTTTTTGAACATCAATGAGGGCTCTACCTGTTGCCAAGAATGGTCTCCCTAAAATGATGGGGATATTTTTATCTTCCTCAAAATCTAAAACTACAAAATCCGCTGGAAAGATAAATTTATCCACTTTAACAAGCACATCTTCAACAATACCCCTAGGATATGTTATTGATCTATCAGCTAACTGCAATGTCACAGACGTAGGTTTCACTTCCCCCAAACCTAACTCATGGTATACAGATAAAGGCATAAGATTAATACTTGCGCCAAGATCACACAGAGCCTTACCATTGAATTGCGAACCAATAGTGCAAGGGATAGTGAAACTACCTGGATCCTTTAGCTTAGGAGGAAGTTTTCGTTGCAATATGGCACTACATTCCTCCGTTAGTGCGACGGTTTCAAACTCACCTAACCTTCTTTTCTTTGATAGGATGTCCTTCATGAACTTGACGTAGCTCGGCATCTGCTCAAGAGCTTCTGCAAAAGGAATGTTAATATGGAGTTTCTTAAACACGTCGAGAAACTTACGGAATTGGGCTTCATCATGCTTCTTTGCTCTTTGAGGGAATGGAAGTGGTGGTCGTTCTATCTTCCCCATGTTGGGTATTATCCAAGTGGGACGATGTGGTTGATCAGTTGGGGGAAGGACACGTCCTTCAGTTGGCAGGGTCGCGTCCTTCTGCGTTGCTTCTTCCACAGAATGTTCAGGGACGCGTCCCTCAAATTCGGAGGACGCGTCCTTCACGGTTCTGTGAAAATTCTGAAGTTCATGATTTCGTCCTTTGTTCAGCTTGGATGTGTTCGCCTCCTCATCGATTGGCTCTCGTGGAAGATCACTAATCTCACTTGACTTTTGTTTGTCACTCGACCGAACCTTTGGGGGTGCTTCTTCAAGTGCCCGGCCGTTCCTCAAGGTTACTGCCTTAACATATTCTCGTGGATTAACCTCAGTATCACTTGGCAACCCTCCTTGTTGACGTGAGTTCAAGGCTTGAGCGAGCTGACTGACTTGATTCTCCAAGTTCCTGATTGATGCTGTTTGATTCTTTATTATGGCATCTTGATTTGCCATGTACTTCATCATCAATTCCTCAAAATTCGTCTTCTTTTCTAGTTCTGGGGCTTTGGGTTGCTGAAATCCCGGAGGTTGCGTTGCTCGATGATCCACTGTTTGCTGCCCTTTCCAAGAAAAGTTAGGATGGTTCCTCCACCCCGGATTATACGTGTTGGAATAGGGATTGTTCCTCTGATTTCCTATAAAATTAGCCTCCTCCATGCTAGCAGAACATTGATCTGTTACATGTCCACCACCGCAAATATCACATCCTCTAGTTGTACTCTGGATGGACTGTACATTCACCGACTCAAACTTCTTGGCCAACGCCGATATCTGCGCTTGAATAGATGTGAGTGCATCCAGTTCATGAGCACCCGAAACTTTTCTACCACTTATTCGGTCGAACGATTGACTCGGTACACATGTTCTCCTCATAGTCTCCAAAAGCTCCCTTCCTTCTACGTATGATTTTCGTAGGAATGATCCGTTCGATGCTAAGTTGAGGTCCTTGCGCGATGTTTCCGACAACCCATTGTAAAAAGCTTCCAATTGTCGCCATCCCGGTAGATCATGATATGGGCACTGAATTAATAAATTTTTGAAGCGCTCCCAAGCCTCCACAAAAGTTTCTGTCTCATGTTGCTTGAATGTGCAGATTTCATTCCTCATGTGGGATATCTTGGATGGCGGGAAATATTGATCTAGGAATGCTTCTTCCATCTGTTCCCAGGTACTGATTGATCCAGCCGGTAGAGAGTTCAGCCAACTCCATGCTCTATCCTTCAAGGAGAAGGGAAATAACTTTAATCGAACTGCATCTTGTGGCACTCCGTTTTGCCTGAAACTGTCGCAAATGCTTAAGAACTTGCTCAAATGCTCATGCGGATCCTCCATCGCTGACCCTCGAAACATAACTGAATTCTGAATCATCTGGATCACTGATGTCTTTATCTCAAAGTCCCGAGCTTGAATCACAGGCGCAACGATACAGAACCGGTTGATGTGAGGTTTTGCGGAAGTGAATTCCACCATCGGCCTGTTATCAATGTCCTGTTGACCCTCGTTCTGCTGAGGTAGAATTAGGTTTCCGTCCATGTTGCTTTGTTGTGCACTAGCTTTCTCACGAACCAGTCTATGGAAAGTCCTTTCGATTTCAGGATCAAAAGGAAGAATTTCTGTACTTCGAGTTCGTCGCATGCACCTAATGTTAAAAATATCAAAAGAAATAAGTGAGAAAATTAAACAACTTGAACGTCAAATAGATAAACGTGATGACAGTAGAAAATAAATTTCTCCAAATTGATTCCCCGGCAACGGCGCCAAAATTTGATCACGCTTGTCGAAGGCGGCAAATTAAATACTCTCACAAACCTAACTAACTTGTAGATAGAGTAAGTAGAGGTCGATCCCACAGAGAATCAACAGAGAAAAATTCCTAACGGTCGCACGTTTAACAATTTCGAGGTCAAGTCAAACAAGATTGAATTGAGAGTAAAACTGAAAAAGAGAGTGCAACTAACGATGATTAAATCAATTAATAAAAGCCTAGGACTATCAATTTCCCCTAACGAATTATCTAACTCGTTCATTCCTTTCTCCAGTTATCAAATTCTTAAGTTACTAACCTAGGGTTCGTATATCTCTTTACGCCTCTCCCGAGTGCTCTAAAGACGTATTCCCTGTATCGAGCTAATCACTCTATTCCTAGGTAATTAACTAGCGGGAACCCATTATGCAACAACCCTAAATGGCTACCTAAGGCAATCAGGTATATTCCTATCCTTCTCGCTAATTAGCTCCGTTTTCCAACGAGACGCTAACTTAGGCTATTCAATCCACGGCTTAACCTAAACAACTTTTCCAAGCCCGAATGGGTCTCCAGATCAAATTAATTGGTGGCCAGTCAATCAACCGCATTAAGAACAAGATATGAATAAGTAACCACACGAATTTGCATAACACGGAGAAAAGGAATTCACTCGTTAGATAAAATCGCTAGGTTCCATTGAAGTCCTAGAAAACGAAATTAGTTCATAACGTAGAAGAAATTCAACTCAAATTCAAAAGAAAAGGAGAGCGACATAATAATCAAAGAGGGGCAAGAAAAGAAAAACGCCCTCTCGAATCCTCCGATCCGAGAAGTAGTCGCCTAGTCTTGATCTCCGCTTCAACCCTAGCCGTCTCCGAGTCGAATGTCTCCTCCGTTCTTCACCAAAAGAAAAGACTCTAAAAGCCAAAGGGAAGGTGTTCTTAGAGTTACCTCTAAAACTAGGATATATAGATCCCCTAGAAAATATTTCCTAAGATTCTCCAAATCTAGGCAATATTTCTAGGGAGAATAAAATAAAATAAATCTAAAACTACCAACTAAATAACTAGTTGATCCTCTATATCTCCATAATGCAGTCTTAGGAAGACTTGAAGACTCCTCAAGCGGTTAGCCTTCAAAACTCGCAAGAAAGCTTCGTCAGCTACAGAACCTCCAGGGACGCGTCCCTGAGATCTGAAGGACGCGTCCCTCAGCTCTCTGTCCATTGTTCGCTCCTCTTCGCTTTTCTTCGTCCGAGCTTCAAAGTCTCCTTCATTTTCCTGCATTAACACATGACAAACCAAGATGCATCAACAAGATAACCGACTCGAGACGAAATAGAAACAAAAACTAAGAAAATAACAAAGATCAACTTAAAATAAAACTAAACTAAAAATGACTCAAATCCTACCAAATCCCTATCAATACTCGTCCGACTACCCACATAAAGCCTCGTTAAGGATACTAAATAACCATACTTTCACAGAGTTATCAATCGTTCTCGTATGTTCGGAAGAAATACGAGGAGATATTCAAATCCTAGATTATCAATTAAATGATTCGATAGCATTAGAAATGGGGAATCAAATGTATGGCATGTGGGGAAGTTAAATGTCCTGTATATTTCTTTTATTGAAATTTTACTTTTTTAGTTTGGTTTCATTTTTTTATTTGAAACCACTCTTCTTTACTTTCTGCTTAACCTTGATTGATTTCTATGAACAATGTTACAATAATTTTTGTAAGTATAATTTTCCATAGGAACGACCCCTTGCTTGCCATAACTATTTTAGTTAAGATTAAAATAGGATTTTATTTTATACCCCTTGCTTGCCATAACTATTTTAGTTAAGATTAAAATAGGATTTTATTTTATTGCGTTGACAACGTGCAGAAGAGATAATCTGCTGGATCAAGAGTATTTGGTTCGACCGGAATCATCTGATAAGCTTTGGCCACGTTGACGAACTTGGACTATCTACTTTAAATCCATGGGTTCGAAATCCATTCAGGGGCCGTTGCGGCCTCATGGTGCAACGGAGAGCCATTCCTTAGATGTCTCCTTCTTGTTCTTACTTGGCTAGGGAATGCTTTTACCCCTAATTCTGTCGAACTTTTCTTCGTCCGTGAGCATGTAATAGCCTCAACTTTTGTAATTTTCCGAATGTAAAATATAAATGTTATGCATAATTGAGCATGTCATACAAATGAGCTTCAGCGTTGAAGAATATTAAGGAATCCGATGTTGTTGCGTCTTGCTTTAGCTGCGACCAAGTGGGATTTTTTTCTTTGGTTGCCAAGCATCCTTGTGTCGAAGCCCAAGACACTCCAATAAAGTGCAAGTGCTTCATCGCAAAAGACATTTTATAAGAGAAACTTTCCTAGGATAAGATTCTACCGGCTATTCGCCACACGTAAAAGATGTTAATGAGCCGAGTCAGTAAAAAATTACCAGGCTCTATTTAATTGACCCCGGGTTTGACCCCCCCGCCCCTCACTGAGTCCGGCCTGATCCATAACTCCCCTTTCATCTTCACTCCTTAATTCCTTTTTTTTTAGTTATTTTTTATTATAAAAAAATATCAAGTCAGATCGAATGGCTCGTCGGATCAGTAAAACGGCCAAGTCCGGCTTTAATGTAAAAGATTAAGGCCCAAATTTATCAAAATTTGACTTTTGTCAAGCCGGGTTTGAGTTAGCTGGAACCGTTCTTGAGTTACACGGTCTCATTAACAACCCCCAGTGGTTGAAGAGTAATAGTGCAACATTTGAAAACGCAAAAAGATGCGCACTGGACATAAGTTGAAGTCTCGATTATGTCACTGATTATGTCGGTTTAAGGATCATTAAATTAGTTCGTAAGGCACCACTTGTCGTCATGCTTAATTAGTGTTAAGGTTCAATATAAGCCTTAATCAAATGAAAGTGACGAATCCTATTATCAAAATCAGTCGATTTTGTTTATGGATCCCGAAAATTAATCAATTCCTCAGTTGTTTCGAAAAAAGGAATCATCGACAATTTTATTGAGTAATTCATTATTCGAGTATTTACGGAAAAAAAAAAACCCAAAATCCTAAAATGAGGAGAAATTCTGAGGGACGAGTAACATCTGCCTAAGCCTAGCGTCCCTCAGTGATGATCGAAATGCTCGATGGCCCGCTGGAACAAACCAATGGGGTCGGTACATGATATACTCTAACGGGCATCTCGTTTGGAAGGTCGGGAAGATCGGCCTCAAAATTAAGGAACCGGATCGCTTGTCTTATTGATGGCCTCTGGCTCTGATCTGGATGAGCACACCGCAACCCGACCAGCAAGAGACGCTTGACCTGTGTCTTGTCGGAATCCGATGTCATCTTCTCTTCCGCTGCTGTCAGAATATTCCCGCTTCTGTGGGGACCCCATACCCATGCAACCAGACCAGGCATCATCGAGGATGTGTTCTTGATCGTCCTGTCCGTCGCTCTTCTCCCTGTTGCAATCTCCAGCACCATCACACCAAAACTATATACGTCTGATTCTTTTGAAGCTTTCCCCATGGCCATGTACTCTGGGGCAAGGTACCCGAGCGTCCCGGCCAGTCCAGTCGTCTGTGGACCGAGCTCGTGGTCCATCAACCGAGCCAATCCGAAATCCCCCAGTTTCACATTGAAGTTCGAGTCTAGCATTACGTTGCTGCTCTTTATGTCACGGTGTATGACACATTTTTCCCACTCTTCGTGTAGATATAGTAATGCCGAGGCCAGCCCAAGGCAAATCTTGTACCTCGTCGGCATCAAAAGAGGGGCCCGTTTCCCAAAGAGATGAGAGTCGAGGCTTCCATTGGGCATGTACTCGTAAATGAGGAGGAATTCGTTGCTGTCGTGACACCAACCGATGAGTTGCACCAAGTTCTGGTGCCTCAGGCTGCTGATTACCTTCACCTCGCTAAAGAATTCTTGGTTGCCCTGTTTAGAGCCTTGTGAGAACTTCTTTACTGCGACCGGTATGTCCAAATCTAATAAGTATCCCTTGTACACGGGCCCGAATCCTCCTTCTCCCAGCTTCTGCTCGCTTGAGAAGTTGTTTGTTGCCGAAGCGAGATTTTTGTACGCGTAGCTCCTTGGTCCTGCTCATCGTTCTAGGTCTTTGTTGATAGAAGTTGAGTTTGTGGCCTCTGCAGCCTTCTCCTTCATCCTAGTTTTCCTTCTCCTGTGGGTCCTCAACTCAAATGCGCCGATGAGGAGAAGGATCAAGAATACGATTGAAGCACTTACTCCGGTTGCAATCTTTGTCCACTTCGATTTTTGACTGCTAGTATTCGATTTCTGACTGCTCTTTACGACCAACTTTGACGAAAAATCCCACGAATGGAGCGTGTGTCGTTCCGTGTAATAACCGGTAGCAGCTGAGAAGCCGATTGTGACCCACTCGGGAAGAACAGTCCTCAGGTCTACAGGGTACGAAATGCTTGTGGTTTCGTTAGGATTTGGCGTGGTCTTGAAGCTCCATGAAACTGTTAAATTCATGGTGGAGGCGTCATATGAGATGGTAACGTCGATCGTGTCTCCACTGTGGTACTTTACATCCCACGGTACCGTGATGCTTGAAGCGATCGAGTTCTGGTTGATTCCAACATGCTCGTATTGTGGATCCCATCTTGGAGTAGGATAGGTATCGAACTCGACGTGGATGATCTGCTTACTTGAGGTGTCGCTGAAAGTCGTGTTGTACAGGCCAAGGAACCCTCCGGTGGAATTCACGGGGATCTGGAACCCCTCGGGAGCCATGAAGAAGGTAAAACCGGAATCATAATAAACACGGCTCCCTACATCGATCGTGAAGGCGAAGTGGGTGGTGAAATCATAGAGCCCCCGGAGCTCAAGTCCCATAACCGGACCCTCTCGTTGAAGGTGACACGGCCGACGCGCCAACTTTGGTTCTGGTCCGTCATGTCCACGGCCCCATTGTCTGGATGCGCATCGCCTCGGCGGTTGATGCTGGGTCGAACTGAGATATGTTGAACAGCAAGGGATTACCCGGGTGAGCTAGGAAGACTACGACCAAAGGAACAATGGCAGCTCTCAACATATTTTTCTTGAGTGACATAATTGGTTTTTCTTTGAGTAATGTTTTTGCTAATGTTGCTAGCAATCATGCGTCTCTTGGGATGTATAAATAATCAGTGGCAAGGAAAACAGCAAACAATCGAAAGTGAAATTCGTGGAAATTGGGCATCATGTGTTGTTGTCGAGAATAAATCAGATTTAACCAACACCATTGGGCTGACTCCAAGTCAATTTTTTTACTTGGGGAACGCTTCAGGGAATGTCGGCAAAGATTATTGGTAACTAAACGTGGGATGGTCTACGTGGAAAGGAGTTTGGATTCACTTAAGGAGGTTCGAAACGTAGCTATCCCTGTTGAGGTACTCACCCACCACAATCAGATGTCCTATTCAGATCGATTTCGGATTAGTCGGAACAACGCCAGACGGGCAACAAAAAAAGATTATCACTAGCTTTTTCCAAAGTCGATTTTCCTTTTTGATGGCAGTGCCCACCATTTCCCGCGTTGTACTATTCCCATTAGCGATGACAATTCAATCAGGAAAAAGCATAAACACCGTGGAAACGTAAGTCAAGAAATCGGCCCAGTTTGCTGAGGAAATCATGTGAAGTCCGTTTGTTAAATATTGATGTGTTGTACTAAAAAAATTTAAGGATATTCATAATCTTCTATTATTGTCCCGAATTTATCCTTTTCGGTGGAGAGAATCACCGAGAGGTGCAAGAAAAAGTTGTACATGGTTATGTCATGTAATTGACAAGGAGAAAGTCGAAGCAGCTGCAATCAGCCTACTTTCAGGGGTGAGATCAGTTTTTGTGGGCCAGTCGGGCAAAACATGATGCAGCAAGAGACTAGAAAGACAGATCATGCAAATATTTAACGCACAACGAGACGCTCCGCAAGATACTATTACAAAAGGGATCACAAACTCCTCCTTTCGACGGGGACACCCTTCCTAAAGCAGCTTCGAGGTTAAGAACGTCTGAACTTGTGCGAGTGAAAATCAGGCAGGCAATGAAAATTAGTCTTAATGTTTTGACATCTCTTGTAAGTTGTCAAGGCATGCAATGAAAATCATGCACAGAAGTTCCCCGCCATGTTCGGCAGTAAACAACAAAGGGTTTATATTCGATTTATCTCAAAACTATTCCGGTACATTATATTCATAGAGATTCAAATTATTAAATTGACATAAAATCAATGGTTTTATGGTTATTTATAAGGCTAAGATTACGTTCTTACATATGCATCGATCCTATGTCTTTTCTCGTTATAGGATAGACGCCTTGCGCGATGAAAATACGAAACATGAATAACGATGCTTTCGAGTAGGAAGTAGCTATAGAACATTTCTAAAGAGTCATGGAGATAACAAAGAATTTTAAGGACAAACTATGCTGAAATTCAATTCTTAATATCAAAAGTTACCTTCCCTAGGATTCTTGCCCAAATTGAAGACTTTTACCCTTTGCCCAATTGGAGTGGAAATATTTGAGACAGTAATTTGTAATCATATTTCCCCTTTTTAAAGCTGTCCTTTTCCTTCTATAAATGACTTGCCATTACTGACTTCAATACATACAACTATAATATTCTCACATTTTACAAAGTAAAGAGGAAAAAAAAACCAACTCCCTATTCAATTTTTTTTGTTGCCCGCCCGATATTCTGTGGGTCTTCCAACAGGGGTGACTACGTATGATAGGTTTCGAACTCGAGATCTCCTTAAGCGAATACAAGCTCCTCACCACTTGGACCAACTCCATGTTGGTCAACTCTGTATGCAATTATTAGGTAAATGGTTGCATAAAAAGACTTTTTTTAAGTTTTTAATAAATGGTCATGCATAAAAGCAAAGAAGGGTGGTAAATAACAAATGAGCACGCGTAACATCTCTCCAATTCCATGCCATGATACAGTTCTAATTCTGCAATGAAAGAAACCATCCCTAATCATAGAAGTTATACGTAAATTTGTATCGAGAAAATCATCCCAGACCATGGTCGACAAGTTTTTGCTGAAAATACAACTTTTTGGGACTTTGTGAGAGGTATCCTCAGCTTCACACAAAACTTTGCAAGTCACTGTTGACACACACGAATTTCTGGGCTTCGTCGTCAATGGCCGAAGAAGTGAAACTCTACACTGACACCATTTATGACAAATGGGGCCCAACATTAGTTCCACTCGAGAAGCCTATGTAGGGGTTACTCGAGAAATACTCCCCGAGCAAAAGGCTCAAGATCAACATTACTCGAGCACCCAGTATAGCTCGAGACGTAATATAGATCCTCGCTACTCGAGAGCCCAACTAAACTACGACCAAGGAGTTGGACATGTGGCAAACCCAGAAAGACCAACCAAAACAAGACGTGTATGATTCCTACAAAATAGAAATCTGATTGTGCACACGATCTAAGAAGATTCTGGACTGACTGAATAATCGCAACTACAAGATTTTGAAATATAAAAGGATCGCAACAGAACACACAAAAACAACAACAACTCAAACACAAACTTTAGTCTTTTGTCTTTTACTCTTGTTCGGACCCTTCCAACCTCAGCGTGATCAATTCTGTCTGGCATTGTTGACGCACTTCCGTCCAAGCTTATTGCCATTGATTCTGTCCGGCAGTGTTGACACGTCTCTGTCCATCCTTAGTGCCATCGATTCTGTCTGGCGCTATTGACCTGCCACCACTTCGAATTCGTCCTCCACCCTCGGTGCTCTTGCATTAAATTCCTGTGCCATTGACGTCCGACCGCCGTTCCACAAGGGTGAATTCCATTAAAGGAGTTTGCCTCGACCGCCGTTCATCAGCCGCAGATCGCCGTGAAGCGTCACCAAGTCTTTCCTCTATTCAAGTCATGTTTGTAAGTGTAACACCGTAAACTCAATACTGTTGTACTAAATTCCAGTGTTTTGTTTGCTCTTTATACTTGCACTCGTTCACTTTGCGGTGACATAGTAAACACTGTAAATCCAATACCGTCGTATTAAAATCCGGTATTGCATTTACTTTCACTTTACAACAACCACACAAGCATTGTGAAATTCAATACATGTTGCGAGGAACATTAATTCTGCGCCAATAGTCACTATTACAAAATTGGCCCACGCCACCCTGACAGACGAATACACCCTAGCCCAAGCGAAATACAATATTCTCGTTACACAAAAAGTTGTGTCTCCACAATTTTATTTTTTCATGCCTCGACCGTATAATTTATTCTTTCTTAATATGAGAAGATAATAACCGTCCAAGATTATTTAAGTATAAATAGTAAAACAGTAAATCAATATTTTATGTAAGGGTGATATGACATACGAACGGCTAATATAGGTTTGATGGTGAACCATATAGAATCTTGCCTCTATATTCTACAAAAGCATGTCAGATACGCTACAGAAGGTGCTCTTATAATCTATAGAAGCGCAAGTTGTACGTTACAGAAGCTTATTATAAGGAACATTTTGTAAGTAAAATCATTACTTTAATTAAAGGAATGATGTGCGAAAGTATGTTTGTAATGCCAAAGACCCATCGCTCGCTTCCCATGTTTATGAGAATAAATTTCCATATTTCCATATGGCAGTCAACCCATCGCTCGCTTCCCATATTTAGCAGGGGTCATCCATCTTCAGTCCTCTCGTCTCTTGAATAGTCCACAACCTTACTCTACTCGAGAGCCACGAAGTTTACTACCATATAGTTTGTCTCCAGCATCCTAGGTTCTCCTAGAAGAGCTTCAAGCTTCAGGCAGAGTTGGGATTCGGTAAGGACCGACCTTAGCCTCGGGTTGATACAGAAACCCTGACTGAACTAATTTTACTGGTCTCGTTGTGTTCTTGAGCATCTTTGGGCCCAAGAGCCAGCTCTTCAACCTTAGAATAGGACAAGCCCGATTTAGCTTTACCTCTGTACTTGTCACTAAGAGATTTCGCTTTGTAGAGTCTTTCACCGAATAACAATGCCCATGTCTGGGTACAACGTGTTTTCGACTGTTTCCAAACCTTATTATTTACGAGTAAACCATTCGTTTGGTGTTCCCACTATAAATAGTACCACCCGATCTTGGGGACACTTCATTTTCTAGGCCACTCAGTCATGAGTATCGACCTGAGAGGATGTCGACGTGTCAACAATGAGGTCCTTTTGTCGCTTATGTGTTCAACCTTGTAGCCTCTGGAAGGTCGGATCTGTTTTATACTAGACAAAGCAGGATCTTCACTACCCGATGAAGTCATCAGCAAGAGTCGAAGTTGTTCTCAATCCCGGGCTTAAGCAAGGTACTAGGGACCTTCCCCTTCACCATCATGGGGCGAACCCTTGTGCCAGCAATCAAAGGTCAAGGGCTTTGTTCCCATCTTCTTAGCAAATGACGCGTAATGTCTTCAGGAGAGAGAAAAGCGTTGTTCCTGAGTTGCTTGTATTTTCCTGTGGTAGGCCCAGTGCAATAATTTCCAAACAAACCCATGTATTTTGTAACATGCCATGGAATTAAATGAAAATTGACGTACACTCAAACCTTCTCTCGTCGGCCCATTTTTTCTAGAGACATGTGTATTGCTCGCCAGTTTCCAAGCAACGCGAACCTGCTTTGGGCCTCGAATGAGGCTGCCAGGTTTCCGGTTTTATAAAGACTTGAGTAGAGGTACTATTTCCCACTTATGAATTCAAAAATCGTTCACCTCCCTCGTTCAACTCCCTGAAAACACTAGCGTCCCTTCGATTCTCATGGCCCTCATTGCCCCGTCTAAAGTTAGTCCGATCATCCCAAACCATGAGGACGATGATGGCGCAATCTTCCAGGCCGTCTACACAGGCCACATGTCATCCGGTCTTTGTCAGCTTCGACATGGAGTCGGACTATGGCGTAGCCATAGAGGGTTAGAAAACCCCAGGTCATTTTGTACCCACTTCCAAACTCTTCCTTTTGGAGGTGGAAAGATCATTCCTTTATACTAGCAGGTTGCCCGTTGTTTTCGCCCCCGGCCATTTTTAAAGCGTCGGATGGAGCGACCCTATGCTATGGTCAGGCCTTCATTATTTCTCGTCTCATAGCAGTGGCACTGATTTCGACTAAAGGTTTTTTGCCTGGGTAGCCAAGAAGCGTGACGTGTGAAAGGCGATGCGAATATAATCCCTGATTTGCGTCCCGTTTACTGCCATGGAGCCTAATCCCCTATTTTGTGCTTGATTCCTGTCACTCTAGAACGGTATCATCTACTGATTCTATGTCCTGATGGGACCTACGTCAATCACCCAAGGAGACATCTGGTTCTTGACGGGTGCCTTCAATCTGGAGCCCCCTTCGATTTGGGCACAAGCGCCTTGACATGGTGTTCAACCCATCGCTGTGTGTTGGGGATGACCCTAGTCTTCTGGATTTTCGAGAAGATACTAGTATTAGATGCGACGTTTCCTATGAAACGATGCATGTAGTTAACCCTTCCTAGAAACGCCTGAAGTTCCTTCTTGGTTCAGGGAGAAGGTAGGTTTTGGATGGCGTATGTTTTAAGGGGGTCGACTTTGATCCCTCTTTGATGTACCAAGAACCCGAGAAACTGTCCTTTTCAGATTTCAAACGCACACTTTAACGAATTCAGCTTAAGCTTGTGCCTTTGCATTTTTTCCAAAGCTTCGCTCAAGTGGATATGGTGGTCTTGACTTCACCTAGACTTTACAACCACGTCGATATCCTTCACTATTTTCCCCATAAGTGGACCAAAAGTGAGGACATTGCCATTTGATAAGTGGCTCCGACATTCTTTAACCTGATGATGACTCATTTGAAGATTTAGGCACTAGAGTGTTGTTTTATGTATATCTTCTTCAGTAATGAAGATCTGCTTGTAACCGGAATACCCGTCCATGCAGGACATTAGCTCATGAAGGATATTTGGGTGTCGCCTTGTTCAAGTCGTGAAAATCTATGCATACCCTGATTTTGTCGTTCTTTTTTATGACATGTACTATGCTAGATATCTAGTCTACATACTTTTTCGTCCTTATTTGGCCTGCTTTGAACAACTTCTTTATCTCGTTTTGAACTATCTGAGCTACTTCTCTTGATATCCTCCTTGGGGTTTGTTTCACAGTTTAAGATTGTTATCCATTGGGAGCTTGTGTTTGACCAAGTCGGTTGAGGCTCAGCATTTCGGTATAATTCCATGCAAAGCAATCTTTGTAGGCACGTAAGACCGTTTTCATGGTTTCTGATTCCATCTCTTTGAGAAGTGAGCTGAGGCAAGTGTTACATGGATCTTTAGTGGTTCCTCATTTAAGTTCATTTAAAGTGTCACAAGGGACAAGAGAAGTATAGGAAGACTCTATTGATTATGCTTAGACTCGTCTAAGCATTTTAGGATATCTCATATTGGATTAGCCGTCTCGCTTCTCATTGGTGAATAAGTGAGGTTGAGGAGTCTATAGGGTTCCTTCGGCAAACATCTCGGCGAATTATAAAAGGTATTGGTTGCAATAAGGTTAACATATCTGGTTGATGAGGATCTTGTGAGTAGCTTCGGGTTTGGACCCATAACAAAGCATATAAGCCATTAAAAATTGTGACTGTTGAGCAAGAGTAGGAGGAACGGACACGACAGATACAAACCGAGGAAACTACATCGTCAACTTGCGAATTGTGCATGACGCGACGTAATTATTTGTCGCCTGACATTTCTTTGTCCAATGATGACATAAGCACGACAGGACCCGCGAGAGGGAGAAAAGCCACGCCTTTAGCACAAGAGAGATAAATGACCGATTTTCGGCCATGCAGGCGGACGTCCGACCATCGTACGTAAGGGACGCGCCTTCCCGGTCATTTGCCCGAATAAAATTCGAAGAGAAACACGCACACGACATCGGCCTTGTCCGTCGAATGGAAAAATTATTTTCGGGCAAAACAAGCCGTTGAAGGTGCTCATAAGGACTTTCTCTTCGTCGAAAAAGACTTCGCCCAACAACGTGGGGTTCCCGTAATTTAAGAATCGCTTAACAAGCAAGATGCGAAGAACATATGCCATTGGAGTATCTGGATTGTACTATTTCGTGTTTTAATGTGATTAGTCAGAACGAATTCGTTGTGGTGACGAAAATTAACTCTCCAACACCTACGACTCAGGTGCAGGGAACGCTGCCGGAAACACGATATCCGTTTTTGACGGGTAGAGAGAGCTACTTCGTCCGTGTCGCCTTCGTTTTTCGCCGAGTTGTATTCGTTGCCGTACACATTCCATGTAATTTTCTAATAGAACTCTACAAATTCCTCCTCGATCGCGACATTTCGATTCTTATTGGGGGAGAGAGTGACGAGATGCGTGGGCGACATGATCGAGTGAAGCATTGGGAAATAATCACGTTCACGGTGTGCGACCCTTCAACATTGTGAGAGATACATAAAGAATAATGTAGCCGAATCGTATGTTTCCACGGACATCATGTCCGATTCTATGCCATCGACCTCGTTACTGCCTCGACACCGACATCCCTGTCTAGCCCAAGAGCGGTCCAGACCGCATTCGATCCATCGACAACGTTATGTGGACAAGGTGGTTGGTTGGCGTGCTCCTCGTCGCAGCCGTTCGTTGAGTCACAATCGTCGACCACCGTAGCAACAACGGTTCTTCCCGTTTTCAAAGAAGATATTTTTATTTTCCTTCCGCATCGGGATCCACTGCTATACCATCCCGTGGACAACGCAACTACGGGATCAGAGTTCGAATGGAAACGACCGTCGCACTCCGAAGGGGTACCTCCATCCCCGCCTTTGCTGAAATCATTATTCGTCAACCTGGCACTCGTCGAATAAGTCACGGGAGGCGAACAATCGTATCGCGAATAGGATTTCCCGCCACAGTGCATCGTTCCCGATGGTCTGCAGCTAGCAGGAGCCGACGACGGTAACTCGGAAGAAGTCGACATGCATATTTGAGTGCCAACGTCGGGATCGTCATCGCACATGCCGTTGACACAAATTAGCTGTCCGTCACAGTCGTCGAGTGAGCTGTACGTACCCCCACAAAATGTGGCGCCCGATGGTGTAGGGACACCAATGATGCACGCGACAACCAGGATCAAAGAGATAAATTCTGCAGCGTTTGCCATGGACTGAGGCGTCGGGGCGTACTTTCGCCATACGAAGCCTTTTTTTGTGACGGTTGAGCTTGAGGTGGAAGAACGGAGACTTGGTCATCTTTATACGGGTTGTGATAAGAAACGGTTTCTCGTGGAATCTTCATACCGTTCCCTGTCTTTTTAAAACCATTGACCACTATGCCTTCTCGTTTTGACTCGAAGACAAGATCTCGAGCTAGACCTGCGGACCGTCTTTCTTGACAAAAAAATTCAAGCGTCTAAATACAAGAAAGAGAACTCCCGTAAGCGTCTCGGTGCCGTGGAATATGAAAAACGTTTGACGACGGATACAAACCGAGGAAACGACATCGTCAACTTGCGAATTATGCGCGACGCAACGTAATTGTTTGTCGTTTGACATTTCTTTGACCAATGATGACATAAGCACGACGGGACCCAAGAGTGGGAGAAAAGCCACGCCTTTATCACAAGAGAGGTAAATGACCGATTTTCGGCCATTCAGGCGGACGTCCGGCCATCGTACGTATGGGACGCGCCTTCCCGGTCATTTGCCCGAATGAAATTCGAAGAGAAACAGGCATACTACATCGGCCTTGTCCGTCGAATGAAAAATTTATTTTCGGGCGGAACAAGCCGTTGAAGGTGCTCATAAGGACTTTCGCTTCGTCGAACCGACTTCGCCCAACAACGTGGGGTTCCTGTAATTTAAGAATCGCTTAGGAAGCAAGATGCGAAGAACATATGCCATTGGCATATCTGGCTTGTAGTATTTCGTGTTGTAATGAGATTAGTCGGAACGAATTTGTTGTTGTGACGAAAATTAACTCTCCAACACCTACGTCTCAGGTGCAGGGAACGCTGCCGGAAACACGATATCCGTTTTTGACGGGTAGAGAGAGCTACTTCGTCCGTGTCGCCTTCGTTTTTCGCTAGGTTGCATTCGTTGTTGTACCCATTCCACGTAATTTTCTAATAGAACTCTACGAATTCCGCCTCGATGGCGACATTTCGATTCTTATTGGGGAAGAGAGTGACGAGATGCGTGGGCAACATGATCGAGTGAAGCATTGGAAAATAATCATGTTCACGGTGTGCGACCCTTCAACATTGTGAGAGATACACAAAGAATAATGTAGCCGAATCGTATGTTTCCACGGACATCATGTCCGATTCTATGCCATCGACCACGTTACTACCTCGACACCGACATCCCTGTCTCACCCAAGAGCAGTCCAGACCGCATTCGAACCATCGACAACGTTATGTGGACAAGGTGGTTGGTTGGCGTGCTCCTCGTCGCCGCCGTTCATTGAGTCCCACTCGTCGACCACCGTAGCAAGAACGATTCTTCCCGTTTTCGAAGAGGATATTTTTATTTTCCTTCCACATCGAGATCCACTGCTATACCATCCCGTGGACAACGCAACCATGGGATCAGAGTTCGAATGGAAACGACTGTCGCATTTCGAAGGGGCACCTCCATCCCCGCCTTCGCTGATCACATTATTCGTCAATCTGGCACTCGTCGAATAAGTCACGGGAGGCGAACAATCGTATCGCGAATAGGATTTCCCGCCATAGTGCATCATTCCCGATGGTCTGCAGCTAGCAGGAGCCGACGACGGTAACTCGGAAGGACTAGACATGCATATTTGTGTGCCAACGTCGGGATCGTCATCGCACATGCCGTTGACGCAAATTAGCTGTCCGTCACAGGCGTCGACTGAGCTGCACGTACCCCCACAAAATGTGGCGCCCGATGGTGTAGGGACACTAATGATGCACGCGACAAATTCGGATTTTAACGCTTTTTCGTTTTACCCCACAGCGGAAGAAAGCTTCTGTTAGACAGAAGCGTAGATAGGTTTCTGTACAACAAAACGTTCAAGTGTGTTCGCAATTTGTTTGATTGGACACAAGTATTTTTATAGTGGTTCATCAAATTGCTTACATCCACTCTTCACCCAGATATTTGGATGGTTTCCACTCAAATGTATCTCTGTACAAATTACACAAATGATTGCAACTGAAATCTGATCCAAAGGTTCTGTACAATATAGGCTTGAGTGGCAGAGCACAGACCAGAAGGTTCTGTACCGTAGAGGCTCGTTATGTAACACAAATCCGAATGTTCTGTACTATAGTAATTTAGGCTCAATACAGACCAGAAGGTTCTGTATCGTAGTAAGTTCGGCACAACACAGATCAGAGGGTTCTGTGTCGAAGAAACTTAGGCACAACACAGATCAGAGGATTCTATGTCGAAGAGACTTAGGCACAACACAGACCAGAAGATTTTGTGTCGAAGAAGGTTTGGCACAACACAGACCAGAAGGTTCTGTGTCGAAGAAGGTTTGGCACAATACAGACCAAACGGTTCTGTGTCGAAGAAGGTTTGGCACAACACAGACCAGAAGGTTCTGTACCGTAGAGGCTCGTTATGTAACACAAACCCGAAGGTTCTGTACTATAGTAACTTAGGCTCAATACAGACCAGAAGGTTCTATATCGTAGTAAGTTCAGCACAACACAGACCAGAGGGTTCTGTGTCAGACGTGTTAACCTTCTATAGCACAGATCAAGAGATTCTGTACTGTAAGCGTCAACCTTCTACAGAACAGATCCAAGGATTCTGTATCACAGAAGGTATAGCACAGACCGTAAGGTTCTGTACCAAGAATGTGTCAATCTTTAACAAATCAAAATGGTTCGTATTAGAAATGACTTGAGTTATGTACAGACCGTAAGGTTCTACACTAGAGTAGATTCAGACCTTAAGGTTCTGCTCTATAGAGGGTTGTACAGATCCGAAGATTCTGCACTACAGGAGGTTGCACACGTTAACGTGACTAACAAGATAGCAAATGCGCAATCCCTCAAGGATAACGACTTCGTGGCGTACCCCACGCGAGTACGTAGCGAACCCTACGCAGGCAAACAACGTTCCTTTGAACAGATGGGTGGACAACGTATCCTTTGTCCTAGGATGAACAGCGTTCCCTCTGTCCTGGGGTGACAGCTTTCCTCCTGTCCTGAGGTGACAGCCTTCCTCCTGTCCTGAGGTTGAACAGTGTTCCCTCTGTTCTGAGGAGACAGCCTTCCTCCTGTCCTGAGGTGACAACCTTCTTCTTGTCCTGAGGTGACAACCTTCCTCTTGTCCTGAGGTGACAGCCTTCCTCCTGTCCTGAGGTTGAACAGCGTTCCCTCTGTTCTGGGGTGACAACCTTCCTCCTGTCTTGAGCTTCCTGCACACAGAGCTCTACACAGCAGAAGCTGGTTAGTCCCTCACCTTCTGTGCTCCCGAGGTTCAGCCCTTCTCTCCGACCTGCTGCACGTTGATCACACGACCTCCAGCCGTGCCTCCAGCCAACGTATCCTGCAGCTTCCAGTCGAGTCCCTCGAGCCCCCGAGTCACTCTCCCAAAAGGTTTCACCAACGATGCAGCCTCCGCCGGTAGTACTCCTCGTGTGACTAACTCGAACAAGAACTAAAGCTCAAGCACACGCTCTCTCTGATCAGAATGGGATAAGGGAAAATGAATCTTCTGTTTGTGTATTCAATGGGAGAGAGCATAGCTATTTATATACACGATTCAAAGAGTAAAATACAAAAGGGAAAATATAAAAACGTAATCTGCAAAATAAGAAATTAAAACATAATAAACAGAATGAAATACACGTGCATGCATTCAGCAATGGATATGATCATATCAAAATAAAATAGGGATATGATTATTTCCCTAAATAATACAGCACAGAAGGTATCGCAGAAGGTTCTGCTCGATAGTCTTCTACAGATGGAAACAATCGAAGATTTGTTTCCATTGGGGTAAATGTTTGTTCCATCCTGATAAAGACACACGTGAGAATGTATCTGGACAGGTGGTGGTGATAGGTATCCAAATAACGGTCATATAGAGGTCGTAAGAGCTTACAAAAGCCTGTAGACCAAAACTAGTAGAACCTTTCCATAAATAGAGATCTTATTTCCTTCTATAAGAAATATTATCTCCAATATGATTATTTGGAAATCAAATCATGGTAATCTGATTAGACGAATATCTTAATCACATAATGTATATTTCGTAATTAAATAATTGATAACCAATCATTTAATTACAACAATGATTCTTACAAAAAGATCCTCATTATGAGAAGCTTCTGTATAATAGAATATTCGACCTTCTGTAGTACAGAGGGTCCGGTTCATCATCAAAACCGTCCCAACAATCTCCCCCTTTTTGACGATGATAAAACATTCATCGTTGAGGGAAATGTTTTAGCAAGAACTCCCCCTAACTCCCCCTAAATTGTTGAGAGTAAGAGTCTCGCGTTTGTACAGAACCATAAGGTTTCTGTGAAACAGAGCATAGAAGCTTCTGTTATAAAGAAGGTTATTTACAGAGCACAAAGGCTTCTGTGATTCATACAGAGCGAGGAGCTTCTGTATTTAGCCCGACAAAAATGATGATATTTCATTTCTGCACTCCCAGCAATAGTGACTTTAAAAAGATCACGAATCGCATTCCCTGCAGAAGGTTGCGATTATGAGCTGTATCAGTCTCATTGGCTTCTATACCGTAGATGGTATAGCCTTCTACGACCCATGGAGTTATAGAAAATCAAGGATTTTTCTATAACCAATACAGAGCAAGGTACTCCCCCTCAACACAATTTTCTCCCCCTTTTTGTCACATCAAAAAGAAGATGAATGTAGGTTGATAAAGAAGAGTAAATTTCTTGCAGAAGGTATGACATATCGTTCATAACCAACATGTAGAAGGTAGTTTTAATTCTCGCAGAGGGTAGAGCAGAGAGTGCAAAACCATCATACAGAATGTGGTGCAGAAGGTGTGACTGAAAATTCAATACCATAGTGCTGAAAGGAAATGTGTCCACGAGGTGGCACTTATTACAATCTAGTAGACCACATAAATCAGTTTTTGGTCTAGCTAGAAATGCAGAAAATAAAAGAAACAGCAACTAAAGAGATCACTCCTCAGCAGAATCCTTTTCCAGATGCTTGCGCAGAAGCTTGTCCTGGCGTTCCACTAAGCGAATCAGGTCAGTGACCATTCGCTGATGGACACGGATGTCTTCCCCAAGATTGAGGAGAGCCATGTTATCCAGAGGGACTTGAGCTTCAACAGATGATGAAGGACGTCTCCGACCAGCAGGCTTAGCAGCAGAGGGTCAAGCAGAAGATGCTTCAGCATTCTTCTTGGCCTCTAGAAGCTTTTCCTCATCATCACGCGCAGAATCCTGTGACTTCCCTTTCAGGGTCCAGGTAGAACCCTTCCTCACATAATGCATGCTGGCTATAATTTGTTGTCCAAAAGTGCCAACTTTCCACTTTTCTAGAAGCATCAGTAGAGACACGAGCTAATTTCAGAAGGTCGGCAATTACCTGGCCATAAGGGAGAGCATTCCCAGCCGTATTGCAGCATCTTTTCATGTGGGAGAACACCAGCAAACCAAGATTAAAGGGAATTCCCTTCAGGATATGAGCCATCAACGTCGCATCATTTGGGTTGATGGTGTCGATGCTTCCAGTTCTTGGTAGAAGGCAGAACAGAACCACTCGATGCAGAATACGAGTTTTGAGATCCAGCTTGGTGGACTCAAGGTACTTGGTCGCTTGGACCTTCTGTCCCAAGATGATACTGTAGGATTCTTCTCTTCCCATGTCTGTCAGAGGATCATGCTCCATACAGCTGAACAATTGATTCACATCATGGGCAGAAAATACCAGTGTAACCCCTTCAATGACTGTCTTTAAGAACTTGGCATGCGGACCCTATTCATGGAACATGACGTTCGCATAGAACTCTCTCAAACGAGAGACAGGCAGCTCTGCATAGGTTTCACATAAGGTTCTCAAACCGATTCTATCCAGCAGAGGGGCAATATCAAGTCCATTAGCCGCAAACCAGTTAAAGTCGATCCGCTTAAAGGTGGCAATCTGCCTACCCGCAGCATCACATTTAGGCAGTTTATCATTGGCTAAAACAGTTTTTATCTCCTTCTTAGAGACAAGAGGATTTACCGGAAAGATAAACGAATCCAGGTCCTCTGTGAAGGGGTCCTCAAGAACAGGTTTCTCTGGGGACTTGGTCTTTTTGGCAGCCATATCAATGATAGAGGTGTTGACCGTCTCGGGCCCTTTCCGTTTCAGCCTGGTCCTAGAGGAGACTCCTCCGGGTTTCATGGCATCATGGAGAAGCTTTTTGGAAGGAGTGGCTGCATGCTTCCGAGATGCCTTCTGTGGCTTAGAAGCGACTCCTTTTAGCTTGAGATCAGGGGAAACGGTTATGACAGGAGTGAAAACCACCTTGTCAGACTCGTCAGGTTCATCATCAGCAGGGGGGATCTCCACCTCCTCATCAGATGCGACAATCTCAGCAGTAGGGGCGACAGGGAGTGTATCACTTGTCGCAGTAGAACCTTTGACAGAGGCCTTAGGAACAGAGGAATCAGGCACAGAAGGCTCAGAGACAGAGGGTTCCACCGTCATGATGATCGGAGGTTCCTTCTGGGTTGTATCTTCCACGGAGACTTGGACTTTTGAGGGCCCTTCGTCTGTGGAGATGAGAGGCATGCCATCGAGAGTCTCAACGGATGAAGGAGAGATGGGTTTCGCAGATGATGAAGGGGGTGGAGTCCTGCTCGCAGATGATGCAGGCTTCTCCGATGCGCGAGCCTTCTTTCTTCCGGCCTTAGCCTTTTTCCTCAAGGATTTCACTTTGGGTGCCATGGACCCAGAGAAATCTAAAGTTTTGAGGTTAGGGCAAGAACAAGGAAGTTTCAAGGTTGAAGATGAAGTGTGAAGATGGAAAGCAGCGGTTAAAGATTTTAACCAGCCTCCGAATGCCTTGTTTGGGAAGAAAATATTCTCCTGCCCAAAATACTCATGATTTTGATTTTCAAGAGGAAAACATGTCACTTCACGAATGCCATGCATCGGAATATATGGGGAATATTTGTTTCCTTATTATAATAGGAAATCTGACGGTTCTGCAACGTAGAAGGTGGTTTCATAACCTTCTGTTGCAAGCTTCTTCAGTGTAGAAGAGTCGAATATTATGGATATTATATCCAAAATATATTATTAGGATTATTAATTTCCTAATAGACACGATATTTATCAGAACAAATATTTTATTTGATTCGGATTATATCTAAATATTTTAATGGATGATATTTGATATCTCCAGACGTAAACTTCCAATTAATTGGAAATTACCAAAGTTAGATTTAAGGTATACATGTCGTTATACCTTCTATAAGATAGATGGTGAAATTCAAGCTTCTATTGTATAGAAAGCTAAAAATTCTACCTTCTATTGTGAAGAGTACAAGCAAGTACCTTCTGTAGAGTAGAAACAGAAGATTATACCTTCTGTAATGAAGTGCACAAATAAATGTACCTTCTATATGGCAGAGTGTAGATGATTCTACCTTCTATGATGAAGTGTACGAAAGTGTACCTTCTGTAGTAAGTTTTTGAAGTTCTTACTTAACGTATTGTCTTCTGAAAGACATTAAAGAGGATGGCAGATTCCTAATTCACTTCTGAAAAGGAAAAATTTTTCTTTGTCGAGAGGTTTAGTAAAGATATTAGCCAATTGGTGTTCAGTGTTAATGTATTCCACACTAACAGAACCCTGTTGTACATTATCTCTCAGAAAGTGATGTCTGAGTTCGATATGCTTCGATCGAGAGTGATACACTGGATTCTTAGCTAGGCTAATAGCACTAGTATTATTACATTTGATCGGAATTTTTATAAATGAGAGACCGTAGTCCTCAAGTTGTTGTTTCATCCACAGGAGTTGTGCACAGCAGCTTGCAGCTGCTATATATTTAGCTTCTGCAGTGGAGAGGGCAACAGAAGTCTGCTTCTTAGAAAACCATGAAATCAACTTGTTTCCCATGAGCTGACAAGTACCAGTTGTACTTTTTCTGTCTACCTTACTTCCTGCGAAGTTTGCATCCGAATATTCGGTGAGATCAAAGTTTGATTTCTTTGAATACCAAATGCCAAGGTTTACAGAACCCTGTAGATATCTAAAGATCCTTTTGACCGCAGTCATGTGAGATTCTTTAGGTGCTGATTGAAATCTAGCACAGAGACACACACTAAACAGTATGTCAGGTCTAGAAGCCGTAAGGTACAGAAGAGAACCTATCATGCTTCTATAGAGCTTACTATCCACTTCTTTACCGTTTTCGTCTTTGTCCAATTGAGTATTTGTACCCATTGGAGTAGACAAAGGTTTCGTGCCTTCTAGGCCGAATTTCTTCAGAAGCTGCTTAATGTACTTTTCTTGATGTAAGAATGTACCTTCTGCAGATTGCTGAATTTGTAAACCAAGGAAGAATGTAAGTTCTCCCATCATGCTCATCTCAAACTCACTTGTCATGAGCTTGGAGAATTCATCACAGAGCGTTTCATCAGTTGATCCAAAGATAATGTCATCGACATAGATCTGGACAACAATGAGATGATTGCTTCTGTGTTTGAGAAAGATAGTAGTATCTACTCTTCCTCTATTCTAGCCCTTTTCGACAAGGAAGGTGCTAAGTCTCTCATACCATGCTCTAGGAGCCTGTTTAAGACCATATATTGCTCTGGAGAGTTTATAGACGTAGTTTCTATTTTGCAGATCCTCGAAACCAGGAGGTTGACTTACATAGACCTCTTCCTTGATTTCTCCATTGAGGAATGCACTTTTTACGTCTATTTGGTACAACTTAAAGTTGTTAAAACATGCATAAGCTAATAACATTCGTATTGCCTCGAGTCGAGCTACAGGAGCAAATGTCTCATCAAAGTCGATACCCTCTTGTTGAGAGTATCCCTTAGCAACGAGTCGGGCTTTGTTCCTCACAATAATGCCAGACTCATTTAGTTTGTTCCTGAAGATCCATTTAGTTCCAATGATGGAACGGTTGTCAGGTTTAGGAACAAGTGAACACACTTTGCTCCTTTCGAATTGCTCAAGCTCCTCTTGCATAGCAAGTATCCAATCTGGATCTTTTAGAGCTTCATCGATATTCTCTGGCTCTTTCTGTGATAGAAAAGCCGAGTGTTCATAGAAGGCGTTTACAGAACGACTTGTTTGTACGCCTCTGTTAAGATCTCCCTCCTATGACTTGGTCTACAGGATGCCCTCTTTGATAAAGAGCAGGTGCTCTAATATCACTTTGCTGATTATTCTGAGAATGTTCTTCAGAATTATCATTCGTTTGTTCAAGGTTATTTTTAGACTCTTGAACAGAAGGTTCACCCTTCTCTTTCGTAGAGGGTGGAGTTTCTACAGAATCTTCTGTAGGTTCTAGAGATATAACATCTCCTGTATTGATAGTAGGAAGGTCATTAATTTTTACATTAATAGACTCCTCTATAGTGGAAGTTCTTTTGTTTAGAACTCTATAAGCTTTGCTAGACAAAGAGTATCCAAGAAAGATGCCCTCATCTGTCTTAGCTTCGAACTTTCCCAAATTATCCTTAGAAGGTCTCAAGATAAAGCATGGACTTCCAAAGGAGTAGAAATAGGATATGTTCGGTTTTCTCAAGTATGGGTCTGAGTAGAACCCTATTTGATATGTAGCAGGCTGTATTAACAGCTTCTGCCCATAGGTTCTGTGGAGTAGAGCTCTCACACATCATGGTTCTAGCCATGTCTATTAGAGTTCTATTTTTTTGTTCTGCTACTCCATTCTGTTGATGAGTATAAGGAGCAGAAAAATTGTGATCGATACCATGTTCGTCACAGAAAGTAGCGAAGTCATGGTTTTCAAACTCAATACCATGATCCGTTCTTATAGCATTTACAGAAGATCCAGTTTCATTCTGTAATTTCTTAGCTAGCTTAATGAAAGTTTCAAAAGCATCGCTTTTATGAGTTAGAAATTTAACCCACGTGTATCTAGAGTAGTCATAAACTACAACTAGGCAGTATCTTCTATCGACGACACTCTGAACTCTAGTAGAAGTTCCATATGTAGAAGTTCAAGAGGTTGAGAAGTAGAAACTTCATTCTTGGCTTTGAATGAAGATTTAGTTTGTTTTCCAAGTGAACATGCTTCACAGAAGCTGTCATGCTCAAAACGGATATTGGGTAATCCCTTAACCAAATCCTTTTTCACAAGCTTGGATAACAATTTGAAGTTGAAATGTCCCAACCTTCTATGCCATAGTAGGCTTTCATCTTTGACTGTCTGAAGGCAGTTTTCTATAGTACAGAAGCTATTCTGAGTCAAGGTATAGATGTTCCTCTTACGAGTCCCAATGAAGCGAACTTCATTGTTCAGGATTCGGGAACACTTGTCTTGATCAAAAGTTATTTTATAACCTTTGTCACAAAGCTGACTAATGCTCAGCAAATTATGTTTTAGTTCTGTAACCAAGAGAACCTCATCGATGACCATGGAGTCAGAACTTTCAATGGTACCTTTGCCAATGACAGAGCCTTTGCTATTGTCACCGAATTTTACTGACCCTCCACATTGTAGAGTCAGTTAAGAGAATTTGGATGGGTCTCCGGTCATGTGCCTGGAGCATCCACTATCCAGATACCATTCACTTTCAACAGTTTCTGTTTGAAAGCAGGTATTAAGTTCATTTTGAGTTTTTGTGTGAGTTGTGAGGCATATTTGTGCTTCCTCATCATCAGAATCATCAAGTTCTGCCCAAGTAGCAATTGCTTTCTTGAACTTGTGTTTAGGAGAAGGTTTCTCCTTTTCTTTAGGTAAAGGACATTCTATACTGTAATGCCCTTTCTTTTTGCATTTATAACATGTGACCGATTTTGGGTCCATGTGATTTTGGCTTTTCTTATTAAAGCGCTTTTTGGAGGCGAACCGCAAAAGGCATTTAGCTATCATTGCGAGTTCATCATCCGAATAAGCTTTTGCTTCATCATCTGAACCTTCTGTAGGTTCTTCTGATGCTCTGAAAGCTACAGGTGCTCTCTTTATATCAGGTTGAGTGGATCTTTCCATCTCATACGAGATTAAGGAGCTCATCAATTGATCTAGTCGAAGAGTAGATAGGTCTTTAGCTTCTATAGCCGTTTTCTTGGATTCCCATGATTTGGGTAAAGTACGCAGAACTTTTCGAACTAGTTCAGAATTTTGATAGGTTTTGCCCAGATGAGTTAGGGCATCAACTAGAAGGTTAAGTCTCTGGAACATCTGTTCTACAGATTCATCAGCCTTCATAGTGAAATTTTCATATTGGTGAATTAAGAAATTCACCTTAGTTTCTCTTATCTGGTCTGTCCCAATATACATGGTGACAAGTTTATCCCAGATTTCCTTGGCCGAAGTGCAAGTTGAAACTTTGACGAATTCACCTTCTGACATGGCATTGAACATCAAATACTTTGTCGTTTTAGTGAGTCGTCTGATCTTAAGGTATTCCCGTGTAGGATGACCTTCTCGATCAAATCGTTGGTTCTCTGGTATAGAAGGAGGACCATCTTCTATATAAGACCATAAGTCTTCGTCAATAGCATCAACAAATACGCTCATACGAATTTTCCAATAGGCAAAATTCTTACCATCGAAAATGGGAGGATTCCCAACATGTGGTTTGGGCACATTATAGTTTTCAGCCATGTGTTCGATTCGTATAGAGTATTATGCTTCTACAGAATAGAACGTTGACGAATAGAACCTCAACAAAGAAGCAAGCTTCTGTTGGGTATAAGTCAGTCGTCAAGTTAACAAACAGGCCTCTGTTAAACAGAGCACGAGTGTCAATATGACAGAACTGAGAATTTTCTTTCAGGTGGCAGTGGTTGAATTCTCGCAGAGCAGCAAGCTTCTGCAGAACAGAAACAAAATGCCAAATGTGATATTCACAGAGCGTACGCTTCTGTTGAATAGATTCTGATAGAATGCAGAGTTCTACAGAATATTACAATTTAATACTCACAGAGCTTGAAGCTTTTGGAGGATGAAAAAGTTTAGTTCAGTCTCTGTTGAGTAGAACACATATTCCAGACGTTGTTTTCAAACAGAGCGCAAGCTTCTTAGCCCAATTGGGTTGAGCCAGTTAAATAAAAAAAAAGGGAAGCTTGGCCCGAGTGGGCTGAGCCAGTTAAATAATAAAAAAAAAAGAAAGAAGCCTGGCCCAAGTGGGCCAGACTTTAAGGGAAGGAAGGCCTGACCCAAGTGTGTGAGGCTTTATATTTATAGCCCCATGGACTGTGGACTAACCGTCGGTCAGTCCGTACCGGCGACCGGCCGCCGGTGGTCAACGCCGGTCAACCATTGACCGGTAAAATAATAATAATAATATTATTATTATTATTAATTAATAGTTAAATTAAAATTAAATAAATAAATTCTTGGGGTCATTAATGTAGCTTGCACATATTGTAAAGTGTAGTATATGCAATCATTTTAATTCAGACTCGTTGAAAGAAAATATAAAATCATATATATAAGTAAGGAGTTACACCTCCAATCTTTTGGTATGACGAACGTTATGAGCCTAGTGAGATTTAACCATGTTGTGCTATGAACGTTTGGTTGCCAAAGTGACCCGTTTATGGTGACAGTTGGTTCTTATTCTCTATTAAGACATGCATTTATTTACTGAAGGAACATCATAATGTGCTGCAAGTGTTTTGCTACCAAAGTGGCTCGTTTGTACGTGACAGGTGATGGTTTCTTAAAGATGGCATGTATAAATTTCCACAAATTTTATTATAGCACATTGTGCTGTGTATGATTTCACCAAAGTGGATCATGCATGGTGACACGTGATCGGGTGTGGGAATTCTTTGATTCTGGATCATTGGATTAGACTATTTATTTCCCAAAGGAAATAAATTTGTCGAATCTATTGTTTCTTTGTGATCCTTGTGGGAAGGGGAGTTGACATTGGAGTTTGAGGATTCTTCATAATTGATTGATCTAATTGATCGATCTTATACGGCTCATGACACTTGATGGGGTTTCCTTCAATATGTGCAACAATGCAGCCACCATAGAAGTCTTAAGTGGTTCAAATTATAAGAGGTGGAAGCAGATATGGGCTGCATCAATCAGGATATGGGTCTTACAATTGATGAACGCTTTTCTCCGAAACTACAAATGCAAGAAGATTTGCCTCCATCCCAAATAGCATCTTCATCTTATTCTCCAAGTCTATCATTCTTAATTCATAGGAATCTCGCATACCCACATATCCTACTCACAAATAAGGGACCTTTACCTCCTTCGAGCAACAGCTCATTCCTCTGTCAAGCAGTTGGTGACCACCTCTCTAAAATTTGAAAATAATTCCACGATGCTTACTCTTCTGTGGAGAGATTTCATGTGATGGTGCTTTAAGGATCAGACCTACTTTTTGAATTGATCTGGGCACACACCATTTTTTGGCTTATCTCAGATGGGACAGTAAATGCAATGTCTTGGAGTATGTTCACATCGCAAACGATCAGTGTAAAAGAAAGTGTTTTTATAGTATCTCTTTTGTTAAGATTTCATGAATTTGGATTTGACTTAGTTGATGACAATTTTCTTTAACAAAAAGAAAGAAAAGGGTAATATTTATTCTTATTAAACAAAGATTTCATAAAGTATATATATTACGAAAAGCGTCGAAATCTTGATTATGAAAGAAAATATTTATTTTAGTTTCATGAGATTAAATATCTCATATGATGCTTTTTTATACTTTATAAATAAATAATAGTTGAAATTTCATGAGGTCGGGTTTAAAACCAATCAAAGTTGTTTTGGTTTTGATCTAGTTGGCAATGCGAAAAGAATTACTTCTGGTGTGAATTACCCACGTGTGGGAGGTAACACTAAATGAAAAATTATTAAATACATATAGAACAATGAACTAAATGTCATATTAACCAAATGATTCTTTTTGGTATATGAAAACTACTCACAAGATGGGTGAGTGCGACAAGACAACATGATATCAACTGAAATTGATGGATTGATGAGTATCGCACATGCGAGTCAGATATGTATAGGGATGTCTTTAATTTTCAATGAGATGAATTGAGTTTTATTTCATTACACTTTATTCTTGCCTGGAAAAGGAAGCATTGTATTATTAATGCTTTGTTTCTTCACAAATTGAATTACAAAATCTTTGGAATAATCATGATCATGTGTGGTCATGAGATCTTATTTATTACTCAATTCAGTTATGGAAGGGTGTAACTGGTGAATAAAAATTTTGATAGTAAGGCTACTTATCGTTCATCTTTATGTTGATGAATTTTCTATGAAAGAAGAAAGAAATCGGGATTTTGGGATATATGGCAGAACATGATACTTGGATTATTCAATATTAAAATAATTGGTTGGGCTTGCTAGGATTTTAGACCGGATGCTTTATACGATACATAGAAAAATTCAGATGATATCTTTTGTCATTGTTGAAAATAAAGTGTTTGCCTAAGTTCAACTGCAAGAATTAAATCCAAGTTAACTCTTACCATTCGAGCGAGCTATGACTAAATGATATGTTTATCGTGTATAACGGAGAAAACAGTCTCTTTAGTGAGTATTATAAAGTTAAGTCAACTTAGACAGGCTGGAAAAGTGATTGCTCATGTTGGTGAACTTTTTCATGCATTAGACGTGAGATGTATATATTGCATATTAGTATTTAATATATGTTAAACTCATACTCTCTTTAAGGCACAAAGTGTTTGAAATAGCGAGAGAGTAGATAAATTATGTACATCAAATGTTCAATTTGAGACTGTTGTAAACTCTTTCATTAACCGTTGGTTTAAGTTGGCATACATTAAAATATGTTCGTATGCAAAATTATGTGAGCATGTGGTGTTTCGTCGTACTTGTGTTGTAAGCGTTTGGCTGCTAAAGTGATTCGTTTGCAGTGACTAGTGACGTGCTTCACGGGCATGTGCATTCAGGTGAGTTACTTTAGATTTGTGCTCTGGTTGTTTGGCTGCCAAAGTGGCTCAGCTAGAGTGACAACTGAAGTTTTCTCAGAATTGCATGTGTTCTCAACGAGCGAGAAATCTCACATTTGTGCTTTGTTTATTTGACCGCCAAAGTGGCTCGCTTAAAGTTTATCTTTATCTTGTTGAAGGTATTTTGAAGATTGAGTGTACTGGTGTAGGGACCTTTCTGCCCAAAGATGTTTAGTTCTTTCATTGGGTGCATTTCGAGTATTTCTGAGGAGCTCAATTGTGTTGGTCTCTATTTGATAGTCGTAATACTATTAGTTGCTCAATAGTTCATGTATTGTCTTGTATATAAATAGTCTCTTTTGGTTAGTTTAAAATGATAAAGATTTAGAGGTCTCGAATTGATAAATCCTAATGTGCACTTACATATTAACATGAATTTCTTAAGTATGTCATTTTGTTTGCTTGTGAGTTACATAAGGTCTTACGAGCATCCCGGAGTTGGGAGATTGCACATGATGATACGGGCGTTTGATTGCCAAAGCGACTCGCTTATTGAGATTCGTGGAGTCGCTTATGTGATACGTGTTGTGGTGTTTGTAACATCTGCTTAGAGCTTGATGGTAACACAATCAAAGATTGAATGCCTTGAGTAATCATGTTTTAATAAACTTGTGGGAGATCTTAAATTTATGATGATATATTATTTCAGTGGGAGCTCCTCAACTTAATCATCTAATTGTTTTTATTAGTAGGAGTTATTGTTGACGCTCATTAGAGCATTATCCAACATTAGATTTTCTTGATATTGTGTTGGACGTTGAGGCTTCTTACGTACACCACTCTCGTTAATTGAATCATCATTTTAAAAGGTCGAGTGGTGGCGTTTTGAAACTACCGCAGTCGAGATAAATTTGAATAATTATGCTAATTACTATGATATTAGTGTGGTATCGACTGATTTCTAACCAAGAGGAATATCACGTGGAGCCTAACGAGCCCTTATTGTTATTCTACGTGGCATGTTTTTATTTGCTTGGTTAGTGGGAGCCTCATATCTATGTCTTGATTGAAAGACATTTTTATGAACTGTCAACACATGTTTGATATATGTATTTGTTTATTTTGACGATCATCAATTACTGTTGTTTTGGTTATGTACCATAGTTAAAAAAAACTCAAGATCCGGTGTTTATCTTGAGCGAGATGGTTATGTCAAGTTTGAATGTCTTTTATGACAACATAAAGACTCTTGCGAGATTCATGTTTTGACACATACAGAGGAGTAGTGCTAGGTTTATTTCATCCGACTTCTTTAAAAGCATAAAGTTAACAGATGGTTTATCTGATTTCACCGAGATATAAGGTTACAGAGTCGATGTTACCAGATCCACTTACTAGAGGACTTAGACCCGTAGCTTTTAAGAAACATGTTGTAGACATGGGTGTCTTAGAGTCCTTTGATGTTTTTGGTTAGTGGGAACTTATGATACTCTTGGTTGTATTCGACATTTATTTTATGAACTTTCAGTGTTTTGTTGGATATTGAGTATCTTCTAATCGACATTATATATATTTTTTGCATGCTTGCAATTACTTTTATATCTTGTGTACATGACAGTTATTAAAGAAAATCTTGAGACTTGGTACTTAGTCTCAAGTAGGACGGTATTGTCACTAAAGTTTGTCTATGGTAAAGCACCGTAAATTTTGCGCGCTTTTAAAGTTTATGAGACATATAAAGGAGCATCATTTGCTCAAAGGTCTTTCTGGCTCGTTATGGGCGTAAGATCACAGAAAGATTAGGACCGACTGAATTAGCATCAAATTTAATCACATAAGGGATGCTAATTCGGCTACACTGGCACAGTAATCCGTGACGGCTTGATTGTTTAGTGTCGTGATTATGGTTGTCTTGTATCATTGAGTGATGCTCTGACGGTCATAGTTCGATGCTGGATAATTTAGTTGGTCGGGGTAGTTTGAGATGTTGTCTTTATATTGGCCATACATGTGTCATAGCGTGAGAGTCATTTTCTAAAATATTTTTCGGGCACAATTAATGTTGCCCAAGTGGGAGAATGTTAGAAATTTCAGATTTTTGGGCTTCCATTAATTGTTTATTTTTAATTTTCTTTTATTTATTTTATTTTACTTTATTAAATTATATTTTATAAAACAGGTTGTGACATAAAGACAATGCATGAAATCCCACTAAATCGCTTAAGTCATTGGGATATGCGCATCTCGTTTGTCTAATGTGGCTTACGGTTGGGTGTAGACTATTTTATAACATATGGTCCGTTGATGGATAGGACATAGGCTATGGTATATTACGGATAGGTCCCTTCCCCTGTCCTTCAAACAATTATTTAACTAAGGGGCAAAACTGACATTTCATAAAGGAAATCCTAGGTTTTCCTTATATCTAGGTTAATCACCCTGACAGAAAAGACAGATCGTCAGTTTCTTTTATTTTGGCCTCCTCCATCGAGAGCAGCCGTACGGAAAGGAAAATGGGAAGAAGATCTACGCCGCCCAAGTTACAATCATCAGCTTTACAGTATGGCGAACGTGGCGAATACGGGTATGTTTTCTTTTCCTTTGATCTTTCTCGGTGACTGTAAACCCGCGTAACCAATCCAGTCTTCCGCTGTTTTTTTTCTTGGTTTGTTGTTGCTGTGATTGTGTGAATTTCTCACAAGAAACGCTCATATCCAGGTTTCCAGAAAGATCCAGCAAGGACAGATTCAATAGCCTCATCATTTCAGGCATGATGTTGCCAGAAAAGTCACTTGAAGAGAGGTTCAGCCTCGCCAACCTCGTGAGACGCCCCACTGCGATAGGAATCTGACTTATTGAATGAATTTCTTGCGAGATTGAGCACCCGGAGGTGGATGAGTTCGAAGATGCTTGCTTCAGAGTCTATTATCATTCATACAATTATCGATTAATATGAATATTATGATAGCTAACGCATATTTCCCTGTTTATTCAAGAGAAACACATCGACGGTGCGGTGGATTTATTTAGAACACCGACACATCATTCAGTTATTTCGACATGGACGCACCAAGTAATTATTTTCCGACGTTCAAGGATAAATCTTAATGGGCTTAAATGCCTCATGTAAGTTTCATTCCGACTTACTTGGTCTATTGTAATTGGATTACATGTTTCCATAAGAAAGTTCTAAGCACACTTATATCTTATTTTGCATGTACAATGAGCACGTAATTTCGGAGGGATCGACACCAAAGTTTCGAAGACTTACTCGAAGGCCCGTGTATCAAACCGCGTGGATCTACCACGGCTTTAAACACTATCGGTCCAAAAACTTAAAGCGGCCCCTACCTTCATTCAAGGTACAAACGGGAGGTGCGGGCTTCCCCGAATCAATTTTTAAACCCACTTGTAACGGACTGCAGGCCTAAATGTATAGGCTCGCATTTACCGCCCATCCCCGTCCCTCTGATCTCAATACTTGTTTGTGATTGCTCGTATGATTTGGGCTTTAGGATTTACATCGTATACTGGATTTTAATCAAACAAACCTAAATTCGGGTCCAATACCCGTAAAACGTCGATACGAGTCCGGCCTAACTCTCGAATCGGGTCCAACACCCATAAAACGTCGATACGAGTCCGGCCTAACTCTCGAATCGGATCCAACACCCGTTAATAAAAAGCAAACCTTTTTTGGACAATCGCCACATTTTTCGCATGCTTAGAATGTAAGAGTTAGTAAATAGGAATCCCCAAACCCTACTATGATTTTTCCGATTTAAAACAAACATCTAAAAAAATTAAGTTGGTGGTGACTCCGAATAGTTTACCTATATTAAACAACATTTTTTTATGGAGCCGTTTGGGATGGGTAATGGCGACACGAGCCGTTCCCCAAGTCCTCCCTAAAATTCACGAACGAGGCCTTAACGCAGCCTTTCGCCCATCGTCTTCAGGGAACTAGAGACGATTGACAAAATGTCCCGCAGGCCCATTCGGGAACAAAGGGATGGCCCAACTCGATTCGTTTCCACAGCATTCGGCGCTCGAGTCGTGACGTCGACATGATTGGGCCTTGAGGGAGCGGACCCGAATCCTCGGTCGTCCGAACCGCCGCTTGCGTGCTAGGCCGGAGGGCGCGTAAAGATAATTGCGTAGAGTCATCTACCCATGTTGTTTACTGATCTCTCTAAATGAAATGAATCAAACTAATAAAGCAAATTTACACTTCCCATGATTAATTGGACATTCACAGCTCGTCATGCCAATAGCCACGATTTAACTGGGCTCCCAGACGCTATTATTACATGGAAACCCCCGGCCACGCAAACTAACGTAATTTGCTGTGCAGATGCAGTGATCCCTCGAGTAATTCACCCGGTTGCCCCTCGTTTGGATTCAACACGACAACACCGTGGAAAGCATGCCATTGGAAAAGATTCCCGGCTTCATCTCCGTTTAGCAAGCTCATCTCATATACATGCTGAACCCAATCCCAAGGTAACATGCACCTATCGCTTGTGGTGATGATAATCCTGCTCTGCTTACCAAACCAAATAAGATCTCCCGCCAGTGAATCAAACTGATCATACTTATCTACATCAACGAGTAGGACAAGGACCGCTTTACTGCCTAGTCTTGCATTGATCAGAACCTTTCCCTCATCAACCCTCAACAAGATCAGCTCTTGATCTAACAACTTGCGCAGAAGCTTTTTCTGCAGAAGAGCGAGACCATTCAAGGCCCCTGATTCCTCCTGCATATTGGGGAGAGAGCACCAATCGTCAAACTTGAGGAAATGTTCCTACAAAATTGCCTTGGATAGAGTTGTCTTCCCCACGCCACCTTAGCCCTAAGATTCCTAACATTGAGGCATGTGGACTTATATTTAGTAAAGGCTTAACGTCCTCGAGCCGAGAGGTCATACCAACAGGATTCTCGGCAACCTCCAAAGGAACATGATTTAGTATCTTCAAAACATTTGCCACAACTTTTCTGATGAGACTATAACACCATCATCGTAGCATCCTGCGTAAGTTTGAGGATTGGTCACTACGCCCTATCTGCATTCTGCTGACCTGAAATCAACATCAAGAAAATAGTGTTACCCTTGCTTGAAAATGAGAAATTAAAAAAAAAGGATTCCAGAAAAGAAAAACTTATCAGGATGCACAAGTTGACACGAGGAAATATCAGACTTCAGGATGCACAATCCTCCATTCCTCATCGGCTTCAAGGTAACCAGACATCGGTGGTAAGGGTGGACTGGATGATACAACCCTGATAAAAATTGGGATTGATCAACTCTCCACAACAACTGCATCCTCTCGGTCCAAAAATGGTAGCATAACAGTGTGCTAGCGGTTCCCACAAAGACAGCATCTGCATTCGGTTGAATCCCACATGGAGCAATCCATAGTTGTCGCCAAATTGGTGCACCAAAGAGTCATGATATCGGAATTTTTAACTGCGTGGTATCCACATTATGTTTTAGGATCCATTTATCCTCCTGAAGAACCAAAAATTTCATGGCATATCCTCTGCTATTGCTATAACAGAGACGTCCCACGGACCGTCCAATACATCCCGTGTTTCTGTCCGTTTCTGTGATGTCAGGAGCATTGATGATGTCAATGCTGGGTCCTTCCAGATCAACCTGTTACACTAAGAGGGGGGTGAGGTGAATTAGTGTTAATCTCCAAAATTGGATTTTAACCCTTTTTCGTTTTACCCCGCAGCGGAATGAAAAGCTTCTGTTAAACAGAGCCTGTAAGTTTCTGTAAGACAGAACGTTTGATTGTGTACGCAAATTTGTTTGATGGACACAAGGATTTTTATAGTGGTTCAGCAAATTGCTTACGTCCACTCTTCACCCAGATATTTGGATGGTTTCCACTCAAATGTATCTCAGTACAAATTACACAAGTGATAGCAACCAAAAGCAAACCCGTAGGGTTCTGTACAATAGAAGCTTGAGTGGCAGAACACAGACCAGAAGGTTCTGTGCCGTAGAGGCTCGTTATGTAGCACAAACCCGAAGGTTCTGTACTATAGTAACTTAGGCTCAATACAGACCAGAAGGTTCTGTATCGTAGAGGGTAAGGCACAACACAGACCAGAAGGTTCTGTGTCGAAGAGACTTAGGCACAACACAGACCAGAGGGTTCTGTGTCGAAGAGACTTAGGCACAACACAGACCAGAAGGTTCTGTGTCGAAGAAGGTAGGCACAACACAGAGGGTTCTGTGTCGAAGAAGGTAGGCACAACACAGAGGGTTCTGTGTCGAAGAAGGTAGGCACAACACAGAGGGTTCTGTGTCGAAGAAGGTAGGCACAACACAGAGGGTTCTGTGTCGAAGAAGGTAGGCACAACACAGAGGGTTCTGTGTCGAAGAAGGTAGGCACAACACAGAGGGTTCTGTGTCGAATATGTCAATCCACAACAGAAGGTTCTGTATAGGAAAATGACTTAGATGAAAAGCACAGATCTGAAAGATTCTGTACCAAGGATAGTCGACCTTCTACTGAACAGACCGTGAGGTTCTGTAGTAAAAGTGACAAGGAAAATGTATGCACAGACCCGTAGGGTTCTGTACTACAGAGGGTTGTACAGACCGTAAGGTTCTGCACTAAAGTAGATTCAGACCTGAAGGTTCTGCTCTACAGGAGGTTATACAGATCCGAAGATTCTGTACAACAGAAGGTTGCACGCGTTAACGTTACTAACAAAGTAGCAAATTCGCAATCCTCTTAAGGGAAACAACTTCGTGGCGTACCCCACGCGAGCACGTAGCGGACCCTACGCAAGCGAACAGCAACCCCTGTTCAAGGATGGATTTTCCCTCCGGCGGCTCCACACGACCTGCACGATCTCCTCGAGATAGCGACTATGTGGCGTACCCCACACAAGCACGTAGCATACCCTACGCAAGCACGCAGCAAACCCTGCGCAAGCACGTGGCAAACCCCACGCAAGCAGACGGCAGCCTCCGTCCTAGGTTCCTGCACACAGAGCTCTACACAACAGAAGCTGGTCAGTCCCTCACCTTCTGTGCTCCCGAGGTTCAGCCCTTCTCTCCGGCCCACTGCACGTTGCCCACGTACACACGCTTCCAACAACGTATCCTGCAGCTTCCAGCCGAGTCCCTCGAGCCCCCGAGTCACTCTCCCAGAAGGCTTCACCAACGATGCAACTTCCGCCGGTAGTGCTCCTCGTGTGACTAACTCGAACGAATGAAAGAACTAAAGCAAGCTCAAGCACACGCTCTCTCTGGACAGAATGGGATGGGAGAAAAGAATTGTCTGATATGTTGATGTTTTTGTTGTGTTGTCATTTTCATGGGAGAGAGGGCGTGGCTATTTATACATAAAAGCTAAGAAGAAAACTTAAATGGGAAAAGATAAAAACGAAATCTGCAAAACAAGAAATTAAAAGTTAGTTTACAAAATAAACAGAATACACGTGCAAGCATTCAGAAAATAAATCAGAATAAGATCATGATATATTTTCCATGAATAGTGCACCACAGAAGGTATCGCAGAAGGTTCTGCTCGATAACCTTCTACAGGTGGAAACAATCGTTGATTTGTTTCCAAATGACTTGAAGTCAATTCCATCCTGATAAAAACACACGTGAGAGTGTATCTAGACAGGTGGTGGTGATTTGTAATCAAATAATGTTCGTATATTGATCAAGTAAGCTCACAGAAGCCTGTAGACCAAATAATAGAACATTTCCATATATAGAAGATACATTTCCTTCTACAAGAAATATTATCTCCAATATGATTATTTGAAAATCAAATCATGGTAATCTGATTAGACGAATATCTTAATCAGATAATATATATTTCGTAATTAAATAATTGATAACTAATCATTTAATTACAAGAATAATTCTTACATAAAGCCCTTAACATAAGAAGCTTCTGTAGAATAGAATGTTCGACCTTCTGTAGTATAGAGGGTCAGGCTCATCATCAAAGCCAAGAATGTTCGACCTTCTGTGGCACAGAGGTCTGGCTCATCATCAAAACCTTTTCCAACACAACCATTAAAATCTTTTGAGTTAGCGACAGTTGGTATAACACCTCGTACCAGAAAGCGGACTGTTTAGAAAACCTAAATTTCTGACTAGGCATGTCAATGTGGAGCGAATGATGCGACCACATTCCCGAACTCGAAGAGAATATTTCCAGTTCCACATATGCACGTTCCGAGTTTGGATATCCAAATTGGATGACTATGTAGTCCGTCGAGACAGATGGATGAAAAGCAAGAGAAGGGACAATGGAAGATTTGAAAGCATATATAGTACGGTCGTGAGGAAGTTGGCAGCAGGCTCTTGGAAGTGAGACGCACTGCCTGGTCACGGGGTTGCAGACATACTACTGGAAAGGTGAAGGCCCGTCGGCCAACAAAAGCAAACTGTTGTTTGTCTCCTCTCCGATCATGCATTCACTGCTGTCCTCGCTCGTATCGCCTCCTGGTGTTATGGGAGCAAAACCCATAATATGCAAATCAATGCTAAAGGCCACGTCCTTCAGGGCCAAAGTCCACTCTTCATGCGATGATAACATACTGAGAGGCTGTCCAGGGGAGCTCTCCCATGCCCGAGCTACCCGGCGAAAGTGCACACCACATATGCAACCGTTCTTAGATAGCCAGGGCGTGCAGACATCAGAGATGAAGCCATGCAATAACTTCGAGATGCACTTCGCCCTGATAAGCTCCTTCTCCGGGAGACAGAACAAGACATTAGCAAGCGCATCGGGGCATAATTTCACAAAAAAATCCATTTCCATGGCTACCCGGGTTCTAAACTACTGACTTTCCACAAAATACTAAGGATTACGGTCCAGGACGATTGGACCCTGAGGCTGCAACGCAGTCTTAAGCCTACAAGTGTCAGGGTCGGTTGAAATAGCCGTCAGAAACAAACCAACCCAAAATTCCCCCGGACCCAAAATCCGAAAAGGAAACGGAGGGATGCTTTACGACCTTAGAAAGCAATGAAAGCTTTGGTGAATCTCGGAAAACAGAGCATTGTGAACAGATGAAGGAGCTCTGCCGCATCGAAATTTTCGAAAACAGAAATCCCTAAAGCTTTCGACTTACCTCGATTGGTCAAAAGTTGGCGCCTTGAGGGAATAATCAAGCAGATTTGATAGTGCTCCAAAGATCGATCCTTCTTCTTTGGCTGGATACGAAGACACAACACACAATAATTTTAAAAAGATTATGATACAACTTAAAAGTTATTTGATATCAATAATTTACAACACACATAATAAAATTATATTATATTTAATTTTATTTATGACAGATAATTTGAAAGGTGATATTTGGTATTTTCAAAATTCCTCTTCTACAAGTAAGAATTCTGAAACATTTGAATTTTGTTATTTTTTCTTACTTTAATTAAAGAAAAGGTTGAATATTTTTTTTTAATTATAGGAATGTTTTAGGGAAGTTGCTAACAATAAGTGCACATAACCGTTATATTGTTTATTAAATTTGCTTCGATTTTTAGTAAAATTTACTAAAAATCACTTTTTTTAGTAAAAAGACATCATAATTAGTAAAAAATTTGGTAAATTTTATTACTATTTTACTGTTCATTTCCCCTGATCATGTAGGCGAGAGAGGAAGAAAAGGTCTATATTGATACCCTTTTATCTTGGATTCCACCTGTACAGTCGGTTGAAGATGGTTTACGAGTTAGATGCAGGGATTCCGCCTGCAATCGAAGAGGAAGAAGCTGGATTCCACCTGCAAAGTCAATACCTATCTAATTAAATGTTTACTATTGGGACTAATCAGTAAAAAATTACTAAACTAATGTAAAAGATTAGTAATTAGGTTAGTAATATATGACTAGTCAGTAAAAATTACTAAACTAATATAAAAGATTAGTAATTAGATTAGTAATATATTTCGTAAATTTATTCAGGGGGCAAAATGGTAATTTCACAACGACCGTAGGTTTGTAATTAGGTTCGGGTATCACTGTTCGGATTAGTAAATTATGAAAATAATTAGTAATACTTCACCAAACTTTGTTAAAAATCCACGAAGAAATTAGTAAAGAGTTACGAAAATTGTACTACTTTCCAAATACTTTTACTAACTTAAACAGTGTTTTACTAAATATCACGAAAAAATTAGTAAGCTATTACTAAATTTAGTCAACTTTTACTAATAAAATTTGGTACTTTTTACAAAAAATAAACAGTAAAATATTAGTAAAAAGTACTAAACAAAAAGTAGTAAAAAAGATTGAAAAAACAAAACTTTTACTAACAAAATTAATAATCGTTTACTAAAAGTGAACAGTAACTTTTTCATAACAAGTTACTAAAAATATGATGATTTATCCGACATTTTTAGTAAATCATTACTAAAACTAAAGTGGAAATTTTTTAAAAAAACTCAGTAAAATTACTAAATATGAATTAATAAAATTTACTAAATATGAACAGTAAAGAATAGTAAAGTTTATAAAATTTTTTACTAATTATGACGTGATTTTAATAAAAAAGGTGATTTTTTAGTAAATTTTACTAAAAATCGAAGCAAATTTAATAAACAACGTAACGGTTACGTGCACGTATCGTTAGCCGCTTCCATGTTTTAGTCTTCATTAAGCCATATACAAAGAAATCAACTTTTCGTTTCCCTTCTCCTCCGCGAAACACACGTATTATAAGTATTTTTCTATTCAAATGTTTTCGATTCAATTCCACCTACTTTTCTGTCTCGAAACTTTCCAATTCGTTCATTAATTTTATTTTTCATTCGGAAAATGTAGAAACTTCCATAGATCGTTACTTCTTTTCTCACTCATTTATAAAGAATCACATATCAGAATTACCTTTTAATTTTAAAATTTTGATTTCATGTCGACTTAGTTTTCCATTCAAAACCTTATTCTTATGCAAAGAAGTAAATTAATTAACGATAAATGTTTGTCTTGACATATAAGTACACGCTAACATTTTCATCCCATGAGTACTCCAAAAGTACTCCAAAGGAAATTCTGAAGGCATCTCCCTGGAGTGCTGGGGAGCAAGAAGTTGTTCGAGGATTGGAACATTGAGCATGAAACGTTTTTGCCTATTTCTCTCTGCATTTATCTACTTAAATGAGATAAACAAAGAAAAAAGAGTAAGATTATTAGTCCATTCCACTCATTTCTCAAATCTTTAAACCAAACACGCCATTAGTTGCTAGATAAGTAGGTAAATGCTTCCCGTCCTCGATGTTCAAGCCCCCGAACACTCCTTTGTGGTCCTTCAAGATTATGCGTTCCCTAGGATGAAGAGGCTTCTTCATCACACACTTTGAAGGTATATGTTACGATGCCTCGATACCAAAAGTGAATGCAGCTCACAACTTGAACAATCTTCTTGCCATTCCTCACTTCGTGGAGACGAAGAAATTCCATGAATAAATGCAAGCAACTATTCGGATCATGAGAATCCCGACTAATAAACACTTAATAGAGGTGGCACTACTGCCTCATAAAAATCACCATGAATGGGTTGTCCGTCGCATTTATAATGGCCCCAGAAGGAGATCGAGATCGTCCCGCATAACATTTCCAAGATGTTTAACTCAGGACTCCATGCTTCGAAGAATGAACACATAATATTTGTATTCCAATTGTAGCTATAACATGAGCAGAAAAATGCGTTGATTATCCAAGCATCCACGAGAATGGCCTTGTTGTGAGATATTGCATCTTCTTGCCATTCCCATGTTACACTCAGAGGGGAGGTGAATTAGTGTTATGATCCAAATTAGGATTTTTAACTCTTTTTCACAAACCCCGCAGCGGATGAAAGCTTTTGTTAAACAGAACGTTCGATTGTGATTGCGAATTTGTTTGATGGACACAGAGCTTTTTATAGTGGTTCGGCAAATTGCCTACGTCCACTCTTCACCCAAAACACTGGATGGTTATCACTCAAACCCAATGTAGTTACGATTACAAGAATTGTAATGAAAACAACTTTCTGTAGTATAGATCAATAGGTTCTATGCCACAGAGGACTGGGTGATAGAGCACAGACCAAAAGGTTTCGTACAGTAGAGACTTGTTATGTAGCACAAGCCCGAAGGTTTTGTACTTAGTAACTCAAGCACAATACAGACCAGAAGGTTCTGTATCGAAGTAAGTTAGGCACAACACAGACCAGAAGGTTATGTGTCGAAGTAGCTTAGGCACAACACAAACCAGAGGTCCTGTGTCGAAGAAGGTAAGGCACAATACAGACCAGAAGATTCTGTATCGGATGTGTTAACCCTTTATAGCACAGATCAAGAGATTATGTACTAAAAGCGTCAACCTTCCATAGAACAAATCCAAGGATTATGTATCACAAAAGGTATAGCACAGACCGTAAGGTTCTATACCAAGAGTATGTCAATCTTTAACAAACCAAAATGGTTTGTATTAGAAATGACTTGAAGTAAGCACAGACCGTAAGGTTATGCACTAAAGTAGATTCACTGACCCGAAGGTTCTACACTACACTAGGTAGCACGCGTTAACGGGACTAACAAGGTAACAAATGTGCAATCCCCTCAAGGATAACGACTTCGTGGCGTACCCCACGCGAGCACGTAGCGAATCCTACGCAAGCGGACAGCGACCCCTGTCCAATGATGGATTTTCAATCCGGCGACTCCACACGACCTGCACGATCTCCTCGAGATAGCGACTATGTGGCGTACCCCACACGAGCACGTAGCGATCTCTACGCAAGCAGACAGAGTTCTCTCTGTCCTAGGGTAGACAGCATTCCCTCTATCCTAGGGTCCTGCACATAGATCTCTACACAACAGAAACATGTTAATCCCTCACCTTTTGCGCTCCCGAGGTTCAACCCTTCTCTCCAGCCCGCTGCACGTTGATCACACGACCTCCAGCCGCGCTTCCCACCAACGTATCCTGCAGCTTCCAGCAGAGTCTCTCGTGGCCCCGAGTCACTCTCCCAGAAGGTTTCACCAACGATGCAGCCTCCGCAGGTAGTGTTCCTCGTGTGACTAACTCAAATGAAAAAAAGAAAAGGGAGTTGAAGCACACGCTCTCTGATCAGAATGTTACAATGGGGATAGATGGAATGAATGATGTGTTTTTTATTATGGGAGAGAGCGTGGCTATTTATACAAAAAGTCTAGGACTAATAATAAGGAAGGGAATCATGAAGATTGGCCTTCTGCAAAATTAAAAGAAAATAATTAGTCAGATAACAATACAATATATTATGTACAAATTCATCCCCTAATGCAGAGATTCGCTTAGGTAACAAATTATATCAAATTGATAAGGATATTAAATAGTTGCCACGAATTCTGTTTTACAGAAGGTTCTGGTCAATAACCCTCTATAGATGGAAGTAATCGAAGATTATCTTCCATAAAGGTGGGGATCAATTCCATTCTGTACAAGACACAAAAATGAATGTATCTAGACAGATGGTTATGATTAGTATCATCAAATAGTGGTTACTTGGTGGTCGTATCAATCCACATAAGGTTGCAGGCAATCTTACAAAACCTTTCCATATATAGAGGATTATATTTCCTTCTATGAGAAATATTATCCCTAATATTTGAAGACTAATCTATTAAATTTGATCAATAACATTTTGATCAAATCTTAGTTGATTTATCATTAATTAATGATTAGACAAATAATTAATCACGAAATTAATTCTTACAAAAAGTCCTCAACATGAGAAGCTTCTGTAGAATAGAATGTTTGACTTCTGTAACATAGAAGGTCAGGCTCATCATCAAAACTAGTGAAGTACATGTAACTTCAGTCCTTTGTTGTCACACTAGTTTTCTCTCTAAAATAAATGACTCTGCCAATAATAGGAACACGATAAGTTGTTCACACATTAATATTTAAAAAAGTAGATATTATTATTCATGAGAACACTATTTTGGATCAAACAAGACTCGTTCGGAAAAATAGAGATGTCATATTCAAAACATCAAATGGATGTTACTTTTCATGGATAACAGATTAAACCTAACTATTCTCTGCATGTGTCAAAAATTTTTTTGTCCCAAAATCTCCTAACATGAGACTGAAAAAAGAGTAAGAATTTTTCGTATGTTGTATAAGTGAGGTTAGAGTATCTAGTCACATCAATACCGGTGAATATCCTGTTTCGATACTTGAAAGATGATGAAAATTGAGATGATCCAAACTCATACGGATGTTCAGCACTTTATGAAGTATATCGTTGTTGCAGTTGTCGGGCTTCAAAGGCTTGATCTAGCAAGACTCAAGGAAATGATGCGAAAAAGTCCAAGGCCTCAACGGCTTGATCCGACGGATCCTCAATATTATTAAAGCACTAAATATTTGGCCCACAAATATAATTCACGTCCAATAACACATTACAATGAGGCTAGAAATCTTTATCACAAATGTAAATTTTTATAGTATTTTGGACCAATAAAAGAGGCGTTAATATTAATTTCGTACATAGTAAATGGGAAAAATAATAAGTTTCATCCCCTTTTTTTGCCAAATTATCCGATTTATCTTAAATTATAACTATTTTTTTCGATTTATCCTATCGTTAATTAATATCTTTTTATATTTCAAACTTACTAGTTACTTCATATCTATCCTCCGTCAGTCGTTGGATAAACGGAAGTTGACATGGCGCTTACTTGGCAATAACGCCATCACTTTCATTTGTCGGACGACTGACGGAGGATATATATGAAGTAACGTAGTAAGTTTGGCATATATAAAGATATTATGTAAACGATAGGATAAATTGAAAAAAATCGTTACAATTTAGAAGAAATCGGATAATTTGGTCTTTTTTTTTGCAAGTCTCAAAAGTTAAAGTATTTTTTTCTTGAAGTTGTAAGCACATATATTGCAAAAAAAAAAATGTGTGTAGTGGTGCCAAAGGGTAAGAGGACTTAGAATTTAGTTAGGAGATTCCTAATTCGAATATCAGTAGTTGCGTCGTTGATCTCTCATGCCCTAGTCTTTGTCTTCACGCCTTGGTCTTCATGGATATTTAACTGACCTGTTTAAGATACATATCACACTCCAAAAAACATGATAGAGGGTGTCGTGCTAATAGGGTGATGCGTTTGGTCATTTAGAAGGAAATCGGCATAGATGACTCAGATCCACCCAAGGTGATGGTGAAATGCTGTGTTGTTATTTTTGTTATTATGTTTTCTACTCGCACACAATAAACTCATGTCGCTGACCCGAGAAGAGCATGTCATCCTCGATTACTTGTGGAATGAAGGGCTTCCGACGAGGTACGTTCCATAAATATGGTGGTTTAATTCACGGCACCATTGGTTTGTTGACTGGATTTAGACTATTTGAAGTGAAATTACATGCTGCGCCGACACTGTTATCATTTAAGGGCGTGCGACCTCGTGTGTATTTGTGGGACCAGTTGATCTTCGTCAAATTTCGCTGCACTATTTTTAGTTTAATTCTACCGTGGCGTGTCACGAAAGGCGAGGCGTCACATTCAGACAATGTTTTGTGTTTGAGTGATAGAAACATTGATATTCGAAATGGAAGTTCGAGAATGTCTTGTGCTTGATTTGAAATTTCATGAGTGTTAATATTTGTTAAATAATATATATATATATAATATCATTCTAATATTAATCAAGACATATGTCTGGTCTGCAACTTCATTACGCTAAAGTGATAAAACAGCTTATGAAATTTTTAGATTTCTATAGATGAAAAAATGATTTCCTACAGCCTTAAAATTCTTACTTAGCAATTTCTTGTGGTCTAAATTAGTTGAGTCCAGAAAAGGCACAAATACTTCGTAACAGATTCGAAAATATAAATTTACTTGAAATTTTGACAAATTATTTGTCAAAAAAATTAAAGTAAAGTAATACAGCAAAAACAAATAAATAAATACAATTAAAAGTTTGTGCAGGACATTTTCATTCACAAAATTCAAAAATTATAAATAAGATTTTTGAACTTTTTATAAAATTCACAATTTACATCATCAAAGCATGTTTTTTTAAATTTTTAGTGAACTCAAGTTCTGGGAGGTATCGGACGAGGGGCCAATAAACACCGTTGGGCTTCGAGCATTTCTTTTCTATTAGTGGACAGCCATAAATGTGGAGCGTTTCCAGCGAGTCTGGGAGTCCGTCGTCCGGCAACCATCTCATCCTCGGAGAGACACAAATCCCCAAAAAAACAAGGGAGGTGAGGTGGTCTCTGAGTCCGCTTGCCACCCTCTCCAGCTTCTTCATGTTGAAAATACTCAAAGTCAGAAGGGATGAAGGGAGCAGGCGACCCCATGCATCAGGAGACGGTGGAAAGCACTTCATCTCTTCCATGCATTGAATTTCTCCCCAAATGGTCAAATTTTTTAAGGAGGCCAGACCACGCAAGCCCCATTCCTCAATTGGTTGACTCAGATTCCGGCATGCCCCTATGCAAAGCACACCCAGATTTGGAGGCAAACCTCCTCTCGGAAACCTCGTGATGCCGTCGCATTCCACAATTTCTAGACTTTTGAGGGATGTGAGGTCATGCATGTCACGAGGCAAAGACTTCACCTTTGGACACCCGACAAGAGTAAAACTCGACAGGTTGCAAGGGAGAGCAAGGAAGTTGCCGATCTCTAATGCTGGGCAATCTTTAAGAGTAAGCTTGGAAAGGGTGGACAAGTGTTGCAAGCTGTCCGAGAGAGTCACGAGGGATTCGCAGTGACTTATGGACAATATCCGCAGAGATCGAGAGAGTTGACTACCCACAAATACATCCAATATCGACTCGAGTCCCTCGAGATTTTCTATGTTAAGCTCCTCGAGAGATTCCGGAAGTCTGCTGCTGATGAGCTGGGACTGCAGGAGACTCGGACATATCCGAAGGTTCACTTTTCTCAACCCAGGAGGCAGACCCGCCCTTGGGAAGGAAGAGAGCTTCCCGCAATTAACAATACTCATCTCATTCAAAGATGTAAGCCCAGATAAACCTTCTGGTAACTTCTCTGGACCTTCACAATCTTCTATTTCTAGTTTCTTCAGTTTAGGGGGCACTTGTTCCTCGCCATCCCCATCAACGAAGGTCTTAAATCGAGGACATCGCTCAATCCTAATCTCTTCGAGCGTAACCCAAGAGGTCGAGAAATTCTTTTCAAAGTGAACGAGCTGTGGAATTTCGCTAATTTTCATCTTCGTCATAGAAGTAAGGCCGACCAGACATTTCAACAATCCTTCATCGCAATCTTCAATCTCAATCTCAGCTAGAGATGGAAGGCTAAGAGTGCACCCTCCTTTCAATTTGGGACAATTATTCACACTTAGTTCATGGAGACAAGGGAATGGATGGTCGTTCTCGTAGTCTCCATTGGATGACCACTTCTCCCAAGCACCCATTTCCGTAAAGATCAATCTCTTCAATGACCGAAATGGCCTTTCGATACCGTAAAACTCGGCCCCTATTGAAGTGATTGCTTCAAGACCCCCAACGAAAAGCGATTCCAGCAGTGGAAGTCGTCCCATGGGTGGCAACGAATCCACACTTTGGCAATTTACCAAGGCTAAATGTACAACATTATTCAAGCAATGATTATCAAACCAGGATGGAAATTTTTTGCCCCCATAGGAAAATATAGCAAGATATTCAATCTTTCTCGGAGGTTGTAGATAGTCTAGGAGCTTCAGTTGATGGTCATCTTGGCTTGAAGTTTCTGAAATCGACCCCCAATCCAAAGTTAATTTGTGAACCGCTTCTTTTAAAGATAGATTAGCAATCTTTGCATCTTCAACATCATTTACGTCGAGCAAATTATGTACGTGCAACTCTCGCTGAATGCATTTGAGCGGTCCCAATTGCTTCAACTCTTGACCGGCTTCTTTTCCCACGATAAAGCTGGAGAGTACTTCAAGATTGGTCATGTTGCCAATACGGGGCGGCATCTCGTCCAAACTATCTGTATCGAGTATGTCGAGATGGAGAAGATTTGTCAGCTTATGAATGTCCCTAGGCAACCTCTTAAGCTCTTTGCACCCTCGTAGTAACAGAGATTGTAACTCGACCAAGTTACAAATTGATTCCGGCAACACTTCGATTTCTGTGTAAGAAAAATCAACGGAACGCAGGAGCTTCAACTCTCCAATCTGGTCGGGCACCTCTCTGATTCGAAAGTAACGCAACGACAACATCCTCAGGTACTTCATATCCATTATCAAGCCTTGAATCACCTCCGAGGAGACAAAGACATTCGGTTCTACAGTTCTTAATATTTGAAAAGGCATAAAAGTTCTCAGCTTTTTCATTGACCGATACGCGTCAAATCTCTTGGAAATATAACCGTCCCCATATCGTGCGACCACTGCCGAATGACGCACTTTGCCGAGTGACTTCTCAAGAGAGGAGTCTTCCTTATCCTCATCCGAGCTGAAGTATGAGTTGACAACTACCGATTTCGCGAGATCATTGATGAGATCGTGCATTAAATAACAAGTCTTCTCATCCCTGGCTTTCTGAAGAAGCGACACGGCTTCTAAACGACATAGATTTTCCATCCCCACCTCTTGGTATGTTGTACCGGTCCTCTTGTCCAACAAACCTTGTATGATCCATAGCCGAATTACCTCGTCTTGGTCGAACATGTAATCTTTCGGGAATAACGCGCATGCTGCAAAACATCTCTTCAAGTGAACCGGGAGATGGACATAGCTCAACTTCAATGCCGGAGGAATCTTTCCACGTCCGCCCTCTTTGTCCCAAATATCGTGTGCTAACACATGCTCCCAACTCTCATAGTCGGTTTTGAAACGAAGCAGCCCTCCGATCGTCTTAATAGAAAGAGGCAGTCCCTTACACTTTTCGGCTAATCGAACCGCAATATCCTGAAGATGAGGGTGTCCTTCAAAGGTTTCCTCCCCAATGGAGTGATAGGCGAGCAAACACAAGCAATCCTCCTGCGGCAGCTGGTCCAATTGCCTCGGATCACGGTCCCCGACCAATTTGGCGACCTCGAGGTTTCTTGTAGTGACTAGTATCCTGCTTCCTTTACTCCCAGAATACAAGGGCTTAAGAAGAGAATCGAGCTCGACAAAGTTATCATTCCAGACATCATCCAACACTATAAGGAACTTCTTCCCGGAAAATTTTGTCATTGAGCAACTTCTGCAGCTGATTCAGATCCTTCTCCGCTCTGAACGAATTTGGTGCTACCTCCTCCAGGATGTTCTTCGTGATGGTGGCACAGTTGAAGACGTCGGAAACACAAGCCCAGGCTTTCACTGTGAAGTCTGCCTTTTCCAACGATTTGTGATGATACAACTCTTGTGCCAGGGTTGTTTTACCAAGTCCGCCCATTCCCACGATTGAAACGACGGTAAAGGGTCGTATGGAGTCCTCGGTTGCTTCGGATCGGGTCAGTCGAGTGAGCAACTCCTCCATTTGTTTCTCCCTGCCCACAAACTTGGGCTCACGAATGGAAGTGGTGATGAAACGAGGCTTGTCGTCCTGACTTCGGCTTTCAGGATTCCGAACTAACCCAAGAATGGATATGCGGTCGAGGATTTCCTCCAATCTCTGGTCAACCTCCTCGATCTCGTTGGCCATACGACGACCCAAGAACAGGGCGTGTGGGTTGAACCGATAGCAGCAATCGATCAGGGAGTAAGGTAGTTTAGTCGACCGCGACAGGGCCCCCACCTTGGATGAATTCCGCTTGGCTTCGACGGACAACTCCTCGAGGAGGTCTTCCATGTCGTAGGTGACGTTCCTTAGATCTGCGAGCCACCGGCCTACAGCAGGGTCATCATCCATCTGCTTTCTCTCGGCAGAATCCATGACGTCTTGGATCGTCGGCAGCTTCCTATCCCACTTCTTGAGCTTGTCGGAGATGTTGTTCATCCGGGCATACTCGGTGAGGAGGAGAGAGCCGATCAGGTTGAGGACGGGGGAAAGGAAATCCATTCTCTTTCTCTTCAACGACTTCTGCTTCTTCGTCGTCTACGCTTTTCAGAATGCCATTCTCAATTATTGTAGTGTGGACCAATACATCCCCTCCAGCCACATTCCTTTCTAAATTTTATTTTATTTTATTTTATTGAGTTTATATCATGTTCACATTTCACCCTCCAAAAAAAAAACCGCCTTTGACTGTTGGATGGGTTTGATTTGAATGTTAGTTAGATTCATGTTAAGAAGAAGAGCCACTAAAAATCTATTTTTCTAGGCTTTGTCATAATCACAATTTAATTAAATAGTACTTTTAATTACGTCAATTCAAAATACATTCGCTCATAAAAAGAGTTGACCGATAATATTTAATCCTAAATATAACTTAGAAGATAACATAGTCCACGTGCCAATGGCGGCATCTGGGCTTTTGCTTCAACGACTTCTGCTTCTTCGTCGTCTACCCTTTTCAGAATGCCATTCTCACAATTCCAGTCATCCACGCGACCCCGCCAGTCTCGGCTTGTAATGAATGGTGTGTCCTCCCTTGTAGTTATTGTTTTTACCCAACAAAAAGCAAATTTGGAGTGATTATTTATTTATATGTGAATATTTATTTATGTCTCCTTCTTATTTTTTTTCTAATTCTCAAATTTTATTAAATTCAATCCTTTTTGGGTTTGAGAATTGAAATTTTTTTGATCGGGGTTGTGTTATGTTGCAGCTATGTTACTAAATGAGGTTAGTCGAAAAAATAATTCGAAATGCAAGTGCAATCGGTAGTGTCAATATAGTAGTCGAGCTGAACCGGGCTGGCTTTTTTTATACCATTGTTGTACATTAGTCCGCACCAATTGTGCTAAAAGATCGAACTTGAGGTGAAAACGTGACATAATATATATTTTCATTTTCAACATAAAATACCTAATAAACTTTTGTTTTATTGATGTGTTTATGTACAGTCTCCTAACCCACTCTACTATCTAGTTTTATCTGTATAGAATAAACTAACCACAAAATCTCTTGATTTAAGAAATAAATTTAAAGATGGAGGTCAAAAGACGATCCAATTTCTTTGAGGTCGATGGATTTAGAATTCCCAAACTTCGGGGAATATTCTTTTGCCTTTCAGACAGATTGTTCGGCAATACAAATTTTGGAGCCCGAGTACTTTTAACGGCTTGTGGGTTTGATGAAGAGAGAGGCTCAAAATATGCTGTGATCTGGAGCAAAGTAGCCCGGTGAAAGCTGGTGGGCGACAGGGTTGCTAAGCAAAAGATAGCAAACGACCATGACTTGGTGATATGGGTAGAGAATCACATCAGGTGAAGACTAGTGGGTGAAGCTCTTATACGTTGAAGGACGTCGGAACTAAGGGATTGCAACCTTATGGCATTTTTTTTTTACTAACATCGACATTGAAGAAGTCGAAACGAGATGGTTTTGATCAGAGCAAGTTCATTTTGGTAATCAACTTTGATACTAATATAGCCGTATTCTTAGGACACTTAATCGTGAAGGGGAGAATTATCTTAATCAACTAGTCACCATTTAACACTCTCCCGGTTTTAATAATTTTTTAAAAAAACCAATCTTACCATTGCAAATTTATATTAAATTCCTTGAGAAGACTAAAATAGGCATGTCCAAAATTCATACATATCCAAGGCCAAGATCTCTTGGCATTGCGAAAATGGCAAATTAAAGTGGGTAAGCTATGTTCGCCACATATACCACTATATAGAGAAGGAAAAGTTGGAGCATAAAGGGTACATTTCCGCCGGGGATAATTTAGTAACTACGCTCTCGAAGAAAAATGATTTGAGGATTCAATTGCTAGAAAATGATCTACTGACTGTTAGACAACGAGAATTAGAAATTAATTTGTTTCTTACTAGAGTAAAGTCATCTCGAAGCTAGACCAAGGATCCAAGATCAGTTAATAGGATACGGAGGATAATTATTCAAGGGAACGGTCAAAGTATAGGGGATTTATTGTGGTGGTTGAAGGACGGCCTACACCGCCGTAGCTAGAAGATTTAAAAAAGATTTATTAGCTTATCAGGAGACGCTAGCAAAACAAATGGCATATGTCACAATGAAAAATAAAAAAGATGCCTTATATAGTAACAAGGAAAGGAGCTATGTTAAGAAAAAAAGATATTTGAGGAAAAAAGATTCTCACGTGTTAGTAAAAGTGGATGACGAGAGTAGCAACCCAACTAACCACACCGAGAGAAGAAACAACTAATGCCAGCTCAATGGAAAATGCTTCAATTGCAACAAGAAGGGCAATTATACGAGAGATTGATGGTCTAAGAAAAATAACATTGAAGGAAATGCTGCCACAATAGTAGTCAAAATAGGGATAACTTTGAAGAGGAGTGGATCCTTGAAGCCTCCCTCGTTTTGTCGAAAGAAGTGCAACCGTTGAAAAACCAGACTCTTATAGTTCACAATAAATCTGAGGACTATGAATAGAACTGGATATTAGACTCCCGATGCTCCAATCACATGACAAGAGATGGAGAGAAGTTGCAGGAGTTGTCAGATTTCAAAGGGCTAGAGAGTCGTCACTGCCAACTCCTCGTGAATGCTAATCATCCACATCGATAGGACTATCATAGCAGCTGGTGATAGTTCCAACAAGATCCAACTACAAGGAGTTTATCATATCCCAGTGTCGCGGGTAGATCCCGTTTCTGGTTTCATCTAAAATGGATATCCTCCCCTGATGATAAGGCTTCGGATTTTGAAAACGTGAAGGAGTCGTCACTAACCTATTTAAAGTTCAGGTTAGAAAAACTGTAAAGATTCGTTTAGGTTCGGGAACTAGAGATTACTAAATCGCATGCATCACAAAGAAAAGGGAGGCCTTTTATCGTGTTTTCCGATGTCCAAATTTATTTGAGCTCGGGTTTAGAAAAAGAAATATTTTGACATTAAAAAGATAATCTCGAGTTCAATAATGCTTAAAATGTCTATGTGAGTCATGAAAGGATCACAACAATTTGATTTATGCAAAAACATCTCATCTCAATTGATTGATAAAAGTTTCGTTACATGTACATGAGCTACAAGCTCAAACTTTGCGAAAATATACTAAAGCTTAAGTTCTATATGATGTGCAGCCCAATGAACACTATGAACCTGCAAGGAACTGAAAAACGTCATTTAAAACCCCCGCATACCATCATAAGAAGGGGCACGCCATGCTCTTGCATGACCGTGCCCGAACGTCCACACTTGTGACATCCTTAGCTTCAAAGTTCAACTCATACAGCCTCCAACATAATGCTACAATTTCAGCTTGTTTCAGCCAATTTATAAATCTTTGTTAAGGTAGGAATTGAGCTTCCACACCTCAAATCCAAAATCTAAATGAATAGCCCCTTAGGCGGGTACATTTGCATGTCATTGACGTGCTCGTTTCGACCAAACGTTCAACCGTTCGGTTTCACCTCCCATCCACCCCCAAGCGTAATGTTTTGTGCTTCATTTGCACGCAAAACTAGCCTATCTAGGCTGTCCAAGAACCTCCAAACATTCACTCATTCCAGCCCTCTAAGCTGACTTATTTCCGTGACTCATAGCCACGTGGTTCCGCTCCTAGAGCGAGGGCAAAGCGCAGCCACACCGGGCTCAACGCCCCCCCCCCCTTAAACGTCACCTCTTTCCTCCTCTTTCCAACCCCCAAAGGACCGCATCAACCCCCTTAAGGTTCGCTCAAACGTAACCCAAAGACAAGCCAACCATCCCTCACCTTTCACTAGAGGGGTTCGGGTGGCCACCCTTACCTCAAAAGGTACGGCTCACCCCAAAACCGCCTCTAACCATACCAAAACACCATCCAAACTCAATCACCGAACCTCAACAGCATGCACCTCAACTAATCGTAAAAATAAACGAAGTAGGGATGAGAGGGTACCGGCCGTTCGCTCCCAAACACAACCGGGTGAGCTCTGCTCTTCGCTTCACCACCTCAGCCCGTGAGGGTCATCTCCCTTTGGCCCTCAACCGTTCGCTAGCTCGGCGTCTAGCTCTCCTTGCCCGTGAATCCACCTTGGTACCTTGAATCGCTTCCCTTCTCCTTTCTTTTCTCTCGGCCGAACGTCCTCCCTCCCCTTTTTTCTCCCGTCTACGTGTTTCCCCCCCCTCTAAGCTCAAGTGTGTCCGGATGAGGCCAAGAGGGGAGAACCGCCTCTCATTAATGAGGGAGGGATTTCTATCCCTTCCACCCTTAATGAACTACCCTCCAAGACATCCCATCAAATTATCCTTCCTTATGACCATTATAATAATATAATGATTTGACTTAGTCAACTTAATCCTAGGGTCACAATTTACCCTTGAAAGTCTTACGTCAAGTCATCAAAATCAACTATGGGGATTGATTTAAGGGCCACCTAGGCGCCTCATTTTTCATTCTCTAGTCTCTCGTGACAACCCCATTTTGATCCGTTCATCTTCATTTTTTTGGCGTCCGAGGCACCCGTTCTCGACCCGTCTCCGGTCTAACCATTCATACATTTACACATACTTCGTTTACACTCCCATCCATATAAACCTTTATTATTCACTTCCCAACTCATTACATATACATTAATTCAAAATCATAAAAACTCGAATCGTTACAAGTCATCTTTTAGAAGAAAGAGTTTTTCGTTAAAAATTACTCTGGACAAAATGCAAGAAACATAGATTGATTAATGCCCTTAACAATTTCTAAGCCGAATTGAACTCGAGGGAGAACCGGATCTATGATGAGCGAGATTAATACCATTTCTCACCTCCCTTAGTGCACCTGTTAGCGTTGTACCTTTCGATGTTGTTTCAAAATAGGTTTACATCGAACTTGAAGAGTCGCTGATGCCTTACGTTGATGAGTGCGGAGCCGTCTTCTGAGAGATTTGATCTTCGAGAATCCAAATAATCCCTCATATATATATCCTCCGTTGATTCTTGTCCCCAGAGCGTTGAACGGGGAGCGTGCCTTGGTTGTCCACAAGGCACGCCCTCCAGAGTATCTGCATGAAAAAAAAAACACGAAATAAAAAGTTTTGTCAATTGAGGGAATCAAAGGCGTCATTGATCACTCATCACCGTTTACAGAGGAGTGACTTGGAGACTGGGCTGAGGCTTCTCCTGAGTTGGAGTAGAGCCTGGAGTTGCGTGAAAATAAATCCCGACGGAAAAATCGATTCATTGGGTTGTCGGGAAGATAGATCTGGAAATCGGAGTTGCGCCTGCTACCATAAGGCAAGGAAAATCAGCCATTTGGTAGTTGGGGCTTGGGCTTTGAGAATTCTTGCTGGAGGGAATCCGTGATTGTAATGTTGCTGTCGAAAGGTCTCCGAAGGAACGTTGCAACTGGGGATGCTTGATGGAGGGACTGGGGACTGCAGCCGGTCAGTATGGAGGTTGAATGGCATTCGAGGTGGAGATTGCAGCCAACTCATAGCGTGCCACAACTTCCCTCAAAATTATACAGCCCCGACGATATTCCCTCATCTAGACGCAGATGCCAATGGATCTAGGAACATATTGTCATTTGCTTCTATATTCCTGCAATAGAGGGAGAGAAACGATAGACAAAGCCATTGAAGAAACCTCATGCTCGTGGAATGAAACGATGTTACCAGATACAGATGACTCGAGAGGCGTAGCATGTGATCCCAACAAAAGCGAAATTATCATCACAAACGGTCGAAAACACCTGGTTTAAGACAAAACCAAAACACAGACTTGGCTCAGTAGGGGGTTAGATAGTAACGCCTTTACAACCTTTGTGCTGGATGATCAGAAAACCGTCCGAATGTTATTTAGAAAAACTCTTCTCGGCCACCCCTTTGACAAGCAGAAGGTCACCTCCTTCTATTACCTTTTGGTTATTTTTTGATTTCCCCCTTTTGATTATTTGTTCCCTTCTTCGTCTAACATTTGATTTATTTCTTTTTTTGATTAGGAACCAAAATAATTTTTGCCTTTGTGTCGTGATTTTGATTTGATCCCTTTTTATTTTGGTAATTTTTTATCTTGATGAAAAAAATTGGACCCAGGAATAAAAAAGAACTTTTGTTAGTAGCCTAAATGACAACCCCGAACAATTTCGTGGTGTTCGAACTAAAAGATGTCAGGGTGTATCATGATCTATAGTTTTCTTGGGCACCATTCATGAAAGGACGGAAGGTAAAATCCATCTGTGTTATGTCTGCAAAATCGGCATACATAGATAGAGTGAAGAAAAACGGGATGGTAGAACCATGGCATAATAGGCTTCGGCATGCTTCTTACCATAAGTTGAAGATTATGATGACTAAGGAGATGCTGAAGGGACTTCCGCAATTGGAGATGAACTTCAACAACGTTTATTTTAAGGTCACATCCTATAAATGGGTGTACAAGATGAAGGCTCGCCCAGATAGTTTAGTGGTGTACGCGCGCCTTCCGGCCTAGCGCACGCGTGGCGGTTTGGACAGCCCAAGGATCCGGGCCCACTCCCCCAAGGCCCTACCGGTCGACGTCAAAACTCAAGCGTCGGACGCTACGGAAGAGAAATGTGTTGAATTCTCCCTTGGTTCCCAAATGGGCTTGCTGGACGTTTTGCCAACCATCTCCAGTTTACTAGAGGCGACGTACGAAAGGGTAAGGCCTCATCTAGGAACTTTAGGGAAGAATCAGGGAGCGGCTCGTGTTCCCGTTACCCATCCAAAATGGCTCCGTAAAAACAGTTAGTGTTGTTTAACCTTGGTAAACTAAACTGAGTCGCCACCGACTTTATTTACAAAATCTGTTTAAGTCGGAAAAAACAGTGGTTCAGGGATTCATAATTACTAACTCTTACATCTAAACATTCGAAAAGGTGGCGTTTGCTCCAAAAGTTTACTTTTAGTTAACGGGCGTTGGACCCGATCCGGGCATGACTCCGGACTCATTGCAATGTTTTACGGGCATTGGACCCGATTCGGGCTTTGGACCCGAACTCATGTGTGTTTGACAAACAACATGCGACAATAAACCTGTGGGGCTAGGACATGCAGACAAGAACAAAATATTTTTGAGATCAAAGAGAATGGGGAAGGGTGGTGATCGTGGGCCTATGCACTTGGGCCCACAACCCGTTACATGTGGAAATAAAGAAAAACGGGAGGCCTGCACCTCCCTCATGTACCTGAGGCACGGCCAGGGCGGCTTTACATCGACTGGGCTCGTCAGTTGGGTCGTTTTCGAGACATACTTTCACAACGATTTATTTCCTGCGCACCTTCAGTCTAGTCCTTTGCCTTCGAGATTCATCTTGTCGAATTCATGAAATAATTCTCGGATATTCATGTAATGAAAAAAAAAGGATTAGAAAATTTTAATATTTAAGACCTCAAAAAATACATGAATTTATGATGTTTTGAAATTTTAAAATGAAAGGTTTCGCCGGACATTTTAAAATATATTTAATTGTACTGAAATTCAACGATCAATAATGATATATGAATAAGTCAAACCAAAAGTTTTTTTTAGAAAAAAAATCATAAATAAATTACTAATCGAAAATTAACATTCAGACGGACGCGCGGACTAAATTGACATTTTATTAAAACATTCATGCGACGCACATAATAAATTGGCATTTGATTTGGGCACGCACACAAGGATTGAATTGGGGGTTTTGTTATATTAATAATAATAATGATAATGATAATAATGAAATAATAATAAAAAGTTAAAAATAAAAAATGGTAAACAAAGCACACGTTATATCATCTTAAAGAATTAAAAAAAAATGAAATTGTTACCTCTGAAGGGCTTGAATTCCCAAACACGGCCATGGCGAAGAAGGCGTCCTCAAGAGTTGGTCCCGGCTAGAGAAGAGGAGGCTGGAGCGGTCCAGGAGACGAAGCTGACGAGGGAGACGCTAGGCGTCTGGCGTGAGTGAGCTCGTTGGCGGAGATCTTCCATGTGTCGTCCGGTACCTATTTTTCGTCCTGCACATGTAGGTAAGTCGATCAGAATACAAAACGACTTCTCGTAGTGCTGTTGTACAGCTGCGGGAAGTTTCAGGCGTTGGCACTCAATGACAGGGAAAGGAGCAGATAGGCTTATGGTTTGTCTCCGTCGCTGGTTTGGACTCCGTCGATATAGGAGTTTTGGTTGTTTGTGACTTGGGGTTGCTAGATGCAGGGGGAAAACGAACGTCTGATGGCAGGAGTGTCCGTGTGGGAGCGTCTGTCTCCGTCGGGGTTCGGTTTCATGTTCCCATGTCACATGCAATGAGTTAAAAAATACGAAAGGTGGTCGGTCAGCCATGCTCTAAGTTGAAAGGGTGACTGCGTGGTTATTAGATCGAGTAATCTATATGGATTCTGGCTGATGGATGTGAAAAATGCCTTTCTACACGGAGTATTAGATCGAGTAATCTATATGGTCCAACCACAATGTTTTATAGTAAGAATCATCTCAATATGTCTGCAAGTTAAAGAAAGCTTTATACGAGTTGAAGTAGGCACCGCGGGCCTGGTGGTAAGATTGTAGAGTTCCTACTCTTTAGTGGATATATTTTTGCATGAGTTGACTTAAGCCTTTTCGTCAAAATTTGAGAAGAGAAGATTGTCATTGTACTCATGCACGTGGATGATCTAATCATCATAGGATATGATTGCACCGAGATTAAGCAGATCAACGAAAATTTTTCCGCACGATTTCATATGAAGGAGCTCGGAGAACTGAAGTACTTCGTTGAACTGAAAGTTGAACGAATTCCGAAAAATCTATTCCTGTCAAGACAAGTATGCAAATGAGCTGCTAAGGAAGTAGGAGATGCTCAAGTGAAAGCGAATATCAACCTCCGTCGAGTTCAACACCAAACTAATCGTCCACAAAGGAAAAGACTTTGAGGAACCAACTACGTATCGTCAACTAGTGGGAACTCTAATCTAACCCACGCATACATGACCAGACATATCATATGAAGTTGGTCTGGTAAGTAGATTTGCGATCGTCACTGTGTGACGTACGTCCTTGTTTTTTGCCATCTCATAGTCGACACTGCACGCGCCTGCGGATTCCGTGACCGTTTCTTACTTGGTGGAGGAGGTCATTGCTCCGACAGAAGATGTTCGTGGGTTCACACATGTTTGACTTAATATTGGAACTAGACTAAGTCATTGGACCCATGTCGGACCACTTTTCCCCGTTTTGGCGGCTGAGAAATTATGTAAGCGTGAATGGTCGTTCAACGATTATCATTCTTGGAAATTATGAAAGACTACAACCCCAGCAATATGGCCCGGATCCAGGATCTCGCTCGACGTTCAAGATATCAACTTCACGATCAGGTGTATGGGACGGACTTAGCGGCCAGCATGGCCTTGAAGAAAGGCACGAGCTTCTCTTTCTCAGGGAAGTGAGCAGCCCCGATCGAGGAACCCGTGAAATTCTTAGCCCACTCGCATAACGCAGGAAACCTGTCCTCGGTCAAGATCCTCACCCCAGTCACCTCCTCTCCGATCAGTATAGACCAATGTGCCATGAAATTCGCCGCGATGTCCACATATCCTATGCCATCTCCCCCGAAGTACTTCTTGTCTCCTTCCTTGAGAAGACCTTCAAGCTTCTCCAGCATCCCGTAAGCTTCCTCACACGCCACGTCCCCTCCCTCTCCCGGCGGACTCCACAGAGCTTTCCACACGGCATGATTGACCTGCATTTAATTTCTCTCAATGTTCACTAGACGATGAAATTTCCTTTAAAGCAGAATGCATGTACTACACGCCCACTACCCTACCTTGTCGTCGATGTACCTAGCCCAGAACCGGGCAACGGCCCTGTCATAGGGATCAACTGGGAGGAGGGGGTTGTCGGGCCACTTCTCGTCGATGTACTCAATAATGACAAGGGACTCGGCAATGGGTTTCCCGTGGTGGACGAGCACGGGGACCTTCTTGTGAACTGGGTTTAACTCGAGTAAGAGGGGGCTTTTGTTCATGAGATCATCCTCACGGTACACATAGTCAACGCCCTTCATCGCGAGGGCCATCCGAACGCGGCGGACGAAGGGGCTCCCCCAGACACCCAACAGCATCAGATCACCTTCCATTATGCTTTTGCTTTGCCCTTCTCTTTTCTTGGTTTGTTTTGTGATGATCGCACGACTATTTATTTGGATGAGGATCGGCAAGATCAGTGACGTAAGCAGTTACCCAATTCCTATGTCATGGATAAAATCAGCCCATCGACCACTCTTCTTCTTCTTCGTCTTATTCGAGGTTGACCATTTCTTTTCTAATCATATGAGAAAAGTCCCAATAGAAAACTTCACTTTTCTAAATATAAAATACTTCTATGAATATATTTAAAAATAAATTTCCAAGCAGTTCAATTATTTTGAGCGGGAAAACGTGTTTTCAGTGGGTCCAAATAATTATTTTACATAGTTTTTGGGTGACAAATTTAGCCGAAGGCGAAAATATCTTATAAATAAATATAAAAAATTAGGAAATTACAAAAATAGTCCATTTCTATTGACTTTTATAAATTAACTTTTTATATAAATAGAAATTTCAGGTCGAGAAAATGAAATTGTAAAAGAACTGTTCACACTACTTTGAAAAGAAAAAAAGAAATTTGCGAGCAAAAACGAAGGGCCTCTTAGTAAAAAAGCAAAATCTATTATACGAAAAAGTTCATCCTGGACAGAACTTTACCATCGAAAGAGGAATATCAATAATGCTCTGTTTTGACGTTCTTCGACGGGGTAGAAAAATACATGACAAAATGGTAAAAAAAGTATTTAGAAAATTTCCGACGTTCTTTGAAAATTGTGAATTCGTGAACGAGGAATCGAAGATTCATTTTTTAGATCGTGTCCCCTTTTGAGAAAAGATGATCCGTTTTTGGAAATCGATGATCAATTATCTACTTCTAAAAATAATGAATTCGTTTCGAAAAACTAAATATCACTTTAAAAGACTGAGGCCCATTTTAAATAAAATTTATTTTTTAATTTTTAATAAATATAATTAAAATATTAAAATTATACGTGTGAGATTATCGTTACAAACTTCATGTAACTTTACCAACGAAAGAGGAGCCGCAATAATGCTCTGTTTTTACGTTTTCCGATCGGTTAGAAAAATACAGGACAAAATGGTAAAAAAGTATTTAGAAAATTTGATTCATGCGGAAAAGAGATGTGAGACAAAAAGTGGTGGGACCCACCGTCAAACGGAGCATCATCAGTAGGAGTTGATGGGATTGCAGATTAATTCGGGGGATAAACTCCCTAAATAAACAAATAAAAAATATATATAATATAATTATTTATAGAGTATCTTACCATCGTCATCACAAAAAATGGTAAAATAAGCATTTTATGAATAATAATATTTTTCATAACTAGCTAATTATTTTGGACCTTCATATGCTGAAGAACAGCCAAGTGATATATAAGAGGGTGTTGGTTTGCTAATGTCCCAAGTTTGAACCCGACATTGGACAAATCGTTAGAATATGAAGGCCCCGTTGAGATAAAAGTCCAAGAGTCTCCTTCTACGTGTTCTTGCATGAGCCAGAAGAGGATGTTACGTAACAGACCAGACCACCGTCATAGGATGTTATATTACGCGACCCCACGACTGGTGCCCATAAAACGTGTCTTATGAGGAAAGGTCTCAACAGCATCTTATAAGGCATGCTTCGTTCTCCTCTCCAACTGATGTGGGACATCACATGGACTACCGACAGTCATCCAGTTGCAGAAGATAATAATATTTACAACAAGCTTTTTTTGTTTTTTCAATAATAAACTTTTTTTGAGAACTTTATTGACGGCATTTTTGGCCTTTTGAATATTAATTTATAAAGCTAACTTTTTGGAAGATTGATTATATTCTTACAAGCAAAGCAAGTTGCACCAACTTTCAAGCGCACTTAAACTAAAGTATAGATTTCATTTCTGGGCATTATTTTACTTTAACTTGAGATATCTTTGCCGGCTAGTGTTCAATAAAAAAATGATTTCTCCTTTTTTAGAAAAATAAAACAAAATATTGGAATTGGAATAACTTTAGTTCATAAATAAAAAAATTGCAAGTGTTAATTTCCACGGAACATAATGTTGTTAATCAAAATGTAATAAAAACATTTATAATATCCATTTAGAGCTTGTTATTAAGTTATTTAAAGAGTGTCATCGTAGCATTTAATGATGTATATATATTTGCATAGTTATGTTTCCAAATAGTATTAGTTGGAAAACAAAATTCACGGAATATGGTTCGAAAATTTTTAAACTATCTGCCTTGTTTTTCGAATTTTTTTCCCGACTAGCATTAAAATGGAATAAAGCCCTATTTGCATTTGCATGGTTGTTACAACTCCCGCCGGGTTGTCTCGTATTAGAAGACCACGCTCGCATGCTTTTTGTAGGGGTTCCTGCCTTCAGAATTCGGTATGGGCCCGGCACTTATGAGCAACGCCATGGAACCTGAAAGAGTGACTTTCGACGATAAGATGGAGGCGAGGAAAGCGATGGGGGAGGTTGGGATCCCCTTCATGTACATGTCTGCCAACTGCTTCGGCGGATACTTCATAGGCAACCTCTGCCAGCTCGGGACACTTTTGCCGCCTGAGCACACCATCCGATTCTATGGCAATGGCAACGTAAAAAGTAAAAGAAATTCGCAAACCCCTTTCTGTTGGATCCATATCAAGTCCTGAATCGATGACTTTGCCGTCCACAAGCTGTCTTCCTGGATGAGGATGATATCGGGATGTACGCGACAAAAGCAGTCGATGATCCAAGGACCCTGACCAAAAGACCCCTTACCCGAGGCCACCTGAGAACATCCTCTCGCAGAGGGAGGTCGTTGAAATATGGGAGAAGATGAGTGGCGTCAAACTGGAGAAAATTTGCTTTCCTGCTGAAGAGCTCTTGGCTTCAATGAGGGGTATCACCATACAAACTCACTTGATTAAAACATAACTTTGATGTTTTAAGATTGATTTATCTAATAATACTTTGCTTTTAATATTTTTGGAATGGTAGGAATGGATTATGCATCTCAAGTGGCGGTCGCTCATTACTATCAAATATATGTTTAACGTACTTCGAGATCGGGGAGGGAGGAGCCGAAGCTTCAAAGCTTTACCCTGAAGTCCGTTATACCCGCGTGGATGAATACCTCAGACCGATTCCTACAGCCGACTCCGGCCAGAGAAGGAATATCTCCTAAACTACTTTAAATGTACACATCATGCTTTAAACACGCCAGTCCATTCGGATGCTACATTTTTACATGTAATCTAGGTGAAACGAATGCTCGAGCTGATGGGTGTCATATAAGGCATCCCTTGAAGCCTCTCCGGAGGGCAGTTTCATCCAGATTCCTTCCAATAAATACAAGCTTGTTCACTCTGTTCTCATCATCTCCCCAAGCTTTCCCGGGACACCCATCCAACATTGAATGGACACCCTGATAACAGAGGATGGCGTCGAGGCAGATGAGATCCTGTCTTCATTCGACTACTATAATTCTAAAGAACACACGTTTGTTATATAGTGAGATTCGAGTTTGATACCTGGAAAACATAGCGTTGATCGTATCCTGTAACAGACAACACACCCTTCATTCGGTACAAGTCCTCTCCTTTCTCTTCTATCAATCTTTCCAGCCAGTCATCAACCTGGTGAATCCAAATTCCCACGTGTCTCAGGATACATCATACATCATAACCTGTACATGCACTCTTTTCTGTAGGATATTCACATGTTGGAAAGATGATTCGTGATGCAAATGAGTAAACATGCCCAAGGACATTCAATGCATTCCTTAGAGAGATGATCTTCAAGGCATGCAAGTACCATGAAGCCAATCCCAAAGAGCTTAAAAGACTGATATATGTTTTGAAGACGTTTGGTCACATATTTCAGACAACACTTCCTGCAAAAGTCAAGGAAATCTTCCAGCCGATGCTAGAATCACCGGATTGTAAAGGTATCTTTGCTCGCTGGAAATAGCCAGTTCAATTTTAGTCAATTTCGAAAATAGAAAACATATGCATTTAAAGCACCAGATGTAAACTAAAACCAACACAATATAGCTTGCGATTTTGTGAAGCTAACTGAAAATAAAAGTTAAAACAAACTGATGTATGCAGCGAACCATTACCTCATCTAGATCGAGGGTTCCTTCAGAAACAATGCTAACACTCGATACGGCGGAGTCATGAACATGGTCATGATGGTGCCCTTTTTTTTCTCCTGAATTGTATAAAAATTGGAACAGCTATCAGTCTCATGTTGCAAAGCAATTTTCCAAAGAGAACAGTCAACCATATTTTGGAGATCCTGATCACAAGTTACAACATGTTGCCCTTTCAACACATCTATGTCAAACGGGAAGAGAGGTTGTATATGTATGTAATATGAGAATGGATGCAATATTCTTTTGATGCCAAGCAACACCACCATTCACCAAAACCTCAGCACTAAAGCTAATTCAATCAAGCAATCATCTCATATGCATAATGCTCTCCCACTAGTGAGGGTTCTGGAAGGAATGTTGTATATTGTATGTAACTTTTTGCCTTTGCAAAAGAACAAAGAGGTTGACTTCATATTAGAACCTAAATGTCATTGCAATTGGTGCAATGCTATAACAATAATGGATCGACATGAACCATTTATGAAGTACCCCGGATATATTGATTATCCTTTAGCACAAGTTCTACAGCCTAATTGAAGTATCCTGGTATATTGCAGACTGAAGAACACATTGTGCTAAATTTGTTAAACAATGTCTAACCGACAATTATTTCAACATAGCATCAGTAAAAATACAGCATAACCCATATTCTAAGGAGATGGGAAAGAAAATCCACCTCTACCTTCTATCCTCATGGCGGTTGTATTAATCATATAAATTACTAACGTCACAAAATAGAGAGAACAGAACAACATCCACACATAGTTAAACTATGTTGGGATAGATCCCAGAAATTATTTCTAAAAAGTAAACGAAATGCCATGAGAAAGATAGGCATGAGCGTATCAAATTTACCTTTCCCAGAATCGTGATGATGAGTTGAGCAAGAAGAATTATTTCCCTGAACTTCAGAATCTATCCTGCAGAAACAATTTTCTTTTCAATCATGATTGAGAGGTCCAAATCCAGCTCAGTTGTAGGCAAGCATTACACGGAATCGAAAAAATCTCCATTAGGGAGAAAATTTTCTGACCTATCCAGATCATAACCTCCTATGCCCAAAACAAAGTCCATGTCGACAGATCCATATTTAGCAAGCTTGATCTGTGCCATTCCATTGATGTGCTGAGAAATATCCAAGAGTTGTCAGTCAGAAAGGGTACAAAGGTACGGAAAAACCTAAAGAATAAACCAAAGAGTTGAATGGACATGGAGGAGAGGAAGCAATGATTTGCTCCTCCATTCAACTACTTCCTTTCTCGGCAGTTAGCCAAATATGCAGTTATCTTTTCGTCACAAATTAGACAATCATGCCCCCAGTAAGCCATCAACCAACTCATAACCATATAAAAAAGCTACCCTTCATAATCAATTCGATTAAAGAAGCATACCTTGATGCGTTTGGTCAATAAATCGACTTCAGCTTCATTTACCAAATCGATCTGCAATACCGAAAAATTTTAGAACACAGCCGCTGAGGCAAAAGCGATCAGTAACTGTGAAAATCAACTGGCTACAATGCATTGTCCACCTTGTTTACAATGATACGATCAGCGTACGCGATTTGTTCAACTGCTTCATTTGCCACAAATCTGGGTTTCACTTCGTTCAGATGCCGCATTGCATGCTTCGAATCAACAAGCGTGACAACGCCATCCAACTTCACATGCCGAGAAACCAACTCATCACTACAGAAAGTTTCAATCACTGGACCAGGCTTGGCAAGGCCTGCAAGGAAATCCAAACACCGAAAGATAAGATCACGATATATATATACAAATTGGGACAAAACAAGTGAGGGGGTAAAGTACCTGTAGTCTCGATAACAATGTGATCAAATTTGTCCCGTTTCTTCTTCACAAGCTCCAACAGCATCTTAACCAGATCCCCCCGGACTGTACAACAGAGGCATCCGTTATTCACCATGACTATTTCTTCAGAAGCAGAAGAATGGCTTGCCACCAGTGAGCCATCAATATCTACCTCGCCAAACTGTAGGAAACCATCGGACGGCCAAGTCACTAATAAAACGCTCACCTCATTCTTCCTATTCAACGAAAAACTAACAATTGGTCCCAGAGATCAATCACCTCGTTCTCGATCACTGCAATCCGCTTCCCATGCTGCGACGTGAGGATATGATTGAGGAGGGTAGTCTGCAGAACAAGCGGCATCCCATTCCTAAGATGAATCGACCTACCAAACCGAAAACCGATGCAGGAGAAAGTAAAGGAAAGGGGGTTGCGTTGGGGTGACCTTGCCGGAGCCGAGGAAGCCAGTGATTACGGTGGCGGGGATGCGGTTGTCGAGGCCGGCGGAGGGTGGTGCGGAGGTGTCCCAGGGGACGTAGTCAGGATGGGAGGAGAAGGGCCTGGAGCTGGAGACGAGGGAGCGGAGAGAAGCAGCAAGGAGGGAGGAGTTGGACTGGACGAAGAGGCGGTCGGCGGAGGAAGGTGCTCGGGAGAGAAGGAATCGCAGGGCGGCGGCCATCGGGGGAGTGGGAATGGGATGAATCAACAGGTGGCCTTCGCCTTAAGCTCGACAGGGTTTGTGGTTTCGCAAAGGGTTTATTCACCGACTAATTATACTCCGTTTGGTTACATAAAATTTTGACGGATTTGAGTCATTCATATATAATATATTTTCCTATATTTATAGGGATTTACAATAAAAGAAAATAAATAAATAGATGACAATGGTAATTTTTTGTTTATTTTTATGAAAATATAGCAAAAACTCCGCCGCCCTATGAGAAACCAAACAGACCATAATATATTTCCATTCGCCTTCTTTCTCAAAAACAAACAGACTAATTCTTTATTTCACCTTTCTCGTACTTGCTGTTCCATTTTCTTGGACTTGAACCCAATATTAAAATATTATCAAGTCCAAGCCGAAGCTCGAGCCTCCAACCGAGCCGGAGCCCAATAATATTCGGGCTCGGCTCGGCTCATTTACACTTATACTCGTTACCAAGTATGTGAAACGGATACGGTTTGAACTCCATCAAGCAGAGAACGCGATCAACACTTCTCCTCCAACTTTTTTAAGGATCGACATTAGCGGGCTCACAACACCCCGTAAGCATCGTATATAATTTGCGATCACCATTTCCTGCCTATTTTTATCTAAATACTTGAATGTAGATGTGTTTATGATATTTTACTAACTTGACATGAGTTCGAGTCAAATGCTCGAATCGGGTCGAACATCCACAACCAGAAATCCTTTTAAGAACAACGGCACTTGTTTGAACATAAGAGCTAGTAAATATAAATCTTCAAACTAAATTTGGTTTTCCATCTTTAAACCATCTTTTAAATAAAGATAGTGGTGACTCCGTATAACTTTCCTATGTAAAGAAGCAATAACTATTTTAAATAGAACCATCTTGAAGAATGGGGGTGCACCACGAGCTGCTCGATCCTCCCTACCTTCCTTCGCAGATCATGCTCCAGCTTTACGACAAAATTTAGACAGGGCTCGGACATGCCCATTTAGGAACCAAGATAGGGTTTACTCCATTTTCTCCACAGCTCCTCGATGCCCAAGTCGAAGGGTCGACCAGAGGACATTGAGGAGTGACCGTGAATCCTCGTGTTGCCTATCCACATGCGCGAGCAATGGCAAAAAGGCGTATGTACAGTAGAACGCGTTATAAAGAAAAATAGAGAGTTCCAGCAAAAAGGCAGAGGAGGAAGGGTTTCTGGTTGAAGTCCGACGAACCGTTATCATAATGATCTGCATGTCAAGATCTTTTTATTGTGACACGAATCATTGTGAGAAGTCATGTGGTTGGAACATTGAGAGGCATGAACTTCAATTCATTGTGTTTATCTTTAGAGCTTTTCATTTAGCTACTACTGTAGCACAAGCGAGGTATAGTGAACTCGAGCAAATCAAGGTCGGTCAAGGAGAGACAAAGACGTGCGAGATGAGTAGAATTCGATCGAGGCGAGAAGAACAGTCAAGGCAAGTGAACTCGAGAGATGAGAGAACCACATATCAAGCCTACTAGAATAAACTAAGTCGAACCAATCAAACATAACAGGTGTTTCAATTCCATCAAATAGTAGTAGTAGTGGTAATAGTGATGATTTGTGTAGCAACTCGGCGGAAAGAGAATGTTTTAGCTTTCGAGATGGGTGATTCGCAACCGAAATCAGCCCGAGGGGTATTGATGTGATGCTCGAGAGGGAGGGTTTGAGGTCTTGCTTCAGAAAATGGTAGAGATGGGTTATGCAATGGGACAGGGAGTTGAAATTGTGTACAACAACTGCATTAGCATTATACTGATATCATTCCATCTTAGGCCTCGTTTTGAAACATAGGATTTCATCACAAATGTTAAACCCAGGAACATGTTTTAAGCAATTGATTCAAAGGGAGCACTAGGAGGATCGGATGAATAGGAGCATAGATGTATTTACACATGGGAGTTTGTTAGAAGGGAAAAAGGGACTGCGGTCCTATAATTGATAGGTGTGTGGTTGTTAAATATCCCAGAACTAATATAATGTAATGATGGGATTATTGATCATTTTTCTTCGTGGAAAAAGGAATCGAGATGAGATTGGGAGCTCCTTGTTTGATCACATGGTATCAGATCACTGTGCTGAGAGATGGAAGCAAGGGGTGGATGTGGTGGTCGTTGATAAGCCTCAATCGCCATACTACATTCACTGAATCAGGTGTCTCCGATAGTGTCTACAGAATTAGACGATGGAAACTAGATGTCATAGAAGGCTTCGTTCAAGCTTGCTTTGTCTTTTAGGAATTAATTTGGGTTCGTTGACGACGACATCCCAAAACCGGAAGTGGAGGATTCTCTGCACCCGACCTGGAAAAGATGTAATAACCTAGTGAAAGCTTGGATACAGAGGTCAGTATCTGTACCCATTGGTTCATAATCTTCTATCTGGAATCGGCTAAGGATATCTAGGATGAGTTGAAGGAAAGGTATGATGAACTTGACGACTCAAAGATTTACCAGTTACAACAGCAGTATTTTAGCTTAGAGCAAGGGATGGTGATTGTGTTTGCGTATTATAATAAAATGCTAGCCATTTTGAGAGAACTCGGGATTTATAGGCTACCACCTTGATGTGAATGTGGAAAATGTGTGTGCCAATGGGCAAGGACTTTCTCGAAGTAACACCAAAAAGATATGGTTTTTAAATTTCTTAATGGTCTCAATTGGGGTATGCATATGTGGTCGCAACTACTTATGAGAAACCCCTTTCCCACGCTTGGTGAGGCATTTAATGTGATACAACGTGAAGAGATGCAGAAGGGAATGAATTGTGCAAGAAACCTAGTGGGAGTTGGGCCATTGATGATTGTTGCAATGCAAACAGATATGAAACTAAGACATCTAACGTAGGATTAAAATCGTTCTACTGCAATGGCGATGGACAGAAGACCTGGCAAAATAGAGTGGGTGCGTGAACGCTGTGGGAAGAGAGGTCATATGAATGATAAATGATATTCCTTGATTGGATTTCTCCCTAACACCAAAATTGGAAGAGGAAGGGGATGTACTTGGGAAGAGGTATGAATCAGGCAAGACCACATACCACTTATAGGGAGAAGGTCTGGTGATGCGAATGGCCATGAGGCTGGAGAACATAAGCATGGAGGATTTACCTCTCATCTGGGACTCAATAAACAATAGGTGCAAGTAGCCTTTCTCAATGTAGAGGAACCAAATTTGGCTATAAATGAGGTAAAACATGGGCAGGAACAAATGCTTCCAACTGCACAGTTCACACCATATTCTACTAGTACCTTACTAACCAAAGTAAAATTATTTGTCCCGAAGCTAATACACAAGGGTCGTCCTTCCATCGTTTGGTATCTTGATATTGGAGCCATCGACCATGTCATTTCAGATCTTTCTTTATTTAATTCATATATGGTTCTCACAAATCCTCTGTCTATAAAGCTTCCAAACAATACCAAGATGTCATCTACGCATATTAGGGTTATAAAACTGAACAAAGATCTGGTTTTAACAAATGTCTTGTTTGCCGAATCTTTTCACTTCAATTTGATCCAGGAAGCAAACTCACCTCAGAAAATAATTTCTGTCTTATTTTCTCTCACAATCATTGTTTTATTCATGACTTGTGAACTTGGATGACGATTGGACAAGCTAAGGCAAAGGTGGACTATATCAAGTCTTGGAAGCAAGGCATAGTTATGGTGTATCTTCTCAAGTCAAGGATCTAATGTGAGGAGATAAGGTATGTAGTTTGAAAGTTGCTAGTATTTCTCCACAAACACATACTTTCGACCTTTTTGACTTGTGGCATCGACGGAAAGAGTAGGATGATATAAACAGTAGATCCTACAATCCAAACTTTATGGCAGAATGTGCACATAATTTGTCATGAATCTAGACAAAAAAGGTTGCCTTCTTCTACTAGCATGAGTGAAACAAATTTTGCATTGTTTTGGTATTGTGATGTTTGGGGTCCCTATTCATAGCCAGCCATTGGAGGCTTTCGTTTCTTTCTAACTATAGTGGATGATTTCACTTGAGTTACTTGGGTATATCTCATGACAATAAGTCAAAACTCAATTTGACCTAAAGGTAAGAGTCATTAGGAGTGATAATGGAGGAGAGTATAACCTATCATAATTCTATAAAACAATGGCATCATTCAATAGAAAACTTGTGTAGAAACTCCACAACAAAATGGGTTAGTTGAAAGAAAAAACCGACAAATCTTACAAGTCAATCGAGCTCTTTTGTTTCAGGCTAAGCTGCCAGCAGAATTTTGGGGCTATGCACTTCTAACATGAACATTCAAAATAAATAGACTCCCTACTAAGCTCCTTGTTGACAAAAAATCACCCTACGAGGCTATTTGCCGCAAACTGCCCAATTATCATGAGATGCGAGTGTTTGGTTCACTTTGTTATGCAAACACTTTAGAACATGGCAGAAGAAAACTGGATAAAGCACTTGGATATCATTTTGGGGTTAAAGGTTGCTACTTGTATGACATTGAACAACAGGCGGAAGATCCCAAGATATTTCGCTATTAGAAACATATGTGAACAATAAATAGGCAACATGTTAAATTATATGGTTGTGTGGTAAAAAAAGATTGACGGAGAAGTAGGTAAGATAAATGATTAGGAATAGGATTACGTGTTAAAACTTTTTAACTCATGTTGCTGGAAGTTCTTGTTGGCCCAAAGATTATACTAAGAGGGGGGGTGAATTAGTGTTAAGTCCAATTAAGGAATTCTTGAACGCTTTTTCACAATCATCACAGCGGAAGTAACTTACTGTAATTTACAGAGCCTTCAAGCTTCTGTAATTATGGAACGTGTGAATTTGACTTCGAAATGAGTCGCAGAACACAAAGGATTTTATAGTGGTTCGGTGAAATCACCTACGTCCACTTTCGGTCACTTTTCACTAATAACTCGTATAGAGATTACAGTGTAGAAGGTAAAACCTTCTGTGGTGTAAGAAAACAATTTCTTTGACCACGGGACGGTAAGACAAGCTTTACCAATGCAAGAAACACTCTTGCTGTGTTTAGGATGTGTCTAGGTCGAATCACAAGGAAATCAACCAGACTTGAGCAAGCACAGAACGTTGGCTGGAAGCTTCAGCCTTCTGTGACTTTGTAGCGGGCTATTCCTTCTGTGGATCAGCGAACAGATCTGATGACGCTTTATCCAAGTGTTTGGATGCCTCTGATATGCTTCTCTTTTTGTCTTTTTGGTTTAATCTGCAAAACAAATAAAGATAATACGACTACAGTAGGTTTCAGTCCCTCACCACTTACGCCTGCTGCAACAACCTTCTCTTCGACCTGCTGTACGCCCACCCGGCTTCACTGACAGCACTCCTGGCCAAGTCCTTCGGTTTTGCAGCCAACGACGCCCACGGAGTGGCTTCACCAAAGCACACCTGCTGCAAACGCACAGATAACAAAATAACCAACTACAGAAGGTTGGAGATCCCTCACCACTGAACCCCTGCTACGGACTCCTTCTCTCCGACCAACTCTGTACGCCTACTCGCCACCAACGAACCCTTCCCCAGGCCCTGATGCACGCAGTCCGACGTCACCGACAAAGTTCCGGTCGAGTCCTTCAGATCCGTACGCAACGAAGTCACCGGAGCGGCTTCACCCACGATCAACCCGCTGTAGTTACCTCCTGCGAGAACTCTCGCCTGGAGAATCCGTCCTGCACACTCGCACACACGTTAACCACCCGCTAACGTTGCCAAATGCCAAGACTTACCTCTGATCTATATTTTTAATGTTTTTTTAGGTTTTTCTTTTATATAGAGGTTCTGTCCTCCTGTAAATAAGGAAACTTATTTTGCCAAAAACGTAAAGTGACCAGATTCATCCCCAACGTGTAAAAATCATTTAGGGACAATATTTGATTGATTTCAGATCAATCGAATCATCCAATCACGAGATCTCATCTTACAGAAGGTTAGAGCCTAAATCGGTCAGCAACCTTCTATAGTTGGAAAGAAAGAATATTTTATTTCCAACTTGAGAAATATGATGATGGGGTCGTGCAAATATCTGGTTGGAACCTCCAGATTTAATTTTGTCTTATTTTGACAATTAAATCCCCAGAAAATGCATTACAGAAGGTTCGGCTAGTAACAGCAACTTGACCTTCTATATAAGGAAATAATCAACGATTTATTCCCAAGAATAATTGATTCGTTCCAGACAAGTAAAACATTGTATCTGGACGAAATATTAATCCAAATAATATTCCTAAGAATATTCTCTTTTTGAATTAATAATTTAATTAAGATAATCAATAATTAATTAATAAATAATTTATTATTGAAATATCTATTTATGGAAATATTCTCTAATCACGTCTCTTGATCTGAAATGATCCTTGGAGGGTGAAGAAAATATTTTCATGATATTTTCCTCTCTTACGAAGCGTATCTTCGTTACAGGAGGTTTCAGCTTCTGTAAAGTCATAGCAGGTCAAACCTGCTGTTTGACTCATCATCAAAATCTTGTCAACAATCTCCCCCTTTTTGATGATGACAAAACTTTCATCCATAGGAGATATGTTCATACAAGATGACGTATCAAACTCCCCCTAAGATAGAGATAGTAAGGGTTTGACACTTTATAGAAGCTTTTACTTTTGCAGAGTGCAAAAGCTTCTGTGTAAGCATTCAGCTTGTACAGATTACAGGGACAAGGCTCCTGTATATTTAGCCCGACAGTAGCATGAGCTTCTGCACTCCCAGCAAAAATGAGTTATACTCAAATTTTGCATACCCTGATAGAAGATTAATAAACCTCATAGCAGGTTTGTCCTTCTATCCCGCTAAATATCACAAGATAGTAGGTTTGTCCTTCTATCCCGCTAAATATCACAAGATAGTAGGTTTGTCCTTCTATCCCGCTAAATATCACAATAATTCTTGTGGGTTTGAGATTAGCATACGCTATATCTCTGTGTTATCTCCCCCTTGATTGTTACTTACTAATTTTCAAAGTTCTCCAAAATCTCTCCCCCTTTTTGTCATATCAAAAAGTATAGAAGGTAGAAAGCGGAGATCTAAGGTCCTGTAGAAGGTATTCTCACAATAAACGTAGAGAATGGAACCAAACTGCAGAATATTAAAATAGTTCATCCCAAAAAGGGGTACACATCATCAGTCACTTATTTAAGACCATTACAGTAGGTCTAGGGTGCTGAAAAATAAGCAGAACACATTATTGGAGATTGTAACGGAGGAGCTTTTCCTGACGTTCAATAGTAATGACTAACTCAGCGACCGTATTCTTGAGGACTTTAAGTTCCTCAGTCTGTGCAGCAATTTGTCGCTGCAGATCTCTGATGAGATTAGGCAAAGAGGAGGATGAGCCTTCTCGAGGTTGTTCCAGGGTTGAAGACGATGGAACAGCAGCTTTTGGAGCAGTAGGTCCACTCTTGTCAGAAGTAGCAGGTGCTTCCTTCTGCTGTTTCTCTTTCCCTTTGGATTTCTGAATCCAGCCTCCTTGAGTCCTCACATATTGCATACTTGCAATAATTTGTCGACCAAAATTTCCAACTCGCCATTTTTCCAGTGCGGTCGTAGGATTTGGATCAATTGTGTAATGAAGTGTACAAGTATGTACCTTCTGTAGTAGAATAATAAGTATTTTACTTTCTACAGTGAAGTGTACAGAGGATTGTACCTTCTGTAGTTAATATTTGCATTGACGAATTCTAATCAGTAGAACCGTATTGACGAAAACATCTATTGACGTCTTCTAAGACTAGATTAATAGGATGTCTTGTTTGTACACCACTATTAATAACCGAACGTCTTGTTTGTACACCACTACTGATGTCACCAATGACTTGATCAATAGGATGTCGTTTTTGATATAGAGCAGGTGCTCTAAAATTATTTTGATTATTCTGAGATGATTCTTCAGAATTATCATTTGTTTGTTCAAGATCATTTTTAGATTCATGAACAGAGGGTTCACCCATCTCTTTTGTAGAGGGTAGATGTTCTGAAGAACCTTCTGTAGGTTCTAAAGAAATTTCTACAGGTTCAAAAGATATTACAGGTTTTGTAGTATCTTCTATGGGTGAGTCATTAACTTTTACATTAATAGACTCCTCTATAGTAGAAGTCCTTTTGTTAAGGACTCTATAAGCTTTGCTAGTCAGTGAGTATCCTAAAAAGATACCTTCATCTGATTTAGCATCGAATTTCCCGAGATTGTCCTTAGAAGGTCTCAGTATAAAACATGGACTTCCAAAGGCATGAAAATAGGAAATATTCGGTATTCTCCCCCTGTATAGTTGATAGGGAGTTTTCTCTAATTTAGGTCTCAGTAGTACTCTATTAGAGATATAGCAGGCAGTATTTACTGCTTCAGCCCAAAGGTTCTGTGGAACATTTCTCTCACAAATCATGGTTCTAGCCATGTCTATAAGAGTTCGACTTTTCCTCTCTGCGACTCCATTCTGTTGAGGAGTGTAAGGAGCAGAGAAGTTGTGATCAATGCAATGTTCATCACAGAAGGTAGCAAAATCATGGTTTTCAAACTCTGTACCATGATCCGTTCGAATACCTTTTACAGAAGATCTATTTTCATTCTGTAATTGCTTAACGAGCTTTATGAAAGATTCAAATGCATCGCTTTTATGAGTCAAGAACTTGACCCAGGTGTACCTAGAGTAGTCATCTACTACTACTAGACAGTATCTTCTACCACCAATACTTTGAACTCTAGTTGGACCAAATAGATCCATATGTAGAAGTTCCAAGGGCTGAGTAGTAGATATCTCATTCTTAGACTTGAATGAGGATTTAGTTTGCTTACCAAGCGAACAAGCTTCACAGAAGTTGTCTTGCTCAAATTTGATATTAGGCAAGCCTTTTACCAATTCCTTTTTAGCAAGCTTGGATAGCAACTGAAGGTTGGAATGTCCTAACCTTCTATGCCAAAGATGAGTTTCGTCTTTGACAGACAGAAGACAGCTTTCTGTAGCACAGAAGCTCTTCTGTGTTAAAGTGTAGATGTTCCTTTTCCGATTTCCAATGAAGCGGACTTCATTGTTTAGGATACCAGAACATTTATCTTGATCAAAGGTTATAGTATAGCCTTTATCACAAAGCTGGCTAATGCTCAGCGGGTTATGTTTAAATTCTGTAACCAACAGAACCTCTTCTATAGCCATAGAGTCAGGACTTCCAATAGTTCCTGTTCCGATGACAGAGCCTTTGCTATTGTCACCGAATTTAACAGAACCTCCGTTCTGTAAAGTCAACTTAGAAAATTTGGATGGATCTCCGGTCATGTGCCTTGAGCAGCCACTGTCCAGATACCATTCATTCTCTGTAGCTTCTGTTCGAAAACAGAATTGATTTCCTACAGAATTTTGAGTTTCTGTGTGAGTAGTTATGCACATTAGTGCTTGTTCTTCCTCATCATCAGAATCTTCAATATCTGCCCAAGCAATCATAGCTTTCTTGGGTTTTGTTTGTACAGAAGGTTTCTCCTTCTCCTTAAGTAAAGGACAATCAGATTTGAAATGTCCCTTCTTATTGCACTCATAGCATTTGATCATCTTAGGATCATTCTGCTTTTCACGTTTCTGATTTCTCTTGTTGAAACGTCTTTTGGAAGCGAACCGCAGAAGGCGTTTAGCAATCATAGCGAGTTCATCATCCGAATCGACTTCTGCCTCATTGTCAGAGTCTTCAATTGATTCTTCTGATGCTTTGAAGGCTACTGAAGCTCTTTTTACATCAGATTGAGAGGTTCTCTCCATTTCATATGACATTAAGGAGCTCATTAGTTGATCTAATCGAAGAGTAGATAGATCCTTAGCTTCCTCAATAGCCGTTTTCTTGGCTTCCCAAGATTTGGGCAGAGTTCGTAGAACCTTTCTTACTAATTCAGAATTAGTATAGTGTTTGCCTAAGTGAGTTAAGGCATCTACTAGAAGGTTAAGTCTCTGGAACATTTGTTCTACAGATTCTTCACTCTTCATGGTAAAGTTCTCATATTGATGAATTAAGAAATTCATCTTGGTTTCTCTAATCTGGTTTGTCCCAACATACATGGTGACAAGTTTATCCCAGATTTCTTTACCCGAAGTGCAAGTAGAGACTTTTACGAATTCACTTTCCGACATAGCACCGAACATTAAGTACTTAGCCGTTTTAGTGAGTCGTTTGATCCTAAGGTACTCCCGTGTAGGATGTCCATCAGGACCAGTTTGTAGTTCAATCGGTAGAATAGGTGGACCGTCTTCAATGAACGACCACAAATCATCATCGATTGCATCTACAAAGGCACTCATTCGAATTTTCCAATAGGAAAAATTTTTACCATCAAACATTGGAGGATTCCCAATGTGTGGTTTCGGTATGTAGAAATTAACACCCATTTTTCAATTTACAGAAGGTTAGGCTTCTGTGCAGAATAACAGAACCTTTACGGTACTGTACTGATTCTTAACGCACGAAAACTTCTGTTAAATTGAAACAGATATTGCTGGCAATCAAATCTCCGTAAAATGGAGTAAAAATGCTAACTAGTTTAATTCTGCAGAAACCTTAAGTTTTCAGCAGAAGAAAACAGCGCATCAATCGGTTATATGCGTATAGCAGGTATAACCTTCTATAGGATGTAACTAAGCACTCAAGCTTTTGTTGAATCCCGTCTAAAGATAACTGGATGGTTTCTAGCAGAGCAATGAGCTACTGTAGAAGAGAGACAGATAGTGATAGTAATAGAGCGTAAGCTTCTATATAGTAGAAATCTATGGCATGGAAGGTACAGGCTGCTATAGAATCTCAGCAGGCTGTTAAACTTTTTGTTGAATCACAAATTTTTGAATTCTATCAGAGTATAGTACTTCTGTAGAATTTAAAATAAACTTGAGACAATTACAGAGCACAAGCTTCTGTAAGGCAGAGACAGAGAGCAATAGAAGGTACAACCTCCTATAAGAAATCAACAAGCTAGAAGGCTTCTGTTGAAACTGCTTTTGTTCTAAATGTTGAATTCAAATAGAGAACTAAGCTTCTATTGAATTCAGCAAGGTAGTAGTACTCAGAGAGCGTACAGAAGGTTCGAGCTGCTGTAAGATCTCAACGAGCGGTTAAGCTTCCGTTGAACCTCGCTCTGATACCAATTGTAGGCCCAAAGATTATACTAAGAGGGGGGGGTGAATTAGTGTTAAGTCCAATTAAGGAATTCTTGAACGCTTTTTCACAACCATCACAGCGGAAGTAACTTACTGTAATTTACAGAGCCTTCAAGCTTCTGTAATTATGGAACGTGTGAATTTGACTTCGAAATGAGTCGCAGAACACAAAGGATTTTATAGTGGTTCGGTGAAATCACCTACGTCCACTTTCGGTCACTTTTCACTAATAACTCGTATAGAGATTACAGTGTAGAAGGTAAAACCTTCTGTGGTGTAAGAAAACAATTTCTTTGACCACGGGACGGTAAGACAAGCTTTACCAATGCAAGAAACACTCTTGCTGTGTTTAGGATGTGTCTAGGTCGAATCACAAGGAAATCAACCAGACTTGAGCAAGCACAGAACGTTGGCTGGAAGCTTCAGCCTTCTGTGACTTTGTAGCGGGCTATTCCTTCTGTGGATCAGCGAACAGATCTGATGACGCTTTATCCAAGTGTTTGGATGCCTCTGATATGCTTCTCTTTTTGTCTTTTTGGTTTAATCTGCAAAACAAATAAAGATAATACGACTACAGTAGGTTTCAGTCCCTCACCACTTACGCCTGCTGCAACAACCTTCTCTTCGACCTGCTGTACGCCCACCCGGCTTCACTGACAGCACTCCTGGCCAAGTCCTTCGGTTTTGCAGCCAACGACGCCCACGGAGTGGCTTCACCAAAGCACAGCTGCTGCAAACACACAAACAACAAAATAACCAACTACAGAAGGTTGGAGGTCCCTCACCACTGAACCCCTGCTACGGACTCCTTCTCTCCGACCAACTCTGTACGCCTACTCGCCACCAACGAACCCTTCCCCAGGCCCTGATGCACGCAGTCCGACGTCACCGACAAAGTTCCGGTCGAGTCCTTCAGATCCGTACGCAACGAAGTCACCGGAGCGGCTTCACCCACGATCAACCCGCTGTAGTTACCTCCTACGAGAACTCTCGCCTGGAGAATCCGTCCTGCACACTCGCACACATGTTAACCACCCGCTAACGTTGCCAAATGCCAAGACTTACCTCTGATCTATATTTTTAATGTTTTTTTAGGTTTTTCTTTTATATAGAGGTTCTGTCCTCCTGTAAATAAGGAAACTTATTTTGCCAAAAACGTAAAGTGACCAGATTCATCCCCAACGTGTAAAAATCATTTAGGGACAATATTTGATTGATTTCAGATCAATCGAATCATCCAATCACGAGATCTCATCTTATAGAAGGTTAGAGCCTAAATCGGTCAGCAACCTTCTATAGTTGGAAAGAAAGAATATTTTATTTCCAACTTGAGAAATATGATGATGGGGTCGTGCAAATATCTGGTTGGAACCTCCAGATTTAATTTTGTCTTATTTTGACAATTAAATCCCCAGAAAATGCATTACAGAAGGTTCGGCTAGTAACAGCAACTTGACCTTCTATATAAGGAAATAATCAACGATTTATTCCCAAGAATAATTGATTCGTTCCAGACAAGTAAAACATTGTATCTGGACGAAATATTAATCCAAATAATATTCCTAAGAATATTCTCTTTTTGAATTAATAATTTAATTAAGATAATCAATAATTAATTAATAAATAATTTATTATTGAAATATCTATTTATGGAAATATTCTCTAATCACATCTCTTGATCTGAAATGATCCTTGGAGGGTGAAGAAAATATTTTCATGATATTTTCCTCTCTTACGAAGCGTATCTTCGTTACAGGAGGTTTCAGCTTCTGTAAAGTCATAGCAGGTCAAACCTGCTGTTTGACTCATCATCAAAATCTTGTCAACAGTTCTCCACTATAAATAGGACTCATCTCCTCTTCATTTGGAGCATCGAGAGCTCCTCAAATAAATATAATGTGATAGTTTCTTAGTATGTCCCTCCTCACTTCTAGAATATTTCCTTGTTCCTTTGAGTCTTCTGGTGAGTGCGGAGCGTTCGAGTCCAACTTCCTTCCGTGATAGTGGTAGAGCCAAATCTTACATCAACGTCATCTCCGTAAGAGTACTTCGACCTTTGCCAATTACGTTGAACGTATGCCTTAAACTTGGATTTTGACGACGCCATACCAGAAAGCCTCTGCAACTTGAAATTGTCCCATCAATCTCGATTAAGCTTTCGAGAGAGAAAAACTCGAATCCGAGATTGAACTGCAACGTTTGTTTGTCCAGTTCCCAATTGCCTCGTGATAATTCTTTTACTAGGCCATTGTTTCATCATTATCCGCGTAAATCCTTGGATTCTGATAAGCTCGGGAACGAAATTCATCGACTGAAGTAGCATTCCTTCTTGAACGCTCAAACTGCCCCAGCCCTTGAGTTTCACAAGCAAATGGCAATGACATTTCCTTTCCCCTAAATCAATCTAAATGGAGACTACTTTTGTATATAATCCTTCCAATTCATGTTTACTGAATTCTCCAAAATCCTTTCATTTTCTCCATTTGACATTTCTAGTTGTCTAATTATTGAAAGGTAATATATGCTAGTAGTACTAGCCTTGTGATATAACTTAACTTTATTCCTTTTGACATCTATAAGGAGTTCTTTAATCTCTACGTCGATAAGTATAAGTTCACGCAATCATACGAGTAATATAGTCCTTTATTAGCCCCATAAGAACGGTCCCTTGAGTACAAATTTTCGAAACAACATTATTGAATTTGGCTAGTTTCTTCTATGTTTACATATGAACGTTAATCTCAACCTTTACTCGTTTCTGAATACCATATTAGAATACTAACAGGCTGGCTCGATAACTTTTAAGAGGTTCAAGGGCTTTTTGACTCTTAATTCAATACATCCCATTAGGTTATTAAGTGTTTGGGATGAGTGCATAATTGCTATAGTGTATATCATCCCCCGGACCTTAACTTAGTCACCATTTTTGTAGGTTTCCCTAATAATGTGAAGGATTGTTTCCTGTGTGTGTTGCGAGATAAAATAAGTAGTTTTAAATTTTATTAAATAATGTCATGAAATCGAAATTACAACTCAGATTCCGCGCTTTAAGAGATTCTCATTTTTTATATCCCTCCTTTAAGGGCAACTCCTACTTTCAAGGGATGTGACGAGGTAAAAAATAAGTCTTTGTAGTTTCGATTTCACGATATTATTTAACGAATTTACCGTATAAAAACAAATAATGTATGGACATGTTGCAATGACTAGTGGTTTGATAATATCAGGTCATAAAATCGAGGGACCCTCGGCCGAGATTGAGCAAATCTTGTACGGTAAACAAGTCAAAAACGGAGGAAACAAACACATGAGCAAATAAATTCCTAAGAAAGAAGAGGATGTGGACGAAATAATTGGGGGATTTTTAATTACAAGACGATTGTGCTGAAGGATTTTTATTACAAGTCTATTGACGTGTCGGAAGGGGGCAGAGAGTGAAGGCAGGACATGTGAAGAACTGATGCTCGTTTTTTCTTCTTTCTTTCTCCATTCCCCTCTGCCTTCCCCTGCCTGCGACACTCCCTGCCAAGCTGCTGCTGCAGCAGCAGCATCAGCCCCCTCCCCCTCCTCTCTCCCTGGAAAGCTTTTCTTCTCGGGCTTCGAGCTTTCTTTCATGAGAGGAGAGGGATTAATAAAAGAAAAAGGAAACGAAAACCCAATTTTGGGGGTGTGTTTTTTATTGGCAAACATTGCTTTCCCCATGCCCAAACCAAGCCAGAATAAGAGGGGCTGAGGACGAAAGAACTGGGGAATCCATGAAAGACCCACCTCGAGAACATGAAGCCTAGAAATGGGTTTCGTTTGCCTTTGGTGCTCAACCCTCCATCCCAGGTGGATTTGATTCGATATCTTATCTTAATTTTTCTCCTCTTCCAGCATCGACAGGTTGCATTCCAATGGGGGGTGGGGACTCAAATGGAGTAGTGGGTCCCACCCTCCCCAAAATAACTTGTTGATTCTCAGACCCATTTCCATTGGTCTGATTACAACCAGTTCTCTTGTTTTGTACTGTTTCTTTTCCAGGTGAGACCCCAATTGGGACTTTTGGGAGGGGGAGTGGGGTTGGGTCATGTCGTTGTTCACTGTGGCTGTAAGGACAACTGATGCAAAATTTCCCATTCCTAAATGTGGGAAATCCCCCCTGTTCACTTTCCCACTTCATCGTTTTCCTCCAAGGTGAAAAAAATCAGCATGTGTGTGTGTCCTTTTGGTCTGACTTTGAGATTAGCAGTGGCATACTTAATGTTGGATTCTACACAAAAAGAAGCTCAAATCAAATTCAAATCACACCAAAACTAATGTCTAAATTCCATTTGGCCCTTTCTTACCACCTCTACATAGTGACATAAGACATTCATCATTTTGAAACTTCAATAACACAACAATATCAGAGGCTTCCATTAAAAATTAAACAAATTCAAACCAAACGTAGCACCAACTTACCGACTTGACTTACTTCTCTTCTTCTTCCTTACATAAAACAAGAGCACAAGTCAGCTAAGTGTTTTCTTTTCTTTCTTCTTCTTCTAAGCCTTCTCTAGGGCGTGGATAGGCTTCTCGTGATCTTCATTCACGTGCCCCGCCGCCTTCGCGCCCCCGATGTCGCTCACGTTCGCGAACACAAACATGACCGCCCCAAGAAGGGCGGACACGAACGCCACCCCGAAGGAAGTGCCGATCTTCCCTGGAGCAACGGCAGCGATCGCGAAGCCCACGCACGATCCTGCGGATCTCACCCACGTGTACCACGAGGAGAACACGCCTTCCCTCCCCGATGGGGAGCAGTCCAGCACCAGGACTCTCCCGTATGAGTACAGGATCCCTGCGGCCGTGCTCTGTAGCATGCCGAAGAAGACTATGTGTCCCCTGTTCCAGCTCTTGTTGCGGCAGTAGAAGCCGACAGCAGCCGTTACCATGGAGAGAAGGAACCCAAGCAGCTTCATCTTCACGGCGTTGGCCTTGATGAGGTTCTGGAACGGGTGCAGCAATGGCAAGGAAACGATCGGGAATAGGAAGTAGGTCAACCAGAAGTAGAGGAGGAACACGGGCTTCACACACAGTTCTCCGACCAGATATAGCACGCCTCCAGTGAAGATGCACATGATGGTGAACGACGACAGGAAGACGCCCACGAGGGTTCCGAGAGCATGGGGGTAGCCAAGGATGGAGAAGAAAGAAGCAGTCGACGGGGGATCGTCGGAGCCTGGTCTGTAAGCCACGATCACGTAGAGGATACCGAGGAGCCACGCCAGGCCGCTGAAGATGGACACAACCCACAAGCTGATGAACTTCTCCTTCTCCTCGAGCATGTGGTAAGTAAAGGCAGAGATCAGGGCAGCGCTGAAGCAGCCGGCAGCAGTAGCATACAGCGACAGCCAACCAGAGACGGACCTCCTGACTTGGAACTGATCCTTCCTCACGACAGGGCCAGTGAATCCCCGGATCATGAGACCGAGGTTGCGGGTGTGAGCGGCGGAAGAGACGGTGTACGCGACCACGATGACGGAGATGTATATCAGGAAAATGTAGGGCGTACGGAAGAACCCGGAAGGGAGGCAGAAGACGGCCCCGACAACAGTGGCGGCCCCGGCGATGAGCTGCTGGTACTGACCATAGTCAAGGCGGGGCGACAGGAACGCGAGGGTGGGCGCCGCGAACACCAGCCCAATCACCCAAGAGACGGAGGTCCATTCCAGGGGAGAAATGCTGGAGTTGTTGATGGATTTGTGTGTCAAACCTTCATACCTGCAAATGTTCAAATCAAATCAAAATGCTAGATTCAATCCACCATTAATCACACCCCAGAGATGTCCTAAAAATCACTAACATTAACCCAAAAACTAAATCAAATTAGTGTAAAAGTTCAAAAAAGTGGGTTCTTGTTCTTGTTCTTCGCTTGTTGCCATTGCCCCACATTCACAAACTTTTTCCCCCCCAACGCACGCCATCAATTTGCCCCTCCCCCTACCCCACACTCCATAAATTTAAAAAGAAGACCAAGAATTTCCCACGATACCCATTTCTCTAAAAAACATAAAAACACTAAAAAAATTAACATAATCAATCCCTTGCAAAAAAATAAATAGAAATTCAAATTGCAAAACATGTATAAATAAATAAAAAAACTCCAAATAGAAGCAGAGCGAAACAGGGGAGGGATGTGGTCCCCACCCTATCCTTTCACTGATGTTTTGTCTGCCCTCTCCACATCAAAAATTTCTCATCCAAGGGATGCAATTTTTTAATTTTTTTTTACTCTTCTTTTTTATTATAGCTTTCCGATGTACAACAGACGGTCAAACTTTCTTCCTCTGTCCAAAACCCAATCAATAGACCAAAAAAAAAAAAACAATAATAATTACTTCTATAATAATAATAATTAATACAACATGCTTTCTCCTTTGTTGTTGTCTGCTTTTATCTAATCCTAATCCCGTAATGTGTGGTGGTAATAATGACTTACGCCAGTCTGCAACATAAATTTAATTAATCTTCCTCGTTTGAATAAAAAAAATACAATAAATTTACTTTCCTTAAAAAAAAATTCCCTTTTACCGCACATCAAACAAAAGGCAGGACAAACGGTAACATTTCTTTTGAATTTTTTTAAACAGAGATTAGCAATGCGATATAAGAAAATACAAACACAATTTCTTACTTTTTTTTCAAAAGAGGGAGAGTGGGAAGAGTGATTACTTCGAGTCATTAAATTAAAATAAAATAGGAACACAAGTGTCCAAGAAACTGTGACATCCTCGGCCGAAGGATCTCACTTTGATTGGAATTTGTTTTTAAATTAAAAAAAAAAAAAGAAACAACCCAACAAAATAAAATAAGCAAATTTTACATTTAAAGATAGAAAAACAAAGAGGGAACTTATTACTTTTTCTCCTTTTTTTTCTATCTGGTAGCCCTTAAAACCCTCATTTTAAAAAAAAAAACGAATACCCATTACTTTTTTTCCGGCAACAATGATTTGATTATTTTTAGAAAAATAATAATGAATAATGAAATAGTTTCTCAGAGTGACTTCTTCACTTTAGTTTAGTTCACTTCAAAAAACAACAGCTGGATGGATGAACACAGTAAAAACCCTCAGATCTCAAAACCAAAACCCAAAAGAAAAAAAAAACTCACAAAACACACAAACCCAACAACAGACAAAGTAAAACCCTAGTTTTGTTTAATTTTCTCACTTCTCGTTTTGGTTTTGTTTGGGTTAAGTTTTAAGTTAAACAATGTGAGAACGACTGAGTGCAGCTAAGAACAGGAAATCATAGAAATCAAACCAAGAGAGCAGCAAAAGCAAAAGCTAAAGAACATGCATATGCACTTCAGACCCACTACTACAAATGGTGGAAACAACATGACCCATTTTGTTAAGAGAAGCCGGGAGTGAGGAGAGGAGAAGAGAGAAGAAAAAACCGACACGCGAAGCTCGTTGGTTCGGCAGGAGAAGCCGCGGGCGCTCTTCGACCAGCCCTGCGGGGGCTCGGGAGGCTGATCCACGACCTGGCTGATGATTAGAGGGAAGATGACGGGGATGAGGGCCATCTCCACAAGGTAGGTGCACCACCCGTAGAGATTCCACCCCCAGACCTCGACCCTCGAGGGCTTCTCCTCCAGGGAGGGAGGGTTGGGAGGGGAAGCGGCGGAGGAAGCCCTGTAGCCTCCTCCCCCGGCGACGACGACGCCGTCCCTCCCTGTCCTGTCGACGTGGACGCCGCCGGAGGCGTGGGAGGCGGAGTTGGAGATCATCTTGCCTATGGAGGTTGTGGTGGAGTTCTGGGAGTCTGTCATTTTTTTCTGGGAAGCAGAGGGTTAGAGAGAGAGAGGGGGGAGAGGATAGGAGGAGGGAGGGAGGGAAAAGAAGACAAGACGCCAAACACCCACCCCAACCTTTCTTTCAATGTCTCGTGGTTTTGATTTCAATTTCTTTTATTCAAGTAAGGGCGTGTTTGGTCTAGTGAGATTCTTTTTGTTTGTGAATGCGTGTGCGAAGGATCCCTGTTTGTTTTTCTAGTGTCTCCGAGGGACGTGGTTAATATTTTTTTAATTTATTGATTTAGTATTTGATATATTTCCGTAAGTTATGTTTTTTTTATTTAATATGATTCGATAGTTAAATTTTTACTATTTATGTTTCTTAATCGGTGTCCAAAGAGCACATGTTAACAAAACTCTTATTATTATTATATATATGGAATAACAAATATTATTGACACTGAAAACAAATGTAGGCCTTGGAGTACAGCAAGAAAATAAAATTAATATTAAAAAAAACAATTACATATACAAAATGTTATAAAAAGTCCTTATCTGTCATTCAAGTAGTATGTCGCACATATTTCAAAATATTAATGGTTGAAGTAGTCTGGTTGTGTTTAAATAATAAATTAAAGTTTGTGCGGGTAGTTTCGAGAACCATAAGTTAGAAGTAGAACAAAAGTAAGTAAACAAATAAATAACGAGACGTATCATGTAGGACTAAGTTACGAGGGCGTTGTGTAATATTAACGTAGCGATGGGAAAAGACCTGAAATAAAATAAATAATTTCGAAATTTTGAAAATAATATCTCGAAATCGAATTTTATAAGTTCGAGTTCACTCGTGAATGAACTCAGAATTATAAAATCTGAATGAATTCCTTAATGAAAATCGGACTTTATAAGTCCGAATTATAAAACAAATTTAAAAGAAAAGGTAAAGATGAACTTATAAAGTCTGAGTTTCAAAAAAATCTTCAAGGAAGTCGGATTTTATAATTCGCTTTACGAGTGGGCTCGAACTTATAAAAGTAAGACTCCGAGATATTATTTTCGAAATTTTGAAATTATTAACATAATTTTATAAATTTTTTTTTCGCTTAATACTATTTCGGTACTTTCCTTCGAAGTTACGGTATACTTAGGGCGTTGGTAGGGGGATGACAAGTGTTGGTAAGAATTTCACTAAAATTCTCTGGCGTGATTCCTTTGGGCATCCAGACCAATTTAAATATTTTAACCATGCTTTTTATCTTTTTCCTTGGATGGGCGAGTGCCGGGGGATCATCTGGTCGTCGTGTTGTGGTCCCATCATTTTGTGTCCCTCCCCCCTCTTCTAGATTGAACAAAAAAAATTACCGTTTATAGATGGAACTTTAAAATTAGTCGAGGAGCGATTCGAACTTGAAAATTCTCGCTTGTAACAACGAAGGAAAAAAAAATTAAATCTCATTATTTTTTTAACATTCTTTTGAGAATGAAAATACAATTTATGGAAATTAATTTGATAAAAAAAAAATGTAAGCATGTGGTCTGTTTTGACACCCCGTGACTTTCATAGTAAAATAGTTCCAAAGATCATCTTCCTGGCAAAGTGCGTTGCTCTTATGATTTCTATATTCACGTTTCCTTTCGTGTTTTTCCGGCTTTCATGTGTTTGTGTTTAACGTTACGATAACGACGCGAAAATTACAAAGAAAACTACGTTGTCATTGAAGAGGGAAAGAAACAAAAATAAAAAATCACACCAAAATAATGAATGAATTTACTTTCATTATTACGGAAAATGATTAAATACAAAAAGACAACAATCATTCGTGGTTTCAGAATTAATGTCGTCTTTTTTTACAAGGAATATATCCTCTGTTTATTCTAACACCTAAGTCTATCCACAAACAACTGCTCAATAATCGTTGTCAAGTTGCCCACGTGCGTCAAATCCATGTGATCTTGACCCATTTGCAGTTGGAGCTTTGTCGGGGAACTCTCATCTTCGACTTTGGGCAAACCTTCGACTAGAATGTACTTTCGACTTCAACCCATAACTCGCTTGGATTGAACCATGCTTCGACTGACGGACGTCTCTGGTGTATTTGACCACCTGCACTTGACTTCATCCTCGATATACTTACAAGTTTTTCATACTTAAAAGCACAAAATGACTTTACCACGAGAACGGTTCGACGAAGAGTTTTCGTAGAGTGCTGCCCTACTAAACGGGGAACATTGACATTCATCCGGAAATAATCTCGCAGGCGAACAAAACACAACTGAGGAATTAACGATAACGATAGCCTGGTAGAATTGCAAGCATCATCGTTGCGCTTAAAATACAATCGTCCGTCGGATCAGAGTGATACGAGACTATGATGTCTCCATATAACTACTTAAATAGATAATATGCATTACGGGTTTACTATTGAAACTTGGTTTGTCAGTTGTCTCATACTAATCAGTTCTTTTCACGTCCATTAAATTTCACATGTACTTACCCAAACGTAATATATTTAGTCATATATTTCACATTAAATAATATACATGTATGATTCACAATCAGTGACTTCAATATTTCTGCTTATCAAAATATTGATCTGAGTTGGCAACCATCAAAACTTCAATAATAATAATAATTCCATTCGATCTCCCTAATTAACTGTTTTTTTATAATCGCCTCACACGTTTTTTTTTTCATGCCCGGTATCCGAAGCTGCGGCTAACATACCCTAGATTTCGAACCCGATATCTTTTTAAACGAATCCAAGGCGTTAAAGAAATTATTTGTACGAATCACCATGTTGGTAAAATTGATAAATATTTACTCTATCAAGATCATCTGTACCAAGTTTAAAAAAATACAAAAGAATTGTCCGAATCCGAATTAGTTTGTACAATTCCGATAATATCCATGGAAGTAGTTTGTACGGAATTCACTTTGGTTAAAGTAATCCTCTTTTATCGTAGTAGTTTAGCGACAACTTTGTCCCTGTCTCAACGAGGCAATGCTACATACAGTCTTGCTATTGAAAACGTTTTCCATGGACATGAAACTATGTGACTTTGTTTATCTTACAAAGATATTCTATGTGAATCACATCACTCGAAAAATCACTCCCTCATGGAGATTGCAAGCGATCCTTGGTCGGTCGTAAATAATGTACTTGGTTTAATTTTAGAGAAAAATTCGTGAATAGGAAAATGCCCTTCTAGGGTTAAATGATCCGCCGGAGCGTATAACAACAACACAGGGATCGACGATAAGTCCCTTTACCGCAGCAGCCCCACTAACTCTTATTCGTGGAACAATATAGAACTTCCTTTTGGAAAGAGGTCATGATTTCACGTAGTTATAATCAGAAACAAAAAAAAAATTGATCCTTGTGTTAGTAGGTTGCATCAACTTTTACGACGAATACGCTCGAACCCAATCTTACCACGCAATGATTCGCGGAGGACGATAATGTTATGAACTTATTAAGAACGTTCTCCATCTTTCTATCCTCCTAACGAATCGTGAGAATGATATCTTCCAGGATACTTGCTCTCTCTCGAGAATGCGTGCGGGGTGGATTCATGGTTTACTTGAGGCAAGGGGACAGGAATGAATTCCAACCCAAGAGATTAAGTAAAATGAAGAGAAAAAAAGGTGGAAGAAGAATAATGATCTTTCGAGAAAGAAGAATGATGGCGTACAAGAAAAGACATGTTTCATAAATATTTATTACTACATTCACGATCTAATGATGAAATAATCTCATCCTCATATGAATGGAATCATAGCTTGTGCGGGTCCATCATGTGCATGTCGACCGATGGTCCTTTTTTTTTTTGAATTTGAACTGTCATAATTCGCCCCAACATGACTACAAAAGCTCGACGATCCTCCCCCCTCCCCATGTGACGTGTGTAAATCATTCTCCTATTTTTTTTTTTGTAAAGTACGATATTGTAATTACGTATTGTTGGCGCGGAATTGTGTTCCCGCAATACGTATCGAATTTTACAGAGAAATTATGATCGTCGTAAAGTAAATGAACAAAAATTGAAATGGAAAATAATGCTTGAATTAATTAAACAGTATTCAATTACAGGACAATACTTATAGACATGATGCGAACAAAAGGAAACTTGAAAACAACGACGGGGTGCTCCAAACGAACGACGGTGGACAAACGGCGTTTATGACAAATCCCTCTTAGTAGAATCTATCTAGGTGGATCGGTGGTCGGATGTAGTGAAATGAAGGTGGTTTTGGGATGCTGGGTCCAAGACGCTTTCATGATGCTATAAACAGAGAGAAAAATCCGAGTTATGTGTTTGGATTGTGTTCGGTGTCTTGGGTTGATCGTTCTTTCTACCTTTTATATTCTTGAAATCTTGCAGTTGCGATTGTTTGGTTAGTACATGATTTCCTGAGATTGTGTGCACGATCTGATTCCTACTAGTAATGGACATAATACCTCAGACGACTTCCCTGAGCTTGCCACGTGTCCTACTCCATTATCGTGGTCAGATGTAGGTTTCATTAAAAGAGCGTTTCTCGAGCTGTGGTCAGAGTCTCGAGCCGCGCGATGCTTGAAGCTTACTCGAGAAGCACTTCTCGAGCGACGTTATTCTTGGGCTTCTCGAATGATGTTCATACGGAGTTTTACCTTTTCGGCCCATTGAGGATGAAGCCAAAAATTCATATGTCAATATTAAGCCCCCCTTTGTTAAACATAATGTGGGGAACTTTGCGTTTACCCTTTCGAGTTATCAAAACGGCCGCGTTTTAACATTGTACGGTGTTTTTGGAATAAACTTATTAAGCAAGCATCTCTTTTCCCGCTTCTTTGCTCGTAGAGTTCCTGGAATACTAACCGTTTCCTTCTTCTCCAAACCCTAATTTCTTTTCAACTTCCAAAACCGTTCCTTCATCAAAGTTCGCTCCTTTCTTCGACCAACCTTCGTCCCCAGTTCTTCCTTGAAGGGAATCTTTGTAATAGTCTCTTATAATACGACAACCATTCAAATACCCCGAAAGGCTGCTTGATTTTCTCCCTGTAATTTTTTTTCCCGAAATGGAAGTAAGTGTTTTTGTTCATGTGTTTTTGTTCTCGTTCTCTACATTTCTAACTGTTTAAAAGTCTTGGCGACCACATTTCTTAAACCATTTTTAGTCTTCGTTATATCGCGACGTGTTTTGTCCGCAAACACGTTTTTGGCGACCACAATGGGAGTCGGAAACAAGTTTCGAATGAATATGAGAAATGTCAACACGTTTTTGGTGCGGTGACCGTGGATCAAATTGGGACGATGTCCCTTCTACGACGAAGGCTTTTAAAATTGCCCTTCGAGAGTCGGATGCGCGAATATCTATAAGGAATGTCCTCCCTGATGTAATGGAGCGGCTAGAAAATATGTGTCGGGAATTAGACACTTTGCATTTGATGACATTCCGTTTGGCGATTCTAACTCCGACGCATGTTCATATGGAAACTTAACAGGTAAGTGTCTAAAATGATACAAAAATACGTAACTCTCCGCAAGTTCTTATTGAAACCCGACAAACAATTGTGAAGGATCAACCGATGAGTAATGCTTCGAAGATCCAGTCGACCGAAAGTGATTCAAAATTTTATGACACTTCTAAAATCCTGTCGAGTGAATCTGTCATGCCATTCGAAAGCGTAAAAATGCATGTTCCCTGTAAAACTCGACAAATGGTTAATATGGGCGATCCACAAATGTGCGACACTCAGAAAATTCAATTAATCAAAATCGCCACGCTATTCGAAAGAATGGATTGTGAAAAGGCGCATGACAATCTGATTCATCAACTAGGGACAAAACTTTCCTTGAAAGATAGTGGTTTTGGACCACCAAAGTTATTTTTTCAATAGTTTTCCTTGTTTAAATTATTGTCGTAATAAAAGCCAATCAACTAGTTTTCTTAAGTCGATTAAGTGGAAACTCTAGTTGGTTTGACTGAGAGGAGAATCCTTGTGAACGAAAGAAAAAATATTTCTAGTCAATTGATTGAGAAGATAATATATTTCCAGTTGATTAAGCGAGCAGAAAATTTTTCTTGTCGACGAAAATATTTGACTATAAAAAGACGAAACGATTAATTGAGATAAAAGCCATTCATTAATTGTCGTAAGGGGGAAAATGTTTACACCCGATAATTTTGAGCTGTCGGTTGTGATTTGAGTAGAGCACAATCGACGAATATAATAGTTAAGTCGAATTAAGGAAAAATGATTCTCCCTGTCGATGGAGAATCTAATCAGTCGAAGAAAATGTAACCCAGTCTCGATTGAGTATTCTCCCGTGGATAATCTAATCAATGGAAAAAATCTAATCCAGTCGTTTCAGAATTTGTGGATAATCTTAAAGATAGGATTTTACAGTTGGAAGATTTGAAAACGTGGAGAAATTGAAGATAAGAAGGATCAAGAATAATCGTCATTGAAGATTCTCAATAAATAGAAGGCAAGACAGGAAATGAAGACACACGTCAATAACACAGCAAACATTTTTGACTTTATCTTAGTTTTAGGGTAAAATCTCTAGGCAATCTTTATGAAATCTCTATAATAGTCTCCCCGAAGGGCTGCTTGTCTCCTATAATTTTTTTTCCATAAATGGAAGTAGGTGTTTTTGTTCATGTGTTCTTGATCTTATACTGTACATTTCTGTAGTCTGTCAGACCCCTCGATTACAGGTCGACACGCGACCAGGTCCATGTTCAACCCGGCCCATGGCCACCTCTAGGTTGGCACAATCTTTTTTAAGGGCTGGAAACTTATTACAGCTTTTAGGAGATCACATGCGTTTTGAGATTAGTTTATAACCATCAAAATGGGCTCCATCCGGGATTCAATGAGTTCTTAGGAGAGTAATAAATTTAAAGATATTTGAAATTCGAAAAATAAATACACTATTAAAATAAGCATGTGTTTATGATGTTAAAGTTTGTACTTGAAAAGCACGCATAGTATTAGAAAAGTAATCCCTTTGGGATTTGTATCCATACAGAGGAACAAAGAAGAAAAGAAATAAATGATTAGACCCAGCGGCGAAGCCCACAAAAAGTCGGAAGGGATCAAATTGAATGAGAGAATGGCCAAGGGGGCCAAATTTAATTATTTTATTTTATTTGTATTAAATTAATAAAAAATATATATATAATTAGGCCTAATTTTAATATTTTTAACAAAAACTAGAGGAGAATTGTTCACATCGGAAACGGATCACGTCGGAAATATTTGGCTCGAATACTTACAGAGATTCAAATGTGGTCGCCAGTAAATGAAATAGATGAATTGTATTAATCAACGATGCCAAAACAATGTCTTACAAATAAATCAAAAGCTTACAGTCATAAAAACGAAGAAAAGATTGATGATGCGGATGGTAGCGACGCATGGCGTCATAGACCTGCGGACTAGAGTGATGCGAACTGATCGTCGAGGATGTGATGGACGGATTGTGGTCGAAGGTAGCGATGAGTGTGGATATTAAGGGCTATACGAGCTCACCCTAGTGACGGATTAAAGGCGAGGTTTTGGTGTTAAGACTACGGTTGCTCACCAAGACGATGGAGTGAAGGCGATATTTGGTTATCAGAGCTACGATTGCTCCCTCTAATGGTGGAAGTGAAGACCAAGAGCCCTTGCGAGTTCACTCAGGTCGGGGTCTGGATGCCTGTTTAACTAAAATAAAGGGTTGCCGATCAATGTACCGTTTTTCTCAGAATGATTGTCGTGTCTGTCTAAGGAAGATCTCTTCCTTTTTATACTGAATCTTGATGTGCCTGGCATGTTTGACACGTTCTCAAAGTATCTCCCAAGGTTGTGGAACTGACTTTCGGAAATCTCGCTAACAAATTGGTCCTGGTAGACATGACTCTTATCCACATTGACCATTATTTCGGACTCGTGTAGACCTAACGACTCTCCTCGTAGACTTAGTACGGGAATGTGTTTTCCTTTTGGTCTGATGGTCTATAGCGCAACTTTGTAAGAGCCATGATTAATTTAGGCACAAAATATTATGTCATGTCAACATAAGCCCCCTTTTTTGCTGAGGTGACATGCGTCGCCTAAGCACCTGTCAGACTGATATTCAAATAAGACCGAAGGATCTCTTCAATTCCCTCCTAGCAAGTTTCTTTTTTGTCAGAAAACCTTCATTCTTCCTCTCTTTCGATGAAACCCTAACTTGTTCCTTCTTCCAGCCATGTCGGAATACGCTACTTTTCAGTGGCATCAACACCGTGCCAGACCTCTGGGTGTGGTCAAGATTACTGACTCTCGTGGCGAGGGTCTAACTCTTGGGCCCGTTCTCGCTCTAGCACTCTTCCCTAAACTTGTGTCACTCAATTTTCTAAGCATGGCACACCCCATGCCTCTCTGTCGAGGCGACTTTACTATCCCCTTGAACTGGGAGGGCAAGAGCGGCTTCTTGTGCTCTTCTTCTATGGAAAAATCTATTATCAACAAGTGGTTTGCTCTCTGGCTCAAAAATCTCGAGCACAAGCTGAGGGTTTGCGCCATCTTGGACTTCTTCCAGTTGTCTATTGCTACCAAGAAGTGCGACCCAAGGGTGCAAGTTTCCTTCGTTTTTGGAATGATTCCGTAAACCGCTTCTTTTTCCTGGAGGGTCCTATGTCTATTACTCTAGAGGACATCAATTTCTTGACCAACTGCTCAGTATCTGGCACCCCTATTCGTCTTTACTCGTCCAACGATGACTACAACCCGAGCGAGATGATCTAAATTCTGAATACCGTAGAGAGTCATTTGAAAATGACCAAGGGTGACAAGCTAGATGCTTGGGGTAAAGAGCAGGAGGTAGAATTCTTCTGTGTTTGGCTTAGCAAGTACGTCTTTTGCTTCACTGGGAAAGGGTTCCACAAATTCATTTATTGTATTGCCAATTTCCTTAGCTCAGCTACAAGCAGGAGTTATACCAAAGTCTTCATGAGAATAGTGCGTCTACAGAGTCCTTCCCTAGGTTCCCGGTAGGTGGCCCCTTATGGCTTGTTCACCTGTGGTCTTACATCTGGATGCCTGGATTGACTGGCTTCCAGATGCCTTCTAGGGCCACTATGGTCGAGTGTTATGGTGCTTACATCCTGAATTTTTGTTGTCGTTCAAAGGACAACTGGCTTCACGCTTCAGTAACAGGCCATATGCGCCACTTGGCAGAGGCGATCAGTGCAACTAGGTCCCTTTTCTTTCTGGTCATCTCATTTCGAAGCAAAGACAGAAGCTGACCCCAGGTTTGTACTGGGATGCTATCTTGACCAGCAGGGATCTAGTATGTGCTCATCGAAATGGATTTTGTTACGAGGTTTACAATCCTCAACTTTGCGCGAGATAGTTGGGTTTTATCCAGAGCTCTGCAGTTCCATTTGTGGATTCTCTCAACATTCTTATGCATTTTACAGTTAGCAGCATTTTATCCAGAGAAAGTTTCCAGGCCTCTCTTATCCTTCTTGCGGAGAAAACCAAGCTTCGCGAAATGAAATTTTCATTCGAGACCACCCCGAATCATGCCATGGAGTTATTCCCTGTCCAATGGGAAATTGTTTTTCATGAGTTACGCACACGAATGCTTTTCCTAGACAATTCTCAGGAACCAGATCTTCACCTCACTACGGAGATGATGCTGAAGACTGGCCAGAAGCCATTGAGTATGTTCATATCTCTTGCCTCTGTAAATTTATATGTTTCCTTTTACTAATCAATTTCTATATCTCAGCTCTCACAATTGATTCAGGAGGATCCTCTCCCGACTACAGTCCTCCATATCTAGCTGGCCGTATGACACGTTCTCGTCGTCAGGGTATAGCCCCCACCACCAAAGGTAAGCAAATCAAGGTTGAGGGCCAACCCAAGCCATCCAAGAAGAAGAAGGCTTCTAAGAAAAGGGCTCCTTCAACTACAGAAGTCTCTGATCCTGAAGAAGAAGAAGAAGAACCTTTGTCAGTTGCTTTTAAGCAACGTAGACTTATTCTTTTCGGCGATGTAAATGTCCAAGCACCTGCTCCGATCAATACTTTGCCTCCTAAGTCCACTTCCAAGGACATTGACGTTCCTCCTCATGATATGAAGATGTCACCTTCCAAGGTATATTACAGTATATTCTTTTTCTGAACTACTACCTTCTTAATATGCCTTGAACTTCTACACTCAGGAGGACAAAATTCAAGATTTAGGATCTGCCTCTCCTAAATTCCCTGCCGATGAGACTGAAGATCTGGTAAACTCCAAGATAGGTGATGTAAGTATTCCTTTTCAAACTCTTGTTGGCCACTATCTTCTGCAGGGCCCAAATCTCTTAGGGATGAACCCTGCTGAGTCTACAGTTTTTCTAAAGCCAATTGCTCCTAATGACGAGGTAGTTGCTGATTTTTCCATTCATTTTCCTTACTTCTTTCATAGATGATTGGTTGTTACTCCTTGTCGCATATTGATCCTCCCAAGAGCCCGGGCCAAGGGATATCCCACGATGAGTCTACTGTAGTTGCGGAGTTCATCAGGGCTGCTGAGCAAGAGGCTTCGGGCACTACGGATATTAATCCTAGCACCGTTGAGGCTGTGCCAGCTGCAAACCCAACCGACTCATTCCCTAGCCTACTATCAGGTGAGGTTCCTCGGCCCATCAGGAGAGGGTCCTTCAGGCACAAAAGAATATGTCCCTCAGCATAGTGAGGTTGAGCATTTACTTAAGAGCATCAATCAGATCGGCGACCTCCTTCGCCTTGATATACTTTCTGAAGAAGAGTTCAAGACCCTTCAATCCTGTGTCTAGGCCATTGAGGATTCTCCTAAAGCGACTGACGAAATGCTTGCAGCCTGCCTGAGTTTTAGAGATCAGTTTTGGACTGAGTGGTCTGCCTACGTGGCAGATCTTGTCATACTTAGTGATGCCAGAGTCAAAATTCAGGAGACCAAGAAATCTCAGGCCGAAGTAGTAGCCGATGTCCAACTTCTTTGCCTGCAGAAGGCCGACCTATCTTCCTAGCTATTACAAGTGCAAACTCGTATCTCCCAACTCCTTACCCTAGAAAGAGACCTTAAGGACCAAGTTGTTGTCATTGACTCACTATTAGCTGACCGGACTGCTCATGACTCCTCCAAGCAGGATCGAGAAGATCTAATGTCTTGGTTCCGTCAAAGGAACGAGGTTATCATGAAGTAGACCAGGAAGAAGGTCATGACTATGTTCTTCGTAGATGCTACACATGTGATGCCCAAATTCTAGATTCTGAGAAACTGAATGATGTCCTCCCCTTGGAAAAAAACAAACTAATTTTCTTTCTTGCATCATTGTTTCCATCTTTGTGGCTGGTTGCCAATGTTTTTGATGAACTGTCGCCATTTACTTGTTTTATTAGCCTTTGTTTAGATTTACTTTTGTGCAATTTGCTCCCAAATTTCTAGGAGTCGTCTTCTTAAATTTTTTTCATGAGATTCCCAGATAGTTTTCTTGTAAGGTTTAAAGTACTTACCATTGATTTTCAATGGTTGCTTAACTCCTTCAAGAGTCGACAATCTATAGCTATTGGCCGAGTAAGCTTCAATAACCTGATACGGTCCTTCCAAATTTGGAGACCACTTACCTAAAACCTGGTCTTTAGTCCTCAAAGGCAATACCATCTTCTAAACTAAGTCGTCAACTTGAAAATGTTTATCAACCACTTTCTTGTTATAATGTCGGACTATTCTCCTCTTGTGTACTTCTATTATGTCTATTACTTCTAATCTCTTTCTTTCTAAACCTTCTAAAGCCACATACATGGCTTCATCCTTTATCTAAGGTTGACTAACACGAAGCGACTTGTACCTCATTTCAATGGGCAATATCGCATCATGACCGTATACCAATGCAAACGGGGATTCCCCATTACTGTCTCGCTTGGCGACTCACAAGGCCCATAAGGTATCGTCCAACATTTCATGCTATTTCTGTGGATTAAGTCCAATCATTTTTTGAATGTTATTTTTGATCAACTTATTGGTGGCCTCAGCCTGCCACTATCAACAACGATATTCTGGGGAACACCAAATCTGTATATGATGCAAGTTCGCAGAAAGCCAATGATTTCGCTATGGTTGATCTTCTTGTAGACTTGTGCTTCTACCCATTTAGTGAAGTAATCAGTTTCTACCAAAATGAATGCATCTCCTCGACTAGAGTGGGGATGTATTTCTCCTATTATGTCCAGTGCCCAAGTCTTGAAAGGCCAAGATTTAATAACCAAGATGAGGTATGTGGCTGGAGAACGAGTCGTTGGACCATGCCGTTGACACTCCTGACAACCTATGGCCATTTCGATACAATTTTTAATCATCGATGGCCAATAAAAGTTGTGTCTACGTATAGCCCAGCACATCTTTACTCCTGAATGATGTGACACACAAAGCCCTTCATGAGTTTCTAGGATTATCGGGGTTGCTTTATCTAAGTCGACGCATCTTAATAAAACTCCGGCTACATTCTTTCTGTAGAGAACACAGTCTATTAAGACATACGACAACGCTTGGACTTTAATGCGTTGTTTGGCCTTCTGGTTAGGGTCTGACAAAAAGTCTACAGGAGGTTTTCTCCAGTCCTTGTGTTGGTACATTATGTCTGCAGTCAAAACAGTTTTTTCTGGATATAAGTGTGATTTAACCTTAGGAAATTTGTCCTGCTTGGTAGTGACCTTGTAGCCACCATATTATCCTCACGTCCTACAAATTGAAATGTTATCCGTTCAAATTGTGTAGACAACTCTTTTACCAGCCCAAGATTAAGGCAGGAGCTTATCCAGGCATGCGCATTTTTGGTGACCTGATTGATGATTAATTGGGAATCACCCATAATCTGAGCATGTTTTTCTACTAGAGATATGAGTTCCTTAAGTACAGTTATCAACGCTTCGTACTCAGCGGCATTGTTTGTCGGCACTGTTTGTAACCAGAAAGCCAACCTGATATCTTTTTCCATTGGCGTTATTATGTGAATACCTATTCCGGCTCCGCCCTTTGTAGATGAGCCATCAAACCATGCTTGCCAAATAACCCCATTCGCTTCTTCTTGATCTACAGACAAGGTTGGATCATGTTCAACTAAGAAATCAGCTAGTGCTTGGCCTTTAACCGATTGTTGAGACTTATATCTCAGGTCGTATGGTGAAAGAATTAAGCTTCATTTACTAATTCGTCCAACTAAAAGTGGACTCTCAAAAAAGTATTTAATAATAGGAGACTTAGATATGATGTAGACTTCATTGTTTCCAATATAATGTCTAAGTTTTGTGACAGCATAAAATACTGATAGACATAACTTCTCCTTTGGAGTATATCTCGTTTCTATTGGTGACAACAATCTTGAAAGATAATATATGGCCCTTTCTCGTTTATTTTCGTCTGTTTCGGCCAGCATATTGCCACGGTTGTCTTGGTGGCTGCCACGTAGAGTACAAAAAGTTTCCCGCAATGCGGAGGCGCTAACACCGGAGGATTAGATAGATGCCTCTTGAGGGCGTTGAAAGATTCTTCGTGTTTAGTAGTCCAGACGTACTCACCTTTTCCTTTCAAAAGAGTAAAAAACACTTTCGTTTTTCCTGCTACATTGCCAATGAATCTTTGGATATAATTCACTCTTCCTAAAAAGGCTTGCAACTCCTTTTTGGTCCATGGAACAACCAGACTCTGAATAGCGTTGACTTTATTTTGTTCCACTTCTATGCCGCGCTGGTGTACCAGGAATCCGAGAAAATGTCCTCCTTTAACTCCAAAGGCACATTTTAAAGGATTAAGTTTAAGTCGATGTTCCATCATTTTTATAAAAGCATTACGGAGATAATCTAAATGTAAGTCTTCTCTTTTAGACTTAAAAACTATGACATCAATATAAACTTCCATGGTTTTTCCAAGAAAAGCGTCAAATATCGCATTCACAACTCTTTGATAGGTGGCGCCGGCATTTTTTAGGCCAAACAGCATTACCACCCATTTGAAAATCCTCAACGGAAATCTAAGCACAATCTTATGCACATCTTCTTTCGTGATAAAGATCTGACTATATCCTAAAAACCATCCATAAAAGACATGACCTGATGACCAGCTGTTTTATCTACGAGATCATCCGCGATAGGCATGGGGTATTCATCTTTCGGAGTCGCTCGGTTTAAGTCTCTAAAGTCTATACAGACTCTAATTTCACCATTCTTTTTCATTGCGGGAACTATGCTAGAAATTCACTATGTATATCGCGACGTCCTTATGTATCATGTTCGGAAGAGTTTCTTCACTTCTTCAAATACTAATTGTGTCACTTCCCTTGCCACTCGTCGAGGTGCTTGTTGGATCGGTTTGAAATCTTTCTTGATAGGCAACGTATGCTCTACGAGTCTCCGATCTAGTCACGGCATTTCTAAGTAATCCCATGCAAAGTAGTCCTTAAACTCCTCGAGTACTTCTTGAATCGCATTAAATAAAACTCTATCAGCTGATGAGCCGATGAAAATAGTCATAGGAGAAGTCTCACTTCCCAAATTGACACTAATTAGCGGGTCACACGACATCATTAAGGATTCCCAGACCTCGCTCCCTCCTAAACAAGCAGAAACTAACTTATTACAACCATCAGGTACACTAGATGTTTTTGGATTTATTGAAAGGAAAGACGTGGACCGTTCGCAACAGCAATGGTGACCTTCCTTGTAGACTTGCAACCGCTGCAACACATCAGCGACTGTTTTGCTTACTTCTTTCGTATGGTCAATAGGTTCCTTCCCTTAGAGTCTATCGGAGTCCAACTCCATGATAACACTTCCTTGATTTTTAGCTACCTCTTCATTGACTACACCGTTCTCCTCTTGATTGATATGGCTGTTTACATTTCCTTCATTTGGTGTCTCTCCTGAATTGACCTCTTGTAGGACTTCTTCTATGTCCCTCAGTAGGATCGTCCAGCTTGTACCCCTGTTCCAATGTAAGGTCTTTGACGGTTTTGCTTGTTTTTGCATGCAAAATATCTTTGTCACAACATGAATATTCATCAGCTTTAATGATTTCAATTTCGGAATCAAGCCATAACATCAATTATCTATGTAAAGTAGAGGGTATAGACGCGGCTTTATGAAGCCAATTGCAGCCTAGCAAAGCATTAAAAGTATGGACTATGTATATGACGAAGAATGTGGTTTCTTTTTCCTGCCGTCCGACTTCCAAGTGTATTGAGAACACCCCTAGGCACTCGGATTTTCTGCCATTGAAACCACTCACAGAAATATTAGTTTTAACCAATTCCTAGAGGTTGTACCCAAGCATTCTGAACTTGGACAATGGCAGCACGTTTATTGTGGCTCCGTTGTCGACTAGAACTCTACTCACCAGGGTGCCATCAAAAGTAGCAGTAATATATAAAGAATGCATGTGCTGCTTCATACTATCAGATAGCTTTCTAAAACAATCTAGTGGGAAACCAAGCGGATAGTCTGCCATATGAGGGAGAGGAATCTTACCTCTCGCAGGCGTCTCTTTACAGTTACTTGCGAAGGCCGCTGGCAAGGTGAGGGCATTATAACTCACCACAGGCTTTCCTTCACCATCAATATCACTTGATGCTCCACTCCGGCGGGGGTTATAATCAAAGCTTGAACTTGGCTCTTTTGAATAGTCCCTAGACTCGACACGTTCTAGTTCAGCTTTCAATTCCTTCATGGTCACCTTGGTAGGGAAAGTGACTTTCGAATGGGTATGCCTGGGCCTTTTATGACGTGATTTAAACGTCTCTCCCTTCTCTTACGACTTCCTCTTGGTGGTAAAGGCGTTTTTCAAGTAGCTTTCTGCTAATGTTTTGAAGGATTACTTGCTTTAACCATCTTTGGTTTCCTAGAACCAAGCGAAAATTGACTTACCTCCACGAAGTTTTCAGAAATTGGATCACACCCAATGACTGCACGAGTCAGCACCTGTTGTGACCAAGAATAATTATTAGTTTCGTTTGTACCTAGAGGTGCCGAGTGAGCCAACTTGACAACGATCGTCCCTTCCAATGACATGTCTACCAGCTTGAGAAAGTAGTTGACACAGCAGGGGGTGCATAGTTGCGAAATCCGAATTCTGTTCTAAGCTATCAACTTGCATTTTTGGCAGAGCATATTTTCTTCCAAGAATTGAGCTATTGGTGGGCCCGAACGAATTGCTTGCATGTCTACTTTGAGTGGTCCATTGTTCTGCTTAACAATTCTCTTGTGGGGACTAGTAGCCTGCTGGGACATATTAGGGATACTTGTCTTGCCGGTTCCTCCGAATCGTGACTCACCCGTAAAGTCCGTCTTATCTATTTCATGCCCTGTTCCTTGCTGAGCACGGCTCTCATCAAAGTTGAGCTGACAGTTGGGTCTCTCGAGGATGCGGAGCTGTTGACCAGCAATTTCTCTAGTCCTGCCGCGACCATGAGGACCACTTCTTCCTCCTCGAACAGTTGGCCATTGTTCCACCCCCGGGGGGCTCCTGATGGGAGTCTGTCTCCTCTGCAAGTTAGTGTGAGCGAATCGCGATGCAGGAGACACCATTCCCATGGCTACCTCCTCAATCGGGAACAAGTCGTACCAGGTATCCTCTTAGTTGTTCTGCAGATACTTTCTAAAAGTGTGGCACTTGTCTGTAGTGTGTTTCGTCCATATGCCACCAACACATATTGTGAGCGACCCCTTTTACTGGGCAAGTGACTATGCTTTTGTCAGCCAATAGACGGAACAAGGCTCGGTTCTCCCCTTACGGTATCTCCTCCATAGGTGCCTTGTCGTGACGGTGAGGAGGGACGAAATTTGCATTTCTGTTCGTCTCACCCTGCATCTCGCTATCTTCGTCTACCGGGTTTGCTATATAAACAGCGTCTGGTCTATAAGGCATGGGGGACCGAGAAGAAGAAGGTCTAGAAGGAGGCGTCCTTTCTCTGTTATACACATCTGTGTTGCCTTGGTTGGCAGTACTCCATGGATCGTCCTCCTGGAATGACACGACTCGCCTCCCAGTAACCGCGCGCCGAGCATCTCCCGTGAAATAATTATCTCTATCGGTAGGATCGCTTGTTTTCGGGTTGGGGGTCGGCTTGCCTAAGCCTTTCATCATTTCTCATATTTGAGCCATTAACTCGGAACCATGGCGAATGTTTTCTTCATGCAACCCGACAATACGCCTGTCTATACTTCTGCATATTTTGCAGGTTTTCATGCACATTCTGCATGTCTCGCAATTCTCCTTGTACGCTCAGTAGATTTTCATACATATCCCCCATATTTCTCTTCATATAACTGAATTCTTTGTGAAACAAGCCTTGATATGAACTCAGAAGTGGTATGCGTTGCCATAGGGGGCTGAGTAGTGTATAGCTGGCTTCCTTGAGCCGTGTTTCCGTCATCTAAAGCACCTGTCACACCTCGATCCTCTCCATCTAATAGAGGGGATGGAGGATTTAGAGCGCTTGTACTCCTAGTATTCCTTTCCATTCTAAATAGTCAAATTCTTCGTGTCTCACTGTGCCAAAAACGTGTTTACGTAGGAAACGGATAACGTCGGAAATATTTGGCACGAATACTCACAGGAATTCGGATGTGGTCACCAATAAATAAAATAGATTAATTGTATAATCAATGATGCCAAAACAATATCTTACAAATAAATCAAAAGCTTATAGCCATAAAAAACGAAGAAAAGTTGATGATGCGGATAGTAGGGTCGCCGTAGACTCGCTGCTAGCGCCGTAGACCTGCGGACTAGAATGATGTGATCTGATCGTCGAGGATGTGATGGAGGGATTGTGGTCGAAGGTAGCGATGAGTGTGGATACTAAGGGCCCTACGAGCTAACCCTAGTGGCGGATTGAAGGCGGGATTTTGGTGTAAAGGCTACGGTTGCTCACCAAGACGATGGAGTGAAGGAGGGATTTGGTTATCAGTGCTACAGTTGCTCACCTTGATGATGGAAGTGAAGGCCAAGAACCCTTGTGAGTTCACCCAGGTCGGGGTCTGGACACATGTTTAACTAAACTAAAGGGTTGACGATCAATGCACTGTTTCGCTCAGAATGATTGTCGTGTCTGTCTAAGAAAGATCTCTTCCTTTTTATACTGAATCTTGATGTGCCTGAGATGTTTGACACGTTCTCAAAATATCTCCCAAGGTTGTGGAACTGACTTCTAGAAATCTCGCTAATAAACTGATCCTAGTAGACATGACTCTTATCTACATTGACCATTAGTTCGGACTGGTGTAGACCTAACGACTCTCCTCGTAGACTTAGTACGGGAACATGTTTTCCTTCTGGTCTAATGGGCTATAGTGCAACTCTGTATGGGCCATGATTAATTTAGGCCCAAAATATTCTATCATGTCAATAGGGTCATGGCCTGTATCCTCTGATTCCGCCTCCGATTAGACCTCACTTTACATATGTTTTTATATGGATACATGGCGGGGCAGTTAATCTTAATATGTTGTCATCTTAATAAAATATTATCATCTTAACTACTCGAAATGACGATATTTTGTGGAGGAAAATACTTCGAGATCAGAGCTTCGCGTTAATAACGTGATATGAAAAAAAAAAGTAAATAAGAGTAACATGATAAATGAGGAACGAAAGAAACATTAAGTAGGAACGTTAGAAGAGAGTGCAAAATGATAAATTACGGCGATAAGTCATTTATAGATTACTGGCATCCATTGATATTTGTATTTGCAGTATTTTAGAAATTTTCAATCGTGTCATACTTTAGTTAATTAATGTAATGCTAGTTTTTCTATTTTATTTAATTTATGTTTGGAAATTTTGATGCCGGATTTCTTGGAATTGGAACTTCGTCATAAAACTTGGTTGAGGCATTAATTTCATGACCATTTATATCTCTTTGCCGATGCATAGGTAGAATATCAATTGACAAAACATGGTATGAATGTCAATGCAATTCGTTAGACCTATATCGATGCATAATATACACATTTCTGTGACATAACAAGTTTAATCGAATTTTGCATGAGTAATATTTTATTTTCTTCTAACGAGCACATCATCATGAATACAGCAACGATATTATTGAAATAGAAAAAAAAACAGCTTAAAGAAATTTAAAAAAAAAAAAGATAAAACAAAGTGCCGCGGATTGGGAAGGGGCTAATGTCCCGCCTCGGGGACGTCCCACCATGTACGAAGCTGACGTTAGTTTTTCGTACATTTGACATAAGCACCGACATTAATTTCGTACATATCTCATACACTTTTCGTTCATTTATATGGTTTGTACGCAAAATCTTGTTATATGTACGTTTTTTGACATTGTACATATTTCGTATATGTGTACAATTAATGTACGAATAATGTACATTTGTACATTTTCCGTATATTTCTATGGGTTTTATGCTAATTTTTATATATATGTACAAAATAAGACGAGATGTACATCTTTTGACGTTGTACATTAAGCGTACACATGTACAAGTATTGTACTAATAATGTACACGTACACTCGTCGTACATTACTATGGAGTTGAGTGGAAGTTCTTGTATATATGTACGAACATAAGAGGAGGTGTACATGTTTTGCCGTTGTACATTATTCGTATATTATTCTGGGCTTGTAGGGAAATTCTTGTACATATGTACGAAAATACGAGGAATTATACATGTTTTGAATTTGTACACTTGCCGTACATATGTACATGTAATGTACCAATAATGTACTGTACATTATTGGTACATTACTCTAGGTTTGCTTGGAAATTCTTGTACATATATATGAAATTTGTATGAAGAATGAGGAGGTGTACATGTTTTGACTTTGTTCTTTTTACATATATATGCACCACTAATGTACGAATGATGTACGAATGTACATTATTCGTACTTTACTCTGGGTTTGTTGTAAAAGTCTTGTACATACGTATGAAATATGTAAAGAGGAGATGTACATGTTTTGCATTTGTACATTTTTTGTGCGTATATACAACTAATGTATGAATAATTTACGGATGTACATTATTCGTACATTACTATGTGTTTGTTAGGAAATTATTGTACATATGAATAAAATATGTACGAAGTATAGGGAAATGCACATTTTTTGACTTTGTACTTTTTTCGTATTTATGTACAACTTATTTCGTACATATTTCATACATATGTACAAGAATTAGCCAGCAAACTCATAGTAATGTACGAAAAATATATAAATGTATATTACTCGTACATTAATTGTACACGTACGAAATATGTACAATATCAAAAAAGTACATATGACAAGATTTTTATATAAAACCATACAAATGAACGAAAAGTGTACGAAATATGTAATAAATTAATTCGGTGCTTAGTTCAAATATACGAAAGCCGCACTAGCTCTCGTACATTTGTACGAAAAACTGACGTCAGCTTCGTACATGTTAGGACGTTAGCCGCATCCCGCGGAATGTTGCTCTGGGTCGCCAGTTTATGCCAATCTTAATTTTAAAGCAATTGGATTTTTTTTTCAATAAGAAAGTTTGAATATTTTAGCTGCACTTTTTATTAATGTATTAAAACTAATTGTTATACGAATATTTATTGAATTGGTTAATTCATTTTGAAACTTAATTTTTGAATAAACTTAAGATTATATGATAAGGAGGGTCATTGTTCTGCTAGCGGACTGCAGGTTGTGGGTCGATGGCGATGCCAAAAAATTTAGCTTACGCGAGCCAAACTGAACTTTCTAGAAGATTGAGACCAGATTAAAGTAACATACAAATTTAAAAAAAAAATCAGGAGAGCATGGCGACCAATGTCCCTTATAGCTCCGCCACTGTTGTTTCAAGAGAGTCTGAAATATGGGATTAACACGAAGGATTGAACAGACAAACCTCATTTAGGAACTCCTCAAACAGCATAATATACAAGAAACCATTAAGTGCCTGTAAATATGATTAAATACAATTTCTCAAAATGATAATTAAAAATCTACTTCTACTATTCAAATAAAAAAAAAGCAAATAACAAATCAGGCCTTTCACTATTGGACGTGGCGTGTGTGTCCGCTGGAGGTTTTTGTAAATAAATTAATTAATAACCGCCGAAACGAGTAAAAGAATGACGACCAAATTTGAAATTTTGGAGAGGATCGTTCTGACCGTTGAGTGACGATGACCCTTTCTCCTCTTTCTTACTTTTTCTTTCTCCGTTCATTTTCTTCTCATCTGACCTTTAATTTTAGACCTCCGTTTCGAGCGGGTGGCAAAATGGATAAACTGATTAAGCTGGTGTTTATAAAAAAGTAGGACACCATGCGAAACACGTCAACCTGAACACGATCCGTTAAGGTTTTTATGTCATCAGAGTAGTTTAAAATCGGAACTGTTTTATAATAATAAACATGAAATGACCCCGTTAGACGCGAAAATAGTCCGTATAAAATAACTTAAGATTTGAACTACATAATAATTCATCGAGTAAAATAAAAATACAATAAATTCATAACAACTCCATAATAAAATTATGGAAAAAAAATAAATAATTTGGTGTTCATAAAAACTTTGAATGTACATCATCGTTGTGGACTTGTAGACGAATTTGTAAGCGAATTAATCGCTAACCCAAAATCTCCGCGGTCGATTTGGAACACCAAAAGGGAGAGAAAACATAAGCGTACCTGTTTGCGCCATAATCCCCAATACAAAAGCGGAAGCCAAGATCCGTGAGTACGATCTACAAGAACAATCAAGAAAGTGCCCTAGGTCTTCCCCTCCCTCCTGACAAGACGGCCGATGGAACTATCTGATTAATTCATCAGTGGGAGAGGGAACCTAGCGCTATTATAAATGTGACAGGCCCTTCCATCACGGGCTTATGTCAACATTAGGCCTACACCGAGTTGCCGTCCAGCCCACATCAGTAACAAATAATTGAGATGCCGCAAAAACCCATAGATCACCCAAACCAAAAAGGGGCTATCATGCATTGTCCCGTAATTAACATACAGCCCGTTTTTTATAAAATAAACAAAATAATTAATTATAGCCCAAAGGAATTTTTTTGAAATAAAAGAAATAAAATAAAATAAAATATTTATAAAAATTCCAACATTCTCCCACTGGGCTATGATTAATTTCAAAAGTTCAAAACCTTTAGTTTTAAAACGACTCTCGGGCTGTACACAGATATGGCCATATCATATTGAATAATATACGGGACAACATCTCAAAACAACCTCGACCATTAAAGTCGCTAACACCGAACCATGGTCGTCGTCACATCATTTAACGATATTGGACAACCATGATCACGAGCATCCACAACTCCAACGTCAATAGGTCAATGTGGCGGTGTAGCCGAAAACAACATCTCTCAATGGTGATCATAACGATGCTATTTTCGGTCGGTCCTATAAATTTTCCTGTAACCTTTATACTTCACAGAAGTCAGGAAAATCTCTCTGTAACCTTTATATTTCACTAAAGTCAGAGAAAACCTCTGTAACCTGCATACTTCAGCGAAATCAGAGTACCCATCCGTAACCTTAATGCTTCAGAGAAGCCGGATGAAATAAACTGGCACTAATGCCACCATATGTCTCAAAAATAAAACTCGCGAGAACCTCAATGGTGTTATCAGAGACATACTAATTTGACAAAATTGTCATGCTTAAGATAAACACCAGATCTTGAGACTTTCAAACATGTGCACATGTAACATTCAACAAAATGAATAATAGATGATCATCATATAACATTAAAACCATCAAATGTCTCAAGTCATACATCAACATCGATGTTCAAAACCATTAAAGTAAAGACTCCCACTAACCAAGTATATCAAAAGACTCTACCACTCCCATGCTAGTAACATGACCCCGAAAAATACCATGTGGTAGTCCCTTGGTTAATGGGTCTGCTATCATCGCGTCAGTGCGGATGTGCTCAATCTCAACATCCCCTTTCTTTACATGATCCCTGACAGCGAGATATTTGATCTCTATATGCTTTGAACCACTAGAACTCTTATTATTCTTTGAGAACATCACAGCCGCGCTGTTATCACAAAATACCCTCAGTGGTCTGCATATAGAATCAACAATCATAAGTCATGATATGAAGTTTTTAAGCCAGATAGCGTGCGTCACCGCTCCATAACACGCCACAAACTCTGCTTGCATAGTGGAGGAAGCTGTGAGAGTTTGTTTCACACTTTTCCAAGAAATTGCGCCTCCAGCCATAATGAATATATATCCTGAAGTAGATTTTCTATCATATGGACATGTCCCAAAATCAGAATCAGTATAACCCACTACTTCAAGATTGTCTAAGCACCTGTACACAAGAATATAATCACGTGTCCCCTTCAGATACCTCATGACTTTCTTGGCAGCCATCCAATGCTCGGGGCCTGGATTAGACTGATATCTGCCAAGAACACTCACTGCAAATGCAATATCCGGCCTAGTGCATACCTGTGCATACATTAAACTCCCAACGGCACTAGCATAAGGTACATTCACCATTGACTTCTTTTCGAAGTCATTCTTGGGACATTGATTTTTACTGAATTTGTCCCCCTTTTGTACAGGCGCAACACTTGGTTTGCAACCTTCCATCTCAAAATGCCTAAGCACTCGATCAATGTATGCTCCTTGAGAAAGTCCCAACAGCCCACGAGATCTATCTCGATGTATATCTATCCCGAGAATAAAAGATGCCTCTCCTAGATCTTTCATATTGAAAGACCTTGTTAACATCAATTTAGTGTCATGTAGCAAACTAACATCACCACTAGTAAGAAGGGTATCATCTAAAGACAAGACCAAAAATATGTACTTGCTCCTACTGGTCCTTAGATAGATACAATGATCTACCTTTTTCTCCACAAAACCAAAAGAAGTCACCACTTCATCAAATTTCAAGTACCACTGACGAGATGCCTGTTTCAGACCATAGATGGACTTCTTAAGTTTACATACCATGTTATCCTTACCAATTTCCTCAAAACCCTTTGGCTGCTCCATATAAACATCCTCTTCAAGACTACCATTTAGAAAAGCAGTCTTAACATCCATATGATGTAGTTCAAGATCATAATATGCAACCAAAGCCATAATAATGGGAAAATTGTCCTTAGAAGAAACGGGAGAGAAGGTCTCGGTATAATCAACTCCTAGTTGCTGGGTAAACCCTTTCGCCACTAATCTCGCCTTATAGCGATCCACCTTTCCATTGGCATCCCGCTTAGTTTTGAACACCCATTTACACCCAACTGGACAATAACCATCGGGTAAATCCACAAGCTCCGACACACCATTCTGTGACATAGAAAACATTTCATCTCGCATAACATCAAGCCACATACTTTTGTGGGAATCAGCAACAGCCTCTTGATAATTTAAAGGATCTGTCAAATTAACATCAGACTCCCCAAGATAAATAACATAATCATCACTGATAGCGGGTCGTCTTTGTCTAACAGACCTTCTAACAGGAACCTCATGAGAAGCGTCCTGTGAAGAGGATGTAGGCTGTGCAGAGGAACCATCAACAATAGGATGTTCAACAACGTCACTGGGTACAATAGACACATCATTACGTGGGATAGGGATAAGAGAAAACACTCTCTCATTCTGCTCAAAAGTGTCAGCACCATCAACACCAGTGCTAATATCATCAGCAAAATCAAACTCCAAGAACTTTGCATTCATGGAGTCAATCACTGTCCTCCCACGACTAGGACAATAGAACCTGTACCCTTTAGACCTATCAGGATATCCAATGAAAAAGCAACGAGTAGTCTTTGGATCAATTTTACTCATATTGGGATTGAAAATTTTCACCTCAGCAGGACAGCCCCACACACGAAGATGATTAAGGCTAGGTTTACGACCGGTCCAAATTTCGAAAGGTGTTTTAGGAACATATTTTGAAGAAACACGGTTAAGGAAGTATAAAGCAGATCTAAACGCTTCACCCCACAAAAACTCGTTAGGGTAGACCTACTCATCATGCTTCTCATCATATCCATAAGGGTGCGATTCCGTCTTTCGGCCACACCATTCTATTCGGGCATATAAGGCATGGTATATTATGGAACAATCCCACATTCCTGCAAGTACTTAGCAAACAGTCCCATTTGTTGTCCAGAACCATCATGTCTACCATAGTACTCGCCACCACGATAATCTCTAATTGTTTCTCGACTTCGGTCTTAAAGGCTTTAAATTTGTCAAGAGCTTCTGACTTTTCTTTAATAAAATAGAGATAGCCATACCGAAAGAAATCATCTATGAATGTTATAAAATATTTGTTTCCACACAAGGTAGTAGGATAAGGTCCAGAGATATCAGCGTCAATGATTTCTAAAAGCTCTGAGCTACGAGTAGATCCTTTCTTCTTAAACTTTGTGAATTTACCTTTAATGCAATCAACACAAATATCTAGATCACTAAAATCAAGAGAAGGTAGAATTTCACTTTTAACTAATCTTTGAATCATTTCTCTTGATATGTGACCTAAGCGTTTATGCCACAGTAGACAAGAACTTTCAATAGACAAGCATCTCTTGGAGGAACTCGACTCAACAGAAAAGTTTTGAAAAGGAGCAGGAGTCAAAAGCAATTGGAACAATCCATTATTTAAAATTCCAGAACCAACAACCTATGAATTCAAAGACAACTGGACTGAACCTCGTTCAAAAAGAAAAGAGTAACCGCTGGAGTTCAAAGCTGAAATAGAAATCAAGTTTCGTCTAATAGTGGGAACATAAAAGACATTTCTCAATATGAGAACATGATTTGACTCTAGAACAAGATGGACAACTCCTATGGACTTGACTTTGACTTCAACATCGTTTCCCACTGTAAGCTTTGACTCCGTCTCACTTGGTTTCCTTATGCTCTTGAACCCCTGCAATGTCATAGTAACATGCACAGAAGCACCACTATCAATCCACCAAGAGCTAGGCGAGACCAACTAGATTTGACTCAAAACAGACAAAAACAGATGAGTTACCTCTGGACTTATTTTGCTCAAGTCGAGCCTTTAGCTTAAAGCAATCTTTCTTTAGATGCCCCAGTTTTTGACAATAGAAGCATTTGACATCTTTCTTAAAAGGAGCTCTAGGACCTTCCTCATTCTGATCGTGGCCATACCTCTTAAAGCCCTTATTTTTAGAAGCACTAGGGTGAAAACGCTTAGAATGCTTCTTACCCTTTACAAAAGAAGGTCTAGAGGAAGACACAAGGAAAGCACTCTCAGTCTTCTCCCTCTTAAGTTTCTCCTCCTCCGCCATACACTTGCTAATCAGATCATTGACAGTCCAACTCTCATTTTGGGAGATAAAAGCTGTTTTGATTTGCGAGAAATTTGGAGGCAATGAATTGAGAGCATGAAGAATAATGAACTTATCTGGCAGAGGAATTTCAAGGCTTTTCAGTTTGGATTGGAGGGAAATCATTTTTAGGATGTAGTCTCTCACTCCTCCCACATTATCATAAGACATACTCGTCAACTTCTTCAGAAGGACACTAGATTCAGCCATATCGGGTACAAGGTACCTTTCTCCAAGAGTAGTGAGCAACTCCCTAGCAGTAGTAGTCTCGGATAGCCCACTCAACAAGTGTTCTGAGATAGATCTCCTCATGGCTAGAAGGCTCATATAATTTGAATGCTCCCACTTGCTAAAATACTCCATTTCCATTGGAGTGCTAGCCTCTGTAAGTGGAGCAGGGCGATCCACACGCAAAGCAAGATCTAGATTGACGAATCCCAGGGCGTACAGAAGTTCGTCCTTCCATTTATTATAATTTGATCCATTCAGGACCTCAACAACACCAACACCAGCATTGTTCAAAGCAAGAGTGACTGAAAACAAAAGGCAACAATACATGAGTGAACAAAAATATAATAGTCAATTACATGGACTATCAACTAGAGAATCTCAAACAACGCCAAATGCAGAAAATCCAACACCTTTGGGCAGAAGGACCCTACACCAGCAAAGCCAAGACACTCTAATAACCCTCAATAAGTCCTAGAAAATCCCACCTGTCACTTCGAGTGGGCCACTTTGGCAGCCAAGCACTCAAAGCACAAATGTGAGACATCTCACTTAATGAGAACACGTGCGATTGTAAGAAACTCCGGCTGTCACTCAGGTCGAGTCGCTTTGGCAACCAAACAACCAAAGCACAAATCCGAAAGCCACTTACCCTAAATGCACATGCCTGTGAGACAACTCACCTGTCACTGTAAACGAGCCACTTTGGCAGCCAAACATTTACAGCACAAATATGAAGTCGCCCCACATGTTCACTCACACCAAATAATACGTTGCCCAGTCACCAGAATTAGAAAGCAACTCAACATAGTTTATCCACAAATGGCAGACAATTAAAATCACCACCTATTTCTACACACAATGCATCTAATTTCAAAATCACTAAGGAACAAACACGATGCATTAAAGAAATAATTATAGAACCGTAAAATAGGCATAAATTTCATAAACATTAAAATATTAAAGATCGTAAACCCATAGGAAACTCTCTAGATTATTTTATTATTATTTTAAATTTAAGTTTACAAACCCGCAGCCGTGGGTATGAGGAATCTTTTTTTTATTATTATTATTATTTTATAATAATAATAATAATAATTATTATTTTTTTTAATAACTTAAATATTCTGTCTGTGATCCCACAATGTACAGACAATCTGGATTTTAACTTTAGCGTCGATTGATTTTGTTTTTTTGTTTAACAAATAATTGAAATTGTAACCCATATCCAATTTAGGATTTATAAACCCGTGAGATTGAAGGCAATCATTCGTCAAATTAGAAATCAAACGACGAACCCTAAAATTAAAAAACCCTAAATCGGAACGATAAATTAATTTCAGGAAATCGATCCCAAATCGACGTACGGTCGCTCTGATACCACATGTAAGCAAAGTAATCGCTAACCCAAGATCTCCGCAGTCGATTTGGAACACCAAAAGGGAGAGAAAACAGAAGCGTACCTGTTTGCGCCATAATCCCCAATACAAAAGCGGAAGCCAAGATCCGTGAGTACGATCTACAAGAACAATCAAGAAAGTGCCCCTAGGTCTTCCCATCCCTCCTGACAAGACGGCCGATGGAACTATCTGATTAATTCATCAGTGGGAGAGGGGACCTAGCACTATTATAAACGTGACAGGCCCTTCCATCACGGGCTTATGTCAACATTAGGCCTACACCGAGTTGCCGTCCAGCCCACATCAATAACAAATAATTGAGATGCCGCAAAAACCCATAGATCACCCAAACCAAAAAGGGGCTATCATGCATTGTCCCGTAATTAACATACAACCCGTTTTTTATAAAATAAACAAAATAATTAATTATAGCCCAAAGGAATTTTTTTAAAATAAAAGAAATAAAATAAAATAAAAGATTTATAAAAATTCCAACAGAATTTCCATTTCGTGCAAGAAGATTTGTGTTCATATAAATGTCACGGAATCGATAAATATGGGTCATGAGCCGAAATGGAAGAGAAATTGATAAATATTCATAAACGTCGAAAACCTAACGTTTGGGGAAACAATTGGTGGCTTTTATTAAAACGGGCCTTAATGGGTCTTAACGGTTAAGGTGAACACGACTTGAAATCAACTCGTTAACATATTGTGTATAATGAATTGACACGATAACGACACGAACTCGTTAGGGCTAGGCACGGACATAAAAGCTGTGGGTCCTGTTCATGCCGTGTCTAAAATTGACACCCCTAGTTTTGAGGGCAATAATAATAATAAGGATTTCCTTAACGCAGCCCTTGGGGCACTCATTAAGTCTTTAAATATAATAATTTTGTTTAATATAATTTATGATTTCATTGTTTAATAAATAAGAAAAAAAACATATAATAAATTTAAAATCACCATAATACTTTTAAGCGAGCCTTCTTAAAACACGGGTTAATAAAATAATAATACTAATAATAATTTGTTATTATTATTAGTAATATAACAGGCCAGTTGTTCTGTTATTTGTTTGGGTAGGGCAATAAATGAGGTTTCAAGTTGGCATTAATTAATTAATATGTTTTGACCATGAGTGAGAATGTCAACCTCACCAAACCTCATGCTCTAATGTATATAAACAAATTCCCTTCGTAGTCTATGTAAAGAGTTCGGTTTTTAACAGTTGTGTGGATCAGCTCAACATTCTCAAAATCTTCTATCTACGTGATCGATCAAGTAACCTGCTTGAAATCATACATCGGTTCTAGGTGGATTCCGACACATGATTTCGCAAGTTCGAAGCGAAACCATCGACATGAAATCAAGACCAGCGATGAAGTTAAAACAAGTAACGTTGTCTAAGTTTACGATTCAAACATCGTTCTAAAAGATTGATAAGTCTTCAAATAATTAAAAAAATAATTATAATTTATAATTTATGGCTACTCAAGTTAAATTATAGGTACCTGAAAAAGATTTAAACAAAATTAGCTTATATCAATTAAATAATTTCATATACCATCAAGCAAATCGCCTCCTCAAAACAATGGCCATCACCCATTATAGGGATTATATATAAATATATTATTGATTCTCGGACTATAAAATCACGAACCTACTCTGTAATGTCCGATTTCATAAATTTGAAATAAATAACCTTACCATGTCACACCCTAAGAACCTATCACGTATCGGAACCATTAGTACCGGTTCCAATCATTTTCGAGTATACTTGGAACCCATGCATACTCCTAGCTCATCAATTAACATTTAATAAGCTCTCAAAGAATTATTAATTATTACTATTATTCCCATCCTTTTATAGGATATTGTGTATAAGTATTAAATGAACACGAGTAATCATGTTTCTGATTTTATTATGATCCGATTACTGGAATTTTTTTCTTGAAACAGTAATGAAATTATAAGAAGATATATTAAATTATTTTAGATATACATGTAAGGTTGTGGAAGGTGCTAAACTCCTGTCGACGGAACGTCCTTCCCTGTACGAAAATGACGTCATTTCTTTTGTATATATGTATGAAATGTGATGCATTTTTCGTACGTTTAATGTAAGCGACGATGTAGCTTTTGTACATGGGCCGATGGACTTTGTACATATTTCGTACATATTCAAAGTAAATTAAATACACTCTTTGATCTTACCATTCTTTTTACGAAAAGAACAATACTTAACTGTAATTTGAAATGCTCGATAGTTCGGACATAACTAATTTTAAATAGTTTCTTAACTTCATCATACACTAACTAGGGCTTTCTTTATAGGTTTGATCTCCTCATACATTAGCAACTTATGCTCAACCTAATTCCATTCCAGGCCGGGCATTTCAGTATAATTCCAAACAAACCAATTTATAGAATCGTGCAGGATTCGCTGAATGTTATGCGAGGATGTTCATTGGTCCCTGAGTTAATCGCAATGAAAGGATTCTATGGGGGCGTCGCTGCCAAGATAAACACCGTCAATTAAATCTCGCTGAGAAGACGGTTATCTACTTCTCATTTTGCTCCAGGACATTAATGGAAGTGTCTACTCATACTTTTGAAATTAAAAGTGGGACGTGACTAACTTTAGACTACCTATAATATGCAACCTATGAATTTTGTCTCACCCTACTTCACTTTGCTTGCATTTCATTCAGCGAACCGTTCTAGGCACATATTCTTTTGAGCTCACACTCCGCTTGATTCTGTTATTCAGTGTTTTTGCCTAATGGATAGTCGCCTATTTCAACTTCCATTGTTTATCTCCAGCGGGTTAGACATGCATCGAGGCGCCTCTTTGTACCTGTAATCATATATCACTGTCTCTTTGTGCCTGTAGTCATGTTGCAACACTTTAAGGCTACCCCAATCAGATAATCAAAGAACCAGATGGTTCGCGCAATGGTCACACAATTGGGTCTCTCATCTTGCACTTTTGTTTAACAGCCAGGTCTTTCAAATGCCTTGGCACCCCTACCCAAGACACATCAACACCTTCACGAAAGTGTTCCCTTTTAACTAGTGTGGAAGATATTTCTTCTACCTTATGTAGACAATTCCTACCTAGAAATGTATTAAACGTTGGTCTTATGTCAAATGCAAAAAAGGTTTCCTTATTTTTTAAACTTGAGAGCATTTTTCTTAGGAATAAATTTATGTTTGTTACGAGGATATTCTGAACCGTAAATTTTTCATTTTGAAGTTACAGAGTTCCATTGTCTAGATGAATTGAAGTTTTCTCATTTAGACGCGAGACTTTCTTTAGATATTTTTCCAATGCACCACTTTACAAGTTCATATTTGCATATCATTTTTGTGAATCTAAAATGACTGATTCCCTATACATTTCGTCTATTTTCTTACTTTAACTCTATTTGAAATTTCTTCTTCCTAGTTTCAATTTTTGATGGACTATTTAGCAAAAGTTGAGAGTCCATAAGTTATATTTTGAAATTTCAAAATTGCAAAGGGTTAAATTTTTTTTAGTGAATTTTAATTTATAATAGCGCGGGAATAGAAGTATTTTTCCCATCTTTTTAAAATTAAAAAAGAAAGAAAAAGTTGTTTTTGTTAATAAAAACAAAACGACTGAAAGAGAGAGAACCCCAGCTACGCGAGGGGGGGGGGGGGGGGGGGGGTGGATGCATAGAGGCAAATCCACCACCTCGTCCTTAGAACTTCCTAATTTTAAAACAAAACGACGCCACAAAAACAAAAACGACATTAGCATCGCACATATTCTTTTGAGTTCACACTCCGCTTGATTCTGTTATTCAGTGTTTTTGCCTAATGGATAGTCGCCTATTTCAACTTCCATTGTCTATCTCCAGTGGGTTAGACAGACATGCGTCGGGGCGCCTCTTTGTGCCTGTAGTCATATATCAGTGTCTCAACTTGTAGGGGAGATTGGATGTTGCATCACTTTAGGGTTACCCCAATCAGATAATCAAAGAACCAGATGGTTCGCGCAATGGTCACACAATTGGGTCTCTCAGCTTGCACTTTTGTTTAACAGCCAGGTCTTTCACATGCCTTGGCACCCCTACACAAGACACATCAACACCTTCACAAAAGTGTTCCCTTTTAACTAGTGTGGAAGATATTTCTTCTACCTTATGTGGATAATTCCAGCCTAGAAATGTATTAAATGTTGGTCTTATGTCAAATGCGAAAAAGTTTTTCTTATTTTATAAACTTGAGAGCATTTTTCTTAGGAATAAATTCATGTTTGCTATGAGGATAATCTGAACTGTAAATTTTTCATTTTACAGTTACCAATTTATTAAACGTTCCATTGTCTAGATGAATTGAAGTTTTCTCATTTAGACGCGAGACTTTCTTTAGATATTTTTCCAATGCACCACTTTACAAGTTCATATTTGCATATCATCTTTGTGAATCTAAAATGATTGATTCCCTATACATTTCGTCTATCCTTTTATCTTAACCCTATTTGAAATTTCTTCTTCCTAGTTTAAATTTTTGATTGACTATTTTAGCAAAAGTTGAGAGTCCATAGGTTGCTTCAATTTCCACGGACATTTTTAGACTCCTTCCCCTTTCCACATAGTAAAACATCTTGTATGTAATTTCACTTACTAGTTGATCTAGGTGCTTTCTACTTTCAAGTTTTTTTTATTCACTTGAATATTTAACTGAGTTAAAAGATCATTAATTTATATGTTGATTCCAAAGGTACTTTAGAATATGAGAAGAACTCTTTGGAGATTTTCCTTTCCTAGACTTTTTTGAGGAATTATTTGAACTATCTACAAAATCTTGAGGCTTAATAGATTATTTGAGAAATTTGAAATGAAATTGAATAGAGAGATAACGGTATTCAGATAATGCCTCATTTTGATTAATTGTTGATTAGTTAGTGATTCTTTTCCTCAATAAGTAGGAACAAACCCTGTTTATCACAACTTATTTCATATTCTACATAATTTAATTACAAGAAATATAATTTATTTTCTTGAGAAGAACACATAACATTTATTTCCATCTTTTATCTTTCTTCTCTCATTAATTTTATGTTATAAAAAAAATTCTTAGTACTTGTTGTTGGTAAAGAAGTATTATTATTTTAACTTTTTTATATTTGAAAATTTTGTAATTTTATCAATATTATATGGCATAATCTATATATTTGGCTTCATTTGGGGATTTAATGAAAATACGCAGGATCCAACTTTTATTTAAATTTTTTTAATAAAATTTACAACTCAATAAGATGATGGTTATCTTATTGCTGTTATTTTGAAAAACAAACAACTAATTATACATTCAAAAATAAATGTAAATTTTATTTGTTAATTGGAATTGAAATAATATAATGTAATAATAATAACATAGTTAAACATATATATATATACACCCCCATAGTTAATTAAAATTTTACTCGATGGAATATGGAACTTTTCCTCGAAGATATTTCTTTTTCTATTAGGGAAATTCTTTTATATTTTGAAATTTCAAATTTGCAAAGGGTTATAATTTTTTTTTAGTGAATTTTAATTTATAATAGCGCGGGAATAGAAGTATCTTTCCCATCTTTTTAAAATTAAAAAAAAAAAAGTTGTTTTTGTTAATAAAAACAAAACGACTGAAAGAGAGAGAACCCCAGCTACTGGGGGGGTGGATGCATAGAGGCAAATCCACCACCTCGTCCTTAGAACTTTGTCAAACAAAACGACGCCTCAAAAACCAAAAACGACATTAGCATCGGCCGGATCAGGAGGTGGTGATGGTCTTAAGAGGATAGCAATGCTTCGAGGCATTCGGCCTCCGCGCGGATCAAATTAAGCGCCGCCATATCCTCCTCGCTCTTCGCCTTCATCCACTTCCTCGCCAACGAATCCTTGGCCGATCTGCCCATCAATGCGATCTTGCTTCTCGTGTATTCCTCTGGCCAAGTGAATACATTTCGAGCGAAACCGACCACTGCTTCCTCCCATAACAGTGCCAGGCGACCGCTACCCCTTCGACTGCCGTCATCGTCATTGTCGTCTTCCCTGACCTCCACTTCCTCAATGATCTTCCTTTCCTTCTGGACCGTGCCTCTCCCAGCTTCTCCCCACAGTTTCACAGCGAGCTCGACCATCTCCAGAACGTGGGGCTTTCTCCCCTTCCCGTTGCCTTTACCCATCCCGTTCGGATTGGCATGCATCCTCTTGAGGTCCTTCATCTTCTCGAGGATTTCGGTTACGGAGAATCTACAGGTTGACGACCCTTCCGGCAGAGAAGATCGGAAGCTGGTGATGTAAGGCTTGGACATCTTGCAAGGGCCATTCCCCTCGGTGTAGCCCACCATCTCCTTCAAGAGGGTGAGCTGCTCGGCTTCCCCCCACTTGCTCCCGGGCTTCTTCGCAGAGGTCATTCCGAGAGGAGCAGCAGCAGCCGCCGCCTCCGTGGGAGTGACAGGGTCTCCTCCTTTGGCATGGACACCAGAAACGGGCTCAGCTGACTTGGGTACCTTGCCGCCGCCGTGGTCCACAGGATCTTCTCGGCCGTCTTCCTCATCAACCTCAAGGTGGCGCTTCCTTTTGGAAACAGGGGAAGCGGCGGCGACAGGCGAGCCATCTTGCTGTTGTGGCAGCTCCTCCTCGTCATCGCCATGGTCGTCAGAGGGTGGAAGCGGCGGCGGAAGGGTCGTGCTCTTCACCTTCTTCTTCTTGCTTTTGCTCTTCCTCTTTTGGGAAGCCTCGGCATTGTCGACATCGGTAGCCATTCTTCCTTTCCCTTTCCCTCTGAAAGCGTATCAACAGGAGGGGAGGGAGGTGGTATACTTATGGGAACTAAGGAAGATCAAAAGTTTCCCTGCATTTATCAGGGGGGGTGGGGGAAGGGGGCAAGCCGCCGAGATGAACGTCCCATCCATCTGCAGGCAGTAGCGTACCAAATAGCATCAATCATGATTCTGATCCCATTCGATAACAAGTTCCCAAGGCAAATGCATAATGAATTAAAAAGGAACAAACTACACGTGATAGATTTTTATTATTTAAATGATTATTTACTTTTAAAAAAATAAAAAAATTCTTACCAGAAATTTAAGTATGATTATTATCCCCCGTATCATCGCTCTAAATTAAAGTCATTTATGTACGAAATATGATGTATTTTTTTGTACATTTTACGTACATCTCGAAATGGGTAACTTTATTACATGTGTTATCCTATGCAAGTTATTAGCAAGTAAAAGAAATAACTTGATCTGCGGTAATACTTTTAGAAAAGATTCCCTTTTGTAAATTTCTTTTTTTAAATTATAGTAAATTCCTCAAGCCTTATCTAGGAAAGTGTGTTCAGTAGTAATTGAGGGATGAATTATCTACATTTGAAGGTTAATAGGCAAGTGGGGGCTATGTGTAGTGGCTATCTGTAATTAAGCTGAAAAAGGAGTTTAGTATTTATGCGAAAGGCATTTGGCCTTGGAAAGGGAAAAAAACCCATTAAACACGTTTAATGCTTAATATACGTTAAATGTGACAAATATGGCATAATCCTTTCCTTTTGGTATTTGTACTCGGTCGTATCAGCTGAATATCCCCGGCACGAAGATGAGGTAGACCCGCATTTTGCTCGCTCGTCGCCCGAGTCGACGTTCACGTTACATACATAATTCATTTCATATCCTTTCCGTCGTCGAGATTCCGAACAAAGCCTTCGTATTAACCTTGTTAGGTCTGCGTTCTCGACCCCCACCCGCGCATGATCTCGAGCACGTCTCCCTTCTTCAACCTGGAGCCCAGGAGTCGTAATGGGCTTGGGCCTCGATGGGCGAATCGAACGTCATCCGAGCCCAGGAGGGGACAAAAGGCCCATAAAAGTTTGTAAATCCAGGGGCCTGTGGATACCAAACAAATTATGTGGAAACTTTTTTGCCCTTTACAAAAAGGAGAAGAGAATCCAATTTGGCCTCGACTCTCCCCTTTTTTATTCATATTGATGTTTGGACTTTAGTGGGTCGTCTGCCTAACATTCAATTTTTTTTATTAACTACCAATAATTGAATTAGGGGGATTTGGATGGGAATGTGGTGGACCCCACACACCACCACCACCACCACCCACCACTACTAATCCATTTCCTTTCTTTATCCATTTTCCTTTCCCAAAGTAAGTCCATAGGATGCTAAAACATGCTTTGCCTCTTCCTATGCTTTTCTTTTCTTTGGTTTCTGGGGTTGGGAGAAAATGTGGCTTTGGGAGTGTTATTTGTGTGATGAACTGTTCCCCTTTTCAGCCACATAAAGTAAATGTCATTGTATAAAGAATCTTGTTCTGTCTTTTAATCTTAAGATGGCTCGATTGTAAGTTTTTTTTTTAACTTCTGGACTCGAAATCGACATCTCGCTTAGAGGAAATCATATGCTCAAACGCCTGAGTTAAGCCCTTGGGTTTTGTTAGAGGGTGCACTAGTTATGCCCTTAAATATAGTAAATTTTATGTTTTCAAAATTATTTAATATAATTTATAGTTACTATAATTAGCTAAAAAGGAAAGAATACTACAAGTAATAAATTCAAAATCACAATTATCCATACATACTTAATGCTTCTTAACTAGTGCCTTAAGGCACCCATTAACAAATTCCAAATCGTTATCCTTTTATAACCCGTTTGGTTTCGGAAATGGAATTCTGGATGGAATGAAATGAAAATGGAGATAAAACTGTTATAGTTGCTTGTAATAAGTGAATGTCATTATGACTTCTAGAAGTAACGGTTGAGACACTTCGCCCGCCGTGACTCTTCATCTACCAAAGACCTTTCATATACCGAGACTCTTCATCTACTGAGACGTTTTATTTGGTTATACTATAAATAAAGGGCATTTAAGAAGTATTTTGTACATTTGATCAAAATCAATAAAAAAACTCTTTCCCCCTTTCTACGTTATTTCTCTTTTGTAATTTCCTCAATCTTCTTCCTTCTTATTTCGTTGTTTTACAACAAAAAAATAGTCATTTAGAAAGGAGTTGTTTTAAAAAAATGGTGTGTTTAGTCAAGGAAGAAGAGGAAGAGAATGGAATTGACAATGGGATGGGCATTCCCGAGGGAGGGAATGTCAATTCCTTATATATTTTTAAAAAATTTAAGAAATTGGAATGAAAAGGAAGGGAATGAAATAAAAAAGGATAAGAAAAGGGAAATAAATAAGACTATTAGTCCATTCCATTTCATGGCTGAATCCTTAAACCAAACACACTGTTAGATGATGGGGTTGGTTGGTGCTCATAAGTTTAGTACGAGTTCGTGCATTTAGGAGATTATTGCAAGTAGGAGATTATTAGCACTTTAGAAGTCAATCTTTTCTTTTAATTATATTTATATTTTTTGTTTGGGATTAAGAGGAATAAAGCACAGTCAAAATTTTTCACATTTTTCAATAAAAATTTAACCCGTCAAAATAAAAAACTTTTCCATCCAAAATTTTATTCAAATAAAATCATGCGTTGGATATGATTTTTTGTTGCCCGACCCAACCCGAGTAAACCTATGGTTGGTGGGACCTCCTTAAACGAATCCAAACTCCTTACTACTTGGCATGATGATGTCTTGGAAATGATTAGCTAATGATGTAAGTGTGCTAGATAAGGCTGTTAATGAGTCGGGCCGGGCTCAGACACCCCCTACCCGAGTTTGACCTGAGTAAAACTTTATCAGGCTTGAGCCTGAGCTCGAGCTTGATCGGGCTTTATATAGTCAAGCTCAGGCTTGAGCCTGTTTAAAAATTTTCAGACCGAGCCCGAATCTGAGCCCGCCCTGAGCCCGTTTAAGTTTTAACATTGAACAAAAATAAAAAATCATAACATTCAGAAATATTCCTCGCCCCGACAATGTCTCGGCAAATCCAAATTGAAACAAACAAATTATTCATCATATTCAAGCTTCTACAGGATATGAAGAAGATGAAGAGGCAAACAGGATGGAGAATTAAGCCAGGGAAAGTTTCAGATTTTTTTAAAAATTAATATTTATTATAATTAATTATTCATTATAATTATTGCCGGGCCGGGCCAAACTGTTTGTCGGGCTAATGAATGAGCCCGAGCTCAACTTGATTTTTAAAGATTAAGACCCGAGCCCGGGTCCGAGCTCGCAAAAGCTTGAATATTATCGAGCCGGGCTCGGACTTTTAGTCGAGTCGGGCCGAATAGTTCGCAAGCTGGCCCAACTCATTAACACCCCTGCTAGATAATGTTCAAACACATTTTGTATCGATGTGATCCGATAAGATTTAGATAGCGTGTCTAACGATATCGACAGAGTTTTCGGTTTCATTTCCTTTCTAATAATGCATAATGGTTTCTAGTTTCGTTCGTTTAAATATCAAATATATTTTTAGACCAACTTTTTCTGATTCCCTCTGTTGATTTTTGTCTTTGAGATGTTTCTTTTTCTCAAAACAAGGAATACGAGGAAAAGGTCGTATCGAATTATACGAGCCCCAAACAGAGTAGATAGAAATTTAAATGGATAATTCCCAAAAGTAACTTTATTTTTTAGACTAGTTCGTGAAAACCCATTTGCGAGAATTGTTTTTTCTTCAATAAAACCACGTGGATGTCGCACTCCATTCTTTAAAAGCAAACAGAAAATATATCAAATATATTTCCATCAATCATAAAATTATTTCCCCTCTAAAATTAATGAAATGGGATCGATTTCATCATACTCGGGAGCATTCCTCTGGTTAGCCTTACGGAATGAAGAGGACCGTAACTCAACGTGGGTTGTTGGTAAAAAAAAAAAACTCTTAAAATGTGGTTGGAGTTTTCAAAATTACTCGAAATATCAACACTAAATCAACTGTCTCAAATAATAACGAATGTGAATTTGTAAAAAAAAAAAAGAATCGCTAGGACAGTGATTAATGGACAAAGTCGCGATCTGAAGGTGATTTGGATGTTTTTTTTTTTACTTTTTTTTCTTAACACCAAAAAATTCTCAAGTCTCCCCAAATATGAAACGAAACATTACCGATTTTACCGTAAATCAGTCTCATTGAGCGATTTCTTTAGAAATTCAAAGTCATCGAGTTCTTACACAACTGTCATTTTATTTTCATCTCTGTTTATTCATATGGCAAGTATGCCAAGTACTAATATTAGGATTTTGTCATGGCGAACACCAAATACAGGATGAGGACAAAATCAACAACCAATACGGGATTTTGGTCCCCTTCAATTTCCTTTTTTTTTTGGCATCTACAGATCAACACAAACCAAATAAAACAAATAAATAAATTGTCACTTACATGATAGTGGGAAAATGCGCGTGAATTTTGCTTTTGGCTTTCTCGCAGAACAACCACCACCCACACTTTCTTTTGTCTCCTTTTGAAAGAAAACACCCAAAAAAGAAAGAAAAACAACAACAACAATCTGTTTTGGATGGATTTGGGGGGTCACGGGGGAGCAGAACTGTGGACTATTAAATAAATAAACAAATGAATAAATTATTTTTATTGTAAATATATTATGAATGTCCATTATGACTCCAATTTACCTCTAATTAGTATTAGACATTTTCTTCCGTTATGATTGTAATTTAATTTCCTTCTGTTGTAAGTTCCTATAAATAAAGGGATACGTTTTATACATTGTTGCGCTATAAGAAATAAAATTCTCCCATTTTTTCTCCCCGTCTCTTCCCTTATTTTCTTCTTCTTGCTCTCTCTCCTTTATTTTATAATATGGTGAGTATTAAATAAATAAATGAATAAATTATTCTTTGATTTTAAATTTCGGCATTAAAAGTTAGTATTTTCAATATGAAGAGGTAAAAAGAACAAAAGCAGAGTTTAGGGGTAGTCATTTTGGGATTTGGATACTCTCCATTTTTAATGAAATGGAGATTGTCCATTTTATGGCCAGGATGTTCCTATTTTTAATTTAACGGGTGAAATTTTTTTATTTTATCTTATTGTAATAATGGTATGGGAATGACATTACTCTATACAATCATTTTTAATAATTTCACATATTTAAAATGCTACAGTTAATTAATAACGAAATAAATCATAAACTCAAAAATATTAAATCCGAAATGTTAACCCTAAAGACTAAAAGTTAAACCATAAATTATAAATCTAAAATATTAAATCCAAAATGTTAAACCCTAAATATTAAAGATTAAACCATAAATTATAAATTCAAAATATTAAATCCGAAATGTTAAACCATAAATATTAAACCCTAAATCATAAATGTTAAACTAACACATTCAATCATAAATCTTAAACTATAAAAATTAAACCAAGATCAAAAAAACAAATATTAAACAACAAGGTATATATCATAACATTATCTTTATTTTTAATATATTAAAAGGAATAGTTTTTTAGCTTCTTAATATATTAAGGGTAATAAATTAATTTTATAATGATAGGTCGGGTTAAAAAAGAGTTAATCCTAATAATAGACTATCCATTTTTTATGAAATGGAGAGGATCCTGTCGGGAATCATCTTCCAATTTAAAAACTTAAAAAAGAAATAAAAACCCAGATGAAACACTCCTTATTTCTTATGATTTAGTCTATTCTTTTTTTGGACTTTGGAAAGTGAGGATATCCATTCATCATTTAGGCTTTTTAATTAAAAACATATTTCTTACTGATTTTAATGTTGATTTTGTTAACGGGTATCCCCGCTAAATATAGAAATTTTATGTTTTCAAAATTATTTAATTTAATTTATAATTTCAATATTTAACTAAAAAAAAGAAAGATTACAACATAGATACGCAATAAATGAAAAATTATCATTATCAATGCATATTTCATACTTCTTTTATGTTTTGTGAGCATGTGATTTACCGCTTGATCTTCATGGGGGTGTGCGTGTTTGGAGACCGCGGAAATAGAAAGGGAAATAAGAGAAACTAAAAGAAGTGTTGAATTGCATGATTTATTTCCAGATTTTTGAAATGTTATTCCTTTTACTCATCCTTGATGAAATTAACTGTGATGGAATTTGACTTCCTCAATTCCAAGATGAGAATATTTTTTAAAAAATAAATTTACCATTCTTTTCCAAAAGTGGGCAAAAAGCTTAAAAAGTGACTTGGTAAAAGTCAAAAAAAAGTTTGCCTTAAGATTGAATCATTCCCAAGACTTTTTTTAAAGAGTCCATCCGGAAGTCCTCATCCAGCGGCGAGAATTATGCCAATCCTAGTAGTAGCAGCAGCACTGAAGTTGTATATAATATGATTCAAGGTTCGAATGCGACGATGTGAACGTAATTTACTTGATCATTCATGGATTGCATGGTCTGATAATAGCTTCGAGGGTTTTCTCGAGTCCGACCGTGTAAGAACTTCATTAAAAAGTAGTACAATATGACACAAACTCTTTGGACATGCTTCGAACACGTCCTCTAGGGATATTTTAATATGACAAATACCTCAAACACCTCATCAACATGCATCGGAAACATAACATTTTCATGTTTACCGGTTAAGATTATGTGGTGTATTATTAAATATTTCCCGCGCAGAAGAAATATTGAATTGGGAAAAAAAGGGTAAATTGTTTGTGTGATTCAACTAAGTGAAGATGCATGATGTGCATATAAATTTATGTACATACTTATTTTATAATATATGACACATGGTCAAAACAAGACACGTACCTTAGTATTTAATATTTAGGCAAAATATGTTTATTGACTTTTAACTTCTTGTTTTGGCCTTAACTTAGTTTGTTATAAGATTTTATCATCAATTTTTGTCTTTATATTTTGGTCAGTCTTGGATTTTGTCGAACAAGAGTCATTAATATAGTCCGATTCGTGTCCTATAACATAGGCTTCCAACCCCTCCTCATCATGTTTTTCTACCTTTCCCCTAGTAGGGGCCCCCATAGTTGATCCATTGGCGCCGACCGTCATCAATTTTGTATATTTTTTTACAGCATCAACAACTATCGTCCTTGCTAAGACCTTAAAACCTACGACTATCAAAATCTTAAACTAGAAAACCATACTACGGAGGCTCCAATATTATTCCACTTTTTAATTTTTTTCCTTTTCAGTAAATAAATTATACTATCTTTTCCCTCATGAAATTCGAGATTGACAATTAATATAAAAATTTTGATAAAAAATTTATATAAAAGCTAAGTGAAAGCAAAAACAAAAATCGACCGAAATTGAGTCCATTTTTTTAATATTTATTGATAGGATGAGTATGCTTTACGTGTAAGCCAATTCGCCTTTTCGAGGAACTTTCTTTCCTCCGTCCCTCCGCTCAGGCGTGAAAAGAAAAGATATTAAATTATTATCATCCTTTCCTTTTATTGAAATTTATTTCAATAACAGCGATAGATAAAAGTATATATATGGAAAAAAAAATTAGGTAGTTAGAATTTTTACTATACGAAAATCATCAGGTTATTATTGAATTTAAATTAGTTTGATCTAGAAAAAAGTAATGAAACTAATTGTGTCATGAAAAAAAGAAAAAGAAACTATAAGGCCAATTTAAACCTAAAATATAAAAATAAAAGGATTAAAAGAATGAAAAGGTCATAACTAAAAATGGAAACTCGTTATCCAATGTGCTCCATTCATATCAAGTGTTGTCCATATTGTAAGAATTCCCGGGTTGTGTTATCGTGCTCGATATTCAAGATTCGTCGTCGTCTCGGACGAATTACCTGAGGATTAACAACAAGGAATGACACGAAATGTGCCTGTCCTGTTCATCAAACTGGCAAGAATAAGAGAGGGGGTGTGGGTGTTTATCTGCATTCCAGCAATGGCATGGAATTGGAATTGACTAATGTGATGAGTTCTATGCCATGTGCACGCACCGCGATCTCCTCGACGTTGCGGTGATCACATGCGCCCAACTGTCAACATTCTTTTTTCGGCGCATATTCTCATTGCTAACTACAATAAACCCTAATCTTTTATTTGCACATTCCAGAGTATTCAAATTTATATAAAAAATAAATATACACCTCATTTCTTATAAACAAAAGCAGGATTCTTAAAAAAATTAAAGAAAATATCGAATTACGACCTCAAATTTTAGTCAATTTTATAACTCAATTTGTTATATAATTTTGTCAATAATTTCTGCTTTATATTGATGCTAGCATTTAATCGTGGGAACGTCAAACAAGGTCTTACTGGCTCATGTCACATAATAGTAGACATCTAACATCTTCTTCTCGTGTTTTATGTTAAGGACATGTTTGCTTTCACACGATTAAATAAAAAATTGACTAAAATAAATATAAAAATAAAAGTCGGAGACAAAATCATATAATATGTTAAAAAGATAAAGTTGACTCAAAGTTAATGGCCATATACACCCGATTTATTTGCCATAAACCGAAAAGTATGCGTTTTGAAATTGAGGATATGAAATCCATTAATAAAAAAAAAACAATTTCTGACGACTAAAAAAATATTCCCATCTCTTTGAGATTCGAGTTTCGATCTCCTCCCATTTAAATTGACCTCCCGATTTTTGTTTAAAATAATTTAAATTCTCTGTCGAATATTATAAGATGGAAACGTTGTTTTCATAAAAGCAAAGGAAATGCGATGTGATGATAAGAGCAAAGTCAAGAAAGTTAGCCTTAAATGGGTCCAATCGGTCGATCCCACCCACAAATGGCGCCGAGAATTACGTCATCACAAGTAACTCGTAAAGTACTAAGACTCAAAATATTTAAAAAAAAACTCCAATGACGGACGCGTTTGATTTTGAAAATGGAACATCGGGCGGCCGAAATGCAATGAATAGAATAGAACGCCTATTTATCCGGGAATGGAATCGATGGATTATAATTTGTACCGAAATATAATATCATTTCGATTCATTTTTTGACGATGTTAGTGCGAAATTGTGTCATCGCAACACTATCAATTTTACAGTGTTTTGTGTGGTCGCAGTAAAGTAAATGAATGCAAACTGAAAAGGAATATAATACTTGAATTGAATCAAACAGTACTGAATTACAGTTCAACATTTGCATGCATGACGTGAACGGAAAAAACAACAAAAGGACTTGAGGACGATTGCGAGGTACTTCGCGACAGTCGACGGCAGATGAACGGCAGCTACGACATATCGCTTTAATTGAATCTACCTTGGTGGATCGACGGTCGGATGTAATGAGCATGGAAGATGGTTTCAGGACGCTGGGTTTAGGATGCTTTCAGGATACTGGGAAAAAAAGAGTAAAATATAAGTTCTGTGTTTGAGTTGTGTTCGGTGTTCCTCTGTTTTAGTTGTGTTTAATCCCTTTTATATTCCCAAAATCTCACAGTTGCGATTATTCAACCATTGTGATCTTCCTAGATCATACGTACGATCTGATTCTTATTTTGTAGGAGCTATGCACGTCGTGCTCCAACCGGCTCCTCTGAATTTGCTATGTATCCTGACGTAGCCAGACGTGGTTTGATGTGAATCTCCCCGAGACATTATAGTCTCTAGAGTAGTGAGAGGCTATTCAAGTCTCGAGCTGTACGAGATTTATCTATGACGTACTCGAGAAATGCTTATCGAGTGGCATTAATATTAAGCTCTTATTTAGGAGGCACTTCTCGAGTAGTGCTCACACGAATTTCTCGAGTAATGTTAATATTGGGTCTCTGTTCACCTCAAGTGGCGCTCACACGAAGCCTCTTTAGCTCATTAAGGACGAGATTCAAAATTCATGTGTCAACGGACGTATTCCAAAACCGAAATGAACGTTGTTATTATTCGAGTCACAATTATGAAAACCAAACGCGTCGAAAAGCAAGCACATCTTAGTTCTAAATTATCATTATTATTTTAATATAATAAACAGAATAAAAATTATGAAATAAAAATCTCGTGAGGGAAACATAAATATATTGTATCAAATATTTAGATAGAGTTCATTCATTATTAATATATTTTTAAAGGTAAAGCCTTTATGAATTCAAATAAGATATTTTAAAGTTACAAAACCTAAATGCGAAAGCCACATAAAACCCAGATACAATCGTGCGTAGTTATTTTCCATTATTGGCACATGGGACCAATAATTTTTTTGACATTCCAATTAGCTGTAACATTTACATTATTTGTTTCTACTACTGTAATACATACATTATATATCTTTCAAAAAATTTACGGAAAAAAATTAATTAATTATGTCTTATAATTTATTAAACCAACTTTATTTGGGAAGTTAAAGTACTACTCCTGAAATCTGTCCCAAGTCCCAAACTATTGTACAAGGCCGATGAGTCAATCTGTGTTGTGAATTAGTTTTAGAGTAGATCCTCGTTGTACTTATACGTCAAACTTGATAAATTTATCAGTGATTTATCGTATAAAAAAAACTTGATAAAAATTGGTTTTTAAAAAATGATGAAAAACAACCCAAAAATTTCCTAAATTTTGTTTGGGGAGGGATGAGATAATAATTAAAAGAAAGACATAATATTATTTAAAAAATCTAAACATTAACTTGGATTTCCAAACAAAAGAATTAGCCACATGTTAATATATTCTGGTTGGGGAGTAAATGTAAGTCCAATCTTTTGCCCGAAAGTCACGAGGGGAAAGTAAAGAAGGCAATGGAAGAATTTCGAGTTTTGTTCCACAATGACGTCATTTGGCGAAATATTTCGCCAAATGACGTACTAACGAAAATAATTCGCGAACTAACCCACCAAAGTCGGCTTTACAAAGGCCGACTTCCTTGATGACCAAAGTCGGCCTTACAAAGGCCGACTTCGGTTTTGGCGAATGGAAGTCGGTCTTACAAAGGCCGATTTCACCACACTTAGAAAATTTTAGCAAATGAAGTTTGGGACGCTGCATGAAGGTAAGGCCGACTTCGGTTTTGGGGAATGAAAGTCGGCCTTAGGCCGACTTCTTCAATTTTCTTTTTCTTTTTTTTTTTCACTTTTGAATTAAAAAAAATGATGAATGGGAAGTCGGCCTTCTTCTTTAAAAAAAAAAAACGATAATCAAGGAAGTCGGCCTTTGTAAGGCCGACTTTCATTCCTCAAAATCGAAGTCGGCCTTTGTAAGGCCGACTTTGGTAGGTTAGCTGACGAAATATTTTTCAAACTGCGTCATTTGGCGAAATATTTCGCCAAATGACGTCAATGTGGAACAAAACTCGAGGAATTTCCGGGACATTCCATTTGAGGGACAGCTGGAAAGACAATGTACGCGGGAATCAATCAAGAAACTTCATTTTCATTATCCCTCGCCCTCCCCACCGTTGTTTGTTTTCCCTGTCCGCCCAATTAATTTAAACAACCAGATGACAATTATTCGGGTTTAGTTACAGGATGTTATTAGTGTACCGATTCCATGACTTAACGGTAGTTAAAATTAAAGTCTAATACGTAATAATATTTTGAAAAGTTAAGAATAAATAAATAAAAAATGGAAAAAGTTTTAAGACAGAATTGATTATTTATACCTAAATTATATAATGAATTTTTATTAATATTCTTTTTGTACTCTTATTCCATCCCAAGAATTCGAACATTGTCTAAATAATAAATAACAATTTTTTATTCATGACACGGGTTCATTTCGGCGATTATTTAAAAATAAGTTAATTATTATTACGAGAAAGAGAGGGAATTTCTCCACAATTCTTTTGTTTCCACTATATTTATTTATTTTATTTATTAACCAATCAAAATCATCGTCTTCTTCCTCTCCTTTCTTTCTCCCCATCACTCTCCTTTTAGTCTCCCACCGCGCCGCGCCCCCCACTCCTCTTCACTCTTTCCTTGTAAGAAGAAGAACGAGGAGGAGGGAAGGGCAGACAGTTCAGGGCATGAAATGGCGACGCTTCAGGACATTGGGGTGTCGGCCGCCATCAACATCCTCGGCGCTGTCTCCTTCCTCCTCGCCTTCGCCTTCCTCAGGATACAGCCCGTCAACGACAGGGTATATTTCGCCAAGTGGTATATAACTGGCTCCCGGACCAGCCCCTCCCGCAACAGGAACTTCGTCGGCCGCTTCCTCAACCTCAACCCCCTCACTTACCTCACCTTCCTCAACTGGATGCCTCAGGCCCTTAAGATGTCCGAGGACGACATCGTCTCCCATGCTGGGATGGACTCCGCCATCTTCCTCAGGATTTACCTTCTTGGGTGGGTTTTTTTTTCTTCCTTCCTTTTGTGCTTGTTTGATGACGACTTGGGTTTCTCTGTTGAATGATGTCATTTTGTTTTGGTTGGGAAAAATAGGAGTTCTTTTCTTTTGAATTTTCATCGAATGTTTTTTGTTTAATCTTTTTTACTTGGGGATTATTTTTCTTGTTAGTATATTTTCTCTGAGATTGGTTTCATTCGGGGGTGTTTCGTCGATTTTGACTGTGTCTTGATTGTAGTTTTTTAGTTGTTGTCTGTAAATAAATGCTTAATCTTTGCTTGCTTCTGTAGCGGGGAGCTCTTGCTGTTGTGATGTGTTTTCTTTTTCTGATTCTGGTCCACCCGATATAATGCATGGAAGAATTCAGTTTTCGTTGTTCCTTCACGTAAGTATGCGTCGATTCTCCACCTAGGTGCCAATTGGGGAAGATTTTGCATAATTTTCTACGAGTTGAGCTGTGTATCCCCATGGAAGTTGCTCTGCCATTTGCACGGCCGGCTTTCTGCAATTTTGACTCGATTATTTGTTGTGTAGATGGTTGTTCAATTTGGTGGTCGGGGAACAATTGCTGGCAATGATGCATTGAAATTCACAGGATTGGAGGCTTGTGATTGTTTTTGCTTTCTGCAAGCTTCAGTTCAATGTTTATTGCATTCGAAAATGAGGGGAATCGGTGCCAAAGAGATTGACATCGTTGGAATTGATTATCAGTACTATTGATCAGCTTGTTCTTGTTTTTCTGCCTTGCAGGTTGAAGATATTTGTTCCTGTTACCCTTGTTGCGCTCCTTATTCTTATCCCGGTTAATGTATCGGACGGGACATTGTCTTTTTTGAAGAGGGACTTGGTCGTGAGCGACATTGATAAACTCTCGATATCAAATGTTCGTCCTCAATCTTCAAGGTGAGCCTGCGTATTAATACTCCAACTCTGAAGTCATTATTGTTTCTGAATCAGTATGGATCATTCGCCTTGGACTATCAAGTCAACATTGCTATATCAAGTCAACATTGCCATGGGCGAGCCAGATTTACTGATCATGTAGTTGGACGAACCCCGTTCTCATCAACGTTTTAGTGAGGCTACAGTTGAGGAGGCTACAGTTGAGATACTGAATGTGACAGAGAATTTGGTTCTTTATTATGGCCGTTTTGTACTGGAGTTTTAAGCTGAACAGTCACACCGGGTTTCAACTCAACATTTCTGACGGTTATCATTGTTTTGAATGTGATCGAACTTTTCAAACAGGCATGCATATTGATATGAGCTAGTTGATGCTTCTGGACAGTCATTCCTCTGTCCTTGATCTGTTTCTGCGGTTGCTATATAACGTTAAGATGATTGCAAGAAGAGTTCTAACAATCACGCGATCTTTCAGATTTTTCATCCACATTGGATTGGAGTACCTGTTCACGTTTTGGATTTGTTACTTGCTATACAAGGAGTATAGCATTGTAGCATCAATGAGGATGCGTTTCTTGGCATCTCAACGTCGACGCGTCGAACAGTTCACGGTAAGTTACACTACTTGCTCTACTATGCCCAGCTTTTGTTTAGTGCTGGTTCAGAGGGAGCTAACTATATTTTGAGGCACGGCAGCTTTGAATGATAAATTAGAACGTTGTTCTTTTCATCAGTTCTAACCATTGTCATTCATTTATTCATATTGAACTTGGATTTTGTTGTATCACGTGCATTGATCTTCTCTCTTCATGAATCTAGTTATTTACTTCTTCAGTGAATAATAATTCCAATCAAATATTGTCCTTTGCACAGGTTGTGGTTCGAAATGTGCCTCATAGCTCTGGTAAATCCGTATCAGGCAGTGTAGATCACTTCTTCCAGGCAAATCATCCGGAGCACTACCTGAGCCATCAGGTGAATCAGTCTCTCGGCCTCCATTCGACTAATTTTTGTACGATTTACCCTTCAAGTTCAAAATTTTTGGATAACTTGTACTTAGTCGTTATTACCGATCTATTCTAGGCGGTATATAATGCAAATAGGTATGCCAAATATGTGATTAGAAGAGAAAGGCTCCAGAACTGGCTAGACTATTATCAACTAAAGTACGAGAGGCATCCGGACAAGCGGCCAACGACAAAGGTATTATTCACTTTCATCGGGCGAATATCCAGTTTTTGTTAAAACGGATCCCTTTCTATTATGCATGGTCCCTCCTGCCCTCCTTCATACGATCCATCCCTATTGGTGTACTCTCTTGCACATTTATTAAAAATACATGTATCCCGGCCCTCATTGCATTTTCATGACACTTCGTATCCAGAGGGGCCTTTGCGGGCTTTGGGGTGATCGTATTGATGCCATCGAGTACTACCAAGCTCAGATCAAATACCTTGATAAGAGAGTAAGTTACTTTTGATATTTCCTATCATCCCATTAAATGAAACTGTCTCTTTGTGGCCCTAATAGGAAGTTAATGATATTGAAGCTGAAAAACAGGCTCATTCATTTTTTGTTTGATAGATGGCCGTTGAGCGAGAAAATGTTATCAAGGATTCAAGATCCATACTGCCAGTTGCGTTTGTCTCCTTCAACTCTCGTTGGGGGGCAGCCGTTTGTGCACAGACCCAGCAAAGCAAGAACCCGACATTGTGGTTGACAGACTGGGCACCGGAGCCTCGTGACGTCTATTGGAGTAACTTGGCCATACCATTTTTTTCGCTGACTGTTCGAAAGTTAGTGATATCGCTTTCGGTGTTTGCGCTTGTCTTCTTTTATATGATCCCGATCGCCTTCGTGCAATCTCTTGCGAATCTGGAGGGTCTTGAAAGAGTCGCTCCATTCCTAAGACCAGTTATTGAGATGTAAGCCTCTTGCTTATACCGTACAATCAACCATTGGGCGAGTTGAGCCATATCTTGGAGGACAAGTTTATGAATAACGTGTCGCCAAATATTGCTGGAGCTTCATCAAGTCTTTCTTACAAGGCTTTCTACCTGGGCTAGCACTCAAGATATTTCTCTACATTCTCCCCGCAGTCCTCATGGTCATGTCTAAAATTGAAGGATACATTGCTCTGTCGATGTTGGAGAGGAGGACTGCATCAAAATACTACTACTTTATGTTAGTCAATGTGTTCTTGGGCAGCATAATTACTGGAACTGCCTTCCAGCAGCTCCATTCCTTCTTGCATCAATCAGCAACCCAGTAAGCGCTTTGATGCTCGAGCTAAATCAGTTTTTTTTTTTTTTGTAATTTCAATATGATAAGCAATTGGGGATGCTTCCCTTACATACTATGGCAGGATTCCCAAAACCATTGGCGTGTCGATACCAACAAAAGCAACCTTCTTCATCACGTATATAATGGTAGATGGCTGGGCTGGAATTGCTGCCGAGATTCTTCGCTTGAAGCCATTGGTCATATATCATCTTAAGAACATGTTCCTCGTGAAGACCGAAAGGGACAGGGAGAAGGCAATGGACCCGGGAAGTGTGGACTTCCCCGAAACTCTCCCAACTCTTCAACTCTACTTCCTTTTGGGCATCGTTTACGCTGTAGTCACTCCAATCTTGCTACCCTTTATACTGGTATTCTTTGCGTTCGCTTTCCTGGTATACCGGCATCAGGTCAGTTTCTCGTAAAGCCAATACTGATCATCTTTCCATACTTAGAGGTCCGAGTTTCTAATTTGGTAGAAACTGATGGCGATTTTATCTACAGATCATCAATGTCTACAATCAGCAATATGAGAGCGTTGGCGCGTTTTGGCCACATGTTCATAGCCGCATCATTGCAAGCATGTTGATATCTCAACTCCTTTTGCTGGGGTTGCTAAGCACGAAAGAGGCTGCTAATTCTACCCCGCTGCTCGTTGTTTTACCTGTGTTGACACTGGCATTTCACAAATACTGCAAGAATCGGTTCGAACCTGCTTTCAGAAAGTACCCTCTCGAGGTACCTCTTTTTATCTAAATTATATACGTTAAAGAACATGAGGTAATCACCTAATCCCCATCTTCTATAAACATTTATGTTTACATTCTTCAGGAAGCAATGAAGAAGGATGTAGCCGAGAGAGCAGAAGAGCCCAACCTGAACCTGAAGGCGTACTTGGCCGACGCCTACTTGCACCCCATATTCAGATCATTCGAGGCTGAGGAAGAGGAAACAATCATAGTTCAGGAGAAAGCAGACAAGCAAGAACAATCTCACGAAGCCAGTCCATCAGAGAGGAAGCTCAGCTCCCCCTCACCCGAAAATCATGCCGAAGAACCAGAACTTCAAGCTCAAGCCCATGCTCAAGCCCATGCCCATGCCCACGCATATCAATACGAATTCGAGTCATCCCAACACTACTACGCATATCATTATGGATACGACCAGTGAACCACAGGGAGTGGGGTAAGCTCTAACATAAATTCTTCTGTGGCTGTTGCTGCGTAGATACAACTATGGGACGCATCCGAAAACACGAGATCCTATAACAGCGGTCATCGGGTCCTTCCTTGGTTTTAGGTCATGGGATCGATAGACTGGGTTAACTTACTCTTTCTCTGTTTGGTAAATGTAACTTCGTCCATAAATGTACAGTTAGTTGATGGTTGGTTATGTTTCAAGAGTTCCGTTCCAATACAAGTTCGCGAAATAGAGTCGAAAGTTTTAAACTTTGTTGATTAATGCTCTTAAATTGGTATTTGAAATATTAAGTTTGTTCCTTGAATAAATTAGATTTTCAAACACCGATTTCAACTCCAAGGGAGAAATTAAATACTCTTTTTCGCAAAATAATTTACGGACCAACGCTTTTAAGTAACAAGACTTTGAAATATAGTTCATGATCTTCTGTATTATTTACATTTGATGGTCGTAGTATTATTACTCATTCCCTCACAAGGTCTTTGTGAATGTGCATTCTCTATGTTGCAATGCCGGCCAAATGGTGCAGGATGCTCAAATTCATGTGAATAATTTTGACCTGAAAGTTAGGTTATCGACGTGGATGGCCTTTTTGTTCCAGATTTTTACTCGATAAACACTATAAAAATATGATTTCTAACGAAAACAAATAATGACAGAGTTGAGTTTGTTCTATTTTATTTTAATCATTGTTGAACAAAAAGAGGGCAAACCGCAAAAGTACATAAAATAATGTTGAATCGGAGGTGATTTATTGCCTTCATATCATATGGTGGCATGACTCTATTGGGCATATGTTAATTAAAATCAAACCATATTTCTTTGAATTTATATAAATGATGAGCCCATCCCATTTGTTCTATTTATGGGTTAAGATAAAAAAATTTATAACTTTTAAGATTTGTTTTTCTTTTTTAAATTGAGTATGAAAATATATTAATATTATTTATTGAACTCAGAATTTATTTAATACTAAGTTATATATAAAAGCGTATGTAAAAATAAGATTTAACCTAATTCTTCCCCGATATTCCGACGATGGAGTTTTTTTTTTTTCTGATTCGAGGATTTCGATTTTGCCCAGCCATGGCTGTGATTAATTCTTGACTTGGCTTCGTATTTTAATCGCAGCTTTGTCGGCCGTCGAGCAACCGTAGAGCGAAGCCCAATCATCCCACGAAGAGGTAGGTAAAAGTCTCCAGATGCGATGCCGGTTTTTTTCAAGGTTTAGTGTGATGGGGTTGGATGTCTTCCTCGCCAGGTCCAAGGAATCGAGCGCATCTCCGGCCTCTCGTAAGAAGAGAAGGATGGAGAAAGCTGATGCTGGGAGTGCGAGGGAGGCGGTGGTGGTTGATGGTGTTCGTAAACGGCGCCGCAGATCCAGATTTTTAATCAGCCCACTGGGTGATAGTCGTTGGATGACCCACAGGGAACAATCCCATTATTACAAGACTGTCAGAGAGAGTGAGGTTAGTGGCTTCTCCTCCCCCTTTTTCTGTTTGGGATCAGCTTTTTGGTTTCGGTTGTATACCTGATTTGTTTGGTTTCATAGGGTTTTGATGTCCCTCACCTTCCTGGAGTCCTGTTTTTCGGCATGATCTATCCAGTGCGCCGCGATGAGAAGGTGGAGGAGCACACGAAATCTGCCATCAGCTTCTATAATTCGCAGGAGGTTTCTGGACTATTCGTTGCCTTGACTTCCCCCTAGTTGCCACTTCCCTCTGTTTGTGATTGTTTTGGATGGCTTCGTTTTGGCAGGGCACTGATTTGCAGCTGGTTAAGGTTGTGAAGGCCAATCGTGGCATTAGCTATCCTGGGCACTATTACATAACATTTAAGGCTCGCGATGGTGAAGGTCATGTTCGGACATACGAAACTATGGTGTCTAATATCCCAGGAAAGCCTACGGGGAGGATTCGGGTCGGCAAATTCCGCGTGAAGCGCCGGTCCAAACTTTCCTCGGCATAGCGTCTGTCATGTTATATCTCTTTATATCTCTACGTGGAGTGCAGGGGTATTTGCATGTTCCGATTTTACTGTTTTGCTTTTGCATAGTTTCTTTTGGTGCGTGCACACCTAAAAGTTCCTAATCCGGGGCGAGGAGTCAGTTAGAATTCTTTATTAGTCTAAGGATATTAGTTAATTTTCAATGACTTCCGGAAGTGTCTACTCTTTTATTTTTATTTTTATTTTTATTTTACTTTTGGGTATCTCAAACGCTGTCGTTTATTTATTTTACCGTAATATTACTTTTGGGTATCTCAAACACCGTAACTTTTTTAATTTTGTAGTACTCAGTTTATTTTTTCTTGTGAAGGCAGTTGCCGTACTATTCTTACAATTGAGAACAGTCCCTGATCTGCGTGCGAGGTGTCCTGGCAATGCTAGGATGTCCCATGAGCATCATCCTGCCTGTGACTTGTCTTTGGTCCGAAATTATGCCAGGCTTATAAGGGTAAATTCCCTCGATGGGGTTGGGCATAGGCCAGAGCCTAGCAAGAGCATGATGTACCCGGTTCAGGTGGGCTCAAGGGTTTGCATGTCCCCTAGGAGGATATAGTGGGACCGCGGCCTGTAAGTGTGCCAAGCTTATAAGAGTAAGTCCACGTGAATATTTTAGATACAAAAAACAAAAAAATTTGTCTTCCGTGGGGTGCTCTATCATTGGGAGGGTACATACGGAAGCTTCCACTGCCGAGCATTTTAGAAAAGAGATTTTCTTTCTGGATAGCTCCTTTGATGCTTCTGTAGTCCAGTTCAAGAAACTTGGCATCAATGAATACAATCCTGTCTACGTAAGATCAGTGTGGGAGCTTGAATGAAAGACAGGCACCGGGTTGTTGCTTCCAGTTGGCTTGAAAAACAGTCGTTCCTGTGTATGATGTCGAGCCTACAAGCATCAGATCGCATGCGCTCATCTCTAAAGATTATCGAGCTCAACTGTCCAACCCTGAGAAAGCAAAGGATGGCCCATATTCTTCACTGTCGTTGCCCTTCATTCATGAACCCGATAACTATTCTATCATTGAATTAGTTGAGTGAATCGGCTTGGGATAGTCTTAAGAGAGCAGAAGAGCCCAACCTGAAACTGAAGGCATACTCGGCGGACGCCTACCTGCACCCCATATTCAGATCATTTGAGGCCGAGGAAGAGGACATGATCATAGTTCAGGAGAAAGCAGACAAGCAGGAGCAATCTCATGAAGCCAGTCCATCAGAGAGCGAGCTCAGCTCCCCCTCACCTGAACGTCATACCGAAGAACCAAAACCTCAAGCTCATGCCCATGCCCATGCATATCAATCCGAATTTGAGTCGTCTCAACACTACTACGCATATCATTATGGGTACGACCAATGAACCACAGGGAGGTCTAACATAAATTCTTCTGCGGCTTTTGCTGCGTAGATACAACTATGGGACTCATCCGAAAACAGCGAGATCCTATAATAGCGGTCGTCGGATCCTTCCTTGGTTTTAGGTCATGGGATTGTTGCACTGGGTTAACTTACTCTTTCTCTATTTGGTAAATGTAACTTCGTCCATAAATGTACAGTTGATGGTTGGTTACGTTTCAAGAGTTCTGTAGCAATACAAGGTCGCGAAATAGAGTCCGAGGTTCTAAACTTTCTTTTCTAATACTCCTAAATCGGTGTTTAAAATATTGATTTTGTCTATTGAATAAGTTTTTCAAAGACCGATTTCAACCTTAAGAAAAAAATCGATTTCAAACATCGATTAATCAAGGAATTTTGAGACCAGAGATCTTATTTTGCAAAATAGTTTACATACCAACCCTACTAAATAACAAAACTTTGAAATATAGTTTATGTTCTTCTGTGTTATTTACATTTGATGGTCATTACTCATACCCTCACAAGTGTCTTTGTGAATGTGCATTCTCTATGTTGAAATGCAGGCCAAGGCGAAGAATACTCAAATTCATGTGGATAATATTGACCTGAAAGTTAGGTCCTCGACGTGGATGGCATTTTTTTTATAGTTTTAGTCGATAAACACTAAAAAAAAATGATTTCTAACGAAAATAACTAAAGAAAAAGAATTGAGTTTGCTCTATTTTATTTTAATCATTGTTGAACAAAAAGAGGGAAAAAACGTAAGTTAATAGTGCAAACATTAAAATTTTATTAATGTTGAAATAATCACATTCGGCCTAAATCATATATTATATTAATCGGATGTGATTATTGCCTTCATATCATATGGTAGCATGATATCTATTGCTAATTAAAATCAGTTATATTTCTTTGAATTTAGATAAATGATGAGCCCATCCCATTTGTATATTATTGGGCTATAGGTGACTTATTCAAGTCAAGCTGGCTTCGAATTCACTTTTTTTGTCATCACCTGGCTTCGACAATTTTTCTTAAAAAAACAATTTTGCCTTAAATTTTTTTAAAAAACAAGAATACTGGCTTTAGGGAATTGTCACCTCCCAGGTGAATAAACAAATGCAGTAATCTCCAAGCTTGCAGGCAATGATTTCTACCTATGTGCCAAAGTAGCGAGAAATGCCCAGAATTCTCCCTCCAGAATTTACGAGCTATAATAACCAAGCACATGTTGAGACAATACTAGCTCACTCTGTTCAGATGACACAGAAATATTTGGAGAGAATCTTCTGCAAGTATGGCCAGATGATGTTTCCACAAGAAGGATTGCATCCATCCTATCCATTCTTAAAGGCTATACCCGTTGATCCTATGCAGATATTTCCGGAAGAACTAAAGTGGTTCTTTTGGTATTTATTGCACAGCTATACTATGGCACTTGAGTTCCCCACAGAGGAACTTCTTAAATACTTTGACCAGCTTGGAGACCTGCACACGTATACTCCGTACAGAAGACCTCATGCTCACTTAGCAGAGATGCTCTCGTGGTTCGCCCCACTAAGCCAATGGCGAACATGGATTGAGCTACACCAGGACAAATACTTCAAGTTCGGAGGACTAACCCCTTATTCAGTTTATTTATTTCGCAGGCACTGGCATTTTGACCCTAGTTTGCAGGCGATGGTGGCCATAAACAACTCAAAAGAATTTTCCAGTCTTCCTTTCTCCCTTGTACACGATAACTATGCAACCTTTTCAGACAGGGAAATGGCGATCACAGACAAGGAGTTTCTGAAGCAGAAGCTCTGCGCAGAAAATGGAGTCCACTATCTAGACCCTGATGAAGTGATTCAAGCCCAGATCCAACACACAGACCCCAACCATGTCTACAGGCTTGTGTGTGCACTTCACCAGCACAATCAGGATGGTATACACTGGGACGAAATAGCCCAGAACTTTTTGACAAAGGTGGACTTAGACCCAGGATCACCAAGTTCAGGCCCAGACCCAAGATCGTCACAAGCGGGACCATCTTCCACTCACAAAAGGAACGACCACTCTCCGCAGGACCCGCGAGGAAAAAGACCAAGGAACTAGCCGCCCACGTTTGAAGATAAGAAGATGCTTTGAAGATAAGGTCGGCACCAGCAGCCAATCGACTTTTTTAAAGCTGCAAGATTCCTTAGTGATAAGGCCACTAATAATTTAGCTTTTAGCTCCACTAGTCTTTTAGCTTTACTTTTTACAAAGGCTCGTGGAAAAACCACAGCCAAGCTTTCCCAGCTTAGCTTGTATTATAAATAGACGCTCCCATTCATGAAGATGGGCAGAGCGAACAACAAAGAAATCAATACACAATCCTTAGTATTCTTATCCATGGCTTTCTAAGCTTCTCAAAGGTGTTATCCAGGGTGGTGGTCTCTTAGTTCTTGATCTCTCGCAAACCCCTTACCTTCGAAAAATCCAAAAACATTCAAAAAATCCAGAAAAACCAAAAACTCTTTTTGTCACCTTACCATATGTTTAGGTGATATTCTTGCATTTTAATCTGTTTGGTTATCCTCAGTCATCCTCTTATATCTCTGTCTTATGTTCTTAAGGTTTTCTATCTTCCAATCTTCCTAGGAGATTACTCTTACCCGAATCCTAATTGGTAGTAATAATTTTATTATTAGTCTACACTATCGTGTTAAGCGTGTTTGCTACAGGAATCTGTTTTCCAGGAAGAGGTCAAATCCAAGTAAACCGTAAAGCTACCGGAATCGCCCTAGAGGACCACTTGCCACCTAAGCCAGGAGGGCTGCTCGGCGCCGGTCGCGGCTTGACACTGGTAGTAGGTAAAAGGATGAGACATCCTCCAGGGAAACGATGCCTCTGCAAACCCCCTTTTCCTGATAACTGGAGACTCTATAACCATTTTATTACTCTGATTAGTAACAGGGCAAATCAGGAACCCCCTTGGAAGTGTCCAACCCACCTGAAAAGAATTTCATACTACATTCGGTGGTTGAATAACAAGATAGAGCATAAAACTGTCAAAATCATTGAAAGTAAGGTCCTAGCTCATCTTGCTTTTGATCTTTCTGAAGACCCAGATAAAAATTGGTACTTATAATCCTCCACACTCCACTCGCTGGAATAAACTCAAGCATTATGTCCAGTATAGGAGATGGTAAATAATATTGTAAATAATAAATAATATTGCTGGTAAATAATAAATGTTCAACTTGATTTCTCATGGATAATTTTTTAAACAAATTAAATGTCATGTTGTTCCAAATTAGTATTAATTTGGAAGCAAACAAAATTCTAATTTGTAGCATAATTTTTTGGCATCTTGGTTATCTTATTTTATTTTTTGGAATGTAGTCAAATATTAAAATAATTAAAAAATTAGAAAACTTCAAAATTTGGATTACGTTGGGTTTAAAAAAGTACTTTTAATCAACTCGTAATTCATATTTTCTATTTCTAGAAATCTAATAAAAATAGATGGAAAATTAAATATATTTTTACCTACCTACTATATATATATATAGTTGAATTTGGGCAACCTCGGTGTAGTTTTCATGGAGATGCTACCTGTGGAGTATTGGGTTAATTTTAATTTTTTGAAATATTGGATGGACCAACTTCTTATGCATGTCTTTGTTGATGTTCTATTTTACTTTTTTTTTTCTTTTGTGTGTGAAACAAAATTTGATACCATCCAAAAGAGATATTTATCAGTTCCTAATCCGAGGAGACATGTGAGAAATATTATTTAGGACCCCTAGTGTTCAAATGATGAATGAACCTAACAACGGGACTTTGTCTGAAATTCCACATCTTTTACCAATACGAGAGGGTCTCATGATTTTATAACTATCTCTTGGTTTATGCTAAATATTTATTCATTCAATGAGCCAATTGATCATGATTAAAAAATAAACTTTGATTAAGCTATAATATTTATTCCAGTGAATTGATCATCATTAATAAGCTGAAAACAAAATATACTTTGATTAATAATTTATTATCAAATATAAATAAATATATATATATATATATATATAACTTTCCAAACAGGAGATCTTATACAAATATGCGATCTTTCCTATGACCAAACGTAAATTTATTCAAACTTAAATTTGAAAGTTTTATTTTAATCTTCTTCGTGGAAGGGTTACTTTTTCCTCGACCATAAAGGAATAGACGTGAGACTATCAGTATAGCAGGTAATTGACAATGTATAAAGAGAAGCGACGATCGAAATTCCTATACTCTGATACTAAAATATAATATGATACAAAGATATACATGAACGACACAATATATTATGCTCTGATACCAATATATACGTGGACCATACCGGATACTATACTTTGATACACAAGATGATAGGAGGACCGTGGACAATACTAAATACTATGCTCTGATACCCAAGATGATAGGAGGATCGTGGACAAAAATTCAATTTTGTCCCCCTTAAATTTCTTCTAGTTCATTTTGACCCATTGGATATTTTTTTAGACTTTGCCACTCATTAATAGGCAAAACAAAATATACATTATTAATAAGATGTTATCAAACACTCATATAACTTTTCAAACGGGACCTCCAATGCAAATATATGATCTTTTTGAGGACCAAATGTAAATTTTCTCAAACTTAAATTTGAAATTTTTATTTTAATTTTTTCGTCGAGCGGTTTCCTTTTCCAAGAACTTGACCACCTCACGACAATGCCGTCGATGATGTTCCACGGCATGTTCAGCATAATCCTGGGAGCAGGAGTAGAAAGGTCGAAGGGGTGAAGTTGAAAGACGAAGGTGAAATGAGGACAGCGGCCGAGGGTGAAGTAAGAGGCAAAAAGAGGAAGAGGAAGGACGGCGAAGGGGCTGGGAATAGAACTTTGGTGGGATTTTGGAATTACTGTTAATGTGAGGGATCAGGGTCACAGCGAATTTTTGTTGGACAATAGTTGGTGTTGCCCCGGTGGAGCATGCATTGTTCATACATAAACGAATAGACGTGAGACTATCAGTGCAGTAGGTGATTGATAATGTGATGAAGAGAAGGGGCTATTTGAATTCCTATGAACATGCTCTCTACTATATGACAAAACATCGTGTTACATTGGAGGAATTTTATCCATTCACCGGAACATTTATTGGAACCAGTGGGGATACTCACAGCACAAGAGGTGAGTTCTTTGTCTTTTATATTCTTGGTTCTTTTCAGAAACTATTACCAAATACTCCATTCTTTGTTTAAGAAGGATCAGTCCATAAAATCAAGGACTTCGAAGTCTTCGACGCATTAGATGAAAAGGTACTTATGCATGCTTTGATAACTAGAGGATCTGTGGCTCTAGAAATTTGCACGGATGGAGGGTTCGTGGACATCAAAAGAGTGAGTAATTTCGTAACTCCATAAATGCAACTCAAAAGAGTGTATCTATGTTTTGATACACAAGATGATAGGAGAACTGTGGACGATAGTGTATATTATGCTTTGATACCAAGATGATTGGAGGACGGACGACAACGTATACTATGCTCTCATACCAAGATGATATGACTATGGACCCACCAGATAGTTTGATGGGATATCAAAATGATAGGAAGACGAATGACACCAGATAGTATACTCTGATACCAACGTATACGAAGGAAGAATCAATGTTGCCTTTGTAGAAGAGTCCTATGTGCTTTCCTGCATCTTAATCTTCGAATATCAATATCTAACTTCCCTCTCATAAATTACTCTTTGTCTCCCGCGTCTTAATCACATTCGAATATGAGAAATAATCCCTTCCTTTTCATAGCCGTTGTAGCCCTGGTACTCAACAATTTGGCCGCTGCGGATAAGCCCGAACAACCTCCGTTGCACCAAAACCGGCTTCTGGTGTTTCTCCTAGAAGGGAATGTGTATCCCGAGTAAAGCCGTAACTTTGATTTTAATACACTGATATATTATTTTTTACCACAGACATTACCATATGACAATTCAACGGCCAAATCAATCACTTATATTGAGCTTTTACACGAAGATTCGAATTGCACATTTGCTTCGACAACCAATTACGAATCTCGATGCTTGCTGCAATGTGATGTTACGTTTGTATCCTGACTACTTGACTCGATGGCAGGTTTTTTATCTTAGTATGACATTTTCGTACTCTGATAGAACATGGTACTAGGATGATCCTTTCTCGGATCCCAATGGGCACAACCAGCCGGTCTTAAAGTTCTATCCATATTAGTGGGAACAAAATGGAGAAATCTTGCCATGGCTGACGGAGGTACCAGTCAGCCTTAACATTTTCCGGAGGGAGTGACCTGACTTTGTTGAATTACGATCCAATGTTTTTTATTTGGGTCGCTTTTTCCTTGTGCAGTCACACTGTTGAATTGCCTCGTGAATGTAGCCTCAACTGGATGCTATAATCTTGGAACCTTACATATGCCTTCCCGATACCAAGTCCACCATCCCTGTGATAAAGCACTCGTCATTGAACCTTGCTATGAATCCGTACCATTAACAGCAACATATATAAAATTTAGGACTAATCACCCTAAATTATAGAAATTAATCTCCCCAATTGCCTGATTAATAATGTTTAATCTCACCAAAACTTGTTGTATAAATTCATCGCAAATGACACGATGGTATTGTTCGTTGAGGTTTGTTCCATAATAACGTTGGTACGTAAAATATTTTATAAAATAGGTTAGTCAAACCTAAAATTTCTCAATTACGATCGATAAATGGGAGCTGCGAGCTCAGATTTTGATTATCAGATAAATTGGAGTCCAAAACTCCTATTAAGCTAAGGACAATAATTACAGAGTCTCCAACTCTTTATGGGATGTCAGGAGATCATGAAATCGGAGTTTCTGACTTCGATTTTAGTCCAACGGAGGACTGGCTCCTTCCCTCCACCTCCCAACAGGTTCTCCTGCTCTCCCTTCTCTCCTCCTCCTTCCGCAAGTGCGCCTCCCTCCTTGGCTCCTCCGCTTGCTTTCCCCAGAGAATAACCCTCCTCCGGCGGCGGCAGGGTCTCCCACCGATTGCTGCCAATGAGCCCATCCTCTGTCTCATCTGGGAACAGATCTCGGTCCTCCACACCGGATCCCCTGACGATAAGTCCGAAGGTGCCGCTTCCCTCGCATCCCTCGCCCGCGACAATGAAAGATACTGCAAGCTCATCATCAAGGAGGGATGCATCGGCCCTCTCCTCCTGCTACTCAAGGAAGGTACCTTTTCTGAGGCACAGGAGAACGCGACCCTCGCCATAAGCCTGCTCACCCGTGATTCGGAGAGTGTCGAGGAGATCATCCGCACTGGTGTATCCGCGGTCCTCACCAAGGTGCTTAAGGATGCTGAAATGAAGGTCCAGGCGGAGGCCGCCCGAGCGGTTGCTGAGATCGTGAGGATCTGGCGACCAAGGCGAGAATGAAGGCGATGGCCGCCAGAGTCCTCTGGCATCTCACGAGTGGGAACTGATTGATCTGCCGCTGCATCACAGAATCAAGAGCTCTACTGTGCTTTGCCCTACTCTTCGAGAAGGGATCTGAGGAGGTGCGGTACAACTCTGCAATGGCCCTGATGGAGATCACCACGGTGGTCGGGAAGGACGCTGACCTTAGGCGGTCTGCATTCAAGCCCTACTCTCCCCCGCTTGCAAGGCCATGGTTGGGCAGCTCCTCATGATCATCAACAAGGCGGACTCGGAGCTCCTCGTCCCGCATGTAAAGGCGGTGGGGAACCTCGTCCGGACATTCAAGGCCACGGATATGATAACTCTAAGAAATTAGAGTTACAAATCACATTTTAGAACAAATTCGATGTTAGTTTCCGTTGTTTAGTCTCGTTTGTGCGTTTCTCATGGTTTGTTTTAGAGTGTGCACGTATACGTTGTTTTGTAGGGAAACGAGTGATACGGAGCGAAATCCATGAGGAGGAAGCCGTATAAATGGAGGAGGAATGGACAGACGTGAAGGTGTGGCCGCACCAAGCAGAGATGCGGCCACACATGAAGAGCAAAGGGAGGACGAGATGAGCAGAATGCAAGGTGCGGCCGCACTAACTGGAGATGCGGCCGCACCAGGAGGATTAGAAGAGGAGCTAAGAGGCAGAACGTGAGGTGCGGCCGCACCAAGTAGAGATGCGGCCGCACCGGTCGAGGAGGAAGACGGACATCACAGTGGCAGAGGTGCGGCCGCACCAAAGGCCTGTGCGGCCGCGCCGGACGAGGATCAACTTGAGATATTTTATTTGGTTTCCTTTATTATTTCCATAGAAGTCCTAGTATAAAAACCCTTTGTGAGGACTCGGTTTAGGGTTATCTGAGACACCCCTTGACGGCCGGAAACAGAGAATTGAGATCTTGAGGGAGTTCTTCATGTCTTCCCTTAGTTTCTGCGTTTTCATGATGTTTCCGATGTCGAACTAATTTGCTTTATAGGATTGTGATGAACCGATTCGCGTAGTCGGTTGTCTACACTCTTTTCAGATTTAATTTATGAAGTTCTGCGTTTTCTTACGTTTCCTGGTGTGCATTGCCTACTTATCGGGTTGATCGCCGGTTTGTTTGATTCCTTATCGCTAAGTGAACTCGAGAGAGACTTAGGATTAGAAGAGAGGAAACGTAACCTGAGTTAAGGCCGAGAGATCGGCTTAACTAAGAGGAGTATAGAGATATACACTCGTAGGTAACCGAGAGAACAATTGGATCTCAAGGAATTTTGATTATTCGTGATTCGCTATAGAAATATAGGTTTACGGGTAATTAGTAATTCACAGTTACAGCCTCGAGAGAGGTGTAGCGATTGTTAGGGAATTGTGGTTAGTAAACGCATAAACCGAATGAATTGAGGAAGAGAGAGTGTGGATAACTGACGAAACGATAGGGGATTCATCGTCCTAGGCTTTTCTCCCATTGACTACTGCTTTACTTTTGTTTTCTGCAATTTTAATTTCTTGCATCAACTTATCAAATCAATTAACTGTTTACGGCTAGAATCTGAGACTTGCTGGTAATCGGCAGTAGGTTCTATCTAGTCCTCGTGGGAACGATACTTTTCTCATCATTATATTACTTGCGCGACCCGTATACTTGCGTGTGCGATTTGGTTCGAACAGGATACCATCAAAATAAAAAGTTTCAGAGATTATTATTTTATTACGAGTTTCAGAGATCGCAAAAAAGTTTCGGAAATTGTGGATAATTGTGATTCCCTGACTCCATCAAAATCGGAGTTCAAGCCTCCGACTTTGGTCTGACGCTTGGCAATTGGGCTAATCCTCACTAAGACTGGAGTTTGTGGTTCCTATTTTAAAATCGGAGTCCGTCACTTCGATTTTATGTCCGTTGGACTAAAATCGGAGTCAGGGACTTCGATTTAATGATTTCTTCACATCCTCGTAAAGTCGGAGTTGGCGAATCCGTGTTTATGGTCCACCAGCCTAAATCGGAGCTTTAAACTCCGATTTATTTGAAAATCAAAATATTAAGTTTGATCAACTTATTTCGCAAAATATTTTACGAACCAATGTTATTTTGGAACAAACCTTCTCGTTCGTTCCATCTTTATACATCATCAAGTTCCAGCAACCAGAGCCGATGGTCACATTCTTTGTGCACGCCCCTTTCTTGACATAAATCACCGTCCTGTTCTCACTTTTTCTAGGCAACTGCAGCAACGCCCTCAACGTTTGTCTTGAAATCCCTACTCCCGTCCTTTGCCACTGTTATGTTGGGTTTCAGATTACTCCAGATTTTCCTGACCACCGATCTTCTCCCATTGTCGTCCGACAGTCTTCGTGTTATTTAGTTTGTTGCTCCAAGATCATTGAGGACTGCAATTATGTTTGTCGCTACTGTCAGGTTGTTGCTTGTGTACTCCAACGAATCCTTCATGGTATTATTCATGAGGAGGATTCAATCACCGTTTCCCTGATCCCATAAAGGCACGCGTTCTGGTTCGTTATTGAGGCACTGACACTGTCCTAATGTTGCTCACATTCGAGATCATAGCACTCCTTGCCTCGTGAACCTCAGGGACACAAGAAAATGCACTCTTGAACCTGATCAATGGCACCCTGATCAGCACCTCACAGTCCGTCAGCGACTGCGTACCAATGGGGTATCGGACCAATGTGTCCGGACAGATTCCTCAGTTCAGTATGGGCAACCTGCAATGACAGCATAAAGATCTCTTCCATGCTGGGATCTTGAGAGGCAGTGCTGGAGAAATTGCTAATCTGGGATATGCTTGCGATGCATGAGTCAGGGTATCGCCTCACTTTGCAGACTGCTGTGACTGATTCCACCTTGTGCGATCTCTTTGGCACATGATTCCGCCCCAGGCTCCTTCGAGAACATAATGCCGATGGCCATGCCGACAACTGGCAACACTAGCATGACCCCAGGGATCGAGTGATGATCAAACGGCGACAAGCAGATTTCCGGTAAATCTACGGGTCTTCTTCTTGCTTGTGGCACTTGCTGTAGCTGCTGAAAAACGCAGTTCTCTCTTCCATTTCCTCTGTTCTGTTTTGTGGTCGCATCACTTGTTATTACAAGGCAAAATGTCATTACTTATAAAGGGTAACATTGATTTCATCAGAGTATTAATTTTATTTGCCGACCTGGACGTTAACCTCAAAGTTCAATCATGATCTGATGTTGTACAAGCCAAATGTAATTAAATTAATGCTAAGGCCATCAAAAGTTTTAATCTAAGGCCAATGATCGTGATTTGATTAACTACTGTATTCCATTTGCTGTCAATCCGCCTTGATACGGCACCCGAACGCGGAATACACGTATCTCCATGCAAGAACTCAGGAACCGTGTAATTCCTCGCAACGTCGGAGCTTTTTATCGCATGGAACCCTTTCCACTTGACCCTATCTGTGAGGACGGGCCCCGGTCCGACATTATGATACTCCTCATAGTACACTGTTGAATCGATGGTCTTGTTCCACTCCAACCACCCACTAGGGTCCACGATGTCGCTCATGGGACACTCCATGAATCCGTAACCGCGTACTCCCTCCATTGCCTGCCAACGAATGCTTTGACGGCTGCACCCCGAGAACGGGGGCCGTCGTATTCTGTGGCTCTCTTGAGGTCGCTCTCCTCAGAGATCGCGCACAGGTGGAACACGAACTCTGTCCTCTCATGCCAATTGCCCCTCCCATTGGCCGTTGTAGTATTGGTGAAACGACCTACAAAATTTTCACATTTTCATCAAAGTAATTTACCGCCGCTTGACGGTCAAACTGCAGAAGCGACAAAACTTTACCTCCACCGTGGCAGTATTTACTGTCTTAGTACTCCAATCCGTGCCACGTGTTCTCTTTTCGACTTAACCCTGCGTCACACTAAAAAAAATAGTCCCCTATTGGGGTCAGTGATAAATCGCTGAGTACGCCTCATCCATGTACATGCAAAACACGCGACTACTAATCATATTCTACGTGCATATTTGAAAATCTCTTTTATGCAACATACGTCTCAATAACAGAGGGCTCACTATCTCAATGAATATATATATATAATAACAATCCATTACGATATCCCAACATATAACTCACACACATCGAAGTAAACAAAGAATAACCGTACTTATAAGCGACTCCCATGAATCAACGCTCTCATCTCATATCATATCAATCCTTCCAAAGGTGCCAGGACCACCGCAGTGTGTCCTCACCTACTACTCCGGGAGCGCTCGGGAAACGGCCAGCAGGCACGACCGCGAGTGGTCGTCGCCTCCCCGTACTCCTCCGACATACAGTCGGAAATAATACTCTCAAATCCAAATAATTATCCACAGCTAGGTAAATAAAATGACGTGGTCAGTCCAGACTGTGAACGACGGCAACTTCATCTCCAACCGTCAAATACTCACAACCTTTACGGAACCCAACCACCGTCAACCGAGATCGACGCGGTTGGTCCAATCCGTATTTCTCACTTTAGTCTCTATGGATCAGCTGCAACACTGTCACACAATCCCTGACCACCGTCGTAAACGTCTATGAGCTATCCCAACGGAATAAGTTCGCATGCCCGAGTAATCTCCATTAGAGATTTGGATCTGTCCCATTCAAGGCCCCTCAATCCACAAGATTCTCACGTCCGTACTCATTCGGATCGCACAACTCAAGTCTGTCCTCACAAGCGGGAGCATTTTCAGACTCAATGCAACCATCAAGGACGGTGTATAGATTCTCCTCACTACAGACTCTTATTGTTGGACGAGGACTTCGCCCAGTTCGGCATCCACCAGCGCAAGGCTGGTCTACACACGTGCATTACGGCCGCGATCCCATTCCACTCAAGAATACGCAGTCAATCTATTCTAGTCGAATCTCTTCATTTCGGGACTGCACACTTGCGGACAGGACATACTATATACGACGGCGGCATCACCAACTACCACCAATGCGAGGCGTACAAAAGGAACTGCGGAGGGTTCGCGCGCGTCGCGACTCCCCTCACGCAGCTCACCAATTCAATACCATTCTCTCGCGTCAAGAGCAGGCGGAGAGTAGCCCTCTGGCCATAATCTCCAAGACCCCTGTTCTGTTCACTCGCAACCAGTCCACAAACGTAATCGGTCGAGGAATCTTTCTCCTGCTTCGTGACCAAACACATAGGGTCACCAGTAGCGGCCACGTCTATGCAGCCCTACCTACTTCACGGCAACTTCAGTCCACACGACTGTAGTCCGTGCGGATCCAGGGCATCAAGCCCAAGATCGATCAAACCCCCGTCTCCAACACTAGATCCATCGAAACATCTACGCAGACGCAACCCGACCTACCCGTCCCTCCCCGACGACTCTATCCCAGACACTCATACAGAATCATCGCAAAACGAGAACCACGGAGGGGGAGGGGAGGTGAGACGTACTTGGATAACCACCAGCGATTGTCCTTCCCTACGTGCAAGGGTCCTTGTCCCGCTCGAGTTCCTCCCTTGATTGCGCGATCGTCCGATCCGAGGCGAAGATGCTGTCCTCTTCCCCGTGAGCTTTAGGGTGTCAGGGAAGAAAATAAAGGCCGGGGAAGGGAGCTGTTCCCCATTCTCCTTCTATCCATTGCCGATCGGGTAATCTGATGGGATGGGAAGCGTGAGCCACAAGACACACACCTGAATACCTTATCCCATCTTAGACACCCTTCATCCACTTGCCTATTTTTATTTGTTATTTATTTTATTATATCCTAGCAAACGTAATCCTCTCGTGATTAATCGGCAATAGTATTTCACTAGTCGTCGCGATTACCGGTCAAAACCCACATTAAACGAATATTATCGACGCCCTAATTCGATTTCGTTTAGGTCCAGGCGTCCCCTTTCCCGCGTGATGTAATCACACGAAATCGAATTAGTAATATCGTTAATATTCGATATTAACGTTCCCTGACAACGAAAATATTAAACTCTCGTGCCACATCGAATTTGACTCGGTCAACCGTTTTAATTCTAGTCAATCAATCTAGTCAAAGTATTATATTTCCTTTCTCGAAATTCCGCTTCGTTACAATTGGTCTGTTTGTCGATGAAAAATTGTCTAGTCTGGATCATGCACATTTGGAAAACGGCTGCGGCGTTCCCGAATATGAATTCCACCGTGCCAGTGATCTTGCACCCCAGGTGAAATTGAACCTTGTAATGTGCATACATTGTCTTGTTAGCCCATGATCTCGACTCGGTAGAAGACCGAGTTTTCTGAGAGCGATTGTAGCACCACTGCCTGATTCGCCGCTATCCAGACCACATTGCTTATCGTCAGGTCCCTCACGAAAAATTTCTCCCCCTTCACATCTGAAATCCACGAAACCCAAATCAACATAGTTGGCGTTACCAGTAAACGGTAATAATTCCTAATGGCCGTACCAACCGTCGCGGTGTCGACCATCCGATACCATGTGTGGTTACCACGGGTCCCCATATGACTGTGTTCGCGTGGCAAAATACGTCGCGATATAACAGTGACTCAAAGTGTTGAAAAGAATATGGTCGCCAATAAAGTAAACAGGGAAAAGGAATAAAAGAGAATTCACTAAGTGTCAAGAAAACAACTTACAACCATTACAAAGTGCCTAAAACAATTACGTACAGATAGGTTAATAGTCAAGTAGCCCTTCGGGGTCATGGAATAATTGTCATGTGTCTACAACGAATCGGGGCTGGCTTATTTATAAGACACTAACTAATAACCGTCGCCCCGACACACATTTACCACGTGGTGATTATCCTAAAACTACCTATCAATTGACTACTACAACGACGCCACTATCAATGCTTCGAATACACCGACTCCATATGTTGAGGTCCCTTGTCAATACTGAAGGCGGTCAATGGAACTCTATTTTCGATCACGCTGTCCATCGATCAATATTCCCTCGGCTCGTTCTAGCATCGATCCTTATCCTGGCGAATACCTCTGTCGATCTCAATGTCCACCAAAGCCCATCGCTGGAGGCCCAAAATGTCGTTTACTATGTAAACATTTAGCCCCCTTCATCTTCTAGCCTTCTCTATATAACCCTCACCTTTCACTCATCCGCTTCCTATTTTCTTCATATTTTCTGTTTTCATTGCGCCACTTGTTCCCTCTTTCTCCCTCAGCCAGAAATCTTATTATTCATGGCCCCTCCGTCGTTCTATCATCATGCGCCATTGAAAGGTACCGGCACTTATTTCGATAAGTTCAAAAATCTATTGACGTAGGAGTTGGTCAGAAGGACAAACGACATTGCCGATAAAAAGAAAAGGGTGAAGGGACAGATGACTTTAGGTCCTCTAATCAAGTCTACCCATATTGGCTCCACGGTAGACGAGACACATGTACCCTATGACTACCTTCATCGATCCGGGCAATTGGAGTCGTCCCGCTGAGAAGAATCGATCATCTGACAAAAATCGATCTTCCAGCAAGAATCAACCCTACGAAAAGGATCGCCCTACTGACAAGACCCGCTCTTCTGACAAAGATCGATCTTCTGATCCCAACAACTCGACCAATGCCAGTCAAATCTTGCACGGATTCTCGACTACAGGTGTAGACAGGTTCCCCGAATGGATAAACGCGTGGACCGAGGTTTGACGCAAGAAGTGGGAAGAAATAGGGATCTTCAAAGTGTCGACAGAGCCAATGAGATGCATTCATCGACCGGTCGCAGCCCTTCTATCTTTGTAGAATGTTTCAACCAACTGCTTTTACCTTTCAGAAGGCCCCATGACCATCACCATCCCAAATGTGATCTGTTGGATAGGATGTCGATGAGTCGGGGAATTAGTCAGACTGATTGAAAAAATTGATGATTTCAAGTTCGAGAAGGGACAACGTCTTGGTTCGATCATCAATGATCACTTGAAGAAGAGCCCAGAAGAATGGGGTGACAAGGAGGAATACCAATTCATGATCGAATGGCTCGTGAAGTACATTTATTGCAGCCGCAGCAAACAGTCGCTACAACACATGGCACCGGTAGCGAATTGTTTGGTTAAAGTGGAGGGGCCAGTAGCGATGGCTCAGTTCCTACTTGGCCTGATTTATCGAGCTCACTTCGAAGCTGTTGCGGTCGATTTAAAGAACCCAGGGGCATTTCCAGCTAGACCGGCATTGAGTCCATTGTGGATTACCTTAGCATGGCCGTACTTGTATTTCCCCGGTCTGCACAATTTCAACCTATCAGCAGATAACACGTCTGCGGCTTTCTACGGGCTAGAGATTGTTTGCTTCTTCCGATAAGAGAACTGAGGAAGAGAATCTGCTACAGGGTACCTTAATCGACTCCTGAAGATCAGCAAACCCTGTTGGTAACCGTACCTTGGAAGTATGAATCTCAGAGAGCTTCGATAGACCTCGGAACTAGGAGACCCATTCTGGGATCAAGTGCTAACCCCACGAGACTTACCCGGCTGCGACGTCAAAGGACTATTTGTCGAAACTTACAATCCTCAATTTGTAGTGGGGCAGCTAGGATTCGCTTAGAGCTGTCCCTTCCCTTTCATCGACTTGTAAAACACCAATCTCGACGAACGCAACATCAGTCTTATATACATCGATCAGTAAGACAATAGCTCGATGAAAAATCATAGTATTAAATGACAATCAACTCACTTTTCTTCTGCAGTTGCTTGCCACCCTGAATTGATCGATCTGCAAAGTCGTATTCAGCGAAAACGCAGAAGGATGCGACACAACTCAGGGATTTGATTGGTACTGGAAGAAGGTTTTCAACAAGTTACTGAGGAAGGCTAACTTTCCTAAGAAAGGGACAGAGCCATTGATAGAAAAAGAAGACTTCCTCAGTGGTCTCATCGAGAAACATGAGAAATCACTGATGCCAGGTATTAGTTCTGAACTGCCTTGTATCGACTTTGATTGAAATCGATTTTGACAAAATCAACCCTTCCAGGAGCACTAGACAACGCTTCTTCTTCTGTCCCTACTGGGAAGGGAAGACTGAAGAGGAAGCGAGTGCTGCCGGTAGTCCCATCGAAGAAACCAAACACTCGGTTTTTTTCGATCAGCAAGGGTGAATCGTCGGAAGATACCGTAGATGAAGTGAAAGCAAACCTTGTCCGACGTCCCAAAAAGAACAAGCCTACTCCCATTGCTGAAGAAGATCTTCCACAAGGAGATGACTCACTTGAAAAAGATCCCCAAGCGACCAAACCTTCGATCGCTAATCCTCTAATTACTGAGAAGGCAGGATCCGTCGAAGTAGTCCCACTAGTGATCGGTCATTCGACAGTTGATACTTCGACCACTGACAAGAGCAGGATTCCTCCAAAGTCTCTGGAACGAAACCTAGAGTTTGATATGGTAAGACTGAAATCAATGCTTAAATCGAAAGTATGTTGGGATTTTAAATTTGCTTTTCATGCGCAGATCGATTATGAAGACCTATTCACGCCACTTTCGCCCGAAGTAGAAGATCCTTCAATTACTGTCGGAGGTGCCACTGAAGGAGTGACAAGAGATGTCTCCGAAGAGAGTTCGAACGAAAGGGCTAATAGGAACGTCAATACAAACGTTCTCCAAGATGCGAACCCTACGCGGGACGTAGAGGTGTATATTTCAAATTCATTTTAAATAAATCTGAATTTTACTTGACTCTTCACCTATTTAGGTCTATTCAATCTCTTCTGATCCAACCATTAGCGAAACCATTCATGATCAAACCACCGAAGTCACATCATTCGAATGTGACAACACCCCTATTAACTCTTATTCGGAAATACCTTCGCAGGTGAATGTCGCTCCCTTGACGGAACCAGAACCTCCTAGGAACATTGTAGAAGAACAAGCTCTTCCTTCGGTAGTTGCCATGCTTGCTCCACTAGGTATAATACCTATGGAGAATGTCGAAGGGGAATGTCGAATGCGGAGGCGTCCAGGGAAATGGACGTCACTTTCTTCGAACTCTTTGAGAAAATGAAGGTAATGATCCTCGCAGTCTATAGTATTTCCAAAATATAGAATAAATATATTATTTTTAGCAGAATGACTTAGAATTATCGCCAATGAAGGTCCCAGCGAATGCCAGTCATGTGACCTCATCGAGCAATGTGGATCAGGTGAATATCGATCCAAACGAACCTTCTAGGCTTGCACTGAGATTGATTGAAGCACTGCGCCGTGAAGAACCGTCAAGGTCCAACTTCGATGAGATCTTCCAGATCATTGATGCCATTGAAAGACACGCCAAAGCACCAATTACTCTGCTAGGCATATGTCAAAACGTCAGGGAATCGTTTTGGAGATCCTAGGAAGACTGGAAGAAGGTTCTTTCGGACGATAAGCAATGGAGGAATTTTCTTCGAAGCTAACCGATGTCCAATCTGTCCAAGACAAGATGACAACGATTGTTACTGAACATCGACGTTTGGTTGAAGAAAACCAATGGCTGAGGGCCGAGATCGCAGAACTGTCAACGAAGTTAGCGAAAGGTGAAGCTGAGGTGGCCATTCGAGAAAGAGAAATGACAGCGATCCAAGTGGAAATTGGATCAAACCGCCTCCCCACTTACGAGATTCAGGAGTTGGTCTCGTTCCAAAAGGCTGAAGGCGCACTAGCTCTAAAGAAAAATTCTCGAATCTGCTTAGTCAACTTACGGAGTGGACTCTTGTATGGTTCTGGACAGTAACCAATATCGATGTTAAATCATCGATTTAAATGTTCTTGTTGCTTTTTATTTCTTTTCCTTTGTGTTGTGACTGACACGAATGAGTAATGCATTCGACCAGTTGTACTCAATCAAGCTTGCAGGCCCAAGTTCCCAATCGTCTCATTCAATACTAATTAAATGGACTCTTAAAAATATAAATTAATTAAATGAGGTTGTTGAGATTCTTCGGAAACTGTTAAGATTTCCCGAGAACTGTTGGGATTCTTTACAATCGACGTAACCCAATTCTTCTACCTATAAATAGCAGATTGTGGGGACCCCAACCTCTCATTCGTAAACACCCATTCATAAACACTTACCCCAAAGAGATGAGTGCAAACACTATGAGGGTTCACATGTAAATGTCCGGGCGGACAACGAATCCTTTGACAAAAAATGCTCAAACCGGGATGAGATCGAACATTTCTTCTCTATCCCAAACACAGAAATTGACCATTGTTAACCCCTTTCGAGCCAAATTTGAAGTTTTCTGTATACACTAAGCCTTTCTAGTCTAAGGACCATCTCACATTGAGGTAACTGGAGATCCTGTAGTAAGAAACCGGAAGCAATGGACCACAGAGGCGACACTTCCTAAAGGTCCAAGTGAAGAAGCACCATCAACAGACATGCACAGTTGAGACGTTTCCAAAGATAATCGTCTTCATCAACACTGCGAAAATCCCCAGCGGAGTCGCCATCCGGGATGTACGTGCGCCTTCCAGCCTAGCACGCGCGCGGCGGTTCGGACGGCCCGAGGATCCGGTCCCGCTCCCCAAAGTCCAACCGGTCGACGTCACGACTCGAGCGTCGGACGCTGCGGAAAGGAATCGGGTGATCCCTCCCGGGATTCCTAACTGGGCCTGCTCGGGCCCTCGCCGACCGTCTCTATTTTCCTAAGAGGCGGCGGGCGAAAGGCGGAGCATGATCCGAAGAAGGAACTTTCGGGAGAAATCGGGAGCGGCTCATGTCGTCGGTCCCTCATCCAAAATGGCTCCCTAAAAAGGTTGTTGTTGTTTAACCTAAGTAAACTAAACAGAGTCGCCATCGACTTTATTTATAAAAGCTGTTTAAGTCGGAAAAAACAGTTGGTTCGGGGATTACTAGTTACTAACTCTTACATTCTAACATGCGAAAAAGGGAAGTGGAGTTTGCTCCAAAAGATTTACTTTTGTTTAACGAGCATTGGACCCGATCCGGGCATGACTCCGGACTCATGTCAATGTTTTACGGGCGTTGGACCCGATTCAGGCTTTGGACCCGAATTCATGTTTGTTGATAGCAAATAACATGCGACCCCCACCTCCCTCATGTACCTGAGGCCCGCCGGAATGGCTTTGTACATCGCTCTCATTTCCTTTGTTTTGCATGTAAAACAACGAGGAATTCATCACCAAGGGACATCCATTTTTCGACGTCGCCGAAGATCAATATCAACGGGCCACACAACGACCTGTTATCTTTCGACATCACAGAAGATCGACATCAACGGGCCACACAACGCCCCGTAAGTCTCACTCCGACTTACAGTAGTTAATTTTAATTGTTTCAAATATTCAATTAGAATTTTCTTACCACTGCATTCCAGTTTGATTTGCATGAAAATCAATCGGCTTCACGGGAGTTCGACAAAACGAATTTCGAAGACTGGAAGCGCGCGAGGAAACCCATGGTGGAAGCACATCTCGAAAGTGGCTTCAACTGACGAGCCCGACCAATGTAAAGCCATCCCGGCGGGCCTCAGGTACATGAGGGATGTGCGGGCCTCCCGTTTTTTTCATTATTTCCACATGTAACGGGCCGTGGGCCCAAGTGCATAGGTCCGCGGTCACCATCCTTCCTCGCCTCCTTTGATCTCAATAATTGTTTGTGCTTATCCGCATGCCTTAGGCTCATAGTTTTTTTGTCACATGTTGTTTGCTATCAACAAACATGAATTCGGGTCCAAAGCCTGAATCGGGTCCAACGCCCGTAAAACATTGACATGAGTCCGGAGTCATGCCCGGATCGGGTCCAATGCCCGTTAAACAAAAGCAAATCTTTTGGCGCAAACGCCACCTCCCTTTTTCGCATGTTAGAATGTAAGAGTTAGTAACTAGTAATCCCCGAACCAACTGTTTTTTCCGACTTAAACAGCTTTTATAAATAAAGTCGGTGGCGACTTCGTTTAGTTTACTTAGGTTAAACAACAACAACCTTTTTACGGAGCCATTTTGAATGAGGGACTGGCGAAATGAGCCGCTCCTGATTTCTCCCGAAAGTTCCTTCTTCGGATCATGCTCCGCCTTTCGCCCGCCGCCTCTTAGGAAAACAAAGACGGTCAGCGAGGGCCCGAGCAGGCCCAGTTAGGAATCCAGGGAGGGATCACCCGATTCCTTTCCGCAGCGTCCGACGCTCGAGTCGTGACGTCGACCAGTTGGGCTTTGGGGAGCGGGCCCGGATCCTCGGGTCGTCCGAACCGCCGCGTGCGTGCTAGGCCGGAAGGCGCGCGTGGTCGTTCTCATCCCCTCTGTTGGATAGCCACTTCCCCTGGCACCCATGTTCTAGAAGCTCAACATCCTCGATGACTGAAAAAGTGGCCCTCTAAACTCGTAAAACTCGGGATCTATGGAAGACATCCCTTTAAGACCGCTCATTTTCAACCTTTCCAGCAAGGAAAGTTGTCCAAATGGTGGCAGTGAATTCAAGCTTTTACAACCTGTCAGGGTCATGCTCATGACATAATTCAAACTGTATTGATTATCAAATATTGGGAATCTTTTGGCCCCATAGCGACATATTTCAAGTGATTCAATCTTCCTCGGAGGTAGCAGATTGTCAAGGAGCTTGAATTGATGGTCCTCCTCACGTGAAATTTCAGAAGACCATCCCCAATCCAAGCTTAATTTGAGAACCGCTACCTTTCCGAATAGATTAGCAATCCTCGCATCTTCGACGTCATTTACAATGAGCAAATTACAAACGCGCAGCTCTCGTTGAAGGTGTCCGAGTGGTCCCAGTTGCTTCAAATCCTGACCTACTTCTTTTCCCACGACAAAGTTTGAGAGTATCCCGAGCTTCGTTAGATTGCCGATACGTGGCGACATCTCCTGCAAGACTTTTGTCCCGGTTATATCGAGATAAAGAAGATTGGACAGCTTATGAATGTTTCTTGGCAACTTCCGAAGCTTTTCATACCCTCGGAGCAGTATAGAATTCAAAACACCGTCTAAGATATATGACTAAAGGACTAACTCAGGAATCTTTCGAAATAAGCCTTTTTCTGAATGCGAAGAAATGATGAGATTGCGAAATTTTTACAAGTGTCTTCCGAAGTACGATCCTCTTGCAACGTAACTCGGGGTTAATGCTAAGATGGCCTGAACAACTCACATGTGCAATTTCATCTGGGACTTCTTTTAGTACCCGAAAGATAACATAAACATAGGCATTGGCTCATTCCGCATTTGTAGTATTCACTTGATCCGATTCAGGTATTAGGGAGCATAGAATGGAGTATCAAAGTCCTGTTTTTGGTAGAAGTGAGGGGCAACTTCAGTCAACCAAGAAGGCTCGATCGAGATGGTGTTGCGCATGTACCGCCGGTCAGTTGAAACGATAGTCTGATACAGAGCCCACTTTGGATTGACTCTGTGTCACAAGAAATGATCGAGAAGTACAAAATTCAGTAAAAAGGAAGACATAGCCACATCTAATACTAAACTCAGAGTCAATCCTAGGAGAGGAATGAACGGAGTAGTTGTAGTGCTAAAGGATATGCATTCAACCAAACATATTTATATATATATTTTTATTGGATGGATATGATGTGCTCACCTAAATAACACCGATGATGGGTGGATGTAAACTTCCTGCGATGCTCTGAGTGTCTTGTACATCCCATTGTGACTGTATGGCTTTTCGTTACATAAGCCCAACACAAGAAGCAACAGTATTTATAGGGATTAGATCCAAAAGGTTGTAAACCAGAGGTTGCGAAAAGCCAATTGAAGGAACTCACTTCAAGACGACAGGTGTTGGCGAAGAACCCAGCAGTCACCGCCTTCCTTACGGCCTGCGAGATAAAATAAAAATTAATGGGCGAAACAGCCAGCTAAGCTACCATTTCTATTGAACAATGAAACTAAAACAAAATAGAAGTTCTAGCATGGGTCTGCAGAAGTTAACCTGCAAATTTCCTTCACAAGATTTAAGGTCTATGCCTAACCTCTGGGCTATTCTTTAAAGTTGTTATCTAATTTCAACGACTTTTTTCTGCACAACAAAAGCAACAACATTAAAAATATAACAGCATACACACGGGTTGAAAATTGAGCTCATACCATGGCGTGGTAATTAATATAATTCTTGTAACACCAATTGGATGATTTCCAGGATTCAAGAAATCCTTTGTAGACGTTTAGGAATGTCACATGGTCACCCTGCAAGAAAGAAGAAGCTTGGCCTTCAGGCATTTGCAAAAAGTAGTAAAAACAAAATTGGATATAAACTTATGTAAGGAAGAGATATCTACGTAGGGATGCGTGCAAAGAGGTTGTCCCAACTATAAACAAAATGATATGATTGATACAGTTGCTAAATATTATTATAAGGTTCTGGCCGAGTTGTGCATGAGTGCGGTTTCAAACAAGTGAGTTAAATCAGGATATATATTAAACACGTACCTCAGCTGCAGCAAAACGAATTTTGGCCTCATCGAATTCCTTGCGTACTCAAATACACTACCAAGCCATAATTTATCAATTTGTGAAAAGCTTACTGAAATTGTTTCCAAATGAACTCCATGCGTTTACATCTATTCTGTAAGGTCAGAAGGGTTTACTTGAACAGAAAGTACTGCCGAAATTGTGAGTATCTCCTCTGAACAGCCTAGTTGGTTGGAAGACAACATCATCTTCGAAATCATTGGCTCCTGCAGAAAACTTGTCATCAGTAATTATTACCTCCTGTTTCACTCTAGAGAAGTAGGCGGGAAGGAGACATATGTCATAAGTTTAAACCAGAATGCTTCAACTTGTTAATTTAAAACACACTGGCAGCCTCACCATATTCAACAGTGTGAATAAAATTACACAGCACAGCACTAACTTTCAAAAAGTCTGCTATCGTAGAAAACGAAAATTAGCAAATCATCGAAAAAGAAATACAAAAGAAAAAGGGAAACGGAACTTTGAGGTAAGTATTTGGGAGGACCACATCACCACTTTATCAAGATTCAACTTCTGTTATTGTTGTCGACATAGAATAAAGCGACGCCATGAAGTGAAACTCCGGGATAATATAAATATAACAACTGTGAATGGGTACATAGATTTGATTGCTGGATATGCAAAATGAAAGAAAAGGGTTTCATACCAGGGGTATTTCAGCAACATGAAATCCAACAGGCGAAGTAAGTTTTGCATCGTCGTCAAGCATCTCAAGAGAGTAGAGTATCTCAAGTGCCCGAATCATTGATTCTGGCTATGGAGAAGCCGGCCAGTCAAAGCCTAGTATATTATCTATCCAAGAGCTTTCAACTGTAAGATGAAAAAGAAAAAAAAATGTTAAAAACCTCTTTCCTACATAAAAATAATGCCTTAGCCGATTACTTTACCAATTAATTTCCATCATTTGAGATCACTAACTAAAACGTTCAAAGAAGGCAATGGCATTTCTGTGTGCTCCATTTGGACCACAATTGAAAGCACTTCTTTCTCCCTCGAAAACTCACAAACAATAGCCTGATTGGATGAAATACGATCAGACTAATGCCAGCAGTACCTGAATTACGCATGAAACGAGGTTTGATCTCTGAATCACTGGAATACCATGAGCAGTCATCTCCTTGAGAAAATACTCTTCCGTGTACAACCTGGATTGGCAGTAAAAAAGCAAGCAGCAGCTTCTTCAGGAGGAAGGCTTTTCCGAATACAATATACTTGGGAGATCAAACATCATTTCATACGTCAAACTTCCCACAATCACCTGTAACATTTTCCAGGACGAACTCTTCCGGCCCTACCAGCTCTCTGTCTAGCAGATGCCGGAGATATAGGTGCCACCACAAGGTTCTCGATGTCTGTAATCTACAGATTAAGCATAGAAAAGTAATAACGGTCAACTACATTTGTAGATGCATGTACTACGCCAGCAGCTGGATTAATCACATCCTACACTGGGCAAGAACCATTCATGTGATGTATAATCCCTACATAGGAGATAAAAAAAACTGGGAAAAATTGACGAATTCTCTGCAGATTGGTACATAATCATTCCAACAGCTACAATCGGCAATTGGACAATATGATGTCTTAGTCTATCAAAAATAAATCTGACACAGAAAGAAGATTGAGTTATCGGATTATAAAATTGTTGTTTCGAGAACCCGCTGTCAATGACATACACAACACCCTACATAGAACAGGAAACAGAAAGGTGAATTAACTTGCCCAAAGGCTTGGGAAAATATCGTTGCCAGACAAAAAAAGTAAAATAGCCTCCAATGTCAAAGACGTCTCCGCTATATTTGTTGATATCACAACTTTCCTCTTGCCTCGAGGAGTAGGGGAAAATATTAAATCCTAGAAGAGGAAAAAATTAAGCAAGAAACTTGTTTCGGTATAAGCCTTCCATAAAAGCAACAACTTGTTAATCAGTCACCTGTTTAGCCAGCGGAAGCCCCGAGTACAAAGGTAAAACAATTAGTCCTGAGCAACAGAGATAATCGCATCAATATGCTAGCAAGCTTATTTGGCCGACAAATCAGCCAAGATACGATGAAAAAGAGAAAACATTGGTGAGCTGCTTGAGATGTAATATGCAAACAAAGATGGGATATTACAATTAAGACATATCATTCTACTATTAAGACATGTGTACATGCTTCCATACTATATCTTCATGTGAGGCTGAATATGTTGTGATTACGGCATGCGCTTGTCACGCAATCTAAGGAGAATGTTGAAAGAAATAGGCTTGACAAAGAATGAAACAACCACGATCTTTGTCACAACAAATCTGCTCAAGCGTTGGCGAGGAATTCTGCTGATCAAGTTGGGGATATTTTTACGAAGTCTCTTAGAGTGGATGTTTTCTGCAAGACGAGGAGCATTCTTGGAGTTATGAAGAAAATCAATTTTAAGGGGAGTGTTGAAAATAAAATTAATTTAAGACAATTTATGTCGGAGAATTTAATCTTGAATTTAATATATTTTTTTATGGGTAGATTTAGAGATTGCTGTTGTGGTTTTTAGTAACGGTAGATTTGTTTTATTTTGGGGAGATGAGTAGTCTAGTAATTTTCCCTTTAAATTCTTTTGTAATGTTGATTTGATGGAGAGTTGTTGCAGTGAGTCTTCCCTCAGAAAATTATCAGATTTTTTTCTCAGAGAGCCTAACGATTTTTCCCGGTGTGTCTGTCGATTTTTCCGGCAGATTGCAGCGAGTGCACGCCAGCGTTTCCAACAAAGGGAGGCTTTGGTCCTCTTGCGTGAAGCTGAGAAGGAACTATAGTCTCTGCCTTTGAAGAGCAGCTCGTTGGAGCTGCTGGTATGGAGTTGTTGTTGATTAAATCGGCCGCTGGCGTGGCTAGAGCTACACCAGGAAAGTACTGAGGTTGAGGGCGAGTCAAGACCAAGTACTGTAGAAGATGGAGGCTCGGACATATCTGTTTCTGGAGGGAAGAAGAGGAGATAGCCTCCGTCCTTGGGGAAGGATAGCATGACGGAGGGAGCTGTCTTCTTGAAATCAAAGTGGATCAAGAGGATGCCTTGGATCCCAAGGAAAAAAATCGAAGAAAGACCGAGCTTGAGATTCGAAAGAAGAAACTGACGAAGAAGGCTACGGGCTTCCCCTGCTCCACCTCTTTTGCAGCCAATTAAAATAAGAGGGGGGAAGCTGGTCTATCTCTGATGTTGCCGTCGGGATTGATTAAAAGCTGTTACAGGACTTTCATGATGATTTTCCATGTCGAGGGTGTTCGCCTATAGAACGGATCACGTCGGAAATATTTGGCAAAGGACTCACAGGAATTGAGTTTGTGGTCGCCAGTAAGAAGATGCACAATTTTATTGAAATCAAATGCAAGTCTTACAATCTTAATGAATAAAGAAAACAGGGCTTACAGCCATTAGAAATGGAAAAAGTGCAAGTGTTGACAATGATGTGGAAATCTGTGACGGCGGAGAACTTGTGACGAAGGCCTTGGAAGCTCGCTCCGTCGGTGGTGGTCGCTGGCGGAGAGTTGTGACGAAGGCCCTACGAGCTCACTCCGTCGGTGGTGTCGCTGGCGGGGGTTGACGGCAAAGGCCCTACGAGCTCACTCTGTCGGTGGAAGGATAGTTGACCTACAAACCGGGTCGAGGTATCTAATTCCTAAGGTTGACGAACAAACTTCAGAGTTTTGGCTGTGTATGGTCGTGCTTTTGTCTTGAAATATTCCTTTGCTATTTATAGAGGATTTGTACGTGTTTAACACGTAACAGATAGATCGTGTTGCAGATCGTGATCTCTAACATCGTGGGAGTGTTTGAACAACCTCCTTGATCTTTGGGATCACGTTCCTGGATAATAGGATCAGTTACGATCCTTAACAAATGTGATAAATTTATTCCAACCCTGTCGACTTGACTGTACAGACTACGACCGACTTGGTCGACTTATCCAGGATTCCGTCGACTTGGCCCTACTAGTAGGCCTAGCTACTGTTGAGTCATCTTGGTTGACTTTGATCATAATACTCCTTCGTTGTAAGTCGACCTAGTCGACCTTGTCATGAGTCGACCTAGTCGACTTCGTCATGAGTCGACCTAATGACGACTGCATCTTGGGCCGACTCGGAGTGTGACTTGAGGGATTACTGGGTTTCTGTTCTATGCCCAGGCCCAAAATTATTTGCCATGTCAACAGAGGGCGAACTCTCCGGGGTGAGGCTCGAGGATGGTCTTCAGGACATCACATCGCGGGGAAAGAGCAACAAATCGTCTTTGGCGCACCTTCTGTGAAGGGCCGTCGTTCGAGGCGATGGGGTGAGTGTCTCCTAGGTCTGCCAAAGCCTCCCGACCAGCCGACCAGCTGATACCCTTCTCTCCGACGACACCGCCTCCTGCCATAGCCACAACCCAAGTATGGTGCTCCAAGGTAGCCTTCTAACGGACTCCTCGTTGTCCTTCTTCCTCCCCGGGCAATCTCGGGGCGAGGCAATCCCTCGATGAGTTTTCAGTCTTTTTACTCATAATCATATAGCCACTCTTTCACTTTAGAGCATGGTTGACCACCTTTTGTATTTTTTTTTAACTCGTTGCATGTGACATGTTAACGTGAAACCAAGCCCCGACGAAGCAAGACAACCTCCGCCAGAATGTAGGGGAAATATTCGACGGGACATGACTTTCCCGTCCGGTGTCGGATCGATGCAAAATCAGGTGCTATCTCTTTCTTAGTTGATTATGCATCCTTTCTAATTTGTTTGAGGTCATTTGCAGTCTCGTAGACTGAAACCCGTGCTTGGGAGCAGCGGAGAACCTTCGGGTTTCTCAGTTCCGCCGTCTCCCAGCATTGCAGGCCAAAAAGGGGTCCATTTCGAAGGGGTTATGCTTGTCGGCTGACCCCGACTTCTTATATCGAATGATCCCCAATGGGTCTTGAAAAAATTTTTGTTTCGTTTTTATGATGATCAAGGACTCAGATAATACCCCAGAAGCTAAGTCTGTGCGTGCAGTTTGCGGCTAGCCTGAATACTGCACTCCCACTTCCGAGGGGATCTCTAGAGATCCAACCGTTGGATCGTCTCCAAGCTTTTCAAACATAAAATAGACTAAAAGATAGTTACATACATGTGTATTTCGACCGTTGAAGTTTCTCGTAGATTCGAACACGAATTGATGAACAGAACACATGCAAGGCTGTACTTTCTATACCTCGCAGTCCCATTCTTGATGAGATCCCAACTAGATCGCCACCAAACATGACAAACATGTTTTTCATTTGAATATGACTATTTAGATGTATTGTGCATATTTTTATCTTATACACACGTTACTTTTTCTATTTTTCTTTGAGGTGTTAATTCGCAGTAAATAAAGAAGTCTGCGTGAATGTCTGACTTTGTGATTCCATAAGTCGAGATTCTGCCATTCAATTAATATATCATCTTAATGAATGATTAGACTTTCATTCTTTTGATAGCATATCCCACTTTTTCTTGTTACCGTTGCATGAAAATTCGACATTGTTTCAATGATTCGACAAGACTGATCTCGAAGATGGAGTTCAAGATTGGAGGCGCGCGAGGGAACCCGTGGTGGAGGCACATCACCAAAGCGTCCCCAACTGATGAAGCCTTAGCCGATGACATGCCATCCCGGCAGGCCTCAGGTACATGAAGAGGTGCGGCCTCCCGAGTTTTAGGGGTTCACCATGAGGCCCAGCTTTACTGCTCTTTGCGGTATGGTCTTGGGTCAGGGCCCGCCTCCCTTTGTCCGAGGGAGGTTTAAAAGCCTTCATCCGAGAGTCTAGAATTGATTGCTCACTACAGGTACTAGACGCCGCACGTGCATTTGTCTGTTACTGAGTGACTGCTACATGTACAGGTACAGGCGTCATGTACGCTTTGTCTACTATAATCGTAAAACTAACACTGCTCGTTTTGCTGTTGGGTTGAGTTTATTACAATGGGCTTTAAGAACCTTCATTTCTTATATCCCTACCTATTTTACTACTTACTGCATTCATACATTCGCATGACCACATGAGTGTCTGCCTGATTGCAGTAGTTACATTATCATGTCATTCACAGTAACTGATCCATTGCATATATGTCCTATTTACAATTACAGTTACATAATGCGTACTTTTCAAAAGGCCAATCTCCATCAGCATCAAGACTAATGACAGGCCAAAGTGCTATTCACGGACATGTCACGATAGTGGAACATGACACCCCCACTAATCAACAACCGTTCCAAGGAAGAAGAAGCAATTCCATTACATCATCAGCCGCCGCAACTTCTGCACGAACAAGAACGTCCTTCTCAGCTTTTTCGTCGAGGCTATATTCTTTTGCTCATCCCAAGCCCCGATCCTCAACATCGGGTGACTCAGACAAGGGCAATCCCTTTTACAACTCAAGCCCTGATTCTCAACATCAGGCAACCAAACCAAGGCTACCTCCATTTTCAATTCAATCCTCGACATTATGTAAGCGATCCTTTGATTTACAACTCACGTCTCAATCCACAACATCGAGCAGATCGACAAGAGGCAAACCTCCAATTTACGTTTCAAGCCCTGATCCTCACCATCAGACAATCAGACAAGGGGTAAATCCTCTTACTTGCACCCTACCGGTGACCTTCTTCATCTCGCCGGTGCTACAATCCAACACATGGGACAAAACTTAGTCTTTACAACGACCTGACAAGATCAGACATTTTCAAAGCAATTAACCTGTAATTAAAGACACTTTACGTCTACGGAGATTTAGTTTTCATTGTCTCATAAGCAACGGGAACTTGGTGTATATGGGATTCAAAGTATCTCCAAGGCAACTATATAAGCATGAAGAACATTAAACATATTTGGTGCAACTTGGGTATCAATTTATCTCACAGCACAAGATGAATCATCTGGGGCAATGCTTGCATAACAGCTTTACCCTACACCAAAGAACATGCAATCTATTTAATAATGACGCGTTCTCGAACTGGGTCAACTCCCATCGACCTCATCCACGGTACCCAATCGATCAATACAGCAAAGATTCTAACACCGACTCTCTGAATTTCAATCATCGCCTCATTGACGAGAAACAACCGCTTCAGCTCACTACATTAATGACCTATTGCCCACCCAGGCCCACCACATGAGAGGACAGTTACCCGTCCAGACCCACCTAAGAGGGCAATCAATAATACACATCCAAGGTCAATCAACTGAACGACAACATTATCAGACAGATCCTATGGAACGCAAGAGATTCCAGAAGAGAATTTGCTCTGACGTTACAAAGGATCGTTCGGTGTTAAGCACGCCCTTTCAAGAAAATAGCCACATTAACGGAGAAAAACTGCCGCAAGCACTCAACGCAGACACTCTTCAATGTTACTACACATGAAAAGGAGTATTCGTTACTTGATCAATAATTCCCTATTTGTGAAAATAAGTTACATGAGCTCACTTATTTTAGCTCTTGTCGCATGTTGACGAAGGGAGTTACTTCAATTAACGAATTGAAGTTAATAGGAATGTGTGTGTATGGTTAGTAAATAGGAATCCCCGAACCAACAGTTTTTTCGACTTGAACCGTTTCTATAAATAAATCGGTGGCGACTTCGTATAGTTTATCAAGGTTAAATAACAACATATTTTCAGCGGAACCATCATGGATGGATGTATAGTTACAAACGTGTGTATTTCGACCGTTGAAGTTTCTCGTAGATTCGAACACGAATTGATGAACATAACACATGCAAGGCTGTACTTTTTATACCTCGCAATCCCATTCTTGATGAGATCCCAACTAGATCGCCACCAAACATGACAAACATGTTTTTCATTTGAATATGATTATTTAGATGTATTGTGCGTATTTTTATCTTATACACACATTACTTTTTCTATTTTTCTTTGAGGTGTTAATTCGCAGTAAATAAAGAAGTCTGCGTGAATGTCTGACTTTGTGATTCCATAAGTCGAGATTCTGCCATTCAATTAATATATCATCTTAATGAATGATTAGATTTTCATTCTTTTGATAGCATATCTCACTTTTTCATGTTACCGTTGCATGAAAATTCGACATTGTTTCAATGATTCGACAAGACTGATCTCGGAGATGGAGTTCAAGATTGGAGGCGCCCGAGGGAACCCGTGGTGGAGGCACATCACCAAAGCGTCCCCAACTGATGAAGCCTTAGCCGATGACATGCCATCCCGGCAGGCCTCAGGTACATGAGGAGGTGCAGGCCTCCCGAGTTTTAGGGGTTCACCATGAGGCCCAGCTGTACTACTCTTTGCGGTATGATCTTGGGTCAGGGCCCGCCTCCCTTTGTCCGAGAGAGGTTTAGAAGCCTTCATCCGAGAATCTAGAATTGATTGCTCACTACAGGTACCAGACGTCGCACGTGCATTTGTCTGTTACTGAGTGACTGCTACATGTACAGGTACGGGCGCCATGCACGCTTTGTCTACTATAATCGTAAAACTAACACTGCTCGTTTTGCAGTTGGGTTGAGTTTATTACAATGGGCTTTAAGAACCTTCATTTCTCATATCCCTACTTATTTTACTACTTACTGCATTCATACATTCGCATGACCACATTAGTGTCTGCCTGATTGCAGTAGTTACATTATCATGTCATTCACAGTAACTGATCCATTGCATATATGTCCTATTTACAATTACAGTTACATAATGCGTACTTTTCAAAAGGCCAATCTCCATCAGCATCAAGACTAATGACAGGCCAAAGTGCTATTTACGGACATGTCACGATAGTGGAACATGACACCCCCACTAATCAACAACCATTCCAAGGAAGAAGAAGCAATTCCATTACATCATCAGCCGCCGCAACTTCTGCACGAACAAGAACGTCCTTCTCAGCTTTTTCGTCGAGGCTATATTCTTTTGCTCATCCCAAGCCCCGATCCTCAACATCGGGTGACTCAGACAAGGGCAATCCCTTTTACAACTCAAGCCCTGATTCTCAACATCAGGCAACCAAACCAAGGCTACCTCCATTTTCAATTCAATCCTCGACATTATGTAAGCGATCCTTTGATTTACAACTCACGTCTCAATCCACAACATCGAGCAGATCGACAAGAGGCAAACCTCCAATTTACATTTCAAGCCCTGATCCTCACCATCAGACAATCAGACAAGGGGCAAATCCTCTTACTTGCACCCTACCGGTGACCTTCTTCATCTCGCCAGTGCTACAATCCAACACATGGGACAAACCTTAGTCTTTACAACGACCTGACAAGATCAGACATTTCCAAAGCAATTAACCTCTAATTAAAGACACTTTACGTCTACGGAGATTTAGTTTTCATTGTCTCATAAGAAACGGGAACTTGGTGTATATGGGATTCAAAGTATCTCCAAGGCAACTATATAAGCATGAAGAACATTAAACATATTTGGTGCAACTTGGGTATCAATTTATCTCACAGCACAAGATGAATCATCTGGGGTAATGCTTGCATAACAGCTTTACCCTACACCAAAGAACATGCAATCTATTTAATAATGATGCGTTCTCGAACTGGGTCAACTCCCATCGACCTCATCCACGATACCCAAGCGATCAATCCAGCAAAGATTCTAACACCGACTCTCTGGAGCTCGTCCCAAGGAGAAGATGAGAATCTCAATCATCGCCTCATTGACGAGAAACAACCGCTTCAGCTCACTACATTAATGACCTATTGCCCACCCAGGCCCACCACATGAGAGGACAGTTACCCGTCCAGACCCACCTCAGAGGGCAATCAATAATACACATCCAAGGACAATCGATTGAACGACAAGATTCTCAGACAGATCCTATGGAACGCAAGAGATTCCAGAAGAGAATTTACTTTGAAGTTACAAAGGATCGTTTGCTGTTAAGCACGCCCTTTCAAGAAAATAGCCACATTAACGGAGAAAAACTGCCGCAAGCACTCAACGCAGACACTCTTCAATGTTACTACACATGAAAAGGAGTATTCGTTACTTGATCAATAATTCCCTATTTGTGAAAATAAGTTACATTAGCTCACTTATTTTAGTTCTTGTCGCATGTTGACGAAGGGAGTTACTTCAATTAACGAATTGAAGTTAATAGGAATGTGTGTGTATGGTTAGTAAATAGGAATCCCCAAACCAACAGTTTTTTCGACTTGAACCGTTTCTATAAATAAATCGGTGGCGACTTCGTATAGTTTATCAATGTTACACAACAACATATTTTCAGCGGAACCATCATGGATGGATGTATAGTTACATACATGTGTATTTCGACCGTTGAAGTTTCTCGTAGATTCGAACACGAATTGATGAACATAACACATGCAAGGCTGTACTTTTTATACCTCGCAATCCCATTCTTGATGAGATCCCAACTAGATCGCCACCAAACATGACAAACATGTTTTTCATTTGAATATGATTATTTAGACATATTGTGCATATTTGTATCTTATACACACGTTACTTTTTCTATTTTTTCTTTGAGGTGTTAATTCGCAGTAAATAAAGAAGTCTGCGGAATGTCCGACTTTATGATTCCATAAGTCGAGATCCCACCATTCAATTAATATATCATCTTAATGAATGATTAGATTTTCATTCTTTTGATAGCATATCCCACTTTTTCTTGCTTCCGTTGGGATGAAAATCCGACATTGTTACAATTATTCGACAAGATGGATCTCGAAGATGGAGTTCAAGATTGGAGGCACGCAAGGGAACTCGTGGTGGAGGCACATCACCAAAGCAGCCCCAACTGATGAAGCTTTAGCCGATGACATGCCATCCCGGCGGGCCTCAAGTACATGAGGGAGGTGTAGGCCTCCCGAGTTTTAGGGGTTCACCATGAGGCCCAGCTTTACTGCTCTTTGCGGTATGGTCTTGGGTCAGGGCCCGCCTCCCTTTGTCCGAGGGAGGTTTAAAAGCCTTCATCCGAGAGTCTAGAATTGATTGCTCACTACAGGTACTAGACGCCGCACGTGCATTTGTCTGTTACTGAGTGACTGCTACATGTACAGGTACAGGCGTCATGTACGCTTTGTCTACTATAATCGTAAAACTAACACTGCTCGTTTTGCTGTTGGGTTGAGTTTATTACAATGGGCTTTAAGAACCTTCATTTCTTATATCCCTACCTATTTTACTACTTACTGCATTCATACATTCGCATGACCACATTAGTGTCTGCCTGATTGCAGTAGTTACATTATCATGTCATTCACAGTAACTGATCCATTGCATATATGTCATATTTACAATTGCAGTTACATAATGCATACTTTTCAAACGGCCAATCTCCATCAGCATCAAGACTAATGACAGGCCAAAGTGCTATTCACGGACATGTCACGATAGTGGAACATGACACCCCCACTAATCAACAACCGTTCCAAGGAAGAAGAAGCAATTCCATTACATCATCAGCCGCCGCAACTTCTGCACGAACAAGAACGTCCTTCTCAGCTTTTTCGTCGAGGCTATATTCTTTTGCTCATCCCAAGCCCCGATCCTCAACATCGGGCGACTCAGACAAGGGCAATCCCTTTTACAACTCAAGCCCTGATTCTCAACATCAGGCAACCAAACCAAGGCTACCTCCATTTTCAATTCAATCCTCGACATTATGTAAGCGATCCTTTGATTTACAACTCACGTCTCAATCCACAACATCGAGCAGATCGACAAGAGGCAAACCTCCAATTTACGTTTCAAGCCCTGATCCTCACCATCAGACAATCAGACAAGGGGTAAATCCTCTTACTTGCACCCTACCGGTGACCTTCTTCATCTCGCCGGTGCTACAATCCAACACATGGGACAAAACTTAGTCTTTACAACGACCTGACAAGATCAGACATTTTCAAAGCAATTAACCTGTAATTAAAGACACTTTACGTCTACGGAGATTTAGTTTTCATTGTCTCATAAGCAACGGGAACTTGGTGTATATGGGATTCAAAGTATCTCCAAGGCAACTATATAAGCATGAAGAACATTAAACATATTTGGTGCAACTTGGGTATCAATTTATCTCACAGCACAAGATGAATCATCTGGGGCAATGCTTGCATAACAGCTTTACCCTACACCAAAGAACATGCAATCTATTTAATAATGACGCGTTCTCGAACTGGGTCAACTCCCATCGACCTCATCCACGGTACCCAATCGATCAATACAGCAAAGATTCTAACACCGACTCTCTGAATCTCAATCATCGCCTCATTGACGAGAAACAACCGCTTCAGCTCACTACATTAATGACCTCTTGCCCACCCAGGCCCACCACATGAGAGGACAGTTACCCGTCCAGACCCACCTCAGAGGGCAATCAATAATACACATCCAAGGTCAATCAACTGAACGACAACATTATCAGACAGATCCTATGGAACGCAAGAGATTCCAGAAGAGAATTTGCTCTGACGTTACAAAGGATCGTTCGGTGTTAAGCACGCCCTTTCAAGAAAATAGCCACATTAACGGAGAAAAACTGCCGCAAGCACTCAACGCAGACACTCTTCAATGTTACTACACATGAAAAGGAGTATTCGTTACTTGATCAATAATTCCCTATTTGTGAAAATAAGTTACATTAGCTCACTTATTTTAGTTCTTGTCGCATGTTGACGAAGGGAGTTACTTCAATTAACGAATTGAAGTTAATAGGAATGTGTGTGTATGGTTAGTAAATAGGAATCCCCAAACCAACAGTTTTTTCGACTTGAACCGTTTCTATAAATAAATCGGTGGCGACTTCGTATAGTTTATCAATGTTACACAACAACATATTTTCAGCGGAACCATCATGGATGGGTGAAGTCGACGCGGGCCGCTCCCAATTTCTCCCGAAAGTTCCTTCTTCGGATCATGCTCCGCCTTTCCTATGATCCGCCTCATAGAAAAACGGAGACGGTCGGCGAGGGCCCGAGCAGATCCAGTTAAGAATCCAAGGAGAGATCACCCTTGCTTCCTCCGCATCGTCCGACGCTCGAGTCGCGACACCGATCGGAAGATTCTAAGGGAGCGGGCCCGGATCCCCGTGTCGTTCGAACCGCAACGGGCGTGCTAGGCCGAAAGGCGCGTGTACATTGATTATTTAGAAATTGAGCAGAAAAGGAAATATGATTATCAATTCGCCGCAGAAAAGAAATGGCATGTTCTTTTTTTCCTTTATGAATTTAACAAAATGAAACAACAATCTACATGACATTGTTTCCATCATTAGTGTTATAAGGATTTAAAAAAAAAATTTAACGAAGAGATTTCCTTTCAAAGAAATGGGATTTTTTACATTTTCTATCCGCACTCTAAACTTAGAATTAACATCGACCCATTCATTTATTAATATCATTATCATCATCATCATTATTATTATTTGTATATGACAATAATATGATCTTTTTAAAACAATAAAATTAATTTTTCTTAGTTAGAAGAAGTGGGACAGGTTGATCTAAGGTTTTCTACCCGGGGAAGTACTCAGAATTAGCAGTATATAAATAAATAAATCAACAGAAACCTATAGCTGGGAGGCACATGAATTTTTATTAGATACTTGGATTGCCATTCTCACGACTTCGAGTGGACTCAACGAAAATGCAACACTTCCTCTTGAAGCATTTGACGATGACCTTGTCTCCGGACTAATTTCATGCTTCCATTTCCGCAATGGATGAAAAAGGGACGGAAGGTTTCGAAATGCTACCATTGTGGACAAGGATGTTTCTGAGGGGAAGGTATTATTGCATGGAAAAGAGAATGGAGTCGAACGCAGGGAAGAGAAGTAGGTTCGAGGACCGCAAGATGTCAAGATGGGTCGGCTCTAAAGCCCAGGCGAGCAAAGGAAGGACGGGTTGGGCTTACAAAGTAAACAAGGATGCAATTGCAAGAAAGGGAAAGGACATAGGCACAACTAGTAAATTTTGGGACTCACCAACAGAAAACGACGAGGGAGACGGGAAGTAATAGGGAGGTGTGGTCTGTTGCATAGGGACAGGAGAAATGTGTGTGGTGTGTGAGAGGGTTTTGTTGAGCTTGTGAGTGAGAGACTTGGTGAAGGACAATCATCCCGCTAACATCTTCCGATATGTGAAAGCGATGCCATCTTGGGAATGTCCGACCGGTGAAGGATCGGTGGCTGGTTTGTTGGTAATTCTCTTTTTGGAGTAGCAAGAGGAGATTTAGCTGCGTTTGTTAGTTTTCCGGCATCACAGGCACAAGACAACGTGTCTAAGGCGGTTCAACGGATGAGGAAGTATGCTGACCAAAATCAACGGACACTAGAATTTAGCTTGGGGATAAAGTGATGCTCAAGTTAACACTGCATATCTTGAAAAAGATCAGCAGTAAGACGGTACATTGCGCCTGATTTCAAGGTACGTCGGACATTTAAAGTAATGCAGCGTGTTGGCTGAGTGGCCTATTGTCTAAAGTTGCCCAAAAGGAACGACCCTGAGGGCGGTTACAATAGGTACCCTGGAAATTACATAACCCTTTGTAACCATTGTATTATATAATGAACAGTCACGACCCCCAATATATAAGAGGGCTTGTAAAGGTGGTAGAGGCAAATAGAGTTGTAATTCGAGAACTCTAGATAATACAATTGAGTGACTTTCATCCATGTACACTTGTTAGTTTCCATTATGCATGGGCTAGTCATACTTGAGAGTGAGTATGTTGCCCATAGGGCTCACAGAGTGCATGTGTTGTGTCCCTGTGACACCTGCCATGGGCCGTTGTAGTGTTGATCTGCTTATCGATGAGGGATTGTCCTGGATCATGCACTTTTGGAAAATGACTGCGACGTTCCCAAATATGAAGTTTGTCATGTATTTAGCAACAAAAATTCGGGGCCACAGATCTCGGTACTATCTATAGATTAACGGTCCAGAAAGTAGGCTCAAAGTACATGAGCCCAGTAAGGAGGTAGCTATGGAAACATACCAGACAAAGGCTTACGGACGAAGCAGTTACCAAGCAATGGGGCTACCAGGCGACGAAGGTTAAAAAGATGATCCAGCGGAAGTTAACTGGATGAGCGAGGAAACTCTGCAGCGAAAGCTAATGGGCAATCCGATCAATCAACGACTGTAATGGAAAGATTTTGGGCAATCTCAAGACATGGAAGGAAATTATTACCAAAATTACTCAAATGAAAAGGTGATATTCCATGAAGACTAACTAACAACAAGGACGTGTAATATATGTATAATATTCATTTCAGTATATACGTAGGTCTAGCCTGGTATAAATAGTTATTCTTAGGCATTGTATACACACATCTCTATATGCGGACATATAATGTTTTTATTCAAATATGCGGACATATAGTCCCTGGATCCGTCAGCCGCGACTATTATATCAGGCTTGAAAGGCTTCTTGAGAAGTTGCAATTCGAGGAATAAAGATGTTAATGGTAAGAAAAGGGATTGCTGAAAGGACTAATGACCGGTAATTACATAAACCAATGATTAATTTTCTGCTTTGCATGAATAATGGAATAATTATATAATTTTAAAAATATAACCTTCAAGTTAATTACCTCCTTAATCTTCATAATTAATGGATCATGACAAGTAAATTAATATTATACAATCTTCAAAATCTGAAACTTAAAGGGCGAGTTTTGAATCCAGCCGACTGTAACGAACATCGAGTATTAGTTCCCGAAGCCGGCAGTATAGGCGACGCCAGTTGCCGGCAACCAGGAGTTCCCTTCGATGAACTGGGCAACCGTGAAGTTTACTGCTTGGGCAGAGCTGTTGAGTGTATGGAACCCAGCCCATTTGACTCGCCCGTAGAGGCCTGCCCCAGGTCCATAGTTTAGGAACTCTCCGTAGAAGGAGGTGTTTAGCGCGAACGGGCCATTCCACTCGAGCCAACCCTCTGGTCGGATGGCATTGCTAAAGTAGGATTGCATGAACACGGTCCTAGAGTACAGCTTCCATGGTCGGCCAAGGTAGGTCGAGGTTGCATTTATGTTGGGCGCGAGGTCAGAGTCAGCCGACACGTTGCAGAACTGAAAGGAGAAGCCCGTGGGCTGGTTCGGGTCCTTTCGGCCTTGTGCTGTCACTGTGTTTTTCTGCTGGGGAAGGCCCTGTTTGGCTAGGAGTAGGCAGTTCTGGAAAACCACAGTCCCGTCACCGAAAATGAAGTCGATTGTGCCGCTGATCCGGCAATCTCTAAAGAACTGTCTCATCGTATGGGCGTAAAGGGTGTCCTGGTAGCCTTTTATCTCGCAGCGGTAAAAGACCGATAGGTCAGAGTCGGACCTCAGGGCCACTGCCTGGTGCTTCTGGGGACCGGACGTGTTCTCGATTGTCAGGTCGCGAGCGATGAAGCCTCGGCCGCTGACAGCTGCCAAAATCCCAAATTTTAGTATTTTTTTTCCTGAAAATATGAATTACGATTATGAAAAGGGTCAATGACCTTACCGAAAGTTGCTGTCCTGAACGTGGTCCAGCCGTCGATGAAGTTTCGATTTGCAGATATCACAGTCGTGCCCATTCCATCCCCAAACATCATGATATTCCACTTCTTCCTCTTTATATCGATATTCTCGTTATAAATCCCCTTCTTAACGTAGATCACGAACCTCTTGTTCGCGCTGTAGTCCGGCGCGGCGTTGACCGCGTCCTGAATCTTGGTGAAGTTCCCACTCCCATCCTGCGCCACAACCACATCCGCCATGACAATGCCGGCATTGCTGCTGTTGGCATTGCCGCTACCACTGCCGGCCTGCATTAACAGCTTCATGCCCCAGGAATCAACCCAAGATGGGAATACCCTGTTACTGTTCGGGATTCTGTATGGATTTCGCGGTTTGACCATGGTCAAAAGGTCCTCGACCAACGAGGTGATCTGGCTTATGCCGCCGGACACCAAACCCTTGACAATGCCGGAGCTCGTTCCGTCGAAGCCTTCCATGCATGTGTCCTGATTCACAAGCGCGGCACTCAGCCACGTCCTCAAATCCGAACCCAGATCCCCGGTTCCATTATCCTTACCTGAATCATTAGACATCAAATTGAATAAATTTACATGGTCCCTTATAATTTCAATGTTACAATAAATTCCAAGTACAAGGAAAAATAAATATCGAGAATAAAGGGAACAGAGTTCGGTAGGTTTGGGAGGAATTAATGTGCTCACGCTTGGGATTCTGAGCCGCGGACATGGACCAGCTGAGCTCGTCGACAGTGGAGTCGAGGAGGTCGAGGCAGTCTGCGACGGCATTCGAGACCCTGAAGTCCCCAAAGAACCCAGTGAACTGCGACACGATGGAGGTCACTTGCGTTAGGACGTCGATGGTAGCCAGCAGCGAGCTGGTGAACTGGGAGTTCGGCACGGTAAGGCACTCCGCCTGTAGGAAGTCGGAATGCCTGGACGGGGACCTGAGACGAGCCTGCGAGGATGGGAAGACGAGGAGGACGAGGACCGCGACGAAGGCGATCTTGGGAGGCATAACTGGAGGGGAAGCAAGGAGGATGATTAGGGGATGGAGGATGGTTTAAGGACGAAGATTAAGGGAGGGATGAAGACATGAAGGGCGGTGTATTTTAAAAGGTTGTAAGGAAAAGGGAAGGGAGGGTTATTAGATGGGGAGGTGTGGGAATTTAATGAGGGTGGGGAGAGAGTTTTGAGGTAGAACTGAAAAAAGAAATACATGTCGGAAATTGAATTTGGGACGACTTCTTCCGTTAAATTCTTCCGCTCAAATACCCAAGCTGTGTTAAAAGTAAATAGTATTAGGATTTTGTTAACCGTGTTCTTAATGCCTTTTAAATTTAGTAGTTTAACATTTAATATATTTTATAGGTGATACTTTTTATATATTGTGTTTTTTCTTATTTTGAAATATATTAAAATTATAAAATCGGTGGGCGAACTGGGGACCTAGGGGGTAAAAAAAAAGATAAATCAATTAGGCTTAAATTATTATATTTTTTTATTAATTTAATATAAAAATTAAAATAATTTTTTTCCATTCAATTTGGGCCTAATTTAATTTCGCTGGCACGTACAACTACATTCAATAATATTAATAATTATATTTTTACAATTTATATCTCAAGGGCTGCGATAAAGCAGGCATAGCCAAAAATCCATATTATTATTATTGGAGAGAAATTGTGGGCGGAAAGAGTACTGGGTGTGACAAAAGAGGATTTAACTTCAAAAGTAAATGCATACATGCATGCATGCATATTATCCACTCCCACCGACCAAAAGAAAATTGATTCATTTTGTTAGTCTTAGAACAAACCTTTCAAATATTTTAAATGCATCGTTGAAACCAGTGTGTGTCCCACATGCACAGAATCATACGATACTTCCCGTGTCTTTTATAGCAAGTTTGGTTTCTCGAATGAAATTTTGGATGAAATGGAAAGGAGTGAGAGAAAAAATATAATGATCATGAATAAAATTGTTTAAAAAATAATGTATTTAGTCAGAAGAAGGGAATTGAATGGGGAAGGAAACGAATATTTCTTATCATGAGGAATGATTTCTCTGTAACATTTAGAAAATGGAATGGAATAAAAAGAAATGAATAAAATAAAAAGGATAAGGAAAGGAAAATATATAAAGTTCATTTTATTCCATCGCCAAATCCCATACGCATCATCCTCTCCCACAACTTAAAACATTTATTTATTTTTTTGTTTTGTTGAAGGAAAGACACACATACCGTGTCTTGAGTCCCAATCTGTCGGACAAAATGGGCTGTCTGTACACGAAAAATACATACCCCACGTTCCGTGGCAGTCTCTAAAACTGGGATTTTAGATTTTTTATTGCTGCCTCGCGTTCATCTGTTTGTGTTTGTACACAAAAACGCGGGCCGTCCGAACACTCGTCGGAGCGTGGGAATTACGGATTAAATGTGGTCGCCGATAAAAGAAAAATCGATTTCTTTTAGACTTTTTACTCTATTTATCTCTCCAATAAGACGTTTTATTTCAAATACTTCTCGATTAATGCTTCAATATTCACTCTTTAAACACATATCCTTTTTTATTTCTCCTTGATCAAGAGCTTGTGAATCGAGCCCAAAATTCTTATGCGTAAAGGATTTACCCTTTGGAATTGGCTAGGGTGCTATATTATAGAACTTTTATTTTAGCACCCCAATTTTGAAAAATTTCGATAATTCATTTATTTGGTTGAAAAAATAGTTGAATTTTAGTTAGGTTAATATGTTATGAGAACACAAATAGTTTGGGTAGTGTGGGAAAATTTACTACTGATTAGGACACGGACCACACAACACATGGCTTAGGTGAGGTATATGGGTGCGGGATTTGATACATTTTAACTTAATGTGAAAAATAAATTTATGAAATATTGTAGATAGTTTCAAAATTTCAGAAATAATGTCGCAAAGTCCTAATTATAGAGTTCAACTTTCCTTTCAATTTTTTTACTTTTTGAGATCGGAAGTCCACCTTACTTAAAGTTGTTTTTTGAAAGTTAACTTTTATAGAGTATTATTTTCGCAATTTCGAAACTGAACTACTTGGTAAATTTTTTCCTTACCCAGAACTATTCGAGAACGTAACTCAACTTACTTTGTAACAGATATACCTTACTAGCTTTGTCATTATGGCCCTGTTCATTTTAATGGGCATGCAAGTGACGACGCGGTGGTGCTCTTTTTTTAGGAAAGCAATTAAAAGCAAAAGCAAAAGATTGGGGGGAAGTAGGGGGAGTGACAATAAATAGAGGCCCACCCCATTCCCTCCCCCCAATTAAGGAGGTGAGGAATTGGACAGGCAACACGTTTTTCCCCTTTGATTGTGTCCCAACAAACAAATTGGTGATGTCGGAATCGGTCTAAGGTTGTCGTGTCCAATTTGATGAACATTTTTTTCTTTTGAAAAAGAAAGGAAATCACAGTCCCGTCGATTCCTCGAGATATTATTACGTCAAATAATAATAAAAATAATAATTTGGACACAAATCGAAATACACATCACTCGAGCGTATGATATGATATGATTTGATTTTTCCATGATGTTAAATTCACAAAGAAACAAAACACGTATTAATTTCGAAAAAAACGCGAAATACGATCGTACTTTCTAAACTTACGTCTATACTGTCGCAAGGGTGGATTTTGAAAAACTCTCCCTTAATTTTCTAGAGAAAGCTGAGTTTTGAAAACGCGCCGTTGAAAAGCTCGAAGGGAGGATGCATTTTAAAAATGCGCCTTGTTTGGATGGATGACATATTCGCCCTCCAATCATAGCAAATAACTTTGTCTAATGCGTCCTTCAATGAGTTAATTTTTTTTAAAGGCAAAAGAGAGAGCCTTGTGACGACGCATTTTCAAGATGCGTCATTCATTCTAATATTTAGAAAAAGAATTTTCAGAACTCATCTTTCTTTTTTTGTAAAATCAAGGACGGTTTTTAAAACGGGTCCTAAAAAATATGAAGGAATAATTTTTTGAAACGTCCGTCACATTTCATAATTTTTTTTTAAACTAACCTTATATCGGTACAAACATCTATCGTCCGTTGTCTGAACGAAAAGAATAGGGAATAATGAAATTTGATTATATAAGAAATGGAGGCGGAAGAGGAGAGACGAAGAACACACATCATGCACGCAATTCACTTGACCTAGAAAAACACATGGCGTGTGTTTTGTTCCCTTAGTTTAACACGTTTTAAAACCCCACCTTTTTCTTTTATTTAAAGGGAAACGAACCGACAGTCACGCTGTTGGCTGCCCTCTCTCTTTCTTTTTGAGATCTCTTAGACTTAAAGATGCCTTACTTCGTGAGCCCAACAACATGGAAGAAAGTTAGATCATCTTGGAAATAAAGGCGTTTAATAAGAGATGTTTTCGTATGTAACGGGTTAAGTGTATTATGATACATCTTACGGGTAAGTCTAGATTGTTTTACTACTCCTATGAATAGAAAATAAATTTGTAACTATTTCAGAATATAAATAAGAGAATAAGAAGAAATCTTGTCGCATCATAAAAACATTTAGCTCTACTTAAATATGTAATCCGAGTAGGTGTAATAGCTCTACAGAAAGTTCATCTATATTATATAAGATTACAAAATCTACGTTCTATTCGCACCTTCTTATTCCCTTATCAAAGTCTTACACTCATTTTTAAGAAAAAGCTTAAAAAACATGATGCGTGATATTTAAAAATAATAATAATAATTAAGAGATTTCATTTTAAAGTAGATGTGATTTTTTTTTTACGTTTTTATCCGCAGTCTAAACTTAAAATTATTATAATTCTTACTTAGAAGAAGTGAATGAGAGCGAGAAAAACTAAAAAAAAAAAAGAGTGGGACAGGCTGATCTAAGATTTTCTGCCTGGGGAAGTGCTAAAAATGACCAAAAAAATCAATAAATTAAAATAATCAACCGAGTGTCTTGAATTATGATGCTCATACAGAAATTTAAACCAGAGTGAATAAAGTGTTTATTATTACAAAGGGATTTTTGTGAGATGTCTGGTGATAATCCAGTTAAACTGGATTAACATAATTAGTTAAGCAAGAAAAATATACAAAGACAGAAGAGGAGGAGCATGGCGGTCTCGAAATAATTCAATAATTATATCAATGGAACCAACACAATAAAACCCCAATCTTAATTCCCCATTGTAGAAATCATAGATCTACTCCCAAAAATTCAATATAATCTAAAACAGAAGGGCAACATGGATTAAATCATAGTATATATTCAATTCGTATTAGTGATTTAATCATGTATTTCGGCTGCAAACGCTCCGATCTGACTTAATGTACCTGAATGACACACCGAAATTGGAAATGAACCTAAAATGCAAGTGAGACGTGGAGATGGATAAGTGGGCCAGGACTAATTACTACTAGAGATTAGAAAGCACATGCTCTCCCGCACAAAAAATTGAGAGTATTAGTGCATGGGCCGCTTGGACAATCTGTAGGGCCGGGAAGGTTGTCCGAAACATAGATAGAGGTTCTCGCTATGTCTTTAGGAGCGGTTCATTCCCAACAGCCACATACCTGCATGAAAATTCGCCATTTTGCGTCAAGGCAACTATCATGCGTGCGCGGCGTTCAACTCTGTAAATTTAGCCGATAGACTCGGGTTCAACGCCATACTTGGAGATGTAAGTAGACACATACTGGTAAACCCAGTTGATGGCAACCTGAACAGTCATTGCCAAAGGCTCGAACATCTCATTTGGGATCCCCACCATGACTTGAATCAAACACATTGGCGTTGAGCAACTTCACCGCAATCTCTGGTGGGAAAGGGTGTGATGCCCTTGATCACCAACTGCATTCCAATTCTTGGGTTCCTACCACTAGGCCTTGCAAAACCAAACTCACCACCACCACCATCACCATCAATAGCAACCATGTCCTGGTACGAGAATGTCCCTGACCCTGACCCTGACCCATACATACCCATGTCTTAATTTTGTTCCTTTCACAGGTGTGACATGATACTTAGGGGGTTGTTGATTTTTATTTAGTTGGGAAAAGGAAAGAGAATTTTTCACAAATCCACCATTAGAGGGAAAGGGAAGGAATCCCCCCCCCCTGCAGACTAGATTCAACAAGGAATCTGATGCCTCCCCCCTCCAAATTGATGCCAATTTGAAGGTGAACTTGAGACTGATCTCATATAATATGAATTCTCCATGAGAGAATTTGAAGTAGATAGTGAAACTGGATGATGAAATCCATGTCAATTGATGAAGGAAACAACAATTTTTTTTAATGTACAACTGATATTCCCCACTTCTCT